>OW028579.1:28035249-29235249 GCA_932294295.1 Alitta virens
ATGGAGTGAGATATAAGCCCTTGTGGGGCTGGGTGGTTTATGTTTCCACGTCTGATGTTTGTATTGTTGTAATGTAAAACCACATGTCAATAAAGATAAATAAAAAATACAATATTGATTTAATATTAAATACATCAAGCATACATACCACATCGATAAGTTGTGTCATCCTGATGCCAATTTTGACCACGATGACATCTGATGAGTTCATGACAGGCCGGACGAAGCTGTTGTACCCTTTCTTACGTAATAAATCTTCGTGCAACTTCTTGGCATACTTGTTGGCTAAGGTCACCCCCAGGAAACTCATCCACAGCAGAAATAAACCCAAATTTCTTGCTCCCCACTTCATGTTTCAAAGTTGTGGTTGTTGTATCCAAAGGCACAGGATTGAATTGAAGGGATTGCTTATCTAGCATGACAGAGTTTGCAGAATCAATTTAATGTTTGTTTACAAATAGAGTTGGATATCATAAGACATATTCCGTTTGTAATATGAAAGTTGGATTCAATTAACAATTGAACTTGCAGTGAAATTTGTACAAAGGTTTTGTATGATTTGTGTGCATTGGTGCAGATCTATGTTTTTTGTTGAAGAAAGTTTTGTTCGTCAGCAAAAATTCCAAAACAATGTGTTATTTGAGAAATAATATCAACATTAATTGAGACGTACGACTTGGATTCACGATTTGTATTAACAAGAGTTTCATAATCGAAATAATAATTTCCTTTATTTCGTTGTTTGTTTCTTGTTGCACATGGGTTAAAACAATGACTGCAAGTTTCATATATCCCTTTTGTTTTGATAATCCGACTAGTTCAATCCAAAAAGTTACCGAGATTTGGTAGAAAAACTTGTAAAGTGTAGCTAAGACCTTGGATATCCAACATTTGTGTTTGTGAGACTAGAATCCAAGTATTGTTGGTAGACTTGTCAAGTGTAATTCTCAGGAGATGAATAAATGCATAAGTGGAGCTGATCCGCCATCTTGGATTGCAGCAATGCACTCTGGGAAATTCATGGGGTGTCACTGTATCTAAAAATGGCGGCAGCATGAAGTCCAACCCGGCTACTGGACGATTCGGCACCTAAACCTTTCGACTGGTGAGTGAATGCATTTGCTTTCGACTGGTCGGTTGAGGGGGTGAAGCTGGCGCTTGCAAAGGATTCTGGGATACGGGACATCCTGGGCCTGCATGTTGCTGCTGCAGTGTGCTCCTGGATACAGAGGAGTAGGGTAAAATTGGGCTCCTGCAAAACCAACGTTCACTGACATCAGAGCATTGCTCCCACCCCACTCAATCATATGTTACTTCACTTAAACATGTTGTAGATCAGTTAAGCTGATGTTTATGTGCACACCAGGTACAGAGGCATTTAAATTTGATAATATATAACCAAATGCTGTCCTAAATAAATTGCTTGAGAAGTTAAGAGCATTGAGGGCGTTTAGGTGAAAATCTGTATTGTCAATTTCCCTAGAGATGGGTTGGCTATCAGTTTCACCTCAGCAGCACATATTAAAAAGACACTAGTATTCTGTGTACATGCATCCAGGAAAGACGATAGAAAAATACGTAGAAAGACGGGTATAATGATGAACAAACTTTCGTCAGATGGCAGACCTATTTGGTCCTTATTTTTGAAGTGATTGGAGTATATTCATATTATGTGATAACATACATGAAATTAAGATGCTTGTTTATTTTGTGGTGAAGATGTGACCTTTAACCTGGTACTTCCGGATTCAGGGTTTATCAATTTGAAGTGAGTTCAATAAAAACTTTGACAGTGGTACGTCCACATTAACTATACATGATTCACTGACAATTAACGATACATGACTCACTGACAGTTAATGATACATGATTCCCTGACAATTTACGATACATGACTCACAGTTAATGATACATGATGCACTGAAAATTTACGATACATGACTCACTGACAGTTAATGATACATGATTCACTGACAATTAATGATACATGATTCACTGACAATAAATGATACATGATTCACTGACAATAAACTATACATGACTCACTGACAATTAGCAATACATGACTCACTGACAATTAACAATACATGATTCACTGACAATTGACGATACATGACTCACTGACAATTAACAATACATGACTCACTGACAATAAACGATTCATGACTCACTGACAATACATGATTCACTGACAATCAACGATACGTGATTCACTGACAAATAAAGATACATGACTCACTGACAATAAATGATACATGATTCACTGACAATAAATGATACATGATTCACTGACAATAAACGATACATGACTCACTGACAATTAACAATACATGATTCACTGACAATTAACGAAACATGACTCACTGACAATTCATGATTCACTGACAATTAACGATACATGATTCACTGACTATTAACAATACATGACTCACTGACAATAAATGATACGTGATTCACTGACAAATAAAGATACATGACTCACTGACAATTAACGATTCATGACTCACTGACAGTTAACAATACATGATTCACTGACAATAAACAATTCATGACTCACTGACAGTTAAAGATACATGATTCACTGACAGTTTACGATACATGACTCACTGACAATAAACCATACATGATTCACTGACAAATAATGATACGTGATTCACTGACAAATAAAGACACATGATACATGATTCACTGACAAATAAAGATACATGACTCACTGACAATTAATGATACATGATTCACTGACAAATAAAGACACATGATACATGATTCACTGACAAATAAAGATACATGATTCACTGACAATTAACTATACACGACTCACTGACAGTCATTACATCATTACATCCGCCTCTTGCTACTCATTATAACCGTTTATTTACAGCCTCAGTCGTTTTCACACCAGTTCACCACAGCCTAAATCAGCATCAAGTTAGAAAACTTTATGTGGTTAAAAACACCCAGAAAAAATACGAATTGATCAGCCGGTCAGTTCTTTACGTCCAGCTTGACCAGTGGCTATTTGCAGAGTTCTGGATCCATATTTTGGATCAAAAGTTACGTCCAGTGACGGTCAGTAATATCCCGGGGGTCATCTCTGCAATAATTATTGATCAGATGTCACGTTTCATTTGTGGGATCTAAATGAAAGGGTACATGGTAGTAATATATATTGTCAAGCTGTCTCCTCTGATATTTTTTTGAGAATGTGAATGTTTTTCCACAGTTTTATTAGTACCCTGTTTACTAAGATGATGTATATTCCTGTCATAGTCACCAATGAATCCTCCTGACAGGGTACTTTTTCGAATCCAAAATAACCTGATAGAGCAAACGTATCCACTTGAAATGATTCAATTTTGATTCGTTTTACAGCAGCTCTTTCAACCAATTTGACATACCTGAAACAACTAGTGATTATGTGACTTACTTTAGGAAATTCTAAATCTTTTGATTATCACTCATTTTTGTTATTCAACTGCGTTAGGGGCCACGCACTAAACATGAAGATATTTGATCTCGAAGATAATGTAAGTTATCACATGTTTATTTCGAGAATACAGGAATTTATTCCATAAAGTTGTCATATATGAGGCTGAGTGAAACGTGACAACTTAGTGGAATAAATTTCATTCAAATGATACTCAGCGATCAGAATCCACAGTGATTTTCTCAGTCTATGAGTGGCCAGGAGATATGTGTTACCCACTGTTGCAATCCCCAATTTCTTGCACACTCCTCTTAACTTCGGAGATACGGACTGAACCCAAGCAAAGTCAGATCGTTGAAAGAGATTTTTAACAAGCAGTGCCGTGCGTATGACGTCATTTTAAAAATACTGAAAATATCCATGCAGAGGGCGTGTCTAAAATGACCAAATTGAGAATATGTGAAATATCACTCAACTCTAGACCAATCAACGATCTGAATTCGGCATGGACAGAGGATAATATATATACCTCCAAATCTTGGATTTAGAAAACAATTCATACCAGTAGTCAGTCAGTAACTAATGACCAATTATACAAGGCTATTTAATCCCATTTTTCTTCCACAATGCCAATAAAATACCAGGAGATGTATAATTGCTTGTGCTTGACTGTGGAATGTTCATTTTATGTTGGACTGCCCTATCATTCCTCTTTTATTCCTCCCATAAACTGTTTGCCTCATGTGCAATTCTGATTACAAGACCAAATTGCATCATTTTATGCCCCTTTGTTTGTTTATTGCCCTAGAAAGGTTCATTGTCGGTCAGTCCCGCCGGTATGTATGTTTGCATATTGCAGGAAAATGCATTTGCAAGGAATGTATCCAGTATCCAGGCGGCTATGAAAAAGCATTTAGTACAGAGTTATGGTACTTGTGAATATCATTGGATTATTAGATGGGGCTGGAGATATATGACATGGGGTGCAGTCAGTCAGTGAGTCAGTCAGTGAATTAGTGAGTGCGTCAGTCAGTCAGTCAGCACATCAGAATTTGAGTCGGTCTGTGAGTCAGTCTGTGAGTCGGTCAGTGAGTCGGTCTGTGAGTCGGTATGTAAATCGGTCCGTGAGTCACTCTGTGAGTCGGTCAGTGAGTCGGTTTGTGAGTCAGTAGTCAGTGAGTCTGTCTATTAGTCAGTCTGTGAGTTGGTCTGTGAGTCAGTGAGTCATTGAGTCTGTCTATGAGTCAGTCTGTGAGTTGGTCTGTGAGTCAGTGAGTCATTGAGTGAATGAGTAAGTGTGTCAGTCAGTTAGTCAGTCAGTCAGTCAGTCAGTCATGTCATTGAGTTACTTTTAATCGCTCCAAGAGACAGCTGTATATAACAGATGAATGAATGAATGAATCAATCAATCAATCACCAACCCAACCCAGATAAGCAAAAAAATCACCTAAAACCAAAGAAACAATTAACTACACCTTTTCAACCATCCAATCAAGACAACCAATCAAGCCGAGCAAGCAAGCAAGCAATCAGCCAAACAATCAAGCAAGGACAAAACAACAGCACTTATAGTCGCAATGCAAGTGAGCATTCTCTGTTGTTCTGATGATATGGAGCTAGTAGCTAACACTACCTGACATCTAGTGGCAGTTTGAGTAAGCCTTGTAATAACACAGAATCTCCGAGGGGACCCTATCTATGCTATAGTGGACACAGGATACAGAATTTGTTGGCTGACTAGGGTCATTATGTTACCAAGGCAACAAGGAGATATGTGGAGTAAATTAGCTATTAAGTCAACTGGCTAGAGTAACCAGCTTAAGTAGTAGCTATTGTTCTTCACCGTTGTTCTTCACTGACTGGCTAGCCTTTTTCGTGTCAAAAGTATGTGCGTTGTGCGTACAGTACTAACAATAGTGATTGCCAGTTAATAATCTAAAGAAATGAAATTTGATTGCAACAATATTCTTTGAAATGATCCTGATTAAAAGTTAAGAACAGTAGAATATGTGTCCCTCTTTGTCCTTTATACACAAGTGTTTGGTGATAGTTGGATAATCACAGCTTCTTCGATTGCATATTTACTAAGTTAAAAGTTTTACTATACCTTTTTTTTGTACCATATCGATATCATTGTCTTGGCTATTCGGATATTGGTTTGAGCCACTGGAAGTAACAACTTCAAGTCTATCTATATTTTTGTCAAACTGCTGATTCTGTGAATATAAAAAAAACTAACAGAAAAACCACACCATGAATTCTAAACATGCATACTTGAGTACTTTTGGTTCTCACAACTTTCACATGGGACATTTTGAAAGATAGAAATATATCTCCAAAGAAACAGACTTCGCGGAATTCCCATGATATTGAGAAGTTCCCTTGGACTGCCCGAATGTGTGTCTCGAGTGGGTCTGATGACTCCTCAGCATGAATAGTCACATAGGTGAACCTTGTTGTACTCCAGTAAAAATCCATGAAACTATTATAAAAGTCATGGTTTGGAATGAAATTAATCCAAAATTGCATTATACTACTACTACTACTACTACTACTACTAGTACTAGTACTACTACTACTACTACAACTACTGCAAGTACTACTACTACTACTACCACTACTACTACTACAACTACTACAACTACTAAAACTACTACAAATACTACAATAACAACTACTACTACTACTGCTACTAGTCATTACTACTATTACTACTACTACTACTACTACTACTACTACTACTACTACTACTACTATTACTACTACTACTACTACTACTACTACTACTACTTATACTGCTGCTGCTGCTGCTACTACTGCTACTGATACGCCTGCTGCTACTACTACTACTACTGCCAGAGGCAGACATAATGATGAGATGGTGGGTTTGTGAATCCAATCTTTTAATCCTGGGTGTAAACTTTCACATGCAGCATCTCTTCACAGTTTTGGACCTTCGTAAGCAAGGCCACCTCTCAATCTCTGGACCATCCCATCCAAAAGATGCTAATTTATGACTACTGTACTACTATCTAACAAGCATAATCAAAGACCCTCTCATGTGTAAGTCGCTTAACCTTTGACATGTCCGACCTTTATTAATTCAATAGATTAAGGGTCACTAATCTAATGACATTAAGCGTCCAATTTGTTACGCAATGCTGGTTCACGTGATTGACCAGTCACCCAAACTGATGTAATTTGTCGGAGGGCCCACTCAGGCCTCTTGTGGCACATCATGAAAGAAAGAAAGAAAGAAAGAAAGAAGGACAGAAAGAAAGAAAGAATCTGTGTACTTATTAAATAGTAATGCTGTCTGAGTCATAGAAATATTAACCATAAAAATAGGACTTTAGATAGTGGAATTTTATACTTGATTGTCACAGAACGGTCGCCAATAAGCTAAAAAGGTCAAAATTAGTTTTTAGCAGCAAAGGGTTACCTAATATGGCAAATTTAATTGAGGATTGGTGGCGGTAATAAGAGATTTGATAGTTGTAAATTATGCAAAAATAGTTAAGGAAATGGTAATAATACAACAGTAACCACTTAAGTCTGACATGATGTTATTCATACAGGCCATTCTAGCTTTTATTAATACAATATTCTATATTACTCTCGCATGAATGTCACACACGAATATCACAACCCTTTTCAGCAGGGAACAGTGGCACAAAGTCATGTGACCCGAACAATCAGACAATCAGACAAAGAGCGGCGCACGCACTGACGCACTGCAACATGGGATAGGAGTGCACGTGGGGCCTGTAGCGCCATCTAGTGAGAAGTGGAATTATTGTAATTATCATCATTTTTCATGTGATCAATAAAAAAAGGACTTGTAAGGCTAAAGGACAAGTCTTGTAAATTAGGGTTGGCCCAGAGTGATGGGGGTCAAATGGAAATAGTCAAGGGGGAGGGGGGTTGGGGGCATGGTAGGTCCATGCTATGGGTTTCGGTAAAACTGAATGACGAAATAATATCTAGAATGTTGAAATTACTATTCTAGAGAGTATTACATGCTGGATTTTTAAGCAGAAGGTAAGCAATTGATACAACGGCCTACTTTTGTAATTAATTTAATTCAATAAATAAAAATAAATGTGTGTCTTACATGCATGGCATCTTCTGATATTTCTGAGAAAATGTCAAAGAAAACTGTAGTAAATAAATGTTTAATTTAGATAGGCAGTTCTGGGGTTTTCAATATATATACGTGAGTTTAGAATTCGATTTACCTATATGCCATAAATGCATCGATGCACAAACCGTTGAAATGCGTAGGGTGTGCAAATCCTCTAGTAATCAGATCTGGTTTTCAGGGGATTGTTCCCACCTAACCTCCCTCCCATCGCCTCATCAATCAACCCTCGTGAGTGGCAAATACTCGCATTTGAGGACTGTGCTTTTGACATCCTTATGGCATAAGCATTACCCACTTATAAGGACACCCTCAGGTAACCACTTCCATCCCAAATGTCCTAATAGAGAGGTGTCCCCTATTACCCGGATAGCATTCCAAAATCGTATCGACTTCGGCGCGATGTCAGCGACATCAAAACGATGTAGAAATGACGCTGGCCCGATTTGGAATACAATCTGGGTAGCGGGGTACCTCTGTATATCACATCTTTGGTAGCATTGCCTCTAGCGCTTACATAACCCCTCTATGGCAAGATTAATGCTGGATAAAAGCAATTGGCAGGCTATAGAGATGTAATCAGTGTGTGTAGCTATTGGTTGCATGCAGTGTCAGATGTCAGGGTAACCCAACTCTAGCATTTTAGTGGCGACCTATAGATTCATCAATCTTTTCAATTGGCTCTTTGGTCGATGCACCAAAAAGAAAGAAATTGGTCTTTACAAGGAGGAAGAATGAGATAATATAGGTAATTCAATGATGTAGTAGAGTGGTAGGCCTATAGTAATTGCAAATTGTAATTAGTTTTGTGTACACTGTAGTGCTTGCTGATTACAACGTAATTAATGTATAACATTAAGCTGAAACAGTTCGGACCTGAGAAAAAAAAGCATTGAATTTTTGCAATTCAGGGAAAAGATCTCGAATTAGTACTTCCCAGGTAGCATTCCAAATTGTATCAACATTGGCGCGACGTCGGCGAAGTTGAATCGATATTGTAACGACGGCGGCGGACATAGAAACGGCGCTGGCCCGATTTGGAATGCTGTCTGGGTTGCAATTACTATAGGTCCATATTGCATAAATAATTATGTGCAATTGTGCAGACCTGCTTTTTCGCAAACAGGTTTGAGTATTGGACAAGGTACTAAATAGAAACATAATATATTGCATGGATATCAATAATTGATGGGGTTTCTGAAGCGCCAAATAAAAAGCCATCGTCATTGAAGTTATGCATAGCACTGACTTACAATACCATCTCATCATTACGTCTGCCCTCCCAGCTTAATGAATAAATGAATGAATGATTCAATCAATCAATCAATCAATTCCATCCTCACATCCTCAAACAACCCTTCTAACGAAGAATAATGACACAATTATTAGTGATATCAATATCCATCTTGTGTCTGTCAGCTTTTTGTATGTTTGCTCCCGTTTGATCTGACAACATTTGGTCACATTCAGCAAATTGCAAAGAGGATGATCAAAGAGGATTCAGTAAATGAGAAGCGATTTATTTCCATCTTCAAGGATTTTTGTGATTTCTGTAAACACAACCATCTGGTGTCTGTGCTTATTCTGTTTCCTCCATTTGCACCTGGAAACTGCACAGGGGATCGTGGAGGGTGGTACTGATATGATTTCGTTTATTTGGTTTCGTCAATTGGTGAATTGGTTCTGATGAAAAAAAGTTTTAAAAATTGGCAATGTTAAGTTTTTTACCTGTTAATATGCAAAAAAAAACTTCCTAATGAAATATTTATACAACAATATAGTAACCATTTGTACAACTAGCATACTTAAAATCGAGAAACAATAATGTACGTATACCCTTATCATGATTCTCACCTTTCAATATATATGATATATATGTACGAAAAACTAATCATCTAATAAGCATACAATTTATCAAGAAATGAAGTTCTCATTAAAGAACATTCTAATGAAACCTCAGCTATAATTCTAATATTCTCACGAAACACTGATGATTTATGTATACAAGTATCATCTTGAAACAGTACATTTCTGTGGTGTTTTTTAATACAATATTAGCATTTCTCCTCAGTACTCGGTACAGCGTGATAAACCAACAGAAGTGTGTTGCAAACAAGCATTCTTCAGTTTATCCGAGAAAACCATTTGATTTGGAGCCCCCAAGCCATGCACTGCTGTGGCACACATCTGCTGCGCATCTCTGGCTTATGGAGAAACACATGTTCTTAATGGAACCTCTTCAGCTGTGTGCCCAAGTCGAAACTTAAGCATCAAGTAGTCCCAATGTTTGGCTCACTCACGCGGAGGGTTATTTTTGCACTAAGTTGCACCGGCGGATGGATTTCATATGAGCATGAGTAAAGGTAGTGCCAGCTTATGCGAGGTGTATACAGAAGGTGCCAATGTTATGTGTTGTGCATATTGGTGTATATACAGGAGGGCTGGTTTGTGGGTAAAATATTTGCATAAGGCATTTGCTACAATGGGGATTGGATGGTAATGTAGGTATGGACAGACAGAAGAGTCAGGGACATAGACAGGATATAGACAGGGAAAGGGGAAGAGGTAGATAGCAAGAAGCTAAGATATGGACACATTTTAATCTCATTTGAGAGAAATATTAAAAAATAAGTAAAGACGGTGACAGACAGACAGGACAGACTGACAGATGTATTGTATTGTATTGTGTTGTATTGTAATGTATTGTATTGTATTGTATTGTGTATTGTCCCGATTCAACTAGTCTGAGGCTTGGCCAGCTACCAGAGGTCTACATAATGAAGAGATGATAAAGGCTGGAGACCACACCATGTCACAGAAAAGGACATTATTTAAACACCAAAACTGTCATGAAGATAGCAATTACAAGTACGCCACATAATTTATTTACACACAGATATGAGACAGAAGACATATAATCAGTAAACATCCAGTGAGTTCGGAAAATATATTATAATTGCTTAGTCAATTTAAATGGTATTATGTACAATAAAATATAAACATGATTCGCCAAAAGTTGTTAAACAATTAAAATCTAACTTAATTTCCATGCATAAATCCAAACAAATTCGAGATGTTATATATTCTATACTCGTTCACACAGTGCATCCTTGCAGTACACCAATCCAAAATACTTGCCCTTTCTAGCAATGATTTCCACCTGGATATCTATGCCTGGAGGGACATATTCTGCTCTTGTGTATTTCTGCTACATGGTTATTTACTTACAAACCTCGACAGGGCTGTGTTTGACCATCTAGAAACTTTGGAAGGGATCCAGCCTACCAAGTAGAAGATAGAAGCTGGCCTAGTGCAGCTGTCAGGGGTGAGATGAAGTATAGGGCTACAGGTCTAGATTCAGCAGGGGGAGGGGGAAGCTTCACAAAATGCAATGAAAAATTAAATAGTGACAAGATAATTTTGTATTCAGCAACAACATGAAAATTAAGAATTTAAAATCATTATGGCAATGTTTTACAACCGCTTTATTTTCTTATTTGCTGAATTTAAGTTTAAATATATTTAGCACATTCAGAACTAACAGAAGCCAGTTCATATCTTATATTCTGAGGACCAATATCGTGTCTGGCAGCATCACCAGAACGTTTTCAAATAATTTCTTTCCCATGGTCACTTTCTCTACCACTGTAAGTTTGTATTTCGTGGCATTGATTGGCATTACAATTTATACAATATTAATTTCAGCTTGCCAAAAAGAAATGTTTTGATTTAAAGGAAATTAACCTTACTAAACATAAACAGTGACACCTCACTATAATGACAGCCCTCTTACGTCATTAATAGGCTCACCTCGCCATTAAGACCATTAAAAATTGCACCAAAGATGGTCTCAATAGCGACGTCTCACTACACTCTATCTTGCAGAACATCGTAACAAGTCAAACAAACAAAAGGGAAACAGAGACCAAGAAATCAAACACGAAACAGAGAGTGACCATGTATCAAGCCTTTATTGACCCCCAATCCGTGTACATTTGTCAGGGTAATGATAGACCGCCCCTCTGACTGGCTGCAAATTCCTCTTCTGTGACTATCTGCATCATTTGCTGCAATTTTCCACTAGAATTATGTTATGGAGGGCTGACTCAAGGAGGTTATTTGTTGCCTACTGAGGTCTATAGTTATGAAATGGCCGTATTGATGGGAGGTCCAGTTATGAATTGCTCAGCTGCTGGGGTATTGTGGTTTTTGGCAATATTTTGTGTAATGTAATTGCAATCAAAATGAGGGTTACGTACTTTTTAAGGTATGGAATGAATAAAAGGAGACAATTGTATTTAAAAACCTTAACTGTTTGGCATAGTTGCTAAAGTGTTTGAATGTTAATTTGGTAGCTCTTGGTTCGAGTTTTATTGCAGACACTATAAGGAAACAATATTTGTATGTCACTGGCCATAAACACTAACTCACATTGATTGTCTCTTAGATGTCAGTGAAGTCCATGGAAAACAGGTTCAGTGTTCCACCTATGAGGTCAATGCTATTGTGTGGAATACCAGCCTAATCATCTCATCATTACATGTGCCTTTATTGACCATGTGAACTTAGACTAAGTGATGAACTGAACTATATCAAAATTGATAAAAACCCCCTTTGAATACTTTTTACAACTAATGACAGAATCAATAGTTTCATGATCAAATTTCATCTGTCATACCTCAGACATCGAATGACTTATTGTTGGACAGTAATGGCTTCCTCCAGAGTCCCGGATGTTACCAAATGACCACGTGATCAACAGCAGTCGCATGACCTTCTGACATCTCGCGTGGTTGACCGAGACTAGAGTTATGGCTTATTTTTAGTCCTAAAATTTGACATTCATTGGAACTTGGCATGGAATGAAGAAAGTTAGACTTGTAGGAAAGATTTTATTTGTTTTGCTATGTTCGTTTAAGAAACTTTCCAAACTTCATGTCGTGATGAAAACTTCAAGGGATCATCAGTAAAACTTTCTCCTCCTTTGAAATAAAATAACCCACATTTATCTGATACATTTCTGATACCAAACGTGGTTATCTAAGTGTAAACCATTGCATTTTGAAATGTTGATTACAGGATTTGTGTCATGTTAAAGTGGTTTAGCGATTGCTATCTTGTTTACCAAAGTTTATCGATCATTTTTATTTTCAGTTTTGTTCTGCTCTGTCTTTCCATTTTTAGTTATCAGTCTGTCTGTTCTGTGTTTTTGCTTGCTTGACAGTATGCCATTCAAACCTGTTCACAAATTGCCTGAAATGCCTCCATTATCGTTCACTCCCAACATGGCTGCTACTACTTCCAAATCACGTGTATATGTACAATAAACGTTGCTATAGTTATTGCAACATAAGCGACCTCTGGTGCCATTCAGATTGGTCAACAATTGCCTCCAGAGCAGATCCATTCACTGTGGCTGCAATTGCAATATGAGTGTTGTCAGATTTTCTGCTGCTCCACTTGCTGCTAATAGGGGGTGAATGCAGAATCAAGGCTATTGAGAGGCAAAACTCTCCTAATACATCTAACAGGGGAATAGATTTAACAAAGGTCTGGCCACTTAAGCATTGCCTAATAGGCAATACTCTTGCTGACATGCCACATCAGCTTTATGTTGGCCCAATGTTGGCACCGTCTGACTCAACGTTGGCCCCCCGTAGACCCAATTTGATTTGCTGTAATGGTACGCATTATTCAAGAACAGGGAGAGGTGCAAGAACAATGATATTTAGGGGTTGTAGAATCATCCCTTATGACTATAAATGATAATGTCATAATTAAGTTCAATACTGTGCATTATTTGGAAATTGTGATTCAGTTATTGTAATGGTCACATGTAAGAACTGTCTGGGGAGTCTTACACCAAAAGTGGCTTATAGCTTAATATGCGTAATGAGTAAAAGACCCCATTGGGTAAATGTGTAACATAGTGTGCACTCCAAGCATTATCAACTCATCTTTACATCTGCCTCTGGCAGCTGGTCATACAAGCCCACTTAGCTTCAGACCAAGTTGTACTGATCGAGACATTGTAAGACGTTGTAAGTCCTGCCAGTCTGCCAGCTCTTTCGCACTCCTCCGGCACGAGTCCAAGATGTATTCCGTGGATGTTCCTCCATTGTGTCCTTCCCAATGGCTGACCGTAATGCCATCAGGCTTAACTTTGTTAGGCATAACTTGGTCTTTAACCCGCTTGCTCCTACCAAGCAAAACTCAATCAAGCAAAGTGGCGAATTTATCAGGCTTGCCAGTCACATTCAACAACCTCAGTAAAGCCCCAAGGGGAAAAGCAAAGCTCCCTGCGGTAGCCCTTAGGGGAAAAGCATAGCTCCCTGAGGTAACCCTTCAAGCTATAGGCCAACTTTGATACACTTTTATGTCCACATACATGTCATCAAGACTCAAAAGACAATGTATGATGGTATTTCGTCCTGTTGTAGTTTCTGATGTGCTGTTTTTATCAGAGGTTACTGGTTACAGAAATTGTGATTTTATTTTCCTTTACATACAGTTGCTGTCAAAAGTAAATACACCTATTTTTTTCAAAGCAAATGCTTAGGTAGGTAAAGGTGAAGTTAGGGTGGTGTTCCCTTGATCGTGGAACCACCGCAGCCTCTCACAATAACTACACCCCACAAGCGGTTGAAGCATGAGCCTTTCTCAATTCCATGGGGATTCTACAACCTATCACATTAATTACTTGCAGGGGGAGACGATATTATAATAGTACTCAATTTGTCTGTGCCATAGTGGAAGCGTGAACCCACAATTTTACGGTTTGCAGGCGACATCTATTCATTATTACTTCACCCAGGGAATCTACATCAGGCAAATCCCTCAAAGTTGGAGTATTATCATAATATATTCATGCGGTCCACGTGGTCAGAGCTGACAAACAATTAGATGAGCTTGTCCTCCATTCACAGTGTATAATATTCACTCATATCGAGTATTTAATGTATACACATCAAACAAAACCGTGGTTCACGGTGGTTATTACCACTGCAAGGGAACTTTACCCTGTTTGAGTTGGTGGTCAGGCCAGGTCACGGTGGGGTAAGCTATTTTAGATATAACTGTTCATTAGCCAGTTTGGGGGCCAACCTTGACTTATTTGCTGGAGCCTGTGATGAGGTATATTACTTTAGATCCAATCTTTAAAAAAATCCTGCTTCTGTTTTACAACCGGACTTAATAGTACATGGCCAAATGTGCCACGTGCGTTTTTTCCATGAGAAGAATAAACGCATGGAAAACGCATTGTTTTTAGCTAATTTTAATGAGGCAAAAACCATGCGTTTTCCATGCGTTTGGATAAACGTATGGAAAACGCATGGTTTTTGCCTCAAAACGCTCGTGGCACAATTGGCCAAGTATATATATATATATCATTTAATTAACCATGAAGAGCACACTTAGAGGGCTGCATTGTCTAATTCTGTTTTATAGGGACATTTACAGCAGACCACATTGAATCGACAAAATAGCGCCGAATATGAAATTTAAGTATTTAAAGATAACATCTCTCAGCCCGACTTTTATTTCCTAATATGACATCTTCGTGACTTATGTGGGCAAATATATCGCAGATTATTCCCATTCTATCTCCAGCCAGCCCCGTAATGTTGTTTTAGTATATTGATTCCCCGTGCCATTACAGACTCGCCCAGTCTGGTAATTTTGATAACCAAGAATTATGTGAAAATGTGGTTTATCTGTGTTGTCATGACAACCATATTATTTCTGCCAGAGTGATATAAACACTGTCGTGAAAAGATTGCGTTTCTGTCCTGAAAAGAGCGAGCATGGAACTGCCATTTCTAAATTACACGGTTTAATGAAATAAATAAAGGACACAATGAAGAGTTACTGGAATATTGTTGTCATGTTGAGTCGATATTTAATAATACTGGTTTTATGGTGTACGTTTGTTAGGCATTTTGCCACCTTAAAGTAAAATTTACAACTACCCCCCTTGTTTGCCTATCAAGAGTCTTTCTCAATCTTGGGAGTATACACAATGGAGATTTGAAAAAAGGTTACCTAAAGGCTTACGTGCTCACACCAGTGCCATCACTGTAGCTGCCTTTCGCCAAGGGCATTGCACCTGGGTGAGATAATGAAGTGGTTGCAGGAGGATCCTACAAGCTCATGTGGAGGGTTCGAACCCCACAGCCGCATGATTATCAGGCAAACACCTGAACCACTAGACCAGAGTTAAGATCATGGAAACGCATTGAGGAACACGGGTTCATTTCCTCAAACAACACGAAATCCAGTGAAATTCTTTTAACTGTTACAAGCAATTTCAGGTGAATTATATTCGTTAATTGAAAGTTAATGGAATAGACTATATAGAATTTTGATTTAACTATCCGTTAATTTCTCATTAAAAATCAGATACTGTAGGCACCTAAGAATAAAGTATGTGATAGCCATATGAACAAGTCCATGCTTGAAACCCTATTCTATTCTATTCTATTCCATTCCATTCCATTCCATTCTATTCTATTCTTTTCTATTCTTTTCTATTCTATTCTATTCTATTCTATTCTTTTCTATTCTATTCTTTTCTATTCTATTCTATTCTATTCTATTCTATTCTATTCTATTCTATTCTATTTACATATACAGGCATTTCTGTAGCAGATCCCATTGTTTATGTAGATCAGATAAATTAACTGCTTTTTATGGAGGTTTTATTAAAATCAAGTAACATAAAAATGACAATTAGCTCTGATTCAATGTACAAATATTGCCTGAACAGGAAATATATCCTTATTTTACACCTATATACCGAAATATGTATTGCATATCCTTTTTTCAAGAATCTAAAAAATAAAAATGGATGCTCCCCCCATTTTGAGGGGACCCACTGCATGGCTTTGTTAATGGGCTTCCCCCAGGATCGCATGCAGAGTATCTTATATGCGACACTGATGCACACAAAGGATGCTATGAGGTTGTTCCGCATCTCAGTGATGCTAGAAGTTGCTGATGCAAGGGTCTCATGGCTGCTACGAAAGTGCTAACAGTTGTTCTGCGTTTTTAGGTGGGTGTCAAAAAGAAAATTCGAAAAGGTTTTAAGCAAATGCATATATTGTCATATAATTATTATAAATGTTGTGATTGGTGTGTTTTGATAGTAATTTTTATAGCGAGTAAAAAAGCATCGCAAAAAACTGATATATTAATCATCGATGATTATAAAATATATGTTGTTTTAAGTGAATTTATTTCTTGTGAATATCAATCAATCATATACTCTTATTACTATATACGCTTTTATTGACACAGTAATATCATACATGATACATTTGTCAAAAAATAACAGATAAAAACGTGTATTAGAGACTTTCCGGAAGTGAATAATCAACAAATAAAACCTAGAATTCCAAGTATTGTTCTAGATATAAATCAAAACAACATTTCTGTTTTTAAGGGGTGCAACCCACATTTACTTTCTTATGTGGGGACTTCAAGTTGCCACAGCATAGATACGGTGTACAAGGCACCATCACTTTGATGCCTCATTCCACCAACACGAGCTATAGATACAGCTCATGAAGAAATGCTGGATCGTCTAATTATAAATTCAATATAGTTATTTAAATTCAATCACATGCTTTTGAAAATCATTAACTTAACTTATCACACTACTATAATTATAATGGAACTTATCACCAAACACAATTATCAAGAGTTTACTGTCCTTTTATGCACTCTGCAGTCTCTGCTATAGTATGACACCCCATACCTCTGCTATACTGAACATTTTTCTGTTTGCGTGGTCAGAATATTTCCCAGTAAGCAGAAGTACAAAGGTGTGCTGTCAGAAAAGGCTGGATTACCTTGCTCTACCAGACTAACACGGTTTACAATAGACTGTTTGTCTGGTAGTCTCTTTTCCCTTTTTTGTTTACTTTGTGCGTAGTTGTAAATCACCTGCCCCATATCATTTTATGACAGGAATTTCTAGGATTATTCCAGGAAGAATAGACTTAGCGAGGTCCAGTGTTTGTGTTGTTGAGGCACAGTGGTTGGAGAGATCAGTCTCAGGTTGTGTCTGCAGGCTGGGTCGTGGGTTCGAGTTTCCTCTAGCTTATGCGGCGTGGCAGTGCACTGTCTGGGTTGTCGATTTACAAGAGTTCATAGACAGAGAAATAGCAATATCATAAGTATGCAAAGATAAACACATTTCGAAGAGAAGGGTTCATTAATTATTTGTTAAAATAATAAGTTAAAGGCTAATAAAATCTGTTTTCTGAAAGTAATTGGACATGGACCCTAGTGTAGAATAATAAGTAAAAAGAGACTAAACCCATCATTTTGCAAAAACAAATTTCTCTGTTGTGGGGGTTGGGGGGGGGGGGGGGTGTTGGGGGGGGGGGTGAAAATAATAAAATCTGTAAGATTCCTTGGTTTAAACCAAATCCTTTCTTTCATTTATCATTTAACACTCTCCATTCCTCTGTTTGAGAACAACTCTTACTGTAGCCTGATAGACTAACAGAAGCCCAGCCCAACTGGTCTAACTCTGGCCCTCTCTTGCAGACCTAGGCAGGGGCCTAATAAGGCATCCAGTCAAAACGGCCTCTTTAATGACCCACTGCACGAAGACAAATCAGGCTGTTTCATTCTGTGGACAAAATGACCAAGAAAATGAGACGAAACAAGCAAATGGCCCAATTGGATAGACAGGCTGGAGTTGCCAGTGTCTAGCAACCCTGGTCAGCTTTATTAATTTAGGGTTGAATTGCATAGAGAAGGAGTCTTGGCATAGAGGTACATGGCATGGGCATACAATGCGATCTCACGTATGGAAACTAGGGAGGTGGTCATAAAAGTCAGATGTCTTAAGATTGAATGATTGTTTTTATGTGGTTTCACTGTCAATTTTTGAAATAGTTTTGAGAGTTAAAGCGAATATTGCTAAAACTATAGACTATATTGTGATAAACCTTACATTTGTCAATAATGTGTATATATGCCTTCACGACAGTACATATTAAATTGGTTTTTTTATGAAACATTCCTGCAGAATGACCCAAAGCAATAAAATGCTTGAACCTTCAAAAACATATGCCCCCTCCTTATTTTCATATAGTCAAAGAAATGAGCAAGCTTTAACTCTCATATAATTGCACCAAAAATTAAAGCACATTTGCACTGTGGCTGCCTATTACAACTGCCAGATTAAATGTCCATCCATCTGTTAGTTCAAACTGTACATCAAAAACCAAGATGCTTGTGAAATGTGTTGCTCACAGATAACTCCTTGTACATGAATGAATATCTGTGATGCACAGGCAAGCTTGGGGTCTCTAATGGATTAGTAATTCTCTGATCTGAGGTAGGCCATGCTTCTGCTGGTCTTCAGGGAGTAGAATAAAGTCCCTGTTCAGTGCCTCTTAAGGGAGTTCACTCATAGATGTCCTCATATGGGCTACATCGCAGGAATTGTGGAGCTGCTCTCATGGGGTCTGGCATGGGAGCCAGTGCAATGTGGTGAGTTTTCAGTTTTATGAGATTTTAAAAAAAGGGTGATTATAAATGTGGTATCATTTAATGTGATCTGAAATTGTATATTGCAATACTTCGCGTCAGAGAAATTCTATGGTTTAGGCCTAGGTTTAGGATTAGGTCGATATTTTGTATTTACTGTGGTGAATGCAATTTAACCGTGGTTCGAACTTGAATGGTCTTGTTTGGAAGGTGAACCTAATAGTGAGGTTGTTTGAAGTGTATTTCAGTCGATAGAGTTTTCGTTGAATGAAAGTCAATGCAACCAAACTGGAATTTGGTTTAGGATGATACCATGACACGGCGTTCCAATCGAAAATGTGACGATTTTGATAGAAAAGCATACCTTGAGTCCTGGTTTTGTAAATTGCCTTTTCAAGTAATAAATTTTGTGGGGACTCGTAATGCATGTACAGTGAAAGTACTAGATTTTACTGCACATGCATTACAATCCTCACAATCATACAACAAACATATTGCCACACATTTTAGCTTGACCTCCTGCACTGGCCTCATACACTGGGCTGATATTCCGCATGATGGCCATTCGTAGCCAGTGGTATGCCGAACAGCATTTTGGACCAGGTTCCAGCAATGATTGAACACTGCCATAGTAAGATAAGGCTATGATGGTGCCATACTAGGCTAATGCTCACAATATGCAGTTGGTCTGTAGGTAGTCCAGTGAAGTCCTGATTTTTTGGTTGTATAAGTGTGTGTATTTTTTCAGAGAAATATGTTTTTTTTTTCATGTTTATATTGCGTTGCACTTCAACGTGCGTTAGTGATGTACAGTCCAAAGCTGTTTTTCAGTAGTCTAAAAGTTGAATACAAGTTCATACTGTGACTGAATTGACTTTGTCCCAGATAAAATGCCATGTTGGCTCCATGTTGGCTCCATGTTGGCTCCATGTTGGCTCCATGTTGGCTCCATGTTGGCTCCATGTTGGCTCCATGTTGGCTCCATGTTGGCTGACGTTGGCCAACTTTGGCCCTGCTGGCATGCCATCTGGACAGCATGCCAAATCAGGGCAACATTAACTTCAAGCCAGTTGATCCAATGTTTGGGACAAAGCTGGTCCAACATTGTTGGTGCCAATTCCTAGCCTGATCGGAAGATCATTAAAAGATGAATGGCTGTGACTATTTGGTTTGTGATTACCATACTTATTTTACAAGATATTTGAAATCAGGAGCTATGTAAGGTCAATCTGTCTGAATATGTAACTTCTAAAGGTCAATCTGTCTGAATAAACCAGCGACGATATCATAAAGCTTCATGTCCAAAAATGTATGAATCAAATTATACTATGGGATTAGCCATTCACTTGCCATTGGTATGCATGACTAGGCTGGCTGACCCAGAACTTGCAGCAGAGCAACCTGCTTTGAAAATTAAACCAGAAGTAAACATTGGCTCAGCATCAACACCATCAGTTCAGCATCAACACCGTCAGTTCAGCATCAACACCGTCAGTTCAGCATCAACACCATCAGTTCAGCATCAACACCATTAGTTCAATGTTGGACGGTGTCGGGATTAGTGATCCCAGATAACATGCCACATTGGTTTGCTGTTGGTTCATCATCGACTAATATTAGCCAATGTTAACCCAACATGGATCAGATCTGGAAGGCTGGTTAGGATGGCATTACTCAACCCAACTTGGAATGAAATCCTGGGACTAAATAACATACATGGTCAAATGTGCCACGTGCATTTTCCATGAGAAGGAAAAACGCATGGAAAACGCATGGTTTTTGTCTAATCATAATGAGGGGAAAACCGTGCGTTTTCCATTAGTTTATCCATACGCATGGAAAACGTACGTGGTACATTTGGCCATGTAGACGTAAGGATTTTGAAAAACAAACGAAGAGAATAAAAACATTGTGAACACACATAAGTTGAATAGACATATTTTAAAAAAACTCCGCAATAGATATTAAATGTTGTGTTTTGGTTCCAAGGATCCTCTACCCAAAAACAGTTAGTTGTTGAACGAAGAGAAAGATGACCAAACAGAAGAAGTTCACAAATAAAGCAAAGCCGAGGAACAAACAAATGGGCCCATGGGCCTTTCCTGACTTGTGTATTGCTCAGAAAACCTTGTGTTTAGCAGTTTTTTAATTCTTTGAGAAAGATCAGAAAGCCTAAATCTATAGGGCAACTCTGACCTGTGGAGTCTGGACAATATGTTTTGTCCTTTTTGTCCATTTCTGTTGGTTCTTGTCCGTGTTTGTCCGTGTACTTTATGTAAACAAGAAAAGAACAATGGTGTACACTCACACGCATTGAAAATCCTCACATTTGACTTAGAGCTGTTTAAATCGTGTGACTTCAGAGACATATTAAGTAAATCGTATGAAACTATGTCATCTATGATTAAAATATTTCCTTGTGGCATACCAAACTTTCAGTATTTCATTAATGAGTGTGGAATTATCCATTAGTAGTCTTATGGTCCTTTAAGACAAGTTCTTGCCGCTCATAAGGGTTGATTGATGAGGTGAGAGAGAGAAGGAGTCCACCCATGTTATACATTTAACCAATGAGTTGGGTATTTTACTTGCCCCAGCATAGAAACAGAGTATAAGGCACCTCCAATTCAACGTCTCATCCGAACGACATCCAAGCCAGATGTCGTTTGGATGAGACGTTGAATTGGAGGTGCCTTATACTCTGTTTCTATGCTGGGGCAAGTAAAATACCCAACTCATTTACTTATGTCATGAAGGGTGCCCAGGACAGGTTTGAACCATTAAGAACCTCTCACAATAAGACTACTGAATTTGGACCACTATTGGAATAACCCCACAATTAGGACCATATCACCATAATAACTAGTTACCAATGCATGAAGGACCTGTAGTGGCATATACAGTTTATTTCAATGTCACTCGATTGTTTCTAGGAACTAATTAAGTAATTTTAGATTTTTTTATTGTTGTCAAACTAAAAGTCTAAATCCATCCAAACGAGTTTGGAACCGGGTCATACATAATATCAAAAATTTACCTTTTAGTCAAAATGTAATAAGTTGGAGTTCTCCTACACTAAAAAAACACGACGTTCTGACAAAAAGAAAAAGAGTACTATACAAAGATTGTATGTCATCCCTTAGTCACTAAGGGCATCTTATGTTAAACAAGGTCTCCTCAGTCAGGGCCATACATACAAGTGATAGCAATCTCGTATATGTAATCAATATTATGGATGAATTCTGTCACATTGCCTATTCATTTATGGATATTTACTCTTTGTATGGCATGAGTATGTTGTAGTAGTTTTTAGTCAAGATCACTGGCTTTTCTAGTGAGGGACATGCAGTACTGATATTTTCGGGACCTCAGTCGTTTAGAATTGGTAGGTGTGTTTCATTTATTAGTGTGCAATACTGATAATTAGCATATCAGAGTAATATATAAAATAATTGTAAAGAATTCAACACTACGTCAGCATTTAAGCTTAAGGTTTCTAATTTGGCTTTGACTTGAATTTGGAAGTATATATAGCAAAGGTCACAGTTTAACAGAACATATGCGATCCCTTTTGAAGGCCACCTCATTATTAAGACTACTGGAATTTGAATCCACTTCTACCTTATAATTATATTAATTACCTCGTGATAAAGACCACCTCACCAATGACACCAGAGAATTCGTCTTCCTAAGCAAAGGACAATTTTGCACAAGGAAGACAACTATTTTGTACCCAGTGTGTTAACTGTTGATTTTGCTGATTTAAAGGGCTTTGTAGAGGCAAATATAATGATGAAGTGCAATATTTGCGTGTAACCCTTAGCATAGCCTTTTGACCCTTTTGTTCGTATTTGAAATGGAAAGTTTATTTTGTTCAAACCAGAGAAGGAGTTCAACCCAGAACAACTATTAAATTTAGTTATAAACTTTGTAGTCTGACTCTGACCAGTCATTTGACCATCTTTTATGTTTTCGTAGTGGCTTACAAAAATGGCATTTAAAACACTTGAGTCCATAAACCGATAGCACAAAACTTCCAACCACTGCATGCCCAGAATGCAAAGTACCACGTCATACAACATCAGAAAGTTTTGGGGCTGTTCAAGTTACTGATCTCCCCTCCCTGGCAGTAGGGGGCTTAACTGGAAAATTAGCAATCAATCGATCACCCCTAATTATTGCATGATGTAAAATGCCTGTCTGCGCCTGTATGGCATAACTCCCAGAATATAGCATGCATATGATGAGAATTTAATCTTATGGAGGCAAGAAACAAAATACATCATGATTAAATTGCAATCACTCTGAGCAGGGGAACATGGAGGGCAAAATTTATATGAGATAAGCATGGATTGATCCATTCTTTCACCCAATAGCTGTCTCTCCTTGTTATTGTGTTTAATTAGAATCCTGGAGAGTGTGTGGGGCATGGTGTTGGTGTTTTACAGCAAGTAGTGCACTGAAAATCTCGTTGGGTACAATGTTAGTCAATCAGTAACTTTCAGACATTTTGACTGATATTTTAGACCATTTAGGAATTTTCACTGTGTCTGCAATGTCTGAATTAAGTATTTCGGCCTTATAAGTTGGCTTTATCGAGGAAGATGGGCAGTCTTTCTCTATAGTTGAATTGAATTGAACTTTATTTATTTAAAGTGAATGGCACACAAATATAAAAATCTACAAGGTGGTTCTCCGTATATTAGTAATTAGATTAGTTGAAAATTTTGAAATTTTAAATTAAAATTGACAATAGATACAAAAATTTGGAACAGCAGTATTGAAATAGCAAGAAAAAACAACAGCAATTTAGTGGCAATTAAGTATAGATGGCAAGGTGGCTGGGTAAGCTAATTAAATAATGATAATAATGAGAAAAAATTATCCATGTCAACCTAATAATAATATATAAAATAACAATTTGATAATAAAAATAATCGGGCGTACTATGTTAGTTACAATGACTAACTTGTCAGTCATGAGCTTTACATGACTATGACTGACTGAGTCGTTAGATAAAGCCCATTGCAAGCTTTATAGACTATTGAATAGCAGATGTGTTCAAGCATGCGTCTTTCTCAAGGCGGTCCATAGTGATTAAGACAACGTCACTGACTCACTGTTATGATGTTGTTAAGTTCAATCATCAGTTTCAAACAGTATTATTTACAGACTATTAAATTGCTAGATATCTGGAGAAACATTCTGAATGAAGTTCCAATGGGAAATGAAAAGTGCTTGTATAAACTATAAGAAGATCGGAAATTTATATTGTTTTTAAACATTTAGGATATGGACTGCAGGCCGATATGGCAATATGATTAAAATGTGCATCAACAAAGATATGTCAATTCCTTCGAAATTAACGATCCTTCTCTTATTCTATCGGCTCTTTCCCTGATCCGGGTCTTCACACATGAGAACAAAGCCCTTCCCATAATGCCCTTGTTATTGTTCCCATTGTTTGCATGCTTAAGGGATCTGAAGAGAATTGCCCTTGACAACTTGATTCAACCTAGGCATGCAACTTCCATACCCTTCAATTTTTGCCCTTAGTGGGGTAACCCTACTGCACCCCAACCTCTTCAGCCAATGGGAGTCCGCGTTAAGGGTCACGTGTCATGCATAGGTCGACCTTGACCCCTTTTCGACCATTACCTTGTCAAATTGAATGTTATTATCAAAGGTATTGCGCTAAGTGGTCAGGAAAGGATTAATGGTATATTTTGAATTGATATTTCACGGCTCAAAGATAGTGGAGGGCTGAGATAAAAGTGAAAAATAGATTAAAAGGAAGAAATGTATTGATATAGAAGCATAAACAACTACCAGCATTTTAAGACAGACAAACAAACAATGAATGAGTGACAGATTCAGTCCACCAATATAGCCAATATTTAAATTAAGTTCGTGTATTCAGAACCATCAGGCTGGTTATTATAGCTAAGAATTACGAGGAAAAAGTTTATTCTGTACTTACCATTATCTCTCTATATGATTACCTCGTTATTAAGCCCAGTACAATAGGTACAGAAAGTGGTGTTATTGGCCAGGTTAAACTGTGCTCAATAACTAACATAATTATTTATTAATGTCGTGAGGGGAAAAATAGGAATTTTAAGGCCAAACATGGATTTCGGATGACGTGTTTGCTGTGTGCAGCTTAGTCTTAGTCATTCTTAAGTTTCTCTCTGCTAAAAAAAAAAGTTCTCATTTTAAAACAAAGTGTTGTAAACCACTGAACTTGTTTATCATTATCCATGATTTGTTTGTCTCATACTTCTTAATTTATCACACATAATGTATGTATTCCAAATCGCCTCTGTGAACGACCGAAATACACAACATCGTAAATTAGTTTAAATACGCGTAGAGATATATCTAATTGTATTTTATCCAAAAATACATAAACAAACTATTGACACACACATTAAACAGGTCACTGATGTGTATACCATGCTGAAAATATGGCGGTCCTAATATGAGTTCTCAATTACTGGTCAAGATTGTCCAAGGTTGGGGAAATACTATGAAGGTTACATTAAATTATACATTTGCTTACTCTTATTTATTTGAATTATAAATATTTCACGATCATTATCAGTTAAATTTAATGCTATGAGTGCCATGGATTAACTATGCTGACTCCGCATTTTGTATATAAAAACTAGTTTGAATCAAGCCAATGTTTATGCTGTGTACTATCCAAAACAACAACAGATAAAGATACCTACTGAATTGCCTATTCTAATCAGTGACCTCTGACCTCATGAATATGCACATGGGGTAGTCCCTCTTGGCTGACACTAACGCGCGATACTACAACGAAATTTACGGGTCGGATCGATGCTATGGGGTGCCATGTGCTGCCCCGAGTGCATATTCATACGCCTCAGTGTTACTTGAGTGATTCGTCGGCGCAGGAACACGTTCGAAAAGGTTAGTGATGGGGGCTTGGCATGTAAATGCGACAAACGACATTTTAGAGGGGGTGGAGAGAGTGTGATGACGTCATAAGAATGTTACGTAATCGACGTGATGCCTTATAAGGAGTGTGAACGGTGTGGTTATGGGGGGTTTGGGGGTTATTTTTAGAGTCAGGTAGCGCGGTTCTATACATGTGGTCAGTACGCTGAGCACTATATGCTTGTAGTGGGTTGAACATGGTAACTTTTTGTTGTGTTTCTTAGAAGTGTTGTACAATTCAACTGAATTGATACTTTAGCTTCCTCATCAAGACCATAATTGATGCAGAATTGACTAAGATAAGTGATAAGAGATGCGTTTATTTCATCATGGATGGTAGTGGTGATTCTAGTTACAACACTGCACGCGGGGTTCGAAATTATATTATTATGGGCTCACCATTGTAAGGTGGTCTTATTAGTGAATGTTCTCTAAAGTGGGGTTACACTGTACGGTATTAATAAAACTGCCCATAGATTGATCAGCAAATTACGGTATTAATAAAACTGCCCATAGATTGATCAGCAAATTGTCTTTTTACATAAAGTAAACGAGAAGAAAATTTACCTATATTAGAAAATAATTTTCCTATATTTATGAAGTTGTTATAAAACAATACAATGTATTTAGAAGGTGCCTTGTCAATTAGAGTCACAGCTGGCGTTATCCAGCTATCCATATTTATCCCCTGGAATCAACAGCTATACTGGTCCCATGGCATTGAAAAATCGAATGTATGTTTATTGTTTACCACACGTGTTGTTTATAGTATATACACCAATTTCTGATGGTCTAAATTCTGTATTTATTAAACAGGTGACATCTTTGTTAGGGTAAGGCTAAGCTACCCAAAGGATAGGCTACCTGGAGATAGGAATGGATAGGTTTGGAAAGTTCTGGCTTTTAGACTGTACAAGCTACAATCGGCCAATGGCAGCATCTTACAAAAAGTTAACAATGAAGTGCAATACAATGACTGCAAAAAACTTGTTAATTTGCATGCAGCACACACTATTCGTGAAATGTCAATGGTGAGGGATGGATTGGCAGAGTTAGACTTTATTTATAATGAAGTTACATAAATTATTGAGGACATGTGTCTCAATTAATCTTTGCATTTTTATTATTATAGTATATAGTAATGACATATATATCATGGATGATATTTTACTGTCAATAAAAATTATATATATAGTATAAACCATGTATTGTATTAGGATACCAAGAGTATGAATAAATATGATATATACAACACAAATTGACCAAAGTATGTTTGTCTTGGTTCAGCAGTATATATAGTCTTAATACTGATTTGGTCTCATAATATAATAAGGCAGGTGTCCACATTAATCGTCTAGGCGACACTGGAGCCAGGACAGTAATGAACCATGGCTATTATTCCGAAATGACAGCACTACACAATAACCAGCTAATTACCTGTATTATAATTATTTCCATGGGTACAGTTACTTCGTCGTATTACGTCAAATTACGCAAGAAATCCCCCAAATTAGGAGCTAAAGTAATGCAGCTTATTTCCTGTCTAACAGTAATTGGCAACACACAGTGACACACAGTGTTTGTCACGGAAGCACTATTTTTGTTACTATAGGAAGGAAGGAAAATCTTTATTTCAGTGACATGTGGTAAATTACATACATTTGTACGGCAAACAAACAATAAACAAAAGCACAACCACCCGGCCACCCGGGCCTATATGTCACCTATATTCTTAAAGAGCGAACATTATTATGCATACAATTGATTTTTCTCATCTGGATTGCTTTCATCAAGAAACTTCTGAAAGTGATTACAAATACATAAAAATTATCAAAATTATCCATACCATTAAAATTTCTATCAATATTTCCAATTTTCTGAAACAGCTCATTTCTAAAAACAACATAAGAAGCACATATCATTATCAAGTGAAACTCGTCTTCAATTTCATTATCAGTACAAAACATCTATACCTTCCTATTTCAAGTTGCAATGGCAAGATTCCAAATCTGAATTGTGCTATTAAAGACCTTGTATACTTATCAATATTCATAGATACATAATCTTCAACACTATAACCCCACTTATACATGTTATATGTTCTTAACTTTACTTTTTGAACTCTTTCTGTTTCCCATTTTTTGACATATTGATCCATTGAGATATCTTTAACAGTTACTGTGTCGCAATTGCTACAATCATCATAAATATGTAACAAGTTACAATTTTCAAAAATGTTCTTAACTTTAAAAGACCAATTATTTCTACAAAGAGAATAAAAATTTTCGTGTAAGTCTATCCTGTGGCATATCAATTAACCTATTCCAAAGCCTAGTCATAGACACTAATCTCCTCACTACAGGTGGTACCCATCCCATATCCCCCTCAATTGCATGATTAGCAGCAAAGTGGTGTACACTCAAAAAGTATCGTATAATTCTATGATGGAGAACATCTATTTTGTCAAATGACTTAAAGCCCCGTACTCCAGCATTATAGTCGATTATAGGCACGATTCCTGATTCATATAGTTTTGTATAGGTTTGATATCTACAGTTTTTATTATATTTCAGCTTGTTAATTATTGCATCAAAGGCCCTGCTAGCAGCATCAGTCAAACAGTTTACTGTTATGTTATAATTCAAGCTTTCATGTAGTATTCCCCAGATATTTATATTGGTTAACTATTTTCAAAGCATGGTCACCTAGCCTGAAATTATATTGAGTCCTTGCGTGCCGTGCAGTTTTGAAATATATATTAGTTTTCTGCTTATTCACATTAATATGCCATTTTTTACACCAACTGTGAAGGGTATCAAGTTGACATTGAAGATTTGACTCATTTTCAGCTATCAATACCACATCATCTGCGTACAGCAAAATGCTTATATGTGCATTTGTAATTTCAATACCCTTTTTCAAGTCTTTTAATTCTTTAACTAAGTCATTGATGAGTCAACAAAAAAGTGTTCGAGATAGAGTATCACCCTGTCTCACACCAAGACCAACATTAAACCATTCAGTTGTATGGTTGTTAATACGAACCTGGGAAATTGAACCAGACATTATGTATTTCAAACTATTATAAAACTCGCCATCTATCTTATAGAACTTAAGTAGCTTGTACAACAATAAGTCTCTATCTACCCAATCAAAAGCTTTTTGAAAATCAACAAAACCGCAATAAGTATTTAAGCCCAAGAATAACCTATTCCTTATAACTGATGTTAGTGAAAATAGATGGTCCGAACAGCTTCTACCCAGCCTAAACCCGTTTTGCTCATCTGCAATAATACTTTCTTGTATATCAAGTTTAACCAGTCTTTCATTAAAATTACCTGTATAAGTTTTATAGATACAAGACAAAAGGCTTATACCGCGATAATTTACTATATGTCATATTATATCTTTTTTCCCCAGGTGTACGAGTTATTTATTGTGCTGGTTTTGAAATATATAGTACCCAGTCGTACTAAAATAGTGCATAGAAACTTGTAAAATTTGATGTATAGGGTATGAATTTGAAGTATTAAACAAAAATATGCAACTTTGATAAGAAGCTCAATTACATGGTATTCATTAAAAAGTATAGTTCACAAGTTAAGGTACTAACGTTTGAAGCCACATTCCATGTTTGACTGTTCATGTTTACCCCATCATACGTCACAAGCAACTGGCCTAGTGGTTACGACCGAGGTTGGCTCCAGGCGTGTTTCATTCCAGACCAATGAAAATAACACCAGTTTGGCATTTTTATTGAATCCAGCTTAGGTATAAGCATACTAGGCAAGAAAGCTGATGCAAGTTTTTGCATATTCAAAAGATGGGGCAATGCGTCTGAGGCCAAACATCCATTTTTTTCTTTAAGAAAATTCAGTATGTAGACTTTTGGAATGTACTGCATCTGTTCTATTGGAACAAAAAAAGAGAAAAAAGAAATTGATTAATAAATACAAAAACCAAAAAGAATCTTCATGATAATGTAAGCCAGAATTAAAAGGAAAAATTGTGACGATTGGTTTTTATTATGCACTGTGCAGCTAACCTCTAAATGAACAGATGTGAACAGATGGCTTGGTAATCTACTAAATTATCTTGTGGTGTCAAACTGTACATTTAATTACTACAGACTAATAATTGTATTATCTTATTATATTTTCAGTGTTAAACAATTTAACAACCATCCAGAGGATATGGTCGAATCAATATCAGTGAATAATGACATCATGGACTGAATAATATGACAGGAAGTGACATCATGGCAGCTATCCATTGTTTGATCGTTCTGGTGGTCACGTGGTCGCCCGTTGCCCATAGCAACCCAGACGCTAAACGTCTCTATGACGACCTGATGAAGCGAAGCAACTACAACAAACTAATCCGCCCAGCAAAAAATAGTACCCAGAAGCTGACTGTCAAACTGGGTCTGAAGTTGTCACAACTCATCAATGTGGTGAGTAGTTGTTATTTACTACTAAAGGCTCCTATTGGAAAGGGTGGTAGCACTATGGGTAAAGACCTCAAACCCCAGTGGAATGGTCTCTTTCATTTTTACTGACTATAATATAGATATATATGCACTTTTATTGACAAATCCATATCAAAAAGATACACGTGTATATACTTTTTATATACTTTGACTGTGTTTCAAATGACTAACCCATAACCATTTCTCATGAACAGGTTAGTCAGATTAGTTGAATGACTAACTCTAACTCAAAAGTATATTGTCTCATACTACTATAGTTGCAATTCTGACTGGCTGACATGTCAGATTAAAAAAATAAAGAGACTTATTAGCTTTATAGTCAAAAATGCTACATATTATGGTGACAGTTACTATAGATAATGTTGAAATGACTAATATCTTCGTCAAAAATGTGTAAGGGCAAGCTCAGAGGTAGCGCTCTGGGCTTCCAACCGCTGGGTCCCTGGTTCGATTCCCGGTCGAGCCTAAGTTGGGTGGCTGTTTCATCCTTTCGTCTCATTGCCATGGTCTCTGCCTGTCCTAATTAGCCCAACTGGTGCAGAAATACAGGATGTAAAGCCCTAATCACAAACACACACTCAAAAATGTGTAAGCAATCTATAGGTAAAACACAATATGGCTGGCTTGCCAAAAACTTTGCAACTGCATCAATACATTACAGTTAGTGTGTAATCAGCCTAATTCGTTTTTCATCACACTCTTCACTTTTGGAGATTAGATTATGCTAGCCCTTTCTCATTTACATAACGTGCCATAATGTCACAGTCTTCATTTGCATAATGTGACACCAGGCTCGCCACATTTGTCTACTGTAAGATGCTATTAAACTGTCAACAGAGAATGACGTATTTGCCCGAGGAGGCATGGAACTTGCCGAGTTGTCACGAAGTTTTTTCAGACTCACAAATGACTAAGTGACAATATGGGAATTTGTGCACAAAGAAGATCCAGCTACTTTCATTTTTTTTAATGAAAGAAATATATTGCAAATTGTTTCTATAAACTGGCAAGAAGAAAAGTATGACAATTATAAAATAATAGAGAAAATAGAGCAGATATATTTTACAGTTATTGTAACGTCCAAAATACCAAAATATGTGTGGTGTTATATGTGCAGCTGGGTGGTCTAGTGGTAACACGCTCGCCTGCTCCTCTGAAGGACCCGGGTTCAATCTCAGGCTTGGGCACCATTCATGAGCAACATCCCAGCTGGATGTCCTTCGGATGACATTAAGTTGGAGGTCCCTTGTACTTGGTGTCTATGCTGAGGCAAGTAAAACATCCCATCCATGGGGTAGATGTGTAACATGGGTGGACTCCTCCTCTCTCTCTCTCACCTCATCAATCAACCCTTGATAGTGGCCAGAACTTGCCTTAGAGGGTTGCACTTTCCATATCTATCTATCTATCTATATATCTATCTTTCTATATAAACTGGAGAAATGTTAGAATAATACTTGAACAAAGAAAATATATTGCAGATTTGTAACATTCATTAGCTCTGTGTTATTTAGTTCATCATAAATTCATCATGATTTAGTGAACAGCTTCATAATCATAACACAATTAATTTTTAGTGATTATCCATTTAACTAGTACCTTTTAAAATTACCATTATACCACTTGAATTAATCTTCCCAAATCTTAATTTTTTTCTGACCCTGTGTGAACTCCACGTAGCAACATGGCCAGATATGAAATGACACAGACCCTGTGTTTAGACAGACCGGTCACGAGGGTGGATATTAGTTCCATAAGGTCCTGCTAGGGGTCGCTTTCCATCGGAAGTCATCTGATGATCGATATCATGCAGGTGTCGATGATTAAGTTGATGAATATCTCTCTCAAGAATCGATTCTCTGCAACTAATATCCATCTTTTTGAGGAGTAAAAATAGCTCCTTATTGAGCATTTTCAATACCTGGCCTATGGGCTTTCAGTTCTGAGTGTAAAAGATACAACTTTAGTTGCATTAATATTGCAATGAAAACCAGTTTCAAAACCACCTTACTATAAAGGTCACTTTAGTATTGACCCAAATATATTCTTATCGTTGTATTTCACCTCTCTTTTGAGGACACTTTGGCATTTTAAGGACCGTTAAACTGCACCATATCAACTTGTCTTAATGGTGAGGTTTCACAGGAACTGACATTGAATTAAGAGTTCCACAGTTTATACTTTAATGAAATAAATATTCTGTAATATTATCAGGCAATAAGATTATAAATAATCTGTATTTTATAAGTATTATTTGTTAAATCATCTAAAATGCAAATACCACCTAATGTGTAATCAATCATCGTAATTGTGAGGTAGTTGTAAAGTGAAATTGTCTTATTGTTGGTATCTTTTTACACATGTCATTAAGTTGGACATCCATCTGCAAATTGGTCTCCCCAAAATTCATTATACTTTGAAATTTAATAACCAAATCAATTTATCTTGAAGTGAACACATCATTTGAAAGCATAGTGACAAATAAAATATCATTAGTTTACTTAATCAGATTACTAAACAATGAACAACATATGCATTTAGTAGCTTCCATGCAGTATATCCCAGTAGCATGTGGCTTTGGATGGTAGTGGCTGGAACTTGGCAATCGAAACCTTTCTGCTACTGCAAGGGCCCTTGTCTTGGGGATGTTCTTCAACACAATACATTCTTCAGACACGAGTGTTCTAGAGATCCACTCCAAAACCTGAGCCATGGGGCCATATGCTGCCTACTTTTGGCTTCTGCCTTTAATTGCCTTTTTCACATCCATATAGAAGCATTTCTTGAAACTGTGTGGGAGTGATTTGTTCCTCTAAGACTGCGGCAGAGAAGATAGGAAACAGATATACTGTATTTGTATTCATAAACTTGAAATATTTGGTTTTCTCTTTTGAGTATATTAATGCTGATCTAAGATAGATTCGTTTTGGTTTGTAGTTGCTTAGGATCGCTGGTTGACTAAGAGACGACCTGATTTATTAAATTACGTCTATGTTTACATTTATCTATTAGGAACATTTTGTTGGGAGGTGAAGAAAGTGTTGCGCTATCCTAATCAATAAAATCTAATTTATTAGAACACTCGGCAAATTCTGCAGGTTTTGGCATAGTACGATCAAGTTAATACAGGATTTACAGATTTGTCAAAACTGTCCTTGGGTATTTGTCCATAAAGGGAATAATAATAAGGACAAAAACCAACTGACAGACCAGCTAAATCAAGGACAGAATCAATTTGTATGTGGCAATGTTTAATCTACTTATATCTAATGCAACCTTGTCATTACGTAACTTTTGTAAAGTTATATAATTGACTCAATCATGTTAGTCAATGTAATAGCTCATAATTGTACGGCAGTCCATAGGTATGTATGGGAGACACGAAATAGCCCAGCTGACACCTTCGACATATATTTGTCATGTAAGTGAGATTCATTATACTATCAGATTCTGGTATGGGAATTGAACCTGGAACCTTCAAAAGAGCTGACCGCTGAAGCATTAAATTACCCTGGCGCTAGACCTCCTACATTGTTGTTCTTCTGTTCAAATCCATATTTCACTCTGCCCATACAACCATGCATCATTTTATTGCAGCTTGGAGGGCACTATTCTCCATGCCCCAATTGAGGGAAGAGATGTGGGGTGGGCAGTAACTTGATGAAGCCAATGACACTGGCTGGTGACCGTTTGTGTTTAGACAACACTGTGCCCAGGGACACATAAAAACTCGATGCTATCAGCACACAAGCTGTGGGGTGTCTCGGGGGCTCAGATAACAGCTGAAATTCTTTGGGATGCTGGCTGATGCAGCTGTTGTTGGGTCCTGCAAAGCATTCTTCATTCCAAACAGCTGGAGTGATTCTTCACTGATTCCAGTCCCTGATTACTGCAGTGTTTTATGTCTGATGCTGTGTGCCCTAGCCATACTGATGGGGAGAGTGGTCACTAGTCTGGATTGATTGGATGCTTCAGACAGATGTGATGATGAGATGATAAGGCTGGGGTTAGTACTAGTCTGACAGTAAAACCTTTCTTGTAGACATTGTAGTATAGATGTTGTCTGTGTAATTTGGCTTTGTGGGCTAGTGGTTATGGTACTAGTTAGCTCATCTGACTGTCCTTGGTTCGAAATCCAACACAATTACTGTGCTTATGTAAATCCCATTTATGTATGCATGTAGTTTCAGTGTTAAAGTAAACCCCATGTGTCATCTCGTCATTCCATTTGCTAAAGATCAGCACTGTAACACTAATATTTGGAAGGTCTTACGTTCGATCTTTTTACCAAGCGCGGACTGTTTAATGTCACCAGAATATCATGATGGGTTGAATGTGTGACTTGAAGAATTATTATCTTATCATCAAGTCTAGCTGTGTCGGGGCGGGGGCCTAGCTCAGAGGTAGCGCTCTGGGCTGGGTCCAGGGTTCGATTCCCGGTCGAGCCTAAGTTGGATGGCTGTTTCATCCTTCATCTCATTGCCGTGGTCTCTGCCTGTCCTAATTAGCCCAATTGGTGCAAAAATACAGGACATAAAGCCATAATCAGTCTAGCTGTGTCCGCTGGTCATACTAGCTGACTAATCGTCTGTCCAGTGTTGGTGAAACAATACAAAGATGCACTGAGCCACCCGGCTGAACAGTCACACCATTTAACTGAATCACTTTATGCCTCCCACCATCTTGGCTTCCATCTTGGAAATGAATCTTCCAGCAATCCACACTCTATTGAACTAATGCACGAGTTGTAATGCAATTGTGGATTGAAATGGCATGATTCTTGCAAGTCCCAAATGTGTAAATGCAATTGTGCAGCTTTTAAAGTGCTATTGAATTGTGAGTTTATTTAGGATCCATGACTGAGATGGAACAGGCTTTTAGCTCATGAGTCTCAATGACACATCTGTGGCTCCATTTTACCTCCTTTTCAAGGAAGAGAATAAAGAGTTTTCTATTAACTTTGGTCTGTACGAACTCCATCTTATTCTGATATTAGGTGCTTTTTCAATATCACAAACATTGTGGTGATAAAAGCCAAACGAGTAGTTTGAGTGAAGTTTTTGTGTTAAAAAGTTAGTACAACAGCAGGAAACAACATTTGATTAAGTTTGTGTAAAATACATTGCTATAGCATTGAATATAACAATGTAGACATGCATAGTACAATTTCAAGCCTGGTTTGTGCAAAAAAAAACATTGCTATAGCATTGGGTATAACAACATACACATGTATAGTACAGTTTCAAGCCACAAACCGAGATAGCAGATATATTGGGTCAATGTAAATCCAATGTTGGCTGAATGTTACCCGATGCCAGATTGACATTGAGTCGACATAGCATGAACAACAGTAAATTTGTCAGTAAGGTGTATTGGAATCAAATCAGCGCAATGCATTTGATATTTTTCTGATATATTGCATATATATATATATGCAGCTGGATACCCAATATGATGGTTAGAGTTCCTTCTAGATTCCTAAATTTGGGCCCTAACCAGGCTGTTCCTTAAGCTCCAGTTATGCTTGGTACAGTTTCGTGTACCTAGCACGAACGTGTACCTTATCACTTAACATGCCATTCAGCATAATATACATGTACCTCACATATTAACTAACTTGAAATCCTTGACATGAGATGTCACACTGACGGCTCTTTGTACACACTGACTATGTTAGGACAGGCAAATATGTAGTATGGCATGCACTCTGCATGTCTCTGTTATCTCACTCAACCCTCGTGAGTATATAAATCTTGACTTAGAGGGCTGCACTATCATTCCTAATCCTTATAGTCTGTAAATTATATGCAATATACTGCGGTACATTAAGTTTTAATCACAAAGTTTCGAGTTTTGAAGTTTAATGCTAACTTCACACATTGGGTATTCCATCAATTACTATATCTCCTGTGCCCAACACATCCACCTACTCCCTCCATTTAGCACTTGAATGATGGTACCCCCAACAAGATACCCGCTGATCTATCACTTTCTTGGGTGCTCTGTGAGCCATTGACAAGGGGACTTGTGGCAACAGCTTTGGGCTTTAAGCATTCTGTGGACAATGGTAGGCCAGGAGGCCTGTTTAGGCCTTTAGTTATGCACAAGAGGCCTCTGTGTGTGAACGAGAGGCCACCCTAAGATTGTTGGTGGATTGTTCATGGATAGAGGGTGATCCTCCCACCCAGCTGCTACGTTAGAGGTCTTGTACAGTGGGACCACATTTTCTGACCACATATGCACACAGTTAGTTTCATAAAATATGGTGGACTCTAGCTGTCTGTAGCGACCTGTACCTGGCTGTGGTCTACATGGCCAAATGTGCCACATGCGTTTTCCGTGAGAAGGATAAACGCATGGAAAACGCATGGTTTTTGCCTAATTAACATGGCAACATCATACACTGATGCGTTTTTCATGCGTTTATCCAAACGCATGGAAAACGCACGTAGCACATTTGGCCATGTAAACATGCTAAAGCCAGCTGCTTCTTTCCACTTCTATAGCTAATAATCAGCTTACATCTATCACCAGAAAAATATAAACCTTGGTAAATGTAAGAAATTAATCTAATATATCATAAACATATACTTTTAGATCCGGTTTTGAGTAGCCATGGCGCAACTTTGAAAGCTTTGTTAAGTTTCTATTTGACAGGCGGTTTTTAATGAAACTAACTGTACATCAATCATTGTTGGGAGATGAGTTTTATTTTTGTAAGTGCTATTGACTGGCTCAATGTGAGACGGGGAACCCGGTTAGATTCTTTGCTTGGGCACATCGCCATTTCATCCAAACACCATTTCATTGCTAAATGCATTTTCATTTTCCAATATGAACGGTTAAATTACTGCCTTCTTTATATTATGCTAGCTCCATAATAGGTTAGAGTTTATGATCAGGATAGTAAAGAGTTTATTGATTAGGATAGTAAAGCCTTCTGGGACACACATTTAACCCATCGGTGGGATCTTTCACTTGCTTCAGCACAGGGGCACTGCCAGTAACACTGCGTGCGAATAACAGTCAGCTGAGATATAGCTCATGAAGAAAGCCATGTCTTAATTACTACCATGTTAAATACAATAACTCTCGAATGAGTAAATTTTTTTTGTGTATTTAAGCACTTTGTTATTTCAATACATCACTTCCTACCCTGCAATAATGATTACGTGAAAAATTATGATGTTCGAGCTTTATTATGTCTTACAATACGATAATGTTGTGCATACTATGATCTTAAAGACCAGGCCAGACTGGAGTGCCTTTTGACCGCAGTTCTGTTGAGCACTTTGGATTGCATTGAGTTCCACACGTCTTTCTTCGGCTGTCTTTTCCTTCTTAAACACTTGGGAACATTTTGGATGGGCTACCGTACATTCCTTTGTAAAAGCACCCATCTTTGAGCTACTATGCAATTCTGTTCGCATCCTGCAGTAGGGCTATTCTTTTGGCCTATTCTTTTATACGACCACTTATCCCTTTGGGACACATTCTTCTTTGTCCATCCTACTTGTCCATTTGATGGCACTGTGTTCCTGATGACATGCGTCGCCACCAGTCTATATAATTGGCCATTGAGTGCCAGGGATTTGCTATGGCCAATATTTAAGGCTTATGCTGACAAGCAAATGGCTGGCCCTCCTTCCTCAAAGCACTCATAATGTGAGCAGAATAACGGTGTCCATCACAACTTTACAAGTCCGTGTAATAGGCCTATGCACCACAGTAGTGCGGATGGTAAAAGAATGGTCTTTGTTTGTGAAACTTTGTCACATAGAGCTGTAAAGACGTGATAGGTTGTAGAGACTATTCAGAAATCAGTTAACTTTTACACTGTAGTTTTGCCACTTTAGTTTGCTATGAAGATTGAACCAGATTATTATTTCATGAGGATCAGTCAGTTTCCAACCTACATCATATAAATATTTTTAATTGAAAGTTTAATAAGTGACTGGTCGTATGCAGCATGTGAATTAATTCTATGAGTAAGTTCCAGGGGAAAGTTCACGTACGCTTCACATTGACTCATTGACAGCATTGTCAGCTCAATTTCGGCCCCATGGCAGTGTTATTACCTCTTATTAAAATTGCAAACTTGCGAAGACACAAAACGAATTGAATGTGGACACTAGACCCTATGCTTATCTTTTTTTCTCTATTTTCTTTCATTTCACAATTCATCACCCTCCCTGACCATCAACCATTTCATGGCTACCTAAAAATCCACTTTTTACAACCCTTTCCATCTTCCCTGTGCCAGCACACTCCCTGCAATTAGCACTGCTTCTAGAGCCAGGCTGCTGCTGTTGCTGAGAAGTTTTTGCAGGCTTCCCACAATCCATCAGCCTTTCAACAATCAAGTCACGTGACAACAATTGAAGCTGGAGTTGAAATTAGGAACGGCTGGCCTCGGTTGACCAAACCTGATCTCTAGATTAGTTTCGTTAGCAATCAAAAGACATTGGTGAAATTTGCCACCTTGGCGCACTCCTTGCCACTCCTGGTCACTCCTGAACCATTTGGGCACATCTGTACAGTCGGGAGTAACTGGAGTGTTGCCTTAGAATATAGAATATATATACTTCATATTTTTCTGCTGAGTAAATTATACAGAGAAGTTTATGACAGGCTCATGTCTTCAGCAGTCCATGTAACAGAATATTTAGTTTAAAATTTTTTTTTTAAAAACTCATGCTAGATGGAATGTTTTTGCAACCGCCATTTTGTTAACAAATTCAACAATATCCTGTTTAATGCTTGATCATTTCCCCTTTTCTGTCTGACTCATTATTTTTCATATCCTGGTTTACAGATTTTTCATGAGGCCTAATTCAGTCCACTTTGTCATTATGGACAAGATTTATCTTATTAGTGATATCCTAGCTAATGTAACTAATAAATTCAACTGTGGACTACTCTAATATGCCGAATCAGACCAAGGTTTGGCTGTTTAATACAGGCTGATGCAGAGCCAACATAGAGCCAATATCCAGATAACAATTTGGCCTGATGTTGGCACAGCATCTCCCATGTCTAATCAACATTGGGCCAACGTTGGGGCGACCTCCCATAAAACATGCTAGATCGGATCGACGTTGGCATGATGTCAGCGATGTTGATACAATATTGTTGCTATGGTGGCCATTATCATAATGACTTTGGCCCGATTTGTAAGGTTATCTGGACTAGCAATATCCAACGTTGAGCTGATGTGGCACACTGGGCTAAGTTACACAAAACCATGCTGCTAGCCTCCCCCCCCCCAAAAAAAAAAAACAAAAACAAAAGACAATTGATATATCTGCACAACTTACATAAAAATGTACAGAAGTGTTTGTTCTTTGTTTATCAGAGCTGTGCCCTTTTTGCCTTGCTATGTTTCATGTGCGCAGTGAGCCAGCCTGTGTGATATACTTGGTCAATATTTAATCAGAATATGTGAAAACAACTCCATTAATCATAAAGAGCCTGACCCAAGAATGCAATCACGCATAATCTGCATACTCACCATTGTTATCCAATGAATTGTGGGAAGCTCTATTGTTGATTGCATTATGAATTGCATATTTTTGTGCAGCCTTCTTTATGACCTCATTTTTTTTTTTCTTCTTTTTTTTTTCTTTTTTTTTTTCTTTTTTTTTTTCTTTTTTTTTTCCTGGCTGCCTGCTGCTTCGCGTTTGTGCTCTTCTGGGATCCACATATTGTCTGTTCAACTTGGGTCTCTGGTCGAGAATAATTTAAACCTCAAAGCATATTTATTTAAAGAATTATTATGCGATTATTATGAACAGTCTCTATTTCATGCAGTATCTGCCAATTCAGGCTCACAATTAGCATCTATATCGAACAACGTGAGGCGATTAACTGTCATTGACTTGAATTTGTGAGTGATACTGACCAATTCAATACAATTCAAAGCACCAAAATCACAGCTTAGACTTTTTTAACATGAAAACCTGGAGATGACTGCAAGTTTTGGATTTACACTAGTACATATACAGTGGTGATTTTCTACGAAATCTTCATTCCACACGTACTGAGCCTCAATCAGTTTGTATACAATCTATACCTATTCTTTGAGCATACGGTCGTTAAATTGAGTTACTTACATCGCTGTGTCTTACTAGCACAATTTGCCAGATGTATTCACACTACCCTGGAAGAAGTATTTCACACTGTCATGTTGGGGCACCAGTTAGTGGGCCATTAGATATTGCCGAGTGGATTGGTCACTGTCCCCTGGGCATTTAAGGGTCAGCATTTGCCTCTGACCTTGCAGACGTGTCACCAATATGTGTGGTTAATATAGAAGCGGTGTCCTAAGGGACATAGGACTCAATGGCCTTCTAGGGTTCTAGGAGGTTCCAGGAGGTTCTAGGAAGACCTTGACACGTTATGACGCTGTTGGAATTAACGAAATTTGTTTATCAGTCATTTGGCAGGGTATAACTTATATATTATGATATCCTTAGTTTGTTTAGAGAATCACTGTATTCATATTTACACAATAATAGTTAGTGCAATGATGTCCAACTACTAGAAAATATGAGGGCAAAGAAATCCACAATGCATGCTAGATCAGTCAGACATTGGCCCACCATCAGCTTCATGGGCTGGCATGCTATCAAGGACATACCGCCTTATTTGCACAGTTTAAAACAGGCCTGTCTTTAAACTTTAAATTGATGTGATAGTCATTATGACTTTTACATCATACAATCTATATTACTTTGTACACTGTACACCATCGTCCTTGGCAAATTTCTTGAATAATCATTGGTCTTACAGTGAACACTGCTTAATGAGGCAACAGAGCTCTCTCTTAAATTGTCTGTTAAATTGCCTTTATCTATGGATGGAGAACAATGTAATTAGTTGCTTAGATTGGAGTCACACTGGGGTGTGGACATCCCAACATTTCAGCTCTATAGCTTTGACCTGCAGACCCTGGCCTGACCTCGAAATGGTGTAACTCAAGGCTTTCCTGTTTGACCTTTTAGTGTTGATTCAGTTGGTCCTTGCTTAATTGCAGCAGTGTATCACCATCTAATTCCACTTACATGTAAGCTTCAGTGCTCTGTAGAGGCATTGTTATAATGTAATTGACTGGGCCTGTCCAATTCTGTTTAGGAGATGCCTTTTCTATAGTGTCTAATACACTGCCTGCTGTGGGTCTATCAGCCCCCATCTTTTCACACAAAAGCAGCTTTTAAACTGTTGTTATGGAATAGGAGAGGTCATAGTAGGCTGGTTTTATTACACTTTGGTTTGTGAGAGTCTTACCATCCCAGTTTTCTGTGGCTTGATAGTAATGCAACTGTGTGGTTTATTGGTTAAGGCACTGATCTTGCATTTATGGTTGGTTCTTAGTTTGAGTCTAAGCCGATATATGCAATCATTTGGAAGTTTCAGATTAAGTTGTTTATGATATCAAATTGACAACATTTTGATCTAAGGTAAATCAAGGCACACATACAAATGAAATAAATGCGTAATACCAGGAAGACTCTCATCTTAGCTATATCAGCTCATCATTTTGTCTACTTCAGGATCGGAACTCTTCAATAGCAATTAGGAACAAAGCTATATTATACAGATTTAATGTTTGCTTTTTTCTTTGTGAGAATCTCTGTAATAACCTATGTAACATCGTACTGTAAAAAATGTAACTCTATCTAAAGTAACAACCGCCCAATATGGGACCCAAGTGCATTCTTACAATAGTAGGTTAGGTGTACCTCTACTAAGGCCACCTCGCCACGAAGACCAATACAATTTGCACCAATGGTGATATTAATGGGCAAAAAAAAAAGACCTTATTATGTTGGTTTTGTTAATAAATGCAACGTTTTCTCTCTCTTGATGGCGAGGTGCTGCTGTACCTAACCAGACCTAAGACAGAACTGTCAGGAGAAACGCTACTAATATATTCTAATGATAAACAGTAATCCGTTGATCCTGTGTCATCAGAAGGTCTTAGTGAGTCTTATTTGCCATGCACATATCTGCGCATTGCTCATCCATATAGGCCATGTCTGGTGAGCTTGCATCTGCTCTGTAAATCTCCCAGAGCAGTAATGACAGCATTTTGCAGATAAGGTCCTACAGCTCAGCCCTATATTGCCATTAGGGTGTGTGCACCAATTCTGGCTTGGTGCTTAAGAGTATGGGTTTCGTAAACACTGTTTCAGATTTGGAGCAATTGGAGTATCCATGGCCTATACATTTAAGACAGTTAGAGACATGATGTTCAGGGTTAAAATCAACTTCATAGGACAAACTTCATGGTGGAATGTAATAATGATGCTATTGCAACAGCCAGAGAAAAAAAAATGAAAAAATAAAAGAACCTATAAGACCACCTCCCTCATTCTGCACCATATGCTTAAGTTTTCCAGACTGTCTGTTTACAACCCCCATTGGATTAGCATTGAGACTAAATTCCAGTTAAGTTCAAATATCCAAAATTACATTAATGCAGATTGTTTACAATAATGACACAATAAGACACAGTTACAGCATGTGTAGGTTTATCTGAAAACATAATATTTATGGCTTAATAGCCATGTTTGAAAATCAAAAATAAATGTGCATAGTTTCTTGTCCAAAATCCCCTCAGTGTATCCCATCAAATCCCGTCGAAATTTCCCAAAATTTCCAGTTTCCCCAGAGGCTGTTGCATGCATGGGCATTTGCAGATGTGATCGGTGCTTATTGCTGCACCAGATAGGAAGTTGCCCATTTGAGATGCACGCAACCCGAGCCCAGATACACAATGCCACTAACTTAGTGCAAATGTACTGACCAGCTAATGTACGCACGCTGGTAGAGGCATAATGTACTAATCTGTAAATGGTGGTTGAAATGGTGCTATAGGACTACGTGTATCTGTGCTAGCTACATATTGTAAAGCAGTAACATGGATGGCTATTTTGATGGGATTTAAGTTGGATCCTATATTGAGAATAACTAATACTAGTCCTAATGGCTGCCGTGGACCTTAGAACACTGGCAAGCTCCTAAGAACGTCCTGGGTTCTATCCCAGTCCAAGGCACTCTAGAAGACTCCATCAATGGAGTAAATGTGTAACATGGTGTGGACTCCAAGCATTTTACTTATTACGTGTTCTTTCAAAGTAATGCAGGATCATCTGGTAACATCTGAGGCAGGAATATGTCAATAATATGTGGATCATACACATTCTAAATGTGTGTATATATCATATACACCGAGTGCCAAGTTATTAGGCAGCACCTACTTTTTCTTGTTACTCGCTTAATTTTGCACATAAATTCATACAACATTCACATGATGTGCACTAATTTGACCTAGACTTGATGGCCAAAACATTTCTGCCTTAAGTGTTTGTCTAATTAATAAATCATCCAGCCATGAAAATCAGGTGTGCCAAGTTATTAGGTAGGTATTGCTTTGGAGTGTGCAGACACTGTAGAAATACTGCTATGGGGCATAAAAAAGACTTATCTGACACTGAGAGGTCCAAAGTAGTTAGACTACTTGGTAAAGGTCATACATATTTAGAAATTGCAAGAAAATTAGGGAGAGACCACCGCACTATTGAGAAGTTTGTTTTGAAAGGTGGAGCAGGTAGAAAGAGCGCCACCAAGCACCTCTGAGAAAGCTGACACCAAGGGATGTGACATCTGTCAAACTAGAAATGGCCAGGAAACCCCTATCCTCATCAGCTGAAATTTCTGAAGCTGCAGGACTAGATGATGTGCCAAAATCCACAAGATGCCGCTTCCTCCGAGGCATTGGAAAAGTGAAAAAAGTGAAGACAAGACCTCCTATCAATAAGAAGCATAAGGAACAGAGGTTGGAATGGTCCCGCAAATATATGAAGACAGATTTTAGCAAGGTGCTGTGGACCGACGAGATGCGAGGAACCCTGGATGGCCCTGATGGATGGGCTCGTGGTGGGGTCCAGAGAGGCACTGAGGCACCAGTTAGAATCAGGCGACAACAAGGAGGTGGAGGTGTGATGATATGGGCTGGCATAATCAACAGTGAACTTGTTGGCCCATTTAGAGTGAAAGATGGAGTAAAGATGAACTCAGAGGCATATTGTAACTTCCTGGAGGAGAATCTGGTGCCTTGGCTTAGGAGAAAGTCAGCAGCCTTTCGTAAAAGTTTCATCTTCATGCATGACAATGCACCATCACATTCATCCAGGTTCTCCAGGGGGTGGTTGGAATCTAAAGGAATCTCAGGTGAACGCCTTATGGAGTGGCCAGCTTGTTCCCCTGACCTAAATTGCATTGAAAATTTCTGGTCAGCATTGAAGAGGAAGCTATATGCCAATGGCAAACAATACATATCCAAAGAATCAGTGGCAGGCTCTCCAGAAAGCTGCAGCAACATTCAAATCAAATGACATTGCAAAATTGACCAAAAGTATGGACAATAGACTTGTGTATAAGCATAAGCGATTTTACATACATTGCATTTCTCATTGCCATTGCAATTCCATTTACAATCTGTAATATGACATTGTGACATTATTACGTAAGGTACGAGGCGCACTCATTGGTTGGGACATTGTACATGCCTCAGAATATAGCTGACTATACAGGTACAGTGACTCTACAAATCAACATCCTATCAGCCCTGCATATCTTTTATGACTGCTCAAGCTTTTAAGCACTTCCGTCGTTCTCATGGTTACACCAATTATTTGACATGTTCAAACAGTCCGGTGCGAGTTCAGGCAGATGAAAGAAAGATCAGGAAAGATCAAAGAAGATTATGCAGATGACAGGAAGGTCCTGCAGCTGCTTTGTTCTCATGGAAACTGCCGGATGTTGACAGTGGAGTTCAAACTGCCGGATTATCGCTCAGAACTGATGTTCATATTCGGGCAAGTTTGTAGTGTCCATCGATGCATGACAACCAAGTACTTTCTGGGAGGTGCATTCTGTGTTTTTGGGTATAATAGTATTGCTTCCGATTTTAGATGGACTCTTCCTTCAGCTACATAGGTATTTAAGATTAACATTAGCGACTGGTAGTCCAATAGCGAAACATCTGAAAAGGTGATCTGTTGTTTGGGGCATTCATTCCCATTTCACTGTTTACCTTTACTAACCAGCTGACAGTGCTTGTACTTACATATGATAACTGGTAACGTTTGTGAGGAAGATTGACACATGACAATGCCATTATAGATATGATTTTTGCCTTGACACAATCTAGAATGTCTTGCTCTTGCTCTGAATGCCTCGAGCTTTGCGGTGTACCCCTACGGAAGACGTGCTCATTTTCTTTTCCTCTTTCGCCTAAGAACAGTCGGGGCACAACCATTCGCTGATAATGGGAAATGAGGGGGAAATTGTGTTGCATGGAACTAAATGAGAAAATGCTACTCGAAGAAGGGTATGTTTCTCCCCACAAATCAAACGAAGGCTTTATCGGCTTCTTTATGCCGAACCGCTGTCTAATCGACTAGACCGAGTCGTTCGGATTCTGAATGAACCTAATTTGAGGTTAAGTCAAAAGCGTGTTTCCCATTGCCCTTGTCTCGACCAATTAGTCTCAATGGTTACGTAGTTTGATTGCCTAAGAAACTTGAAAAGAAAAAAGAAAGAGAAGAAAATAGCAGAAAAATGTGGAAATTGCATCTGCAAAGAATTAGGTTCATTTGCTAGAACAGTGAGTCTATTCAGTGGGACCAACCTCATTCGATTGGTCGTATGTTTTTCGGGTAAAGTCATTAACTAACTAGTTGCTCTATACGAGGCTGGAATAAGGTAATGGAGGCAATTATCAGTGGAATTGTTGGTACCTAATGTATTGGTGAAGTTGAAAATTGGTTTAAACGAAGCCAAGACTGTGGAAAGTCTAATGTTAGTAGGGTGTATCCTGTGCGACCAAATTGTGAGATTTTGTTGCTTTTCCTCATGGGACCCAGGTACTATTCACATCAAGGCAGTTGAATTGTAAATGCTATGTTTCTTTGTACACAAGGGAATTCCGTCTCAATTATGTCTCACCATTTTATTGATATCAGATTAGTCTCATTTCTGTCCATTATACTTTTCAAAGGAGGATTTGTGCACTACAGGGTTACTTTGGTTTACTCAAGTTTTGAACCACTATTATCAATAGTCAGCAAAATAAATTACATTTATTGAGTCAATAAATATAGTTATTAATCAGTAGGCAATTTGCTATTTGTGTAGCCAATAAATGGTTCATTTGTCCACACTTAATCTCTGTCTCCTCGTTGTTTTTGACTATTAACTTAAATATGACTTGTATAGTGATGTCGTGATGGCATACATACACATTTCTTGGCATTTTGTGTTCATCCAGAACTTCAGTCAGCTACAGGGCATGGCTATCCCTCTCCTTCATTGGCATACTGCCCAAATTGAACGAGCTATAAACGCCCTCAAAACAAAGGTCAAAACAGTTTGCTATCTTTCCAATGTTAATTTGGCCAATTTTTTCCAGTCCTTATTTTGGTGTAAGGCTTCTTGAGAAACAAAATAATAATGTGATAAAGTAGCCAAAACAAAAGAATATTTTTGTCATTGAGAGATGTCATCAGTCTGAACATTGGGGTTTACACTGTGATTTATTGATTTATTGAAAATCAATGTTAATTGATGAGATTTGTTTTCATGTTGTACGGGTCTAAACATTGCTTTTAAGATATCAACATGGCCACCAGTATTCACTGCTCCAGTTCTAAATTCTGAGTTTACCCCAAATGTGTCCTTGTTAGAGGACTGAATTGTGGTTCTATTATCTTAGTCACTCTTTAATCGAACCGTCACTTTGGATTAAGAAAACAATCATGATCTGATTACTTTAACATTGTAATCATGAAAACATGACAGGCTGGATTTGTGTTTTGCAGTTCCCATTAAAAACATGTCATGGACAGAGAAAAACAAAATGGCAGGTCAAATATTTGGAGCCAATCACAAAGGGCAGATAGGAAACCAATCACAAAAGATTGGAACTGAATTTTGTTGCTCAGATAAGTTGAAAACGAATGCTGTGCATTTTACGCAATGTTGCAAACAACAATTACTTTTATGATGAATCATCAGACATTAAACTCACTGGATCAAAGGCAAAAGTTCCAAGAATTTGTCAGTATTGGCTAATTAGATAATGGACACAGCGGTTGCATGTTGACTTAAGACAAATAGGAAGAAAGCTATTTACATTGTTGCATGGCAATTTGTTACAATCTTGTTTTTATAACACTACTATACACAGTGACAAAAAGTTGCATTTGATATTCACCTTTCCACTGACTTGAAGAACATCTCTCTACAACGCCTGCTTAATTTTGGAAGCACTCTGAAAAGGTGACAATCATTTGGGCGACAGTCAGATCACCTCCTCCTCTTGCACCTCTCATCTAATTGCCTACCATTTGCTAAATTACCTAAAATTAACCTAATATATTTTAAATTACGTTGTATTTATTTAAAGTGTTATTAATATAGGCAGGGGAGTCCTATGATGGCGTCTATTTTGGCTTCATCAGGCCCTCCGGATGACTGTCATAACAAAAGAAAATTTCATGTCATTGTGTCAAGAAAATTTCATGTCATTGTGTCAGGTAAATAATCCTAATTAATTTCTTGCTTACTATGAAAAGACGACAACTCACAAATTCCCTATATGTCTTCAATTGTATTTTACTCACAAATGAGGCTATACTGCACCATAAATAAAGCAAATGTTGTACCACTGGCAACTAACTTACATATACGGATTTAACCTCACCAATTATTCAACCAATCCCCAAGCTCTCAAGGTCCATGCCCTGCCACCAATTCCCCAGTGCCTTTCTCTGATCAGCTGACTCATTTTGGAATTGTGTAGGGTAATAGGCTGTCATGTTTTTTCCCTGGATATCCCACAAATGATGAATTACTCTGAGGGATTATTTAGGAAGGCACAGAATCTGATCTATCACGGCTTTATATATAGGTGCCACTTTCCATATGCTATAGCTCATCAAGTAAAACTCCCTTGATAGAACTGTTTGATGGGTTTGCTGAAACACATGTCATAATGTGAGGTATTGCTCGTGTCTGGGTATTATTACTCTTGGGTTATTTTTGGCATTGTCATGTAATATAGCAAAGATAGGCTATACATAAACTGGTAAACCCCATTGTCTGACTTCTGTTGGGATTTAATTTAGTACTTTTAGATGCTATCAATTATTGATAATGACTAGATCTCTACTGAAACATGCAAGCCATTGTTTGTTGCAAGGCCTGGTGGATAAACCGGTCGTAAGCTCAACTGTAAGGGTAAAAATGGAAAGGAACGAGAGGATAATTTACAGAATTCACTCTGGATGGCAACAGGTATTCTGTTAAAGTAGGTTAGGAACTGGTATGGGTGTGAAGTTTCCATATCACTTCATCTTTACTTCTGCCTTTGAGAACTGCATGCTTAAGCAATAGGTTTGCAATTAATTCTGCATCATGCCCTAGAATGATTAAGATTGAGTGCAGTCCTCTTCAGGGGCGTTCACACTGTCACGGATGGGCATGACGAATGAGCATGGATGAAAAAATATTTTTACTTTTGCTCATCCTTGTCCATACGTGATTCACTCGCTGCGAATTTTACGTATACTCTGTGGCCATTCGTGGCCATCCTTGGCTAAACTTGCCCATTCTTGCTCAACCTTGCCCATTCTTGCTCATCCTTGCTCATCTTTGCCCATCCCTGAACCACTTGCACAGGCGATCTACGAGTGCCTCATGTTGACGGACGTTTGGCGAACGGTTGACGGACGTTCGGCGAGCTGTCTACGACTGCCTCAATATGCTCGTGGAAAGAATTTATGGGTGATTAACAGAGCCACGAGTGAGCAAGAATAGCCCATTTTTTACGTCCGTGGTCACTCGTAGGTCATATCCGTGATAGTGTGAACGGGGCTTTAGGAAAGTACTTGTTTCTCACAAGGACTGATTTAATGAGACACAAGAGAGAGCGAGTGGGAGGGGGTCCACTCTATGTAACACATCTACCCAATGTGGGCACTTTCGCTTGCTGTAAAGAACTTAGTGCAAGGCACCAATTTGACGCCTCAATGTGACTGGCATTCAGCTGTGATGTCGCTCTTGAAGAGTGCCCAGGCTGAGAGTGTCCAGGCTGAGAATCGAACCTGGAAGCTTCTACAGAAATCGCCAATGGTGTCAGAATGTTAAGCAATCAGTGCCATATACACTGTGTCACCTATTAAACCATTGGTAAACCTCAAATGCCTTACTGTACGCAGAGTAACCATATACATGTAAAATCTTATATCCTATCTGGTGTATCTCTGACATCCACAGATAAACCAACATTGATACATAACACCTCGACCACCTGATAAAAACTTGTACTTAGGTGTGAGAAATATGCCATCTGTCAAATCCTCCCATCTCCAAATGTAGCCTCCGGCCATGGCTCTTGTGGGCAAGATTTGTAACCCTCCCCAACCTCCAGATATTGCGCCAAGAACTTATGAATTTCACCACCCAGGCAGAAAGGGAGTGGGGGGGGGGGGGGGGGGGTTAGGAGCTTGTTGGATAACTTGAGCTTGTTAGAGGAGTAGGGATTTAGTGATATGAAATTGACCAGTGAGTTAGGATGAAAATATTGAAAAGAAAACTTGCTGGAATTAAGACTGATATAGTGATTCCATTCCATGAAGTGATAGACAAAACCTTACTGGCAACAATTCACATACATTACCATTGGATAGATAATTGCCATTTTATCAAATATTCTAAAGAGTTTTCTGGACACTGTGTGCTGTCACCTCACAGCCCAGTGACTTAACTATGGACATTCTTTGCTAGTTTACCTAGTTAAACAAAATGATTGGTTTAACTATGTAGGCAATAGGCTGAGTGACTTAAGAAATCTTCTCTTAAAAATACAAGAGAAATGGATTCAGATTTTTTTTTATTTTAGGCAATTTTTCTGAATTGCCTGTTTGTCAGAACAAGAATTGAGGCGTAAACTCAGCTCATGAACATCTAATTATTCTGTAATTTCTTTGCTATAGACCATAAGAGAAATTGATTAATTACTTTAGATGAGTAAACGAGCAAAGCATATACATAAATAGGTTGTTGGTCTGTGAGGTGATGGCACACAGTGTAGAGCATAAGGCACCGAAGTGTCTTTTGTAAATGAGTAGTTGTACAAAAATAATCCAATTACACAAAATACAGAGAGGAAAAGTACAATTAAATATATGGAAAACTAGGGAGGCTTGCTAAGTTCATTAATGAAATAGTACATATAATATAGAAAAAGATGAAAAGAACCATTTAGAAGTCACAAGGTTATCTAATATTCGTCTCACTACTACTAACAAAGTAAAATACAGTTTAAAGAATAGTACAGTTATGGTAATTAATCAATAAGCTAAATCATGAGGTGGTCGTATTGTTCATAGGAATAGTTGTATTAAGGGTGGTTCTACTGTTCTTTATGGATATTGCTGTTAGGAATGACTAATCTTTGATATTAACCCCATGTATTACACAGGAGCACCCTCACACCTCTCTCGACCCAGACTATTGTGTGTTATAAAACATCAATTAACATTGAGTCATCAGTTGGGCTAGTGCTGTGGGCAGTTTGACCAGTGGAGCATAGGTCAGGACCCAAGGTGACCATCAAGGCTCTCCTAGCTGGGAGGTACTTAGTTCGATTGACACCTGACATGCACGTGGCCACTGTGACGTCATCAATGCCACAGCAGGTCCGCAGCAAAGCCTTAAATCAATGCTAATTGAAGGATTTTCTCACAAATCCCAGACCAGCTTTTCCGTTAACACTTTTCGCAGCAGACTGTGTGTGTGTGAATGAAGGAAAAAATTTTCCGAACAGCACAGCAAATCCGCTGAGGTAAATCCTGTGCCACTATAATTCAATGCGATTTACTGGTCACCAGCCCATGGGAAATTTATAAATTGGACTAAATGATTTTCCACTGCTTCCTAATTCGTTAAGCTTTAGGAGCCTTTCAGTTTCATTACATTTTTTGCCTATTAGCGTGCAATTAAAGCTTAAGGATTAACAAAATTGGCGAAAATTTCTGAAGGTTTATTAATTATATTCTTAACCAAGACAAGATCAAGCTTTAAGATTGTTCTGAGGAGGAAAAATGTATGAATTATGAATGTTAACCACATTGGCTCATAGGAGGCTCACCTGTGATCATGGCTGATTGCCTATTGGCAATTATGTCAGTCAATATTGTAACCACTATATCAAATCAATTTATTGTTCAATTTCAGCCAAAATCTGACTGCGTTTAGTATAAGTGAACGCTGCAGCATATTTTGCTCACAATTCATACATTTGCATTGAGAAGCTTTGTATCCTCCTCAAAACTTCAACAACGATTTCACCCATCATCTCTTCCTCCTTATACACAAATGACAAAGCTAAATCTCACAAATTTCCTCACCATTTGTACAATCAGTATGCGACACATTTCATATCAATAGCACATATCTGTAAATGCCTATTCATAGCAATGTGTGAATGGGGCAAATTGAAAACAAGATTGAGGCATAAGAAGTATGAATGTCTCCTGATCACTCCCTGATCACTGCTATAAGGGGTTCTGTGAGCCTTGTAATCTTATTCTTGAATTGGCTGGAGATTGTACACGAAATTATGTGACAACATTTGCTTGGATCCGTCTGAGAGTGGCTGATATCTCTAAATGCTTACTAAAGAATAGATCAAACAGAAAATAATTTTGATGAAAATTTGGCTATTTGACAATGTCTGGAATGACTGATTACAATGGTCATTTGATTAACTTGTCAGATTTGATGTCAAGTAGAGTGGCATGCCTGACATAGAAGTTGGTCAATCAGACTACATTGACTAAGGCTGACTGATTTGTTGGTCAAAAAGGCTGTGGTGGAAACAGTCATTCTGGACAGTCAAAATATCTATACAGCCAGTCAAAAATTATAAATCCATAAAACGCTAGTAACAATGTCTGAAACTAACAGTCATACAGTAGTTCCCCACATTCAGAAAATCACTGGCACGAGATTTACTGGACAAGCCTTGTTTGGTAAAACTTTCTCATCATTACTTTCCTAAGTCTCGTATCTCACCTTTTAGATGCAAAACGAACAAAACGAGGAGAGTTTGCACAAAGGTGCCGTGTTTAGCCAAACTAAGCAATCTTTTTTTAATTTCATTTTCCAAATAATAAGGTAGCATCTAACAATGAACTATGTTGTGATATAACTCTTTGTCTGTTCAAATTTATCCAATTATGTGTTCAGAATTTCACCTTTTCCCAATTATATTTCCCAGTTAGAATTCTGTAACACTAACGTACCAGAATAGAAACACCCAATGTGCTACTGCAGAAATGTTTTTATTTTTTTTTGTATCTTGTTAATCTCATAGTCTTTTCTGTTTGATCAAATCTTAAAGCTAAAAATGGCTCTGGGACCTCATAACCTTGGCAACCATTTGTCTCTAACCAGTTCGAGAAGTTCACAGCAGTGTGAAAGGCGGGACCTTGCAGGGTATGACAGAGAATCAGTTCGGAATGTCTCTAATTTTGTTGTCAGTTACTTTTTTTTCTCATTTCTTTTTGCCCGAGATTTCTCTTGACTAGCGGAAATACATTTGTGTTAGTCTCCCAGACGATGTTATTTGGCGTGATGTTAGCGAGATGTCGGCTGGATGTTACGAAGTGTCAAGGGCGGCCATTACTCAAGGAGCGTTTCCTTGATTAATTTACCCAGGTCGTATATCCCAGTAAGGACTTGAACTCCAGCAAGAATGAGAATAAACTTATGAAGGTTGTTCGGAGATTGTTGACCTTCGCATGGCCCCTGTGTGACCTTCATCATGACCTCGCGAGTCGGACATGGCCTCCAGGTCAACGGTCGGCATAATCAGGAACCTACTCGGTATAATCTTTTTCCTCAATAACCCTAGCTTTTGTGTGGCCTGACAATAGTGATTGGGTGTCCCGAGCTTATGTATTGCTGCCGTGCTCTCAATAACTGATATTTCGTCCCTAATAAATGTCATCAAGCTCGTTTTTAGTACATAAAATGTAGTAAATGGAGATACGTGTGAAAAATCATATTCTACTTTGACAGAAAATCATAACAAATAATTATCGTAATTATCACCGTAGTAATAATAGCCCATTGTCCATTTTCTCAAAACAGCAACTGAGAACTATTCGCCATATAATAATAGTTTAGTGGTAAATGGTGAAACCCTGCACTTACTTTATTTATGATTAGGCTAATTTGGCACGGTGACAGTACGAATTAAAAGCAAACTTCTATAGTTTTAGCAAACTTGTTTCTACCAAATTTAACAAGAGTTTGAATGTATTTTTTCCTTTGCAAGTAAACAAAATTCAACACCAAATTCATTGAACAAAATTCTAATTTTTTATATCACAAATAGAAATGTTGACTTTATGCCATTATCCGCTGAAAGAATTCCTTCCAAATTGAAACCGTTGACATACATAGTGTGCCTTGAATATATTACACTGTTGGATCACCTTATGTCCTTCAATAATGCAATAACTTGTCAAATCTTCATACGCATCATAGTAGCTAGGGTGCTGGAGGTCTAGCTGTTGGTAATGGTGCTCCTGGGTTTGAATCCTAGACCTAAGAATTATTTTGAATTTTTGCTAGTGCTCTAGTATCTGACCAAAAATATATTTTGTAGTTTGTTATTACGCTCACCTAATTTACAACTTTTTCTTAGCTAGAAGAAGCTGAATTGGTCGTGTGCTGTTAAGCACTGTTAAGTAAATGCCACCAGTGGGATAAATGCATACCATTATGTGTCATCTCATCATTACCTCTGCCGTGGCAACTGGTGATACATGCTTTCATCCAATGACTGTGAGACAGACTAGTGGCATTGAGAACATTTGGCAGGACATTAGTGTATTTCATGACTAACTGGGGAATAATAAATAGCCACTTTAAAAATCAAAGGCTATTCTTAGTCAATCTGCCAATACTTATCTTGTCTGTCTTCTGTTTCCAGACTCAAATGTCCATACTTATTATCACAAAGCCTTAGAACTTTAGACTGAAGCCATGGTTGACCAAACTGGGAATTTGTAGTGATATTATCCTTAGACTCCTAGAGATGTTAATTTCATGGCTTGTTAGATGCTGTTCTTGCTCAAAGTGAGCATCCCTTTGATGACTTTTGAGGTATATCTTCTGCCTTTGCTGTTAGGCCTTTAAGGATTACTTCAGTTCAGCTGCCTAGGACACAGTTATCCATTTTGTACAACCAGAAATGTTGGTGCAAGTAGAGAGAGCTCGAGAGATTAGGTACGACATCTTCAACTCTCTTTGAGTGTACAATGTATACCGAGGTTACTTTAAATGCAAATCCCTAATATTAAACCAGAAAGTTTCATTTATACTAAGGGATTGCACTGTTTCATTTATACTAATAAGGGATTGCACTGTTTCATTTATCTCAAAACTACTGAGTTTATTGAAACTTAGAATTTTTGGAACATTTATAATGTTAATAACTACGCCTTTGGATGTCTACCTGCCATTTCTTGATGTTTACAGTTGTGCTAAGATGATTTTAATGAACCTTGTTTTCATTTTGGCGAACGGCACTCATGTCCAGGTTGTTACATAAGCAAATTAGCTGGTTTAATGAACATATGTAATCCACACTGTGTTTCATCACGTATAAGCCAAGTGACCTAATTATAGTCATTCTTTGCTAGTTTATCTAGTTAAGCAAAATGATTGGTCAAACTATGTAGCTGATAGGCTGAGTATGGACTTAAGAAATCTCTGTAAAAAAAAAAAGAGAAATGGATTCATACTTTTTTAGTTCAGGCAATTTTTCTGAATTGCCTGCTTTTCAGAACAAGAATTGTGTAAACCCAGCAGATGAACATCAAATTTTTCTGTAATTTCATTGTTAAACCTTTGCCAAAAGCCAGCCTATAGACTATAAGAAAAATATATTGATTAATTTTCTTTAGATGAGAAAAAACATGAACATAATTAGGTCGCTCTCTGTGAGGTGATGACACACAGTGTCCAGTTCATCCCATGCATCTTAATTAGGCTGATCACTCAAGTAGGAACATACATCCGCGGAGCTGACATGTTGGAAGCATAACCTAAAAGTATTCGTAGTTAGTGAAATGTCAGTAATACATGGCATCCATACTGAGAATAGCCAATTGGCCTATGCCTACAGAAACTTTATTATCTTCAACTGGCGTCTGCATCTAGGACTAAATTGCCTAGGTCAGTAGGCTCTTGCATTCCACAAATCAAGAACCAAATCAAAACCAAATCAAAACTTTCTTAACATATATATTGCTTCCTGGGTGAACTTAACATTTTCAACTTTAGCCTAAGCCCAGTGGCTCACCCTGACTCACCCTGGCTGTTGAAAACCAGTTGTGCTTGTCAGTCAGGAGGGTGTAATAGTGTAAACACCAACTGACAGATCACCCAGTGAGGATGTCTCGTGGGGAGGTCAGTTCTTGATTGATAAGGTCAGAATCTGTCTGCCCTCTTGACTTCCTATGTAATATCAAGGAGTCATTCATAACGCAGTGACAAATTACAGCCAGAATCAGTCATATTTGACTGGCAAAACTTCCCTGGTCAATTTTATGTGAAGAATCATTTAGAATGTGAAAGCATCTGCGGTAGATAGTTTAATTTCTTTGTAATCCATACCTTGCGTAAGTGCATGAGAATCGTTATCTTGTCCACTTTTTGAATAAGTGCTTTTCTCCCTGCATTATAAAACTAGATATTTGTGTGTACCTTCCTTTTATCTAAAAAAGAATCGTCCACAATATTTGATTGTACAACATTGAAAAAGATAAACTTCAGACTTTAGTTCGAATCTTATTATTTGCATTGAATTTAAGATCATATACGATTCAGCTTTATCTGTTTATTACATAAAATAAACCTTATCTGTTGAAATTCACACATCACCTCTGTGACATTTCTGTCAAATGCAACTGTCCTCACCCTACATCAAGAAAGTTGCCAAAGCTGGCCTTCGAGTATATATGCCTGGATACCAAGGTCTCCTGGGTTTGCCCTTGGGCCCCTGACTGTTTTCTTATGACTTTTTTTCCTGCCCTTTTTCTGGCTCGATTGCACTTTAACCATGCCTCTCACGACCGCTGATCATCTGACGGCTTCCTGACATCGGGCGGTCCAAATTAAGCAAGTTTCTTGAATTATGCCTGAAGGGAGCAATCAGATGGAGGGAAGAGGGGAGCAATGAAATTGCACAGCTGTGATACGTATTCACACTCCGGGCCCGTGATGAATTGTGATCGACTAGTTCGCTTCGTCAGCGGATTGCCATCGAGTGATCGCTTAGTCTTGCCTGCTGCCGAGACTAATGTCATTCAGCTGTCTGAAATGCTTAATATTTGGATCTTAAGAACTCCACTCTGCAATTAAGCTGTTTGACATCCCAATTACTGTATGGAGAAAGCCAAATTACTGTGAATTTGTTTACCAATTATGAAATTGCTACATGCCGTCACGAAAAATGTCCTGCTAATCCTGGGTTCCCCCCATTGACAAGGAGTGAAGCAGGGCTCTCCAATCAGCCTATGCATACTGCTACAAGACAGGTCTGATTAAATGAATGGCAAGTTGGTGCAAAAGCCGTGCATCTACGAGTTATGAATATTGACACAGTTTTCCTTTCATACATTTGGAAGTTGAAATGAAAAGTTTACTTAGTGCTAGTTAGTTAGACGAAACTAATATTAACATTTGTGTGATAAAACAAAGTCTAGTTCAAATTTTTTTACACTTAAGTGGCTTGATAATTCATTGCCTTCATTCACTGCAAGCTATGCTCTTTTTTCTGTTAATTGATCTAACAAAACAACAGAATTCAAAGAGTGTGGGAAGGGTAGACAGGGAATAAAGAATCTTAATGAAAGAGAAAGAAGTACAAAGAGAATTAATGAAACAAATATGAGCATCCATCTGGTAGCTATCAAATGCACCAACAGCGTTTGGCTGGCTCTTGATTTCATTGAAATCAAATATCAAGTGAAACAAGACACAGCAATGACAGGAAGAGCACAATCAAGGGGAAGGAAATACCAGCAAGAAATGGGAAAAGAAATGGAGAAAGTGTCAAAATAAATATCAAGGCTGAGAAGTAGGATATTTTGTTGCTGTTGCACAGCATGGGTGTTTTTGTTGGGCTCAAATTCTTGTTTGCTTTGAGATGGTTTTCTAGTTAGAAATCTATGATGTTTTCAGGGTGATGGATTAATTAATTAATTAATTTATTTATTAAATATATTTTTATTTATCTATTATTAAATATATTTTTATTTATCTATTATTAAATATATTTTTATTTATTTTTTTATTAAATATATTTTTAAAGGGTTAAATTGCTCAGTGCAAGATGTTTGTTCACAGATTGTACTACATGATAAAATGCCATTTTAATACTATAGTGTCTTTTCAAAGAAATGGTAGAAACTGTGCATAGTTATTTTGTAATAACACTATGAGCTGTGGTGAAGGGAAATAGTTTTGACATTGCGATTTTTTAATATGCAGATAGCATCTGACATCGTTTTGACGTCAGCCTTATGTGGATGACGTCAGGCCAACATCGGGTCAGCATTTGGTTGACGTAGCATGTTGTCAGGGTAGGGGATGGTAAAAAGCTTTCTTTTTGTATTATAACACCGTGAATGGACAGTACATATGGATACATGGCCAAATGTGCCACGTGCGTTTTCCATGAGAAGGATTAACGCATGGACAACGCATGGTTTTTGCCTAATTAAAATGAGGCGAAAACTATGCATTTGCCATGCGTTAATCCAAACACATGGAAAATGCACGTAGCACATTTGGCCATGTACGTGTATTGTCATATATTGTCTATGTTACTCTAAGACCATGTGGCCAACCAAAAAAACACCATCCGAACTCATCCTGCTTGAAGCTGTAAAAAGCAGCAGGTCATTACAGTGACATACAGGGAGTTGCTTTTTACAGCCAGGGACATAAGTCACTAGGGCTATTACTTTGGTCACTGTGAGTCTTAGCCTCTGGTCACTATCTCCAGCTTCAGCAAACAATGTTATTTGTCCTAAGCCTCAAGGAGATCCTCTTGCACCTACAGTTTTATGTTTGGCCATTGTGTGTTGTAGTTGTGCCTCGGGTGGAAAAGAAGGAGAAAATAGTAGTACATACAGTTACACCAAATACTCAGAAAAGTTTGGCTTACTAGAGACATCTAACTTCTAACTTCACTTTAATAAACAACAATAATAAAAAGGCGTTTGATGGTAAATTTTGGATGGTACTTGAGGACCTAATGGCAGTTTTGAGTTGCTTCAATTTCATCTTTTTTCCCTGATTGTAGGGGAAAGAATGCTATGTTACACCCTTAAAGTTTCCAAAATTGACTAATACTTTCTTGTTGTACTGTGAGACAGAGACGCCTAATTGTTGCACAAGACAGAGCCAAGATAGCATTCCAAATCATATCAACGTTAGCGCGATGTCGGCGATGTTGAAACAATTTTCTACCAACAGCGGCCAATATAGAAACAACGCTGACCTGATTTGGAATGTTATCTGGGAGATATGTGACCACTGAGTTGGATAGGGAAGGATGTGATTAGGATAGTACAGTTCTTAGAGGCAAACCCTTTCTGATCATAAGGGTTGATTGATGGGATAGGATGTGTGGGTGAAATCCAATGGGTGGGGTCTTTCACTTGCCCAGCATAGACACAGAGTACAAGGCACCATCAATTACGAATGAGATGTAGCCGATAAAGATTGCCGGAGCTGGAATTTCATCCCAGCACCTTCAGAACAAATGGTACATTCCTTAACCACTAGGCCACTCAGCTGAGAGACAGATGAAAAGTAACAGAAACTTAACAGACATCAGACTCACTACAATATTACTCACAGATTAGTTCATTAAAACATTGTAATTAACTTCACGCCAAATATATATTTTGAGGGTCTTCGCAAAACTATCCTGACAATGTAATCTAGAAAACCGAAAATCTGGTCTCTAATGCAATTTTCAGCTTCAGAGAACTGACTGTCACCATTGATTACTATGCAAGAAGTTTTAAATGAGCCATGAAACTGCAGTGTTGGCTCTAAAATTTAATCGGGTTCTGATATGTAAAGATCTTACATTTTTTCAAAATTATTTAGAAGTAAGGAAAGTTCTTCATAAACTGACAAGTGTTCTAATCTGTATGAATTAAATATGTCTTCATCATTCGTTATTTTTCCGAAATATATATAAAATACTATCAATGCGCGCAAGGTATTTTGCTCAATATACGAACGTTCAAGTTTGAGAGATCAGTAAAGTTTCTTTTTCGTACAATTCATAAGTAACAGCTAATAGCATAAAGTGGGGCGATGTTAATCACATATGTTAAATGAACAAATACATATCACAAATAGCTGTTTCAAAGGACTAAAATCACTGATTTTCCATATTCCAAATTACATCAAACAGGACCTTACAAAAAGCCATTAATTTCAAGATGATTCCATCACTGTTTGCACTTTCCTGACACAATCTAAGCTAAATTAATTGAATATTCACACCAGTGTTCAATCTGTCAGCGAGCAGGAAAAGTTTTAATTGAAGATCTAAGATAAAGGTAAATTATTCCCTGAATGTGTGAACCAAGTACTTTTTCAAAAGTGAGGTTGTTGGACAGAAAATCATAACAATATATCACTTCCAGGTTTAATTACACGTGAAACTGGTTAATATTGGGGTTTGATTCAAAGTATAGTATACTGGGATCCTTAAATATCTATCTATTTATCTGTATATCTATCTATCTATCTAGCTAGCTAGCTATCTAGCTATCAACTAGCTTTCTATTTAGCGGTCTATCTAGTTATCTATTCTTTGCTATTCTTGGGTCTTTCTTCCATCCATCCTTCCATCCTTACATCCTTCCTTCCTTCCATCCTTCCTTCCTTTCTATCTTCCTTCCTTCCTTCCTTCCTTCCTTACTCTCTCCTGTGACCCTCCAACTTGCATGGGCTAGTTGCCCCCCTGCCTTGGGGCTATATAAACAGGGAGGGTAAATCAACAATTTCCATTATTTTGTAACACCCCACTTGTAATGGAAGGGCACTCTCGCAAGATCTCGCTCCCCTGAGATTTCAGCAATTTCCGCGAGATTTGGGCAAAACTACACGGGCTGTGGCATGCAATGGCAAATGTGGAGTAATGCACTTATAACAGGTTATAAGAATGTATGATTGACAGATTGACTGGTTGATTGACTGGTTGATTGATTGTGGTAGCATAGTAAGTATGTGTACCGTGTGATACATTTGCAAGTGGACTAAGTATGATCACTGACAGGCAGACATAATGAGATAATCCGGTTTGGAGTCCACACCAAAATGAACTCACCCATGCATGGTTGGGTACCGATTCTGAGGAAAAACACGGACTAAGCTTTAGTAGAAGTAGAAATACCCGGATCAGGAAGCTCTCGAAGCATACTGGATATCTGCTTAAAATCAAAGCAGCTAACCTAGATATTTTGATGGATTTGCCAGAGTCATGTAATAATTTTTCGCCTCCGTAAATGTCTGGTATGTAGTTGTAGTAGTAGTTTAGTAGTTTGGAAGTTTATTTGACCTAATGTTACACATATACAGAGAAATAAAGGCAGAAATTCATATCGAAAATTTAAAGCAAAAAATGGGTGATCAGGAGACATCCCTAAGCTACATAGAATAAAGGAAACAAATAAACAGATTCAGAAATAAACAAATAATTGTTCAAATTAGAAAATAAAATAAAGTAAATAAATTTCCAATAATGATTCAAATCAATGATAATAGACCCAAAATAGGAAAAACAAGTCGAGTAGACAACATTAAATTAAAAGATATATAAATAAACTATAATTATAATGTATATGTTACTGGTCATAATGACTAACTTGATAAATAAGCCTGATTAACAAGTTACATAAAGTTGATAAACATTTTACAATTACACCAACTGTCAAGGTTTTGCATTTTGCATAAAGGAAATGCACCACTAGGTCTTGGCTCACTGCCATTTGGTAGAATTAAGCAACAATTTCTAAACATGAAATAATCTTATGATTTGTGATGGTTTATTCTCTCAACATGGCAGTAGTGAATCTATGAATTCCACATTTCTAATTAGCAGAGTCGGATTAATCATGGCTTTAATTTGCTTTAAGTCACACTCGCTTCAAAATCGCATTCTATCATGAATTGGGCAAATTAAGCAAACAGTGGAACTTGTCACAGTCTAAATGATTTTAGCAAGATAAACACTGAGATAGAGCGGCATGATATTAAATTTGACAAAACTCGAATGCCTGAAAGATAATGAATAAATTGCTACCTAAAAAAATTGCAAAGCATATTCTGCTATAAGATATATACCACATTTTATGAGTCTTTCCATCTTGAAGCCAAGATATTTATAATGTACCAAGCACTCTAGACATATGCTCATTCAATGTATATTTGAAGTTTTTAACATCAATAGCTTCTATCAAGACAAAATAAGAATCATTGTACCATGTTGATTTTTAAAATCTGATAAATCTGAGAAAAAGGCAGGTCCTTTTTTTTCCTTTCTTTTTTGGTGAGATCTTTTTTCTCAATTAATGAGTGATTACCCATGCCCCCAAGCAATAATTATCCCATTTTTCTTTTGTCTCAATTTGGGGTCTTTAGAATCCTTTTCTCTTTTTTTTTCTGTCTCATTACTCTTGTGGTGGTCTGTCACATAGGCGATGATTTTGTAAATTTTTTTACAATTAATCATTTTCAGAGGGTGGTGTGATATGGATGGATAAATTTAAGTACTCCATGAAAATAGAAGAACTCATAAGTATAAGACCTAGAATTTTAATGAATAAGGCCAAATTCACCAGAATGGTACTAAGAAACAGAATATAATAGCCATGGGCTGACACTCTTGTTAATATTGCACCTTTTGGGAGTTTGCACCCTGACTGCATGTCGACATGGCAATAATCAGCCCAGTGTTGGCCCAATTTGGCTTGCTGGGTTCTTAGTTTCTAACAGACACTGGATAGGAAAATCTAAATTGAGAGATAGTCCACTTTCCCAAGTGTACTTTATAATGACTGCAATATAATCAGTTATCTAACGGATTTTTTGAAACCAGAGTTCGTGATTTAATTCAACAAAATCACAGAATAAATGGTAATGGCACTAGTCGATTAATGATAAATCTGTTACCGAAACAAAAACAAACAAAAAATTACTCATTTCACACACGCAAATACAAAATTTATGGCAAGTGGAACTACTTTTCTGCTTCGATTCCTTCTTGGATTTTGGCATGAAGCTATGCAACCAAAAAAGTAGTCCGTCGTGCCTCAGCGGATGAGGAAAATATGAATCAGGCTCAGCTCTTGTTCACGAGTGACACTTTTGCCCCCATTGCCTCTCAAGCGGAAGAATATGAGAAAGAGGCATGTAGTGCCAACGCACCCTACAGTGATTGACCTTGTTCACAAATATTAATGCGCTGGGGGTCGCCCTGTGACGTCATTATGGGGCAATTCCAAGAGACTCTTTTTCACCAAGCATAGGAGTAAGGAGGATAAGATGTTGCTGAGGAGAGAGGTGATGATGCCTCAACGAATTTCAGAGATGCAGACCCTTGTTATGAGATGCTATAGGTCCAGGGTGTGGAAGACCATGCAATAACGAAGAAAAGAAGGTTGGGGGGGGGGGGGCTTCTGAACTGTGATGTTTTTGGACAACTATAATATAAGAAAATGTGTTCACCGGAATTGTGTTAAAAAGATTGCAGTAAACACTAGTTTCTGTTAACAGCATGCCAAAAATATCAATTTCCTTATCCATTATATGGAAACCACACTTCCCAGCTTATTTGAAGTATACAAAAGTGCAGTGCTAAATAGGTTTTGATCTTGCCTAGGGTCTTGAGGCAGTTTGTTTGCATTTGAGCCTTATGCGATTAACTACCAGAGGCCACAATACTGAAAATACTGTGTTTGTGAGAAATATGCATTTGACTATCTCTATTGCTGAACTTGATTCAAATGCGAACTTGCATTGACAGCGAAGCTATCAGTCTTGAATAGCCACATGTGTAGTGGGTGTCATTGCCTAGTAATGAAGGTATTGGACTCGTATGGGCAAGGTAGTGGGTTCAGTCCCAGCCAAGGCATGGAGGAACTGAGCAGATCCTCCTTGACTGCTTCACTGCACCCACGTGCAAATGGGTACTTGGCAGTAGGCAGTGGTGGTAATTGTAGAGCCCAGTGACCCTAATATGCTTTAACTGCTGCAGGTTGGGTGTATGCTCCCCAGGGAGTTGAGAAAGACTAATGCTTAAACAGGCCTGCCAAGTGTGTAAATTGTGATGCCGGCAGAGACCGATATACATCGAGCAGACAGAAAACCCACACACATTTACATTTACATTTACATAATAAGCTCGAACTTACTAAATAAACGCCTTGATATTTAAACTGAAAACCTTTTAACCAGTGATAGCCTCATTAACTGGGCCAATTGTAGTTCATCAATTTATAAATTTCACCAACGTAATTGTGTACAGTGACTTTATCAACATGCCAATCCAAAAACAAACTACTTAAGAAACACAGAAGGATTTCTATATCCAGTCAGGCAATGGTATGTGCAAACCTGCCAAGATGAATCCATTTGTTATACCAAAGACTGTGGGGCAATTTGAAGGGTATTAGTCAAGGAGTGCCACTCTGGGTGTGACAAACGGGCGTAAGTGTGACAAATAAGTCCCCTGTGACATTAGGCCCATTTGTATTAATGGGTGTCAGTCACAGGTGGTTGCTGAAGATGGAAGGGCCCACTAGATTGCTTTGCCGTTGCTGTGACATTGCTGTGACATTGGTGTGACATTGCTGTGACATTGCTGTTGCTGGCGTGACATTGGTGTGACATTGCTGTTCTTTGTTGTAACAATGTTACTGTGAGCATTTCTTACATCATCAACAATTAATGCTACTTGTTTGAGCCTTAGCTAGTTCACACAATGTAGGACATATTTAGCCATGGTGTGGGGTGTTTTACTTACCTCAACATAGACACAGAGGACACCTGGAGTGTGTCACTTTTTGTTTACATCGTAGCAACTTTGCAGTGATAATTTCAGCCGGCCAACTTTATAGCTACATTAGTCTGAAAACAGTCAGTGAGCAATATGATAGTATTTACTAGGAATTCTTCTCTTGTATGATTCTGCATATTGCCTGCATGGATTACATGCTAGCTGAAATTTATTGAAATTGGCAGTACCTTATTCTGGGTATCTATAATCATAATTATGATAATGGGGAAAGTGAAAGACCACCACCCAATAGGTAAATATCGTTTCATATCAGTGTAGCTTTTTATGAACATGGTTTCGCTACTTCGATGATGAAATAGCTGTGTAAATGCAATATTTTATGGTTAAAGTTATATAAATTAGTAATAATTAAAAAAAGTTCTCCTCTATCATTGTCACGATAAATCCATGTTCCTGGTAAGTGGCTGTCATTGAGTGTTGGAAATTGGTAGAATTAATGCGAATACTAACCAAATGATGACACTGTGCTTTTAACTTATCAACGGAATGAGCCGAAGTTCCAGTGTTATGTCAGTTTAATGAACTGATGTATTTGAAAACCGAAACTCCAAAATGCTTCATTTTAATCTTTTCTAACCCAAAGAAGTTGGCAAAGCTGCATGTTTACACTTTGCCAGTTCAGTGATTTTTATCTCGTGAGTTCAATTTGTTTTTCATCTAATTTCAGGACGAAAAAAATGAAATCATCTCAACCAACATGTGGGTCATTCAGGTATGTAATGTGTAAATTCGAGTAATCTACATTAATCATATTCCATGGAGAAATCAATGCAGGGTATAAACCTCATGAGGAATTTATTTATTTCTGGCTCTGTCGACTTCATCAGTTGCTCAAAGGTATAACTTTAATTGAAGCCAGAATTTCAGGGAATGATGAAAAAGGTTTAGAGATACGAAACTGTTTTATGATTTATATTTTAAACCTTTTACATACACTGTCAGTTGCTTAACAACCAACCAAAAATTAAAGTCATCATGAAACCAATTTTTTCAATTCTTTCTTCTTTTTGTTTAATACGTTTTTATAATATTTTATGATTCGATTTCAGTGAAATATTAAATATGATATGACCAACTTATATTTCATTCAGGGTCAGTATTTTCTTAATTTCAGCAAATTGATTTATAACCAGTTTTTACTAAAATAGTGTGAAAATAACTTCCTGGCTTACATACAGTGAAGAATATCCCAGTGACTTCCATTACATGTCTAGCCTCTTAACACTCTAACAGCCCATACGTCATTGCGCTGGCCTTGTTACCGCTTGTTTGGTCTTCGGCCCATCTTCCTGCGCCTGTGAAGTAGGCCGTGTGAATATTGAACGGGTAGATGGACAGCGGTCAGCTTGATGAATATCATTCAGCCTAGATTTTCTTCCGAGAAACCGGGGAAGTTCTAGCCTTGGGGAATTGGGACTAGGTTTATACAGGATCTGATGGAAGTCTTTAGTAAGTTTGGTCAAGAGAAATGTAGGCCAGTTCAGTGGCAAGTGACTTCCAAGAAATTCACAAAATGAGACATGCTTTTTATTGCGTTATGTGTTACACTGGCACTGTCTCAGTAATACCTGTGTGCATAGAAGATACAAGTAACATTTAGAAATGGAACAATTGGAAGCAGTCAATTCCAAATACTCATACAAGCCACTTTCACTACAGTATTTAATTTCAGCATCTGAATAATTTTTGGTGCTACTGTGCAAATCCAGGAGAAAACTTTATTCACATATGTGAGGTATTTGCTTGATATATCAGAAAGTTGTGGAACTTATAATGTGCATTTTTGTGTGGAGGGATCTTTTCCTGGAATAGGACAGTAAAAAAACAATATCCCTGCATGGTCCCATAAACACTGTATCTAGAAATATAACAATAAATGTTCTCAGAGCACAGCACTTGAATGGGATATGAACTCACAACCAGTAGCAGACAAGTGCTTGACCATAAAGCCACCACACGAAAAAGAAAAAAGTACTTAATGGACTTTCCCAATACTAGATTGATTGACTATAAGTTCAGCCTAGTATTTTTGGTGGGAAAAAATCTACTAAGGCAAGGAAAGGAACAATTTCCTTTCATATATTTGGTCATTGTGCTAAATTCTGCGCGCGTATCCATGGTATCGGAGATCACACAAGTCGAACACCCGAAACCCTCGAAATCGGAAGTCGGAAGTTTCTTAAGCTGGTGGAAATTGAGTTTGGGAAATTATCCATCAGAACATCATAGAAAGACGTGCTTTTTGAAGGTGTAGCCATCAGGAAGATATTGATATGAACCCCCTAGAGGCCTCAATTCTACGACAGACCTCCATTCTCAAGTCAAAACCAACAATTTCTCCTGCACTTCACAGGGAAATACTGGCCAAAGTGACTGAAAATCAACAATGCCATTCTCTGCGTCAATGTCATTTCTCTGAGATTTGGACTGCTCCAGGCATGAATGTGGTTTACTACCAGAAAGAGACGTACTCAAAATATTTCATGAATACATCCTCTACAATGTAAATATGAAGTTGTCTCATTTAAGTCAGTGGTTGTTAATGGTGGACAAGGGAAACGTAGTGATGAGATGAAGTTATATTACAATGTGAATTTGACACTGTCTGACTGAGTTACTGTTCATGGCTTACATGGCAGACTTAATGATGAGATAAAACATCCCTTTGTACCTTGTTTAGGATGTTAATTTAAGTTCATGGCTGACATGGCAGACTTAATGATGAGATAAAACATCCCTTTGTACTTTTTTTAAGATTTTAATTTTAGTTTAAATGTGCCCATTAATATTCAGATAGCATGCCATCGTTGCAACGTCCAACAAAAAATAGCCAACGTTGAAACAATGTCAGTCTGACATGCTATTTGGGATTGGTACTTCATTAGCTCAACGTTGATATAGTGTTGTCTAGATACATCACGTTATAATGGAATTGTCTTACTCTGTATAAATGCAAGAATATTTAGGCATGAAATAACTATTTTATTTTTGTGTTTTCTACATTTCTTTACCTTGGTCTGCTCCCCAAAATCAACAACCGGAAATTGAACTCTCCTGCCTTGAGGGCAGGGAAGCTAACTACCCAGGCCGGAAGTTCTCGTCAGTTCTTCCTTACATTTGCTGTTCTTACAAGAACCTCTTGATTGATTTACCAGAGGAACCCCCTCAGGGCCTCTAAAGTACTGATTACCAATAACCCTTCAGGACCTCAGTTGCACACTAATTTGATTTGATTATATGATCTGATTTGTTTCAATGATTCATCATGCTGATTTACTCTGCTGCAGACAGGAATCCCATCAGTATGCCGCATGGTTCACCAAGTCACTTCATGTAAAAAATAAAAAATAAAAAAGACGGACACTCTGACTTATTTCATTTAAAGATTATTATTTTTTATTTCGTGTGTATATACATATTCAATATTGCATAAGTTAATAATTAAGATAATTATTTAGAAATGATTCAAAAGTCACCATATTCCTCTGGTCCATAGAATTTAGAGCATGTCAGATTATTACTAACCTCGCGCAAAATGCTGACTCACACAAAATCATTTCATGTGTTCGATTTGTTCAGTGTGAAACTCAGCCATGAGGGAGAAAAAGCACCAGTTTACAAAGTCACTTCAATTTCAAAGCAGTTGATGTAAATTCAGTCATCAAAGGTTAAATTCAAAAATTACTCTTTGCCAAGATAACATCTCTAAAAAACTGCTGAACTACATTAAGCATAAAATAGCAGGGCCTTTAATGCAGTAATTAATCAGACATTTCAATACGTAAATTTTTCGAAACAGTTTTTTTAAAACGTTGCAAAAATTACACCATTCTATAGAATGAAAACTATCTTTGCTATAACTATAGCCCTGTGTCAGTCCTCTCTCGCATGTCAAAGGTATTTGAGTGAATTATGGACGATCAAATATTCAGCCATTTTGATAATTTAGAACTATTTTTTACAAGTCAATATGTCAAACGTTGCAGCCATGGGGCTGGAAAGTTTTAGATCCAATGGATTCCACTGAATATTCAGTCTGGTTAATTTTAGAAATAATATATTAAAATACATATAAATATTCAGCCTTTTGACAGCAGTTTTCAACGAAACTTGTTTATAATTATTTGAGATGGTCTTAATAACGATGTAAACATTGCAAAATACACACTGATCCAAATTTGATTAATTTGTGAGGTGGCCATGTGAATGGAGTGTCTCAAGGTGATCCAATTTCATCTGTGGATATAAGCCCAATTACAACCCATGTGAGCCCATCCTCACTGTAATCTCTCAATCCAGAAAGACAGCAAACTACTACATCCCAAGAACAACCCTTTCTAGTGTTTACAGAGCACTGCTGAATGCTTTACCCTACCCTTGACCCCCGGGATAAATACATGAAAGACTTCACCCTGTCGTGAATATAAAACACACGATCACTCAAAAGAACCCTCGTTCCATGACCCCAGTCTATTGACATTGTTGATCTGATTGGATAACTCGATTTGTCATTGTACTATGGGTCATTTACCCCTCATCACTGAGGCCCAATTCTATCAAAGCTCATTGGTCAGGCTAAATGGGTTGTCATGACAACAGCCAGCCACTGCTCCCAGAATTCCAAGCACTAAATCCAAAACTTGTAGACTGGCCCTTGTTCCAATCAGTGGATGTGGTTACTTATAGTAAATTTAATATATTTCCTAGAAAAATTATGGTTATTTTTATGTAATAATGCAGGACTGTGCTCTGGGGAAAGGAATATAGTGTTGTCAATGTTGAACTTTGTCATGACCATTTGGGTCACAATACCCTATTTGCCTGTATATTTCAAAGATTTGTCTGTATATTTCAAAGATTCTATGTTTGTCTGTCAGTCTATTTTACTTTTAAATAAACAAGTAAGACATATAATGCATGGGTAGATATATATTTATTGTTAGGCAGGAACACCACAGAAGAAATATAATTGGTTCGCATGTTGAGTAATAAATGCGGTAATGGAAAATGAAAGAATTTTGAAAAAGCTTTTAAATTAATCGAAATAAATTGAATCAAGTCTTCAAAATCTACACAGAATATCAATGATACAGGGATGGGAAGTACATCAACTGCAACCTCAGGCATTAAACATTTACATTTTAATCATTTCGAAAACACCACTTACATTTAGATATCATTCAATAGAGTGAATATTTCTCTAATTATTTAGCAATATTTCTATTTTCTTTCATAATCAGTGCAGTGATAACTTATTAGCAGAGTCAAGAGAATATAATATCATTATTCTAAACATCCGCTTTGACAATATTTAAAGCCAAGACCAGCATAGTGTAACTCAAGGCGTTTAAATGCACCCTTTAAGTGTGGTGATAATGATTGGCAATCTTCCTGCTTCTGATGGGGGAAACTGTTATGGTTATTTGTGAGGAAAAACGACCACTTTATGTGTTTCAATAGATGGGCCCAGAGCAAAAAGTCTTTATCTTTCTGCTAAAGGGACATGGTGCAGAATTAAATGGTTGAATAATGTCTTCAAACACCTAAATAATCTAAAGATTCATTCATTAAGATATTAGGTATTCAAGGAATAGCAGTCTGACACAGTTTGCACAAAATTAAAGGTATGACGTACTGTCAGTTGCTGACGTAATGATGAGATGAATAATCTTAGAGTCACCATTTTAAACTATTACCCCATGGGTGGGTCGTTTGCTTGCTCCAGCTTAGAAACCAAGCATGAAACGCCATAAATTAAAAATCTCCTGCAAATAAATGACTGCACAATAATTTCATTACCTTACAACCCGGTGTCTTGACTGCCTGTTTAACTTGTTGATTAAAAGCTGATGTGGTGGCAAAGAGCAAATGTAACAGTGTGTATTTTTGTTTTAAAGCCTCCGCTTAACCCTTTTGCTGAGTCAAATACGAGAACTCCTTCGTAGGGCAGTATTTATTATCCATGAGTCCATTTAGCATGAATGTATTTAATCATGGATAACTCTGAATGATGCATCTGTACACCCATGTCATATTCTTGAGCAATTGTTTCTAAAAATTAATATATCACCATATTTTTAATACCAAAGACATTTAATGCTACTGTGTATTTATTCTAACAAAGGCTTAGGTTGCAACGAGTATATTACTAAGCAATGTATAATTTAAGCAATTGCAAATTAAGATATTGGAACGCACCATTATTCTATTCTACATGGCCAAATGTGCCATGTGCGATTTCCATGCGTTTGGAAAAAAGCATGGTTTTGCCTCATTATAATTAGCAAAAAACCATGCGTTTATCCTTCTCATGGAAAACGCACGTGGCACATTTGGCCATGTACTATGCCATTTTCCCTGCTCCCATGTCAGACTTTGGCTGTAATACTTGAGCCAAATTATTCGTGTATGAATTATCAGTGATGCTATCTTCTGTTTTCTTTAGGAGTGGCAAGATAACAGTCTGCAGTGGGACCCAAAAGAGTACGGAGAAGTACGAGCAATATACGTCCCTTCGGAATCCATATGGCGGCCCGACATTGTGCTTTACAACAAGTGAGTAGTACTTGTCCTATAAAACACTAATGCATACAACATTTACAGCCTGGAAATCGATGTATGGCAAAGTAAATAATCTCTTGCCTGAGTCCTACTCGGAGAAGGACCTTCATACTCCGAGTAATACGTTTTGTTGATGTTCGTTGATGGAGAGCCATTAATATGATATTATCCAACGTTATGATACTAACTGTGGTGTACATTACAGAACAAGAGCACAATGTTGCCATAGGAAAGTAATTTGATATTGTCAACACAACTATTCAAACATTGCGGAAGATCAGGTTGATTGGTTTTGTATCATATAACGATTAGATATGAAACGCACTAACCGTAAATGCATATTTCACTGCAACTTTTATTCACTACTAATCCATACTTTTTTACATAGTCTTAAACTAACACGTGACTTTGTAATTCATATATCTGGATAACAGAGTTGTTTATTCTAGTGCACTAATACATTTAATACAAAATCAAATGCAGCTACATTAGGGACGTTTGTTGTTGTTGAAAGTATGTCGAGAATCTTTTACCATTGCATAGGCCTGTAGAATTTTCAAATAAAATTAAATGTCATGTTGTTTTATTATAGTGCGGATGGTGATTACACTGTTACCCTGATGACCAAAGCCACATTAACATATCATGGCGGAGTGCAATGGCAGCCCCCGGTCATCTTCAAATCTCAGTGCGACATGAACATGGAGTTCTTTCCTTTTGATCAACAGCTATGCAAACTCAAGTTTGGCTCATGGACTTATGATGGACTGCTGGTATGAAATATAACACCTGCAATCATTTTGTGGGACATATATATATATATTATTATTTACTCATGATCATGCGATGTGTATACTAACGGTTATTTTGAAATGCATATTATAGTAACCAACAAATTACATCATTCATTGGCCTTCTTGAATTGATAGGTAATGAGAACATTTATCTCTAGTATTAGGAGGATTTAAACTTGTATGAGATTTTCTTTTACTTCAATTCTTTCATGCATTAACCCGTTTCATTGTTTGCATTTCAGGTCGACTTACGACATGTTTGGATTGACAAGTTCGAACTTAATGAGACTGACATTGTTGAGGTGGGAATGGATTTAAAAGATTTCTATGCCAGCGTGGAGTGGGACATCATGGCTGTCCCAGCCAAGAAGAATATTGTTTACTACCCATGCTGCAAGGAGCCTTATCCAGACATCACTTTCAACATCACCTTGAGAAGAAAGACTTTGTACTTCACATACAACTTGATCATCCCATGTGTCTCAATTAATTTCTTGACGCTATTGACTTTTTACTTACCATCAGACAGTGGAGAGAAGATTTCACTTTGTATCAGTATTCTTCTCTCCCTTTCCGTCTTCCAACTTCTTCTCATGGATTTAATTCCTACAACATCATTGACCGTACCTCTTATTGGGAGGTACATACTTTTCACAATGGCATTGGTTTCGTTTTCGGTATTCGTGTCTGTGATGACGCTTAGTAAAAATTTCCGCTCATCATCAACTCACAAGTTACCAATGATTACAAAGCGGATCTTTCTGGAAGTACTACCTTGTCTGCTCTTTATGAAAAGACCTGATATTAATGATGATGAAGAAGTTGATGATCCTGACTTTGTAGCTGAGTATACCACCGATATGGTTACAGACCCTCATGGTGAGGGTACCATTGACATTCCAGCACAAGAACCAGATGTTGAAAGTTTATTCAGTGAATACGATGTCACCAGCACTTTCATTGGAGCTCAACCATCTCGCTTTGAAGGTTCAAACCTCAATTCTTTCTGCTATGCATGTGCTCAAAGAAAGACTCGACAGGCAGTGTATCCCTATCAGACTCAGAAGGCTCTTAAAGGTTGCATTTACATAGCGAAACATCACCAGGAAGCAAAGGAGAACAATAAGGTAATATTAATACAATAGCTATTTCCTTATATCATATACACTCCTGAGACAATTATATCTTTACGATATTCTGGCTCGATCAGTCACATGCTGAAGATGGATTCTCAATACATGACCCAATGGTGTTACTGTTAATAGAAGTATCTCTTCTAGTTATGTCATAAAAGACTGGTCATGACTAATGTCAATGAAATCAATGACAGCACTTAAGCTGAACATTTAATTTTACTAACCAGTTATTAGGCCATTTTCATAGACAACTTGTATTAACTTGTACCGTTGGATATTTCAGGTCAGGGATGATTGGAGGTACATGGCTCTGGTGATTGACCGGCTGTTTCTGTACATCTACATCAGTATGTGTCTTGCAGGGATCCTCGGCATTCTACTTAATGCGCCAGTGCTTTACGACAATGCCAAGCCCCTGCCCAACTCCTGAAGCAGCTCCACCTTTCATATAATCTTCACCAAATACTGCTGGGTCATGATGTCATTAATATGTCATGAACTGACTATGTTATGGATATTTCGCCTACTATTTCTATCACAAGTTACAGCACAATTTGAATCAAATAGTACCTTGTCATTTTCTAGGTCTGTCTAACCCTGACAAGAGGCTACTCAGCTTCTATTGTGTATTGGCAGAAATAATGATGAGATGGCTCATACTGTGTATTAAAATTTTACATACATGGGACTGAATTTCTTGACTTTTCTGATTGATACTTATTTTGCTCATATCGTAGGGATAAATTGACCAATATTGAAAATTATCCATGTTAGCGCACGATTAAGCACTATGAAACACTAACCGTGATCTGATAAGAGTAAATGATTCTTATTTATATCAAAGAAGTTTTCTCTTTGTACATTGCTAACATTCCAAGGTACTGTTCATTCACACCTGTACTCAAATGTCTTGCCATAATAAAATCTTGCATGGAACAATGACTGATGTTGGTAACTACAGGAGAACCAATTTTTAGTAAATTTACTTTTCGTCAGAATTTTTTCCGGTTTCAACATTTCGAAAAGTACAAAAAACATCAAAACCAGTACTTATTATTCATTTTGATAGAGTTTTTTCTGATTCAGGAACTGCAGCCAAAAAATAGCATAATGAGTTATTCAGATGTCAGTGCGCAAGTAATTTATTGAGCAATAAGGCAATGTCATTTTTACCATTCCCAGCTTATGCTCCAAAAATAACTGGATACATGTATGTCTATAACAATTATTTTACTTTAGTGTCAATTGAAAGAGATTTCGAGGCTGTCACTTGCCTCACTAGTTCTTGAAAAGAAAGTGTCTCATGCGCACATTTATGCAAATAGGATTGAAGCTTTCCGTATTTAGCTATTCCTCAGATATGGGTGGTCACTGAGCTAGCCACTGTATTATTGACGCTCCCCTCCACTGAGGACCACTGACTTGTATCCTGTGTGTCACCTCGCTGACTGCACTGACACATTTTCTCCAATATCCCTCGGAATCGTTTACCCATGAAACAGAAGATGAAGAAATTGGCAGCCGAATTAATCGCAGGGAAAAGGGATGCATAATCTTCGTAGAAGAAGGGAAAGCTTCCACATTTGGCACGACCACCATAAAGAAATTCCAGAATACGTCGGACGGGGTTCCACGGTTGACAGATGAAGTAAACCACCACAACAGCGATGTGGACGCGAGTGATTTCATTGGTCACTGAATTCTGGCGATCTTTCTCTGAGTTAGGATTTAAAGTATATATGGCTAAAATCAATTATTGGATTCTATACATGCCACCTATCATGATTCACTATTTTGGCCTATTCGACTTTAGAATGTGTTGCTAGTTCCAAAATAATTTGAAAGTGCAGTATTTATGGTCCATTTTCATATACCAAAGGCAATGCTCACAAATTTTTTAATTATACAACTTACGATTTGTTTGACTCCTCATGCGTTCTGAAGCTTTGAGTGCCTTGATCAGAAACCCCGAAAAGATGGCAAGCAATACCAAAGGAATTATGTACATTAAAACATAATACAGGGTTGTCCTGTAAACCACCTGAAATGAGTAATAGAAATGGACTAACATATTCATCCAGTCAGTCAAGAAGAAACAATCACATCAGCTGCTTCCTTTATGCATTATGAACAGGAATATTATTGTAGAGGCTTATTACAGTGCATGTGAAAACTAATTCATTGATATTGATGTCATAATGAGATGGGGATTTTTCATGGACCACAGTTAATCAGGCATCATCAGTTTCTGTATCCCATTAGTTATATAGAAATTGTTTTTTGTTTTCATACTGGAGAGGACAGACAGCGGGTTTCAGTTATTGCAATTGAGTAATGAATTTGTCATTGGGCTTGATAAATAGATAAATAAATAATTTAAATAAATATTTTTAGAAAATTACTATGAGAACAATTTCTTAAAAAGTACATTCATATCTGCAATTGTACCTGGTAAGTGTCACTTTCCCCAAGCGCAGTATAAACCCTGACAAATGTAGTCGTGTTGTCCTTATTAGGTACTGTAACTAGGTATCTGTCCATATAGAGCGGTAAGCAATAAATTATTACACTAAGGGTGGTTACTCCAACATACCACCGGGTTCTTCTCATTGAGCACCATATTGAAGCCTGTTAAACAAAATTTATTAATATTCAGAAGGTAAAATCAACTTATAATTTAAAATGACATACAGTTTTAGCTTCTTTGTACAGGCTTTCAAATGGATTATTTTTTTTTGCTGATGAAGTAAATAACAAAAGTATTGGAACTATTTTGCATGCAAAAATTCCCTGCATTATTTGCATTATGCAATACAGATGTTGAAGCCAAGCAAGTCAGATTGAGACCCAGGCTTGTGGTCCAACCACATTTTGTTTGCAAAAGACATTCTGGTATCTGACAATATTGTTTTCAGCTATGTTCTATCACAGATACACACCTGAACATTTACTCACAGCCTAACTGATATCATTATAATTACAATATCATTTAAATACACAGGTAATTATTCTCTCGATTTCATAATGTATTGTTGTAAATTCTTTATTTATAATTTGTACAAGCTTGATAAGCATATATGCTTCTTCTGGTAAATAAACATACAAACAAACAGACAAACATTACCAGAGGATATGCCTTCCAACTAATGTGATAAGCATAACTATCTCTCGCAAGTTGCAATATACTAAAATTATTGACTCGATCATTATTAGAAAGTGTTCGGAACAGCTTGCATCATCAAATGTGCAATTTGCATTCAACCCAAGCACTCTAAGTCAATATGTTCCTGTATTGTGATGGAAACTGCGAGAAATTATTTAAATAAAATTAATGATCAGATGTATTAATTTGTATGCTGGACGCAAGTAAGGCATTTGACAAGATACACCATAGGAAATTATTTGAGGTGTTACATGGCCAAATGTGCCGCATGCGTTTTCCATGTGTTGAATAAACGCATGAAAAATGCATGGTTTTTGCCTAATTATAATAAGGTGAAAACCATGCATTTTCCATGCGTTTATCCAAATGCATGGAAAATGCACGTGGCACTATTGGCCATGTACTCAAAGGCAATATTGGCCATGTACTCAAACGCAAATGTCCCAACACTCTTCAATTTCATCAACAGTTCATCCAAGTACGTAGTAAACAGTACAGGGGACAGAACTTCACCTTGTTAACCCTGTTAGAGAACCCAAAGTATGCTAAACATAATCCATTCCATGTTGTACTCAGCAACTGTCTTTTGTACATGTTTAATAAATGTATTATGATGTGTAGAGGGACATTTGCGTTTTAGTACATGGCCAATATTGCGTTTGAGTACATGGCCAATAATGCCACGTGCATTTTCCATGCGCTTGGATAAACAATCTTCAGGAACTAAAAGAGATCACAAATGCTCTGATTTCATACGTCGATTTAATTATGCCATGGCAAACTACAAAGGCATCAGCATTGATGTGACAACAAGGATATTTAATATGTTCTGTGCCCACTTGTATGGTAATCCTTCATGGAAACTGGATGACAAGAGCTTGAGTAAATGACTGACCTCATGGAATATTTGGAAAACTTTAAAACTTAGATCCAAAAACACACAGGAAACTCTTACCTGTAATTGCAAGTACTATACCAGTGCAGACAGTGATTGGATCACGTTTTATTAGCTTGTATAGTTTATATAGCCACAGGAAATAAATGCTCATGAACATAAACAGAGTATAACCTCTAGAAATATTAACACTGTGGACAAGAATGCATATACAATAGGCTCATTACGTCAAAATTATGCTGATTTAAAACTTTAAAAAATTTGGGAATTTTTTGTTATGGCAATGGGAACAAGGTTCCACAATTTAGCACCTGGTATCCTATGGATTATATTAGCTATTTTGATTTATTCTGCAAAAAATAAAGAGCAAAGAATATTCTTTGCTGCATTATTAGTTGCTTCAACTTGCTGACCTGAAAGAATGTTTCCTTTGTGGCCTGTTGATGAGTATTTTTCACAAAATAAAATATATCAGGATCCTTTTCTACCTCAGTGTGAAGTCGTATGAAATGTCTCTTAGAGTCTGCAGAGCCTCATTACCAGTACAAATGTACTGGAGAAAGCTAAATTATAAAACAAATTAATTTTTTTGTTGTGCAAGAGACCATTAATTACCTTATGTGGGTGACACACCGCGATGTACCTGTGAGCCAGAATTACTACGGTGAACCAGGATGAGATAGAATGAAGAACATTCACTGTAGGCCAGCCCCATACTAAGAAGTAGGGAAACGGTGTAAAATAATTGCTGGAACATAAGAATGGTATCACATATATATCTTTTTAAGTAAAAGTGATCTTTTAATTATGTCATATTGACTGTGTAGTAACAGCGAAAGATGATTCTTCAAAGCGGTAAATTTGCACACCTCTACCTGTAAATGCATTACATTTTTATATGCTAACAATTTTTAGAAAATGACCCAATGTTATACACGGTACCACATAAATGAGATAACACTCATTGGGACACATACCCTAAACGAATCAGCGGTACCTTTCTCAGCAAATGTGAGCTCATCTCATTTCAAAATAGTTACGCAAAAGAAGACACACAAGACAAGGAAATTTATTTAATTTCTTATTATTAAATCTCTCTAATTAAAAGTACAGTGTAAATAATAGACTAGTGTGTATTCGTTACTTTAATTTGTTGAGATATAATGCGATAAAAAGAATCAATCAAAAATGAAGCCTTTTAAACTCTTTTTTTTTTTAGTAGATCTTTGGATAAACTGGGAGACATGTGTGTCCAAGTCCAAGATAGAACATTGCCACTAACAGAATGAGGTAGGACTCAGAAAAATTGAACTCTTCTGCTAGGCAAAGTTTTAGAGACTTAGAGATGACTTTGCAGGAGTTTCAGTAATTATTGAACAGGAGTTAAAAGATATGACTCAGGAGAAACAATGAGGTTGCCAAAATGCCAAAAGGCTTTGGAGGGAAAAAGGAAAATAAAAAGAAAAGAAAAGGAAAAAAAAGAAAACAAGAATCATTGCTAAAATAAAATGAAATATCAGAATGAGTGCATCTCTTTGATTTATCTCAACTGGTGAACCAGCTAATAGTATACGATCTGAAGGAAATTTACAACTAAGAAAGAAATCTTTCGTTTGGCCATGATTAAAAAGAGTTCTTACCAAACTGACTCTCCTCGGGCAACAGAAATTAACACATACATCTTGTTTTTCCATCTAACCCTAAATTATCAAACGACTTTGACACTTTTTATCTTCGTAAAAAGAATAAAAAAAAGTGCTTCTAGCCCTTCGAGTGGTGAAGATTATAGTCTCCATACGTGACTTTAGAGTCTTTGATGTAATGAAAAGGTCACTTGCAACTACTTATATAAACTCGTTCTTTTTATAAATGGAACTTAAAAAAGGAGGAAGCTGAAACAAGATACGCGACACGTGCAAGATATTCACTCCGATTGATGAAAGTAACTTTATATGTTGTTAAATAAAGCTCATCACATTCCATCCACATCTGCGAATAAAATTTTGACTAATTTAGGTTTAATTCATTTAGGTTCCTGAAATTATATCAGAATAATGATTACAAAACCGACTAATGCCACTTCCCTGCTTGGATTATACATCACATTGGCTTGATGTCAGCACTTGGTTGCACCGACATCAGGCAAACGTTGGGCATCCGGCTGACCTGGCATGCTACGTCAGTCTGTGAAGAAATTAACACTTGCTTTTACAGATGTCTAACTTACATTACGGAATATGAATTAATACCAAATAGTTGTTCCTTTTGAGTAAATCTCATCATACTACTGAAAAATTATGGTACCAATTTTTCAAACCAATTATTCAGCGGTTTATGACATATCTAAATGAATGATGCCCTTCTTCCATAAGGTGATAAATTAAAAAACTAAGACAACTAGAAATGTATTAAGACCAAAACACCAATAAATGATATTATTGCTAACAATAAAAGCCTTCTCTGTGGCATGATTGATAGATAGGTTGAGGAAACATGACTGAATTACACGCGTCAGTATGGAACATAGCTGGTTGCCCATTAACCGGATAACATGCCTCACCAGGTCAACATCGGCAGATGACGACCACCGCTAGAATGATCTGCCATGCTATCTGGGTAGTTCCAGAACTGAACTAATAGTTAAGGCATCTGCCATCAATTCACGTTGGCCAGCTCTGCTGAGGATACCGGGTTTGATACTCAGCCCATGCAATCTTCATGAGCTACATCCCAGCTGGAAGTCGATGGATGAGATGTTGAAATGGAGGTGCCTGTACTCAGTGTCTATGCTGAGGCAAGTTAAAGACCCCACCATTGGAGTGAATGTGTACATGACACAGTAACCTCGTGTGGAATCCAAGCCTTATCATCTCATCCATATGTTTGCTTCTGGCAGTTGTTCATATAGTTTCTAAGTTTCGGGCCCATTTTGGCATTGAGACAAACATAGAGAATTCGAAATCATTTGGTAAGTACTCAACAGTTAAGGAACATCTTACATATCCTATTAATTGAATATTAGCCTCAGCCAACAATAACTCTCAGTAGCTAATCTATCAATATATTATTCAAGTCGTTTACTACAAAAGATTATTCAATGCAAAAACAACCAAAATACCAGATACTCACCCACACATAGAAGCAAATGAACAAAACGACGGGATAGCTTTCATTAGGAAGAAAGCAATTAGCATTAGGTTATCTACCACTGATAATGAACCAAGAAGAAAAGCTGTGACTGCTGAGGATGAAGACTGCCCGGCATACTTCTTAAGGATTATAACCGAAATAACATTAAGGATGAACCCCACGATACACACTCCTCCAATAAGTATGGTACCTGTCGTAAAACTGAATAGGAAAAATGACATTAGGGAATACGAAATCAATCAAATTCTTTTGATTACCAATTTGTAATTAAGATAATAAAATTGTGTCGTCACCTATAAGCCAAGCGACCTAATTATGGACATTCTTTGCTAGTTTAACTAGTTGAACAAATTGATTGGTTAAACTATGTAGCCGATAGGCTGAGTATAGACTTAAGAAATCTTCTCTTAAAAATAAAAGAGAAACAGGTTCATATTTTTTTAGTTTAGGCAATTTTTTGAATTGACGGCTTGTCAGAACAAGAATTGCGTAAACCCAGCACATGAACATCTAATTATTCTGTAATTTTATTGTTAGATCTTTAATAACATAAGCCAGCCTAGGGAACACAAGAGAAATTTAATAACTTACTTTGGTTTTAGATGAGTAAATGAACCAAGCATTTATATAATTAGGTCCCTGGGCTGTGAGGTTTACTAAGGGGACCTGGTTTGGCTGTAGGGGACAGGGATAAAACATCTGTCGTCCCCCATCTTGTAATGTGAAATACTGATTAATTTCAACTTTAAAGGGGAACTAAAGGAGATTAGTATGTTTATTTTAAAAGATCAATTAGATATAAAAATATTGATTGCCGCGAAAAAATTTGTTCAAAAGACGAGTTTAGTATGAATTTTAGCCTATATAAGCATGCAATTTGCACCACCCCCGACAACGCTGGGGGCCGCCATTATTGCACACGGCACGCAAGGCCGTGACGTCACTTATGTCCTAAGTGCGATCCTGCACAGATTGCAATCCAGTTCATTGCAATTTTAGTGAAGAACAACAACATTGTATTTGCGGAAATTGGTGAAAATAAATAAACTCTAAGAACTCTATTTATTTTCACCAATTTCCGCAAATACAATTTTACTACCACAACTTAGTGTTACATAATACATGAATTCACAAAACTGACTGGTAAATGGGGGTACACCCGAGTATAACAATATACAGTAACCCATAGGGTGGATGCCCCCCAGTAAAAGAAAAAAAAAATTTACTCAATCAAAAATACAGAATATATATAAAACAAGGCAACAAGAAAATGAGAAAAATTTAAAATAAACATTGGAGTTAATTTTCGTATGTATTATCAACACCATTTTTCAATGAAAAGAGAAAAAAACTAAAAAAATATATAATGCTTATAATGATTGAAACGTGATTTTGAATAGGATTTTACAAATGATATTTGAGTATTTACATTTCTTAATTGCTGTGGTAAATGCAGCCAAAGGTATTATAAATCTGAAGGGTATGAATAGGTGTTTGCAAAATATTTTTATTTCTAGTTGCTAGGTTATGCGATGGAATTTCAATTAAATTGGCAATACGTTTTGGCAGAGTATCATTCACATACCTATATGAAATACCTAACAGAGACAAATCTACTAGATCTTCTAACACGAGTATCTCAGCTTTCTTATCAAATGGGCTTAGTCTGGTTCTTCTGTTTAATTTAAACATTGCTCTGACAGCTTGGTTTTTATCCATAATTGCATAGTCTCAAGTTGTTCAATGGCAATTTACTTGACACTTGGTTAGGGCAGTGACATGCTCTTATTTCAATTGCAATTAACACATTTTAGCCTGTTTCTGACACTGCTAACCTATAGTCAAGCAATTGGATTGCACTTGGCTCTCATTGCCTTTGACCTGAGGACAACAGTGACGTATTTCCGGCGAGAGCGAAACACCCGCGATAGTTGAAAATGGCGGCCTCCGTAGCTCACAACATGGAGCTAATAAATGCAGGATATTACTTTACCAGGGCATATATACAAGTTATGAGTATCGGGGATTTGTTTCAATGGACCCAAGCTAACTTCTGAGAGGCAAAGTGCTGAAGGTGTTAGTTCCCCTTTAATGTGTGTTAACTTAATGTTTTAATATGTAGTCCTAAACATCACTACTTATCATCATAACCTGTGAACTTAAATGATAAATACGTTTACCCATAAAGTCATGAGCAGCCAATACTACTTGAAGTAACTTAGTAAGTTACTTTAGTTACAGCAGCAATTCAGCAAACACACTAACCTGTAAACCTGACATATTCTTTTCATATTATCATTATCATTAGAAATTCCTGGCATTATAGTATTTTCTTCAGTGCTTGCAGTATAGTCGTCTGTGTCATATTCTGAGATAATTGTTTGGTTGTCCATCTTTACACCTGAAAGTAATATATCACAGCATGGGATGATCAAAATCGTCTGTTAATATGCCTCTTTCTTGCTTTACGTTGTCCATGGTCGCTGTTTTGCCAGAACATTGAAAACTTCATCCTATTATGGGGTTATTACACCAAGTAAACATGCAAACTGTTTTACAATATTTCATCTCTTGATGGGGTGTTATCCAAAGACAACCATACATGTGTTACAACACGATTTTAAAACCATGTAGAGTGTACAAACCAAATTTAGTGAAGATCAAATCATCCGAACAAAAATTGTAGCATTTTATACCATCATGGGGTAATTACCCCATGGCAAAATGAAAAGTGTTACAACTTGATAGTAACACCTTGTAGAGTATACAAACCAAGTTTGGTGAAGAACCAAAATACAAGTTACACTTTATCCCTTAGGGGGTAATTACCCCCAAGAAACGATTGCCTTATTACCACAATATAAGCTTCAGAATCCATTTGTTGACGTCAACCTGTAGAGCATTTGAACCAAATTCGGTAAGATTTTATCACATGAACATAATTTATAGCATTTTATCCATCATAGGGTAATTACCGCAAGCAAACCATAAAGTCTCAGAACTCCAACCTAAATGACAACTGCAGAGTAAGCATTTTTTTTATGGAAGAGCTCAATGTGAAACCTTAACAAGAAGGTGCTAACGCCAAAAACCCCCAAAACACCAACAATGCCAACAACAACAACAACAACAACAAAACCAACTATGCCAACAATGCCACAACAACACCAACAATGCCAACAACAACAACAACAACAACAAAACCAACAATGCCAACAATGCCACAACAACACCAACAATGCCAACAACACCAACAACAACAAAATCACAATGCCAACACCAACAATGCCAACAACACCAACAACAACAAAACCACAATGCCAACAATGCCAACACCAACAATGCCAACAACACCAACAACAACAAAACCACAATGCCAACAATGCCAACACCAACAATGCCAACAACACCAACAACAACAAAACCAACAATGCCAACAACACCAACACCAACAATGCTAACAACAACAAAACCAACTATGCCAACCATGCCACAACAACACCAACAATGCCAACAACACCAACAACAACAAAACCACAATGCCAACAATGCCAACAACACCAACAACAACAAAACAAACAAAGCCATTAATGCCAACAATGCCAACAACAACAAACCAACAATGCCAACAACAACAACAATGCCAACAACACCAACACCAACAATGCTAACAACAACAAAACCATCTATGCCAACCATGCCACAACAACACCATCAATGCCAACAACACCAACAATGCCAACAACAACAACAACAACACCAACAACAACAACACCAACAATGCACAACAACACCATCAATGCCAACAACACCAACAACAACAACAAACCAACAATGCCAACAACAACAACAACAATGCCAACAACACCAACAATGCCAACAACAAAAACAACAACACCAACAATGCCAACAACAACAAACCAACAATGCCAACAACAACACCAACAATGCCAACAACAACACCAACAATGCCAACAACACCAACAACAACAAACCATCAATGCCATCAATGCCAATGCCAACAATGCCAACAATGCCAACAATGCCAACAATGCCAACAATGCCAACAATGCCAACAATGCCAACAATGCCAACAATGCCAACAATGCCAACAATGCCAACAATGCCAACTGAGTGATGACAATACCTAGTCTGTTAGACAAACAGACAAGCTAAAAATTAAATTGATAATACTAAAAGTAAATAGCACATCGAAAATATTTTTACTTTGAATAGCTAACTTCTCAGACAACTGCAGGTGTCCCGCCCCATAATTTGAAATCACAGGAAGGTTTGGTTACTATTAAAGCAATGACAATAAACTGTCAGTGATACGTTAATTTACCATCAAATATGAAATACATGGAGAACGACATGAACTATGTCAAGTGTATATCATAATGCATAGTAAACTTTATAACAAAACCAGTTGATTGCTTCCTGAAATTTAGGAAAACTTAGCCGTTTAAATAAGATATAAATCTACAGATATTTTATATAGCAAAGCTGCATGAAGACACGAAATATTTGAAACAAGTTATATCTTACCTTTGGAAGTTAAGACTCAAAGGTGTAAGAAGTAATCTAAAGGAACACTTTTATATGGCGCTGTTTGGCTTCCTCTGCATAATGAGCTGGCTTGGCCTCTCTGTATCAAATTACCTTGTGACACAAGAAAAGAAACCTGCAATTATCCCCAATCCAACACTATCAAGAGTTATTCACGGTTATTACACGGGACAGTTAATTACAAGTTTTCACTTATTTATAAACTTAAAACTCGTTTATTATCTGCTTTGGTTTCTCAGGGAGAGTGTTGGTCATGTCGTCATCACCCATTATCGCCACATGGCCAACTCGTCAACAAAAAAGCAAACTCGCTACCACTTGTGACAATGCCGTCATCAGGGCTAGTGAACTCGTCATCATAGTTAAAATCGTCAACGAAACTAGTGAAGTCGTCATTAAAATAATTATATCTTACATACATGAGGACGCCACTGCACACTGCAATGCAGTGCAGTGCTGCTACCATTTATATTAGTATTCTCAGGCTATAACAAATTCACAACACAAAAAGTAAACTTTCAGAAGTTTATTGAAATTATTGTGGTGCACAGCAAGTTAAAATGCACAAATTACAGTCCTAGATCCTTTCAATTTCCCACTTTAGATATGCGTTTCAATAATTGTTTAACATTTAGTTCTCCTTCATCGTATTCATACCAGGCGTTCAGCAGTTCCTAATCTCGGATTTTCACATATTGTTGGCGTCTTCTTTTCTACATTATCATAATATATTATCATAATTATCCAATATAAATGCATACATATCATGTATATATCTATACTCACACATCCATAAAAAAAAACTAGCAGAATCTGCCAGATACTAATTATTCAAAGGTTTATCATAATGCATACATTTCTTTAGTGTAATGCATATATATATAATATAATTACACATTATGTAACATTACAATCAATACCATTTAATTAAATGTTAAAGTTACCAGAATATTACATTCTCTATGTTGCCAGCCATTACACTTGTCACAACACAGGGCATTGTGATCATGTACTTACCTCTTTGTGACAGACAACACAGTCACATGCCGAGTCCAAAAGGTAAATGCGAAACTTTGCGTTTGAATGCCATATTATCTTATGCATGTATTCAGAACAGAATCACAACATGTGATGATGAGCCTTTCCAGCTCCAGTTTTTATATTTTCCTATGGCTGCAGGGAATTGTAATTAGAAACAAAAGAAAATACAATTGTTTCTAGCTTGCTTTTATTGTGTAAGAGGAAATACAATAGAATCGGGGTTTAAAAGGGTGATATTAAGTTTTGTGTATTTACAATCAAGCAAGTTTTGTGTATACAATCAGGCCAGATGAGTTGTGAAGTGTCAAGCATCGAGCTTAATTTCAATTAAGAAGTACAATTGCGACTTTGATGACGAGTTAATCAATCGTTGACGACTTTACCAGCTCCGTTGACGACTTTACCAGCTCCGATGACTATTTGACTTTTTTGATGACGATTTCGCCAGATGACGATTTGACTTGATGACGAGTTCACTGTAACCCCTCAGGGATGCTTTAAAAAATCAAGGGAATCCGTCAATACTAATTTTACAATATTTTATTTTTTTCTAATTTATGCCAAAATGATCAGTTTTCAAACCACATTTACAAAACATAATAGTTTTAGTGTTGGTTTATCCTGCCTTTACAACAAGAAACCACTGTGGTCGCAATTTTCTGACTGCGATGTGCAAATGATGATGTGTGTGCCTCCTGAATGAAACAAGTGAAAGAAGCATAGCAGCTAGCCGTATTATAATTAATGGCTTGGTCACCAATTAGCCATATCTAAAATTGGTGGTGTTTGAAAAATGTTCAAAAGATTGCACCCCAGAGGTTTTCCCTTTCCTATGATGCAGATCAACTACCATGCAACATTTCAACTCCAAATTTTGAGTATAAGCCTTGCCAACACCCACTTGAAGTTTCCATGCAAATCGCAATAGAGCCAATAGAGCGACCAGGTCTTAAAAAGGATAACAACGCATTGCTCCTGGGAAAACCAATTCCTGAACTTGTTCAACACAGAATCTTCACCAAGGAAGAAGTTCTAAAACATTTCTTCTATTTTGAAACATAGCACTGCATATGCAGCAAACCCTCATGTCTGCAGTGCTCAGCAAACGTGCGGAAACAGTAACGGATGGTGAGAATGTCCTTTAGCTTTCCTGGCCAAATCCATGCACTCAGCCAGAATGCTGTCTTAGTCTTTTTGTAATAGTAGGATAAATCTATATGACTGGTCAATCAGTAGTGCAAAAAAAACTTTAAACTTGAGAGTAAAACTAGGTTCACATAAACTTATGTGGGACATTAAAGGAAAGGTGAAACAAAATTTAACGTCTTCTCATGTAGTGTGAAATCACAAATAAGTGCATTATATACAATAAAACCCGATAAAATCAAATATGATATTTAGACCAATTCAAATTTGCCTAATAGTTGTATTACAAATTAAATTTTGCATAATATCAAATTAAAAATAAATATTCATGTTGTAAACCATTAATATTACTAGATGAAAAACCAAGCTCAGCTCACACTATTTGAAATACATACAATGAGGATATTATGCATGTAAGAGCAATATATCACAAGGTAATTTCAGTTAATTATTACATTTCATGATAAGAATAAACTCCGCTAGGTGTGAATTTGTATGGCTTGTTTTAGCCTCAAGTTAAATATCGTTCATGGCCCAAAGAGAGGTCTCTGGCCAAATCATAAACTGACGTCATAAGGTTCTGCAATTTAGGCCAGTCCTTTTACTGATGACGTCAGAGACGAATGCAGCCGCATGCAACAAACTGTGCAAGTTATTTCAGGAATTCCCTCTCATAGCAGCACAAGAAGGCCTATTATAACTTTTGGTATGTTAACAACAGTTGTAAACTATATTTGGGATAATTCTGTCTTAACATTTCATGTCATGCTGTATGTATCACACAAATATCGACCAAGTGTGAGCATCAGTTTGGGGGCTGCCTGGCCGATGGATAACATTGGCATATATATATATACCAGACGCCACATTTTTCGTCTGAAGTTGTGAGATCAGTAATTGATAGCAGTGGGATACTTTTGATCCAACAGGGGGAGCTTCATGCCAGTCCTTATTACCTTTGTGACGTCATCAATGCACTCAATGACACGATTGACTGGTTAGCCATCAAACAAATGTTTAAGCACAGATTACCCAGATCAAGGACTCTCGTAATTAGAACGCGATAGGCATGCTGGGGGAAGGAGGCGGTTTGTTAAGTGAGCTTATGAAGTCACGAATAGAGAAATCAGCGACAATTGAGTGACATCATACTGCCGATATTTATGAAGGTCTTCAGACTGTTCAGTGTTTGTTGACGTTGTACAATGGTGCAGATAAATATCTAATATTTTTGCTTCAATTGACCTGTAGGATACTGGAATCCTGTCAAATTGATGAAGCTATGGACTTGACAGAGCTATTTCAAATGAATTTTATTATCCACTAGGGGCATTAAAGATGGCACCTACTACTGGGGAAAGAAGACGCAGCGATTACAATGTAAAGTATAGGGAGTGGCGCTTCTTGGTCATCTTCTTTGGTTTAAGGACCGGCATGGAGCTCCCCCCCCCCCCCCCCCCCGTTGGCCCTAAAGTCTCCCATAGAAAGGGTAGAACTGTTCACCCTTTCTTAGATTGCTGTATGTTTCCCACAAAGGGTTATTTACGAAAAGTGAATGTGATTAGCTGCTTATAAAAGTTTCCCTAAACATTTAACAGTAGGCCTACAGACATTAATTATATAAGAAATTCAAAAAATTATGTAAAAAAGAAAATATTAGAATCTTAATTATACTGATAATTGTAACTTGCTTCATTGTTTTTGTTGTCAAAATAATCAGTATGTTGGTCTTCTCCTCAGCATCCTGGCAATTGGTTCCCATTGGTCTTCAACATGTTCAATGATTGTTAAAGTACTCCACAACTGTAATTCTCTTTTATATGCTAAACTGATTGATGTTGTTCTTTTCTCTTCATCAAAAACCACTGTGTGTGTGTCACTCCACTGGCTCCATATATTTAGCATATAACTGTTACAGTATAAGGCATTTGGGTGACCTCTCAGTAGCGATTTGCATGAACATCTTAGAGAAATCACCCAGCTCTAGTCAATAATGATTGCATTACATATGCGTTGTGATTATGTGAGACTATGAGCAAAATAAATGAATTGAATTATAAAAATTATGTTAACATTTTAAGAGTAAAAATTAAATGGAATTTATCTAGGTTCTGTATTAGAAAAGGCCATATGAAAATCTCCCATACAGAAATGAGTACACCCCTGTGCAAACCTGCCAATACATTGTCATTTATACTAACTAGAGAGAAACTTTCAGAGATTGGTGTTCATGTATTCAGCTTTGATTTGAAGGGTACAAACCATTGATAGTCAACATTCAGTTCGACACAGGGAGCTTGATGGGGAAAAATAGTCAATACATGGAAGTGGTGGAAAATTTATAATTACTCAAAGAATGCATGGCTATATTTTGAATTTGATTTCATCACCCCAGCATTTAGTAAGTATAAATCCAGTAAGTAATTAAAATATAGTGAACTTGCTAGTTTTATTAAGTTTTTCACAGAGGGGTCCGTTTTTGTGAAAAATAAATACACTGTAGGGTAAAATTTCATACATGTTTAAAAATCTAAATTTTTCAATTAGAAAATGAACACTTCTGATATCTGAAGTCAATTCGGCTTTTGATAAACAGTTGATGAACAAACGTATCTATTTAAGAGAACCGTATTTTTTTTGCCTTTATCATGCTTATTTTTCCAATAAAAGTACTGCGATGCCAAATGGGTAACACTTAATCCATGCAATCTGAATGACTAGAAAATGAAGTCCATTTCACAATGTTTAAATGATTTAGTGACAAATTTTTTTTTTCCAGTACTACCATATTTAGGCTATTTTTCTTATCAAGCACCTGGTGTTTAATTGGAGTGTGGCTATCAATGATTTGTACCTTTCAAATGGAAGCGAAATACATCAAGTTGCAACCTCTTAAAGTTTTGCTGTGGTCAGATGAACATGTCCTGAAATACTGATGCCAAAGTTTAAATGCTATGTTATTGGCAGTCTTCCACGAGGGTGTACTCTGTGTAACTGTATATGTTTAGGTTTAGCAATAATTGTGATTTGACCTGCTTTAAAAATATTTATGTACATTTGAGTGCCTTGTACTGCTATACTTAGTGTGCAAACATGTGCAATTTCTTTGTCAGATATCTAATGCCACAAACCAGCATAATTTAACTGGGTAATTTAACTGGGCAGCAATCAATGTCTACCAATTTAGTTAACAAATAAAAGTGACACATTTTTGTATATTATATCATTTTTTATTGTACAAGACTATAGTTCAATACATCAAAAGCAGGCAGATCTACAACTCAAGCAACACTTTTCATAATCAACTGAAGTGATAAAATGGATATGCCATTTAACGAGGTAAATTTATTTAAAAAAAAAGATTATTCGGCATCAAAATTAAGGGGCTTGTTGCCATCATACAGTGAAGGAGCATTCATAAGGATGGCCACAGCTGTCACTGCCATCACGGAGAGGTAGATATAGAAAAACAAACGATCCAGAACCAGGGCTAAGAAGATCCAGTCTTCCTTGATCTGTAATTGAGTATTAACGGATTAAATATGCAATGTGTGTGTGTGTGTAATTAGGGCTTTACATCCTGTATTTCTGCACCTGATGGGCTAATTAGGACAGGCAGAGACCATGGCAATGAGACGAAGGATGAAACAGCCCTCCAACTTAGGCTCAACCGGGAATCGCACCCAGGACCCAGTGGTTGGAAGCCCAGAGCGCGATTAAATATGCAATAGTTGTATCCCAAGTGGAAGGGAGTTAATCGACATTTTTGTTGGTGAAATCCCGATGCCGACAGCTAGACAGACAGACAGACAGACAGACAGACAGACAGACAGACAGAAAGTATATTTTGACCATAAACTTACAATTTACATAAACAAAAATAATCAAGGAAAACTGGTTATATTATGGTCATAGGAGACATTCACTAAGGCCAAAAGCCGAAGATGGCGTGATTAAACCAACAAAATGTTGTTAAATCCAGAGTCACGAGGGATACAAGTGATGATGACGGTGACTAGGGCTGTACACCGGTTCTCGATATACCGTTTGCACCGGTACACGGATAATGATACGGGTATTGATAACCGTTATGTAACAATAATGGTGCAGTTAAACGATATGTAGATCAGCGATTAGCGATTTTGACAAAAAACACATGTGTTTTCAAAGGAAAACTTCTTCGACTCTGATTACATGAGGACTTAACAGAAGTCTATAATATAAAAAATTTCATAAATTCAATAGTGTCTCTCAATTATATTATCTTATAGAAGGTTTTTTTTTAATAACAATTTGATTTGTTCTGACTGACATAGTTTAACGATACGTATCATGATACATATCGTATCGGTTTTACTGTATCGTGATACGTATCGTATCGTTTTGAAGATAAAGATGTACAGCCCTAGATACAACTTATCCAATAAGACTTTTCTCAGATTGTTTTGTTTTGTTGTTTGATTGTTGTTATTATGCCAAAAATTCGTAGTAGTGCCAGACTGTTCAGTGTTTGTTGACGTTGTACAATGGTGCAGATACATATCTAATATTTTTGCTTCAATCGACCTGTAGGATACTGGAATCCTGTCAAATTGATGAAACTATGGACTTGACAGAGCTATTTCAAATGAATTTTATTATCCACTTACGAGTGATATTACAAGCATTTTAGTTAGTCACATATATCCTTGCTAGGAGGTGGTAGGGTATGAGGTTAATTACTTCAATAACAATGGATTTAGTCTTCTTTCTAGTTGAGGGTGCATGCAGTACCATGTTTGAGGGTGTTTGAATTATTTAAAAACCCTGCTTAAAATGTGATGTAACATATAGATTTACAGTCTGTTTTCACTGCTCCAAGCAGCAGTCTCAACCGACTTTACCATTACACCCTTGGCATGCCTGTTCAAGCATGAGCCTTTCTCAACTTTTTGGGGAGTATACTATACAGCCAAGCAGCCGCAGTCAGAAAATCAGGCAAAAAAGGATTCTACATTGCAACACTGCCAAGTGCCCATTTGGTGAAGTGAAGCAGCGGTTCAAGGAGGATCTGCTCAGTTCCTCCATGCTGTGGATGGGGTTGAATCTAGGAGCATGCGTGTACAACTCCAATACCTTATTCACTGGGCCACTGCACAATGGAGCTGAACAAGTTTGAAATATTAAAGATTCAGAAATAAGAAGAGAGTGCCTTTCAAAATTACATTCTTCAAAAATGAATACACGGCAAAAATATTCATAGAATCAAAAATCCTTCCCAAATATGTTTGGATATATTAATGTAAGTAGTGTTTCGCATGATAAGACTTCATTTTTTTTCTAATTTCTTCATAAGGGTAAGTGCATGTTTCAAGGAGTCTTGGGAATGCTTGGTAAAAACAAAGCTTATTTTCCCGCCGGCACAAATCGCCGTGCATGGTAGCTGGCACAGCGACCTTTGCCCTCCTGGGAAGATTTGCTTGAGGATTTGCAACTGCTGCCATCTTTAATAAGAGCTGGCAAGAGCAATGCTGGGCGAATGGAAGGCATTGCAGGTGCTGTCCTCTGGTTGAAAAATTTGATGTATGGGCCAATCAGAAACCAGCTTACACATGACGCTATAACACCATATTCCAAATATATCAAGGCCTTCACTGGTTGTGCAATGAGTTTATGTTGCATCCAATGAGAAAGGAGATGAATAACCACATAAACTACGGCCATTTAGGGCAAAGGTCGCTGTGCCAGCTCCATACACGTTGATTTTTGCAGAGGGAAAATGATGAAAGGAACTGGCACTGTTTATTCTACAAAGGAGGCTACCAGTTTTATTGAGCAAGGCAAAAAATTAAATCACAGTTTTTAAAATTGGTCGTTCTATGTGACGAACTCACAGTCAGAAGTACCATGTCAGCCTTTAGTGCTCCAGTGATAATTGCAAATTTCTCTCAAAATACCTAATATGTGGTCTGCCATATTTACCTTGCTCAGCCTAACATGACTTCCTACACCTAAGTGACCTTTTAAATTCAAAACATATATGTTCCTTGGTTTCCCTTTCACCCTCGAGTGCTGCTGCCTGTCTTCAGAGATCGTGAGCCCTACCAATGTCCATCAGCTGATCAGACAATCTCTGAGTCTAGATAGCACAATTCACTTATGGTACTATAATAAGTAATCACAAATAAATGTAAAATTCAGCTCTTCCCAGCTCTAAACCTTCAGGATGAAGAGAACGGAATGTGGTCACATCGAGGCATTGGCATTTCTAATGTTGCGAGACATGCCATTATGTTTCATGATTTTCAGTACATTTATGTAGATTGGAAATTCAATTACATTCCTGTCTTAGGTTCAACTGCTTTTGCAAACCAGCAAACTAGAAATCATGCATGCCAGATTGGGTCGGTATAAAACAGGTTGGTCGACGGCACGACAATTTGGCATGTTATCTGGGAATAACTACCCTGGGAACCGATCCCAGGCAAATATCCAAGTTGGGATATTATCATAATGTATGCATGTGACCCAGGTGGTCAGAGCTGTCAAACTAACAGAAACTATTAGATGGGCTTTTCCTTTGTTCACAAAGGATGATATTCACTCAATGACATATGGAGTGTGAAAACAGTTTACCTTATTCAGAATCATTCATAGCTTCAGTTAATGTATATATACACCATTTATGTAGTGGTTGAGGTGGTTGTATCTATTGCAATGGAATTTCACCCTTTTTGAGTGGTAGGACTGACCCCATTCACCCTTGGATGATCTCTAGTTCATCCAAGATTCACCAGTAGTAGTGGTCAGATCAGGTCACAGCGGGGTCAGCTCATTTAAATATAACGTTTTGGTATCTGCTGATTGGCCAGTACTGGAGCCTCCGCTGGAGTGGGAATAACTAACTTAGAAATATGAATCAAATAGCGCTGACATGCCAGAGCAGGTCATTCTGGAATTCTTGTCAACCTGCTTTGTGATACATATGAATAAAATTGTTGAAAACATGCTGACTGATAAGCCTTTCCAACCAACCATCTTCGGTATTCCAAATGTAGTCATTTCCGATCAACCATGCCTTGTGATGTAAGTTACATCAAACATTACAAAATATAGTCAACACTAGTATTTCATATTTTATTTTTTATATTACAGTGCTTGATGTATACAACTATGCTATGCGTAAAATGTACATTCAATTACAAAGAAGTCATGCAATTTCAGAGTTTTCTATGATTAATGCCCCTGCATTTGAAACTGGGTTTGTTAAGCATAGCAGAGATTAATAGCCTTACTTTGGAAAGTCATGAAATATTTATTCATCTTGTTTAATTACGTTTGAAAATTAGGCTCTCGATCAGAGGCTGTCGAAACTGGCAAAAGCCACAATTATGTTCAGCTAAATGGTGTTACTCGGGTGTAATGTTCTAGTGTTCTTGAAGAAAAATATCAGCCCCATTTAATTGCAATGACATTAAACAACAGACTGGAACTATTCCATAGACATTTGTTCGTGATATTTTATTTTTAATTGTCATTTACTGTTGGCTTTCTTTAATTCTTCTATTGATGCAGCTTAGCAATACGTATCATGATACATATCGTATTGGTTTTACTGGGTAATTGAAGTTTTGTGACTACAGGTTTCTGGTTTCTTGTTTTAAACTGCATTGAATACAGCTCAGCTATTGGCGATTCAAAGGGTGAAGTGCCAAGTTGGGGATTTATCAAAGAAAGATTTTCTGTAATTCCATTTGGCTAGACTATATTACCATGACCATGCCAAACTGGTCCAACATTGAGCCGATCAGTGACATTACGCGAGCGAATTTAGTACCAAGCTCTTGCATGGGCTCTTGTTCTATGTAAAGCCACAATATGTGTTTTCGATAACATTGCTGGACTGCTAATGCATTGAGTATAATGAAGAACTAAATGTTAAAAAATGTCTTTCTTTTTTTTCGTAAATTTTTTTTGGCACTGTTAAGATACAATATATATTGTCATATCATGATATCATAATCACTCGGCTACAAACAAGAATCTCCGTGTAGGCAAAGAGGTCATCGGCTTTGAAAATCTGGTACCAGTATCTATTTTCGATTAGCCAATAGAACCAGTATCAAATAAAAACCAAACCAAGCACTTCTGAAATATCAAACTCCTAACATCGCAATCAAGCAAACATGACATGAATGATGCACATGCAATAACAATGCATAACATGTAATATAAATATTTTTTTTACAGCAGTTTGAGGTGTATAGGCAAATAGGAGGCATTTGTGGAACAAACCGCAGCAATAGGTACCATTTAGATAAATTCTCGTACTAAACGTATAAATGATTTACATCGCTAGCAATTATCAACATTTCAAGCAAATCTAGATGGATCAATGAGACTGTCCTGGAATGTTTACTATCTAATACTGAGGTAAACATATTGTCGTTTAACATTTATTTACAATGAAACATTTTATAAAAGCAACTTCCACATTTAAGGCACACTGACTGACAGCCAACCTCTTTTAGAACAAAGAAATATTTGAACCTTGTCGTTCGGATACATTTTACATGTCATGTCTTTCATTTACATCAATTAGTATGAATAGGCATGCACACCACATTGGCAATTAAAATCATCATAATATTCATTATGTACATGGCCAAATGTGCCATGCGCGTTTTCCATGAGTTGGTGAAAACGATGCGTTGTTATCTTAATGCATTGAAAACGCATGTGGCACATTTTGCCATGTACCATATAATATGGTAGTATTGGCAGTACAGGCAACATATGCAATGACATTTGGGAACGACAGGGATAATTTGATTGATGCTTGTGCCTTGGGTTATGCTGAGATTTGGCGGAGATTGTGTTAGTGGGAGTCGAAAGTCACGCTTTGTCATGAAGAGGTTTATCATTGTCGTACAGCACTGGCGCATTAAGTAGGACGCCGAGGGATCCCACAAGACACACACTGATGTAGATGTACAGGAAAAGCCGGTCTATCACCAGCGCCATGTACTTCCAATCGTCCTTAACCTGAAATTGAGTTCACATCATGTACATCGAAATAATACATTTTTTGTCTACGACTACATGAGGTGTTACAGTGTTACGCTAACCTGTTAATACTAAATTTCCACTAAGTTAAACAATTTCCTTTGAATAATATCAAAGTTTGAACTTCTGAATATCTGCTTGTTTTAATTGGGTTAAAACTAAATTGAAATTTGTTAAGTGACTATCCCTTTCAAGTTTTTTTTCTCAAAATATATCAATGTCTCTTGCAGTTAATGTAATTTGAATATATATATATATATATTGTATTATAAAGGGGCATTCACACTGTACAAAACCTACGAGTGACCACGTACGTCAAAAAAGGCTATACGTAGCTATATGTGCTCATTTGTGGCTCTGTTAATCACGTATAAATTCTTTCCACGAGTATACGTAGGGAAGTCATAGATCGCTTGGCAGACCTCCGTCAAATGGTCGCCAGACATCTGTCAAACAGGCGCAGAACGTCTGTTGCCAAGCATCCGTCAGTTATCCGTCAGGCATCCGTGAGGCACTCATAGATCGCTCGTAGATCGCACTTAGATCGCTCATAGATCACTCATAGATCGCTCGTAGATTGCTCGGAGATCACCTGTGCGAGTGAATAGCCAGTATATACGGATGGACAGTAGGTCTTATCCGTGACAGTGTGAACGCCCTTTTAGAATAACTGCACACTCTGGCTACCTCTACTTCACCAGTCATTAACAAGTTGAAATAGATGATCAACTGAATTATTCCTAATAATCCTCTTTATGACGAGATTTTCCAGAATTTTCCAGAATTACAAATTACAGCAATATAGCCAATCTGAATATTAATAATTTCAATCTTAAATAATGTTCTAGCCAGATGTAGCAATATAGCCAATCTGAATATCAATAATTTCAATTTCAATAATGTTCTGAATATTAGTCATTTAAATTTCAAATAATGTTCTGGCCTGATGTAGCAATGATTTTTGTCATCATACATCTGTATTATTATTATTTTTTTAGGAATTAGTCTACAAGGCTTGTAGAAATATACTTTCTGGTATATTCTAAACCACAATAAATGCATTAAGTTTGTAGAATCAATTCATTACTATGACAACCATCTACATCACTTGATCTACTTCTTGAGGGAGCTATTATTAGTAAAATATTTTGATTTGGGTAATTACTTAAGAGGATTCAAGGCAAACAAGCCCAAGCAAACGTTTTTAGTATGGTTATAGTATCACAACTCATGCAAATTAAAAAAGTTCTTTGTTGCTATCTGGGGAATTACCGAAACAATACATTCAAAATATCAAAGTATCAATATATTATCATGGGTCAACATAGCCAGAGCTATGTATACTTTTGCTTTAAAAAAGCACTGAAGTTAAAATTCATCAATTATGGCCAAAAAGAGAAATGTGGCCTTTTGTAAAAAAGATTGAGGACTTAAAATCATATGTACCTTGGAACACAAAACAGTTTTCATTTGCATTCTGGCTCTGCTCTGAAGCCTCTATAGGCGTTCATCAACTTTGCAAAATAATTTCAATTACGAAATTCATAAAGTTTATAGGAATTCATAATAATTATATTTACCTTTTTGCCATCATCCTCATCCTTGAGATGCTTCGCAATGAAGACACAGCCTTCCAAGGCCTTCTTGGCACTAGGTGGGTATGAGTTCATTTTACGCTTAGCACAGGCATAACAGAATTCGCTGATATTAGCGGTGGCAATGCGTGATGCTTGAGCACCGATGAAAGTACTCGTGACGCTGTAGTTGCCGTAGAGACTTTCGATGTCAGAGTCTTGGCCAGAGTGGAATTTTTCTCTGCAACGATTATCCCAAGGGAGATCAGTGGAGGAATCAGCTGGGAGGTCATGTTCCTCTTCATTATCGTCACCAGACTGTGGTCCATCCATAAACAGCAGTTTAGGCAAAATTTTTAAGAAAATCTTTTTTGATAAGTTTGGAAGCTCGTGTGTTGCAGAGGAGCGGAAGTTAACATTCAACGTTATTACGGATATAAAAACCGATACTGATACTAGCACCATGGTGAACAATATATACTTTCCTATCAAAGGCACAGTTAATGAAGTTGCTGGAATTAAATCCATGAGAAGAAGCTGGAAGACAGAGAGGGAAAGAAGAATACTGATACAAAGTGAAATCTTCTCTCCACTGTCTGATGGTAAGTAAAAAGTCAATAGCGTCAACATATTAATTGAAACACACGGGATTATTAAGTTGTATGTGAAGTACAAAGTCTTCCTTCTCAAGGTGATGTTGAAGGTGATGTCTGGATATGGCTCATCCTTGCAGCATGGGTAGTAGACAATGTTTTTCTGGGCTGGAACAGCCATAATGTCCCATTCTACGCTTGGGTAGAAATCCTTTAGGTCAATACCTTCCTCTAGCACAGATGTCTCCTCAAGACCATATCTCTCTAGCCAAACATGCTCCAAATCCACCTGGAAGTAGAAGCGTATATGAAATAAGCTTCCTGCACATAAGATTTAAACCATGGCTGTAGAGGTACTTTAAAACTCATAAGACATTTATACTTGTCATAATTACCAGAATGCAAAGTAGCTAAAAATCTTCAGTAGCAAGACTAGGGATTGCGAGTACTTTCTGTGAAATGACGGCTTATGATTTGATCTTTTGATGAGTGACCAATGACCAGCCAAGATAAGATTGTTTCAAATAATTATTCTCAAGGAACAACTTAAATGTTAATTTTTTATAATATTTGTTGGTCAACTGGGTGGAAAGGGTTAATTTCTGGAAAAAACAATCATACATCATTCCTTACCAAGTCTGCGTATGTCCATGAACCAAACTTCAACCAGCATTTCTGTTCATCAAATGGAAAGAACTCAACGTTCATGTCGCACTGGGATTTGTAAATTACAGGCGGTTGCCAGGACAATCTACCTTCATGCGCAAGAGTTGCTTTGGTCATGATGGTCACCGTGTAATCGCCATCAGCACTGTTAAAAGCAAGAAAATAATTATTTTGTTACTTTAATTCACTTCAAGATAGTTAATATACAATTGTAGGGTGTAAATTATTGAATAAATGTAATGTAGCTCAAAAACATGCTTTTAAAAGGTTTGACGGCCATACGAGGCTTCCACAGCAATTGATTAGAAAATGTTACTTCAACTATCAAAGACAACTCTGGTTGAATGTAATGTGGAAACATGCGCTGTTGGCCACTGTCTTACAACATCGTATCAACATCTTCGACGTCGCGCCGATGTCGTTTCGATTTGGAATGCTATCTGGGTAACACAGACCTTACACAGACCTTACACAGGGGTTATACAACTAGACGACCAAGTTTGACAGCTTATGAAGGCTCAGACAAACTTCTTTTTCATAACTGACAACCCAATATCCGCCTCATTTCTTAGGCACTTGTTAAATTGTGTGTTCATGCCAATCATGGAATCTGCTTTATTATGGGGATTTTTACTTCTATTTATCAGCTGTAGGTCTATATTGTAAGGAACATATATGGATGCAGATTTAAATCAGCTGCACATTATGAGGAACCTAAGATTTATAGATTTGATATTCTAAACCTTGCATGAAAATTAAGCATTCTGAGACAGATTTACTTACGTGTTATACAAAACTATATCAGGAATCCATATTGATGTTGAAGGAACATAAATGGCTGTCACATTTCCATATTCTTTGGGAATCCATGCTAGTCTATAGTCAGTCCATTCCTGTGTGTAAATTTAATAACAAGAAAAGATCTATCAATTGCAATTGAAATTTTCAGCTATTGCACTTAACGCAAGTTGTGAAATTTGTGAAATACAAAAATTAATAAGGTTTTTCTCTTAATTTTCTATATTCAATATGGAGATTGTTCACTGTTAAACCTACTTCACATTGCAAGAGTTTACTCACATGGATCAGAAACATATTCAAGGAGATAATCTGACCTTTTTCATCCTGTAAAATAAAATAATTATTACAGTTAGATAATCATATTAATCAATAAAAGACAGAGGGGTATAATGTTCAGAACATTCTCTACATGAAGGAGCCAGCGTAACAAAAAAAGCAAGAACACTTGGAACTAAGATCAGCTGGAAGTTTTAGAGGCTACTGTAGTTCTACTACTCTGACCAGTCTGTAATATTTCACCAAACTAAGGATAGCAGGCCTGAATACACTTCACCTAGTAACCATTCAAAACTCAACTATTATTATCATGGCAGCATAGTTATTTTGAAGTGACAGAATGTAAACTAGAATTTAATTGCAGTTTTAGTACCAGTTGAAATTTAAGGGTTTAAATGCAGTTGAAACATTTGTTTAATTTCTGGAGTTTAATTGCAGTTCCTAAATCAGTTTAATTGATGAGATCAATTGCAGTTCTAGAATCTGTTCAATTTCATACACAAAATCATATTCAGTGAATACAACGATATGCTAACAAACAGATTCTTGAGTGCTATTTCTCTATACAAGAGTTGGCTTGGATAAGCAAGCTGCCCTAGTTCAGATAAGAAGGTATTTCTGCAGCAACCTGTGCTCCCACCCAGGCCACCTAGACCACCTCTTGACATTTGAAAGTATGCCAGTAATTATGGATTTGGCTACTGTATTGATATTTTGCCTTGGGGTATTATTATGTTGTTGCAGAGTAAGGGAAAAAATCTAATGCCACAACAGTCAGTTTATTTGTCATAATTATGCTGTTTATGGGATAATTATAATATTTCCGGTTTTTGGAACAGATGGTCTAAAATGGTGAGATGTTTTCTATATTAGTGCTGATAAGAATTATAATAGGATTCAAACTAAATATCCGCCTGTTTTTTTTTTGGGATTATTTTGCCATGAGTGGCCTTGAGCCGCGCAAAATGGACAGAAATGTTCCCAAATATTCAAATCCCAACTTTCTAGCTGATGAAAACCCCAGGTTTTAACAGTCTGTACTGTGGACCATGACACAATATCCCTTTTTGGAAAAGAAATAACTTAAAGTTTGCTATATATTGTAATTTCAGCTTCTTTGTGACCGTAACAAATGGCTTTAATGATGACAAAATCGCAGAAAAAGAATCATTGCTAGGTTCAACATTTATCTGACTTCGGTCTGACGCAGACGGCACGGCACCGGGCAAACGTCAAACTGATGTAACATGTCGTCCGGAAAATTGTCTAGAAGACATGCTCACCGTACTTAATATATATATTTAATTTCATGCACTTTTATAGGCATGCATGGAAATAAAATCAAGTACTTATATAATTATATACATATATATAACCATTAAAGTAAATCAAATACTCACTACATCAATCAGTTGTGAAAGTTTCAAGCCCAATTTGACCTGTACCCTGTCTTTGTGATGTTTAGCAGGTCTGATTAGTTTGTTGTAATCGTTCTTTCTGAGCAGGTCATCATAAAGTCGTCTGGCGTCATGGTTGCCATTGGCAACAGGAAGACACGTGATCAGTAGTGCCAGGAGCCATGCCCCAATTAGGGACAAGATGTATTGTGACGTCATTATCAGGTTGTGACGTCATAAAGCGTCAAATGTTCCAAACAATGGAATATTTCTTCAGACATGGGGTATTGCCTAATTGAAGCCTGAAAAAGAAGAAGAGATGACAGTTATGTTAGGTCTTTGGTGTTCGGAGACAAGTACTTCGTGCCCACAACCTTCCCATTAATCAACAACAATCAATCAATTAAACAACCAATCAAAACATAATGTTACATATTTGTGTAATATTACAACCAAGATTACTCAGAGAATGAACTATTTCTACTGAACTCAATGTTTTATAGGCATGATTTCTGTCCTATTTTGAACCAATTATAATCAACATTAAACCAGTTACATAAATTTTTTTATTTTACATGGACTGGACTTTTTCTGTCGTAAAACTCTTGCAACAATCGTGTCTATCATAATTCTGTGGACTGCTATACTATCCAAACTAGAGTCATAAATAGAAGCTACCTCCTCCCAGAACATGCAACTAACATCAGCATGATGTACAGCCGCTACTTAGGAGTATCTGAGTGCGGTGAGTCACCCCAAACAGGTGTGCAAGGTTAAATACTGCCAGTCAATGATATCCAAGATGGCAAAACATTATTCATATCAGTGGGGGTAGAAGAAGAGTCGGTTTAAAAAGTTACAATGCTAACATTTTCTTCCTGTTTCATAAACAACGGTGGTTTCTAGAAGGTTTAGCTACCTATACCTGACTCTGATCTAAATATGCTAAAGCCAGCTGCTTCTGTCCACTTCTATAGCTGATAGTCAGCTTACATTTATCACCAGAAAGGTGTAAACTTTGGCAGATGTAAGAAATTAATGTAATATATAATAAATATGTACTTTTAGAACCGGTTTTGAGTAGCCTACAATGACAGCTTTGGCTAGGCTCAATATGACGGGCTGTTTTTAATGAAACTAACTGTATAAGAAACTTGAACAAACATTTGTCTCCAGCTCCAATGTATAGCAGTATTGGACCTTAATCGGACCTAACCAATGGTTAGAATACTAGATCACTAAGTAGTGATTCGTGAGATGTATTATTTTGTTAACCGTGTTAAATGGTGCTGGTTTAACAAATATGAAAGCTGGCCCAATGGTAAAAACCATCAGCTAGGTCTGTTCGCTGCCTATAACTCATTAATCTAATTATATTTCCTACAAGACAACAATTAGCCAATGCATTATATTGTCTATGTTGAGGCAAGAAAAGGTCCCCGTCCCTCATTCAGAACAAAACCATAGGGCTTTACTGATATAACAACCCTGGGGTTATACTAAATATTATTGGCTCCAAATTAATTAACTAATTTTCCACAACAACCAATACCTCCAAAAATGCAACTAATAAATACCTTTATATTATTTGGGGATACTATAACAAGCCACATCCTGTCCTGTGCAGTCTAGCCACCCAGAGAAATCGTATGGCAGCCAGTTTACGGTGGCACTGCATCCCCCTTGGTTATGCCACATGGGAGCAATATGTGCTCTCATGTTTTTCTATGGTTAATAGCCTCTGGCTCAGAACCGCATACAAAACACCTGTTCTTGCTTATGCCTCAGAGATATATGCAGTGCTCTCAAATCAGGTAAATAAACTAAACCAAGAGGTTCTGAGTTTTGTGTATACACAAGACAATAGAATAACTATTGCTCAGAAGGAGTGAACTATTACAATGTGCTTAGCTGTCAACCCACAAATCATTTAGGCATGCTGAAGAAGTTCTTTAGAAAAGCACAGTATATCACAGAATATGTATTTATCTGTACAGAAAGTAAGAAAGAAATGAAGAATTAAGAAAAAACTAAAGAAATAAAGAAAGAAAGAAAGAAAAACGAAAGAAAGAAAGATAGATACATAGATAGATAGATAGATAGATAGACAGATATATATATATATATATATATATATATATATATATATATATATATATATATATATATATATATATATAGATAGATAGATAGATAGATAGATAGATAGATAGCAATGTCATAATTCAATATTTAGAGTTTCAAGCAGTAGGAAAAAAACAAAGGAATTTCTCCAATTCAAAGTGAATACAGTTCAATCAACTGACGTTTGAGGTGCCTCTACCTGTTGTGATAAATCTTGTGTACCAAATCACGTGACTGATGGGGTTTCACCCCTCGCAACATGTACAGTGCAAGAGGGCAGTTCCACTAGCCAAGAAGAAAAACCCCCTGCTGGGGGCAAATATTGCTGTAGGGTGCAGACAGAACTTGCAGGGGTTGCTTAGTTCACCCCTCAACTTAGTTTCCAGTTATTGGGGCACCAACGTTTTTTTATATCTCCTAGTTTTTCTGGCATTTTCATCACATTATGTGTCTGAGATGCTGTTGTGCAAGATATAAGAAGGGCTTGTCACAACAGCCAGTCTTCTTTGCCTTGCGTACTTTGTTATCTATATGATGGTATCTACTTGTTCTTCTTCAGGTATCAGGAAATCATGATGTTTCGAGGTTTCTGTTATTTTTTCTCTTCTTAACTCTTAACTACAGTCATCTTTGATTCAACTTCTTTCTTTCCCATCATTGAGATTTCTGTGATTCTGTGATCCAATATATGTGTCTAAATCAGCTTCTGCTTCCTAGTTAGTCTCAATTTGTGTCCATGTTTTGTGATAAATATTCATGCATGGTGCACCTGGCTATCACAGGTTGTGGGTGGGTGGATTGGGGCTTTACATCCTGTATTTCTGCACCTGATGGGCTAATTAGGATGGCAGGGACCATGACAATGAGATGATGGATGGAACAGCCATCTAACTAAGGCTCGACCGGGAATTGAACCTGGGACCTAGTGGTTGGAAGCCCAGCACGCTACCACTGAGCTAGGCCCCCACCCCGACTATCCCAGGTAACATGTCACATATCGGTGCAATATGCCAGACAGCGGCCAACATTGGTTTATTGTTGGCACAATCTGACCTGTTACCTTGGGTTGTTTCTGTCTTATATATCCTTCTGTCATTTCGGCTTCGGCTAAATATCTGTTTGACAAAAATGAGAGTAAACATGACAAACTCCCACACTCTTATTTTAAATCTAACAAGTTAGTCTGTTTTGTAATAAATGTCATGACTCGGATAGCATACAGTTAGTTTCATAAAATATGGTCAACTCTACACAACCTATTTCTGGCTGTACCTATAACTGACTAAAGTCAGCTGCTCCTGTCTACTCCTAGCTTATAGTTGGCTTACACCCACCACCACTGAAAAAATATGTATGTACAATCGTGAGACGCAACGTAAAACTGAGATTGAAGTCTGACTTGTTTCCATCTACATCATACAATTTATTTGCAACTGCTTTCAGACACAGACCTGTATCGACATGCATATTTTCAACGAAAAATGACAAATATGCATAACTCTCAACGTATGCACCAAGTGGTGCTGCATGTACTTTTAGATCCGATCGTATAGCAGAAGTTGTCTAGTTTTGTATAGGTTCAATTTGGAAGGCCGTTTTTAATGAAACTAACTGTACCAGGTTAGCTTGATGTTCCCCCAATACTAGCAACGTCATGCTGACGTCTCACAGCTGTGTTGGTCAATTCTATCTGACAATCTAGCAAATTGTATCTTACGAACTAGCCAGCCTTAAGAGTCAATACTAACTAAATTGATTGTTGCTAATTGATCAGATAAACATTACTACAGTAGCTTGTTTTTCGAAACGGCTTTGACAGAGTCATTCATAGATTTTCAAATTTTACTGGCTTTCTCTGTGTTTAGCCATCTTTCCCTCTGTCTGTTCCTACACTTTCTTATTCTGTGCTATTTTGGCTTATGCAGTGCATGCTGAAGGTCACGTTTGCAGTATCAAGATATAGAATGAACTCTTTCTTTGTCCTTCTGATACCTTGGCCTTCCGTAGCACATTTTGCTTGGCTAGGTGCCCTCTTCTACAACGATGCTACAAAAAGAAAGTTACCAGAGACCTTCACAAGTTGTAGCATGAATTTAACATTGAGTTAAGGCATGCTAAATTAACTCAAGGGGCAAGAAAAAGATTCTCACACAAATATGAAAGTCTAAGCATTCACACCCCATGCTTTGAACAAAACTGAAATTCCATTTTTGTGGCCCTTGTATCTGTAAATCGATGTAGAATGTTTATAAAGTGAATTATGGAGTGCAATTTTCTGCCAGATTCCTAATATCTGCCTTGAAATGTTTGTAAGATAACAGCATTTATCAAAGATCCCTGCCGCTACAGCTGTAGATCATTTTAATCTTAAATTATCTCGCAGACTACAACTGGCATAAAAACATTTTTAGTAAGAACTCAACCTTCAGGAACAAAAGTACATTTATACCCCTTTATCAAAACCACATTTTCTTTACAATCACAGGTTGTCCAGATAGATAATAGTAATTTTAATTGGAAAGAACTTTGGCACGACAATTACCTTACCGGCTCTTCATTATCTGCCCTTGAGGCCCACCAAAAGTTTGAAAATCTTTACAGCATCATTCGACAGAGACTTTTGTTCAAAGTACATGCAATATTGACCAACTAGACTATTAACAAAAATTACAGCGCATCATTGACGAACATAAGCCTCTCATATAAGAAAATAATAAAATCCCTTTAATTCTTGTATTCAACATATTACCCTGAATAAACCCTACTAACGTTATCTACTACATAGGTAAAGAACAGTTTGCCCTACATCCAGGATCTTACCCCTGTATCATATGATCATCTACAGATAAACATAAACAAATTCCCATAGCAACCGTGCCCGTTGCATGCTGGGTAGTCTATTGCTGACCTTAGATACTACTGTTTCTGGGTAAAAAAAAACCACAGTGCACTTTAATAATAAGTTGTCAAGTTTAGTAATCACAGTGTTTTGGGATTTCGGGAATATAATCTTTAAAACCAGAAATAGATGAAAAAGTGCATTGAGTTTAAAAGAAATAGTCAGAATTAGTATGTCAAACTTACTCGCAAGAATTTGAGAAAATCAAGAGTTGTTTTTCACAACACTTTTTCTCATGCTATTGAAACCAACAGTTGAAGGCCTATTGGGCGTAAAATTATTATTTATGCTTAGCTATTGAACAACACTAAGTTTCTGAAGGGCCATATTAAAGTATATATACCTGAGAACTGATGCTGGTCCTTTTGACAAAAGTTTGGGATTACACTGTATATGGAAATAATTTTTCAATATAATAATTGTGAATACATTTAAACGAGTACCTAAAGCTATGCCTTAAATCTTAATTGAATCAGCTTTGTTGAAAGATATACCTTAACACAACCTCGGTATTAAAACCACCTCAACAATCCAATGAAATAATTGCTTCTCACATTTGGCCTCAACATGAAGCATTTGTGTTAATTATTGGCCCACTAAAGTTTTCACTCTATCGTCTCAATACCATAGTGTTTTACCTCACTATCATGACTAAATCTTACCAATAATTTTAGTAGTGATTTTCTGGCGCAACTTACGATCATAAGTACACAAACAAATATCATGGCCCTGTTTATAAGGTTTTGCTATAATAACAGAAAACTTGTTCAGTAAACTTACCAATGCAATGTCGACCCATCCAGTTCAGCTTGTTGCTTCTTCTAGGGTTCGATTAGGGTTAAGTTTTATAAGCTCTGATCCTGTCTGTCTTCATAGATCTATGCCCAGATATATGCAAAGATTCAACAATCTATCAAATATTCTGTTATCCACATTTCTCAGCATTTATCTTTGTGTCAGCTGTAGAGTTTTTCCAAATGTGCCCGTTATATCTGTGTTTGTAATATATCTGTGTGCCCTGAGCAGCTCTGTGCTGTGATGCTGTGTTGTCAGGTGCTGCTACTGCAGCTAGCAAGCAGCCCAGGCAGTTAGTTGGCACTAGAAACAAGGGAGTGCTCCAGGGATATCTACTTCATCTCGTGCTATTAATATATAAGTAAATAAATGTATAGCTGTATATATGTGTGTGCATTATGTGGAATTTAATGATAGATTTATATTTATTTATGGCATTGTATGACTTATTTTCTGCACATTATGTTTTAGAGTGTGTTTTGGATTTTATGATGGCTCCTCTTTTTTTTCTTTGTTTGATTATTTTGTTAATTTTTTTTTTCTCTTAATTCAGAGGGCTCCATAGGAAAACAGCTTTGGAGATTTGGTTGCCCTTTTAGAATATCTTAAAATGGAACATATGTCAAAGTTTCAAAATATCTTATCTAGCTTAAATTTGCACACTTAAAAGGATAAAATGAGCTAAAAATACAGAAAGGTAGGGATAAAACTTAGGCCCTATATATTTTGCTTGCAGTATTTAATATTAAATTTCCAACATACAGACAATAACATTATTGATTCGACAATGTTTTTACGAATGCATTATTAATTTGGGACCATAATGTAATAGGTTAAAGAGGGGTTCAGAACAACTTATTGCTTGTTTGCTTCACCCTTCCACTCAAGGGTACTTGATGGTTTTCTGTTTTATTATATATTTGTCCGCCAGATGGCCAGGCTCCAGGGAATGATGTTGCTCCACCTGGTGTTAATGAAATATATGTCATTGCCTGAAATTCACTCTGTTTTTAACCCTCAGCAAACAAAGTTCGAAAAGGGTTTTTGTTATCATCAATGTCCGTCCGAAGGGCGGACGGGTGGGCGGTCAGGCGGGCGTAACACTTTTGTTTCCGGAGCAGAACTCTAACATTAATGCACTTACCCTTACAAAATTGTGTTTTTGCCTTTTGATACTCACATTGACATATGTTGGCTATGTTTTACAAAATTTGGAAAAAAAACAAAACATTTGTTTTGTTTCTGGAGCAGAACTCTATACTCTAGCATTTTGAAAAGGGTAAAATAGGGAAAATTCCTACTTTTTCAAACCTCCATATAAAAGACACTATTTATCAAAAACCTATCTAAATTATAGTATTTTCACTTTTTAAACTTCATTTTGATATTAATTTCATGCTAATTAAAAAATAAGGGAAAATCAGAAAAAATTGTGTTAAATTATGATATTACTCTATATAGCTTAGCTGCGCATTTGATTGTCACATTGACATACCTAAGCTGTGTTTTAAAATATTTTGAGAAAAATTAAAAAAAATGTATATACAAATTTCTGTTTCCAGAGCAGGAGATACCTTTTTGGGGCTTCATGACAATTTATGACAGACAATTATATTTAATAAGGAAAATATGAAAATTTGGACAGGTACTCTTTCAAACCCTCATATCAATGACTCTATGATCCTTACATTTTGCCAATGATATATCTAAATTATAGTACTTTCACTTTTAAGCTTCTTTTTGACATTTGTTTCATCATTCTTTTTTTGTTCATAATATTGGAAAATCCGGATAAAATGCAAAAAATGTTGTTGCTTCCTTCATATTCCTTAGCATCCCATACTTAGCAATGACAGCCATAAATGTTGTACAATTCATGTGCAATTATTAAATATTTGATCATAATATAATTAGTTGCATGATGATCTATATTACTTTCACTTGACTCCAATACTTATTATTGTTTTCTTCATATACACCTGTAAAGTGTTCGGTTATAAATAGTAATTTAAATGCCATAAATGCAAATCAGCAACCCAACAATTCAGTAACTGAAGGAAATATGGCAATTGATAATATATAGTTCCTTCAGTTGCAAGCTAAATTTAAACAGCCAGCAAAAAATATTTTGACTTATAAAGGCATTAAAATGGGTTTGTTGAGTATCATTCCATATGAAATAAACCTTTAAGATTTTGTATTTATTTGTATTTAGACTTTATTTATTTAAATACAAGTAAATAAAAACCTTGAAGGTTAATTTAGTATGAAATTATACCCAACATCTTTATGTGGCATAACATTATTGCTGAATTTTATATATATTCCTTAGGATCATTGCCATAGCCCATATGTGACTATTTTGGACATATAAATGATAATCTTAGTTGTAGATTTAGTTCAGGGAAAATGCTGTTGTGTTGATATTTCTAGTGAACTCAATACTCCTTATTGTGCATAAAATCTTTAAAACAAGACAATTAAATGGCAAGAAAAAAATGGAGAATACATTTTATGCTCACTTGGCGGGAGGGCTTTGAAAATAATGGATTGCTGTTAATACAGGGTTCCTGCAGGTTTTACCTTCAAAAGACATAAGATATTTGTAGGACTTTATAATATCATGCGCACATGAAAAATAAGACTACTAATATAGTAATATACACCAATATATTTAATTTCATCCTAAAAAAAAACAACAATCAGGGTATTGGCTATTAAGCAATAAAATAAATGCAGTTCTTGTGTATTTAAGAAAGTTCATAATTTCTATTCATACATATTTACCAAATCGTCTGAATATTACAATATCCAAGTATATTTGCATCAACATAGGACAATCTAAGACTTAGTGGACAAAAGTAAGACTTAATACGGGCCTTAATTTTTACAAAAATAAAGTAAGACTTTTCAGCCTTTTTTATAACCCATGGGAACACTGTACTATTTTACACTTGACAGAATATAATGAACAAATGAAGAAATATGTCAGTGTGGGCTGTCAAGGCACCCACTAGGCCATATACCCTGCAAAGACATGCATATGGTGGCAATTGTGGCAATCTTGTCACAACATTGTCATTTTTGACTAAATGGTCAAATGCAACTGTTGCTCTGCGAGTTGCCACTTTTATTGACACTTAATCAACCACCGTGACGATGTTTGGGTTTGGTAAGAGTGACGTAAGACAAAACAAAGAGCAAGGCAATGATCAGAAAAGAAGTAGTCCCGTAGAATGCAATGGGTTTGGCCGACATTCGGAAAAGTATTGTATTATACAGGCAAATGTACTCAACAAAAATATATTTATAAGGTTCATAAAATGTCCCTCTGAAGAAGAAAGACCAAAAAAAAAAAAAATACCTGGCCTATATTGAATTGTATTGACAAACAACTGGTACAAATATAAGAAAAAGAACATTTAATCAAATAATTTAGGAAGGCATCTTAAGCGTGACATCTATCTATCTATGTCTATCTTTTTATCTTTCTTTCATTCACACAATGTAAATACGAAAAAATGCACATCAGCAAGTTTGCAAAAAACAAATAAAAATGAGATTAAAGTACTCACTAAAAAAGAGGAGATAATTGATGTACAAAAAGTAGGCCTATATTGGTTAATACAGCATTCTACATAAATTTATAAATTTGCCAGTAATAATAAGTTTTTATTTTTCCTTTTAGAACGTATCTTTTTTCCTTCGAGGACACTTTGCAAATATGAAAAAATAATAAAAAGGGTTTTTGACCATGCTTTATGCAGACAATTATTTCTTTATGGGATACGATAGGATAGTGCTAAATCATGGATTACTTTTTTTTTTAAACCATCACCAAATTAATACTACACTTAAAGCAGTGGTGACATGTCTGAGCCAGCAAATAAAAGTTTATTTATAGCACTGCCTAGGACGCTCCAATGATTCTAAAACAAAAACAGTGTCACGGTTCAACAGAATCGGTCAATCAAAGCGACAACTGTGTGCATTGCAAGTTGCACTTGACCTTTTGGTCAAAAATGTTTGATCGCCAATGTTGTAGATCACATTGTCGAGTATGAAAGTGTGGACCCTAGAAAAGTGTGCGGCAACATTTCTGATAATATTCCCAAAAACGTTATGAATATATTATTGGAAAAATCAGGTTACTTTTATAAGTAATCCTTCCAATACAATATTGTGAGAATATTTTCTCAGCATTGACATGTTTAACTAACATTTTGAGAATATTGCAGATCATATTGTCACTACATTATATGACCATTGACATGTTTAACTTACATTTTGAGAATATTGCAGATCATATTGTCACTACATTAAAGTGTCCACAGTAGAAACAATATTGCACATGTTTCCCTGACACATAGCCAGAAGAGACTCATGACATTGATATTATTGTATTGAACAAATACTGTGACTACTTGCAGAACATGTTGTCACAAGATTGAAGTGTGGACCCTGAACACTTTGAAGCAACATTTTCTAAATATGGAGAGAAAATATTTATTTTCAAATGTACATTCAATCAGTTATCAACTTCAACAAAACGGCAATTACTTCTTTTTATACTAAATATATAAATGGCAATAGTTGCATTAGTTGGTGAGCATTCAGTGATGTATCTCTCCATATCATGTCTTGTTGTCAGTCAGGCTCATGATTAGGTCCACTTCTACATCAAAATACACCTCTGAAAGTTTTAAATTAAAAAAAACTCTGTTTAAATTGAAACTCAGCATTAGCTATATTATATTATTTACATTTGCATGACATCTCTGACCTTGTTGCCATCCATTTATGATGTTGCAAATTCTTAAGGGGCTGACTGGGCAACAAACAAGTGACATTTCGAAGGGAATTAATCTTCATTTGTCTTTTACAATGACTTATCACTGACAACGCCACAAAAAATTATAAAATTACCAAACTATTTCGCAGATGTTCCTTGATTTTTTTTCTGAGACTTGAAACTCTCTCCATATCAAAATGGCTACCGGATGAATATAATCACTAGATGGTGCTTGTAAATTTAAATTAATATTTTCAAAATGTGAATAAAAAACATTGCAGCAATGTTTTTAATGATATTTAAAGAAAAATTGCACAGACATCATTACAACATACATATTATCATTTACCTAATGTTGTGACAATATTTTTTTAGCATGATGTAACATTATGGTAGTGTGGACCTAGAAATAGTTGCAGCAACATTTAATCATATTATAACAAAACATTATGGAAATAATGGCAGAACACATTTTCATAAGGTGAATAAAAGCCTCATTGAAACGTGTTTAATAACATATTTTAAAAATATAGCACAGATATTTTTTACAACATCCACATTATCATTTTAATTATGTTGTGGCAATATTATTTGAGCATAATGTAACAATATGAAAGTGTGGACCCTAGAAATGCTTGCGGCAATACTATAAATCATATCATCATGAAACATTATCAAAATAGTTTAACCATGTAAATTATATTATGCAATGTTGTCTCAACATTAACACAATCTGTTTTTGAACATTTTTTGTCAAATATTGCCCCAATGTGTGAGTGGTAATATTATTCAAAAGTTTTCGTGTTTGCAGGGTAGAGTGTTACTGCATAAAATTTCATTAGGGTTAGTGCATTAGTGTTAGAGTTCAGCTCTAGAAACGAAAGTGTGCATTAGAGTTCTGCTCTGGAAATGAAATTGTAACGCCTGCCCTCCTGCCTGTCGGACAAACACATAACAGTTTTAATGATGCCTGTGTGATATGTGGGATTTGCTGAGGGTTTAGCTGCAGCGCAGCCTATTTTCTTTACTAGCAAGTACCGAGGGTAAACAATATTGCAAAACATGATTTTCTTTTTAGCGAAATGTAATCTCACTGCTGCAAAATCTCATAAATACTACCAGCTTAGGATAATATCTATTGTCTTAATGGTGAGGTTGTCTTCACTAAGCTTCTGTTGTTACTTTACAAAGTAGGGGGGGGGGGGGGAGAAGATGCATAAACTTTAAATTTGTTAAATCGGAAGAAAATTGAAGGTGGTGTTTTATAAAATCTCAGATGTAAACAAACTGGAATTTTTCGTGTCATGAAAAATTAAATGCCATGGGAAGTTTATTTATTTCAAAGAGAAATAGCGCATATAGCAAGGCCGTGACGACATTCAATCAGTATTTTAGAAGACAATGCAACAGATTTTGGCCATATTGAGTGACAATCCAGCTTTAAGTTGACGGAGAATTAAAAAAAAATAAAAATCTTGGTTAGACTAAGACAGCCATGCTGTCGCTGACAAAGGGCCCCTCTTACAACAGTGTAAACAATAAATCAATTAGAATTTTAAACTTAAAACTCACCAGGTACAACTGACTACTTAGAGCAGCCTAACTTTGTTCTTTTTTATTAAGGGTGAGTGGGGGGGGGGGGAGAGGGTATTTTTATAACATTTTCATTTCGCCTTTTTTTTTCAGTAGGGGTGAAGACATCGCAGTCCCCACGTTTTAACCTTTGGCTACGCCTCTGAGGAGCCCTGTTGAGTTGATTAACAGTTACACACGAGATACTTTTTTTTTACCATATAATATTATACGACAGTGACGCGATGCATTAAACACGACCTACATATGTTTGTGCTGATTGACTCACAAGGAAGTACCACAAGAATCTGTGCAATGCTGTACTGTATAATGCTCCATAAGGACAGACAGCTCCGGACAGACAGCTCAGGACAGACAGCTCAAAACAGATACGAAATGAAATGATCACCTGGATTGAGGGAAGATAATTTCTGGAATCAGTAAGAAGTCGAAGTGAGTCACTGAACCTTTTTCGCTGGGGGACGGGGGGGGGGGGGGGGGGCCCTTGGTGCATATCAAACGGTATGATTACAGTATAATTCAAAATTACCCTCCAATTCTAAAATTCCACATCAAATTAGAATGTCGTTCATACGAGACATTTCAGCCAATACTAACAAAACTCCAGCTGCAGTAGAGGACGTAATGTGAATCCATGAGAGTCCTGGACTTTAAATGACATTCTCTGATACTTCCAAGTCAGATTTTGCAAACTGGCAGATCCAGGCGGGGGGTGGGGGGTGGTAAGGGCCATCGCCCCCCCCCCCCTCCGTACTTCATAGCAGCCTTAATTACTATACGTTTTCTAATGAAATGAAAGGCAAGAACCTCTTTCAGTCATGCAGTTGGATTGAATGATCTGTAACACAGCAAGTTAACTGTTAAGCGTGGAGTAGATAAACTTACTGGCTTTATTCTTATATACTTAGGATTATAAATTGTTAGAATGCATAAAATATACTGTATAATTTTAATATGACCAGAGTTAAGATTTTTCTCTCTCTCTCTTACTGGCAGGTACTGAAATTAACAGCAATCCAACAAGAATCAAACATACTGTGTATACAGTTTCATAAGATGAACAAACTTACAGTTCCATGACAACAGTATAGACGTCTAAATATAGGTATATAAATAACAACAAATGTAAAAAGAAAAATGAAAAAGTGCAAGAAGCAGCATAAATCAAACTAGACTTTATAGTTGACTTTCTAAAAATAGGTTTATAAAGTAGTACAAGACCACATAAGTGTAGGCCCTTCAAAGTATTTTTGCATAATATGTATACAGCTGTATATCTTTAGAGGGTATAGTGAAAAAATAAATAGTGTGCATATTTACAATAAATGTATACATGGGCTTGCCCCTATTTATCTAGTCAATGATGTCATGATGAATTGTGATGTAAATGGTCTATATGGTCCTGCAGCATCTAGTCAGTTAGTGAAAAGCTCGTTTCAATATGTTGGTCCTATGTCATGGAACAATCTCCCTTCGTTTTTAAAAGACATAATTACACTGATTTTAAATTTAAGCTTAAACAACAAATTTTAATGTAACTTTGTGTTTTAATATTTAATCAATTGTTTTAAAATTACTGTACTATTTATTATGTTTTATTGTATTTTGTGGGCCACATGTAAAACAGTCTTGTACTGATGGTGCTACCCATGCAAAATATATTCAAATTACAAAGATAATACATTTTCTTCTTTAACTATTAATTGTTAGATATTGTATACAAAGTTCAGCATTCAATTTCTCAATTTCAAGCCTGATTTCAGTAGGGCTACCTCGTTATTAGTAATTTTTATTGACAGCTAAATATTAAATTGATACATGTGTCAGCATGACAAGATAATACATGGCAAAAAATAAAAAGATAATAGAAATACATGGATCAACAGTTAAAATAATTAAATAAGTAGAGCTATATTATCACTAATACTAATCAACACTACCTAGTCTGTCTAAGAAATTCTAAAGCACCCGGAACTAAACAAATAATAGTAATAATACTGTTTAAAAAAGCACCAACAAATAGTTTTAGCACAACAATTCAGGTTCAATAACAATACTAAACACTAAGCATAAGATATATAGATATATATATATACATGATGTACTCTTGACTGTTATCAACATGGTAAACAATAAGAAGTGATATACAATATGAGATGGGAATGTTTACATACAAAATGAAGTGACATACAATAGTAGATATTTACAAATGTACAAACTCATACACACATGGAAGCAGTTTCGTCAATGTGCCGCCAGCCACTCAGTTCTAGGAGACATTAAATTACTATTTATATAAATTTTACTGTCTAATTTTAATGCTACCTGTATAAATTTACCAAGAGCAAAGTTAAGGTTAGTGTTCTTAGTTGTTAATATTTGTAAGAATTGTTCAGCTGGATCAAAAATAGTAAAGCCCTCGATGTATTTACAAGCAATTTGGAATAAGTTTAAGTGGATATCATTCCATTTTTTACACCTCATTAAACAATCCTTCCTCTCATTGCCATGGTCTCTGCCTGTCCTAATTAGCCCAACTGGTGCAGAAATACAGGACGTAAAGCCCTAATCACACACACACACACCTCATTAAACAATGAAACTCATCTTCTACTTGGTTCAGATTGCATTTTTCACAAATTCTTTCATCTGCAGGAACATAAGGACGTTTGTGTCTGCCTAATTCAATATTAAGGTTGTGTGAGCTAAGTCTAAAACGTGCTATATTACAATAGACCGATTTGGGTAGCGTATAATGTGTAGACACAGTCACTGCTTAAATGTCATAAAGTCTACAAAGGTTTGTCAAAATCTGTTAAAAAGTTAGTATCATCATGCCGTCCATATTTGCCATTTTATTCATTTGCTCTCTAAATAATATAAATCATTCTTTAAACAATACAAAATTGGGCATACGCTTCTCTTCTTAGAAATATACATTGGGGAATGACATATATGGTTATTGCTTCCCAAAATAACTACAAGAGGAGGGTCATATATGCCTGGCACCTGGTTTAGGCCCATCATATAATTGGGTATGCGGTGTCTTTAATCATCAAATATTGAGATTTTAATATTTGTAAATATATTTTGTCTTTTAATTAGTTGTCTTTTATCTTTTATCCTTGCATACACAAATCATCAATCCAATAAATTATTTCTTCTTGTTTTTGCACTGAAATTGCTAGGAATTAGAAACACCGTTACAACCGTTTTAGAGCGAGCATGGACATCATAACATCTGCCTCTGGCAGCTGGTCACATAAGCTGACTAAGCTTCAAATTAGTGATCCAATTATTCTATATAACGCATTAACAACATCCTCAGAACTCCATGTTCTGGTGGCTCCATGCTTTCAGCCTGATTGAAACATTTGATAAGAATGAAATAATCACCCCCAACGTCTGGGCAATAAACTTGTTTTCACCTCTTTTAACCCAAGTTTACCCCATTAGGACATTAGGGATGGGCTAGAAAAGTTGGTCAATTACTTTTACAACTGCTGTATCAGTTCCAAAGGTCAATTTTATTTATCTGATAAAGGAGCCACAGATCAGAAACATTTTGCTGGCACAGCACACAATACATTCAAGATTTTGCCTGGCACGTAAGTTATTTTAAATGTCTTTTACGTGTTTTCATTGCATATCATTCACTATATGAGGCTGTTAAAGTCATGTTTTAGGTGCTCATGATTGGTGAACTATCAAACTTATCACAAACGTAAAATCCTAAAACAAACATTGACATGCGTTCACTCTTGATCAGTAAATATAAGACACCTTATGTCTGTCTAGTCTAAGGTTATACATGTTATATCCCAGAAGTAAAGGTGTTTTGTTTGTTTAGTCTGCCTGCATGTAAACACCTTGTATGTTTACAAAATCAATGGCCGCTTGTATATATTACTCATTTATAGTAATTTCCATCATTTATGCTACTGCTCCACTGCCAAGCTGTCAATCTTCATTCCAGGTACAATATTATCATAATTATAGAATAGAAAATTCTAAAGAAATTGCAATGCAAAGTTAGTAGAAAATAGTCACAAGTCAAACATAGCATCAGCATGGCTAAAACATAGCATAGCATGGCTAAAACAGAATACTGCAATTCTATTGGCTGAAAAAGTTCTCGCCCTTGACTGTGATTGGCTGAAGCACAGTGCATCCAAGCAGCAGTATTTTTAGTGCATTTTAATGTATATTTGACATTTTATCATTGAGTTGATTTTTGATATATTTCTAAGAAAGTTATATTTATGGAATCAGTTAGTTATGACCTACTGTGTCTGAAAAGCAAAATGATTAATAAGAGGAGAGGAAAGACTGATATGTCTGGCTGAATTCAGGGCTGTTCAGTGAAAAGACTCTATTGATCAAGTAGCTATGAGGCCCTGAACAGCATTGAAGGTGCAGGGTTCGATTCCGAGCCTAAGAATGCTTAAATTTAAAAGGGAGGAGGAGGAGGAGGAGGAGGAGGAGGAGGAGGAGGAGGAGGAGGAGGAGGAGGAGGAGGAGGAGGAGTCTACCTTCTAGATATTACACGCATATGCATATGCTATTTAAACATAGATCAAAGTCACTTTTAAGTTTTATTTGAAGTGTGTCAACTTCCACAAGTGTAGACTTACAATGGCACATAATATAGAAATTGAATACATGAATTCACACATGAACCAGGAAATTTATTTTTTATTACATTTTCAAATTGTCCAGTACTTGAACATTGCACAAATATCATGGACTTCAAATTAAATAGTTTATGGCAAATATATTATATCTATTGTGTGGAAAATAGTGTTATTGTTAATGTAGCCAATGCTTTGTAAAATTGCTGACAGGTAGGGTGTTTTTGAGTATAACAGTAAAAAATAGGTCGTTCACCCCGATTATCCAAAAAATTTTGATAAATGTGCAAAAAAAGGAATATAATAAAAAATAAAAAATATTCGATTTAGTTCGAAAAGATTGGTGGTCCATCTGTTCATGACACAACAACGTTTTGTTTGTTTCAATTGCTTATTCAGCCAATGCTCTGAGTATACATTTTTATATTTTACTTGAACTTTCGACAAACAATTCTTTTCAACGTTAATTCTTTTATTAATGACAGCTGTCACCATTTTTCAGCTCTAAAAAGAAAAGAAAGATCAGTGACAGCTATAGATATCTCGCCCTTATCATGCCACTTTATCAGTCATATATATATAGGCCTTTGCAAACAAATATGCCTCCATTTTTTTTGTTCAGTCCAAGCTCTATCTTGATGATTATTGGCACTTTTAGTCATCTTTATAGTTTTGTATCACCTTTTATATTGCATTATTGGTAGCATCAAATTTCATTAGCTTGACAGTAATTTATGCACTGACCCAGATAATGCGCCACCCGATGATGTCCTGGTGATGATCTGATGTGATCGTCATCATTCCAACGTCAAGCCAATGTGTGACATGTTATCTGGGAAAAGGTCTTATACCAGGGCCAAGCAAGCATTATACCACTGTTTGCCTTCCACAGCCAATCAGAAGCCTGGATTACAGGGGGATATATCACATGTACTAAGAACAGCAGGGAGGACATGGTCACACTTATATGAGCACATGTTGTGGCAAAACTTAACAAGCAAACACTTAACAAGCAAACAAATGTCTTGCAAAATAGGAAACATCTTAAGTGGTATAAGTTAGATAATGCCCTTGTTTTCTTCGAGATGGGATTATTGCTAGGCTGACGCCTCGCAATAACTCCCATGTCGAAGAAAACGCGGGCATTATCTATTACTTGTCCTCATCTGAATGACCTAGTCATCGCCAATAAAAACCTCAATACTCATTATCAATGATATGAACTGATGATAATTGCCTGATCTGTGTATACTGTCCAGACAATATTTATTCAACCACGAATAATGACAGGACTGTTGCCAGGCTATCTTATACCAGGGCCAACACTGAGCCAACACTGGGCCACTAACAGCATTCCAATTAAATCGAGATGACATCGTCAAAAACATTGGCCGAAGTCTAGCCGATCTAGTATGCTGTCTGGTAAGTGTGGCCAAATAATTACTGCATAGATCCACATGACAACTGGCCAAATCATTGGTGACGTTCGACTTGCAGTGTTGCTGCCAATATCCAATATCTGCCGAGATTGCATATTGGGCTGGATATTATGTCCTTTGGGCCGATAAGCAGGTTTTATGACTTATTCAAAGAATATATGGTTTTTGGGCTTACCGGCGAATACTTCTAATATCGCTCCCTGGCTTTTCCCAGAAAGTTTAGCCGAGTACGTTCAGTAAATTGCGGACCTTGCAGACTGTTCCGACCGCTGTTAATAAATATAAAAGGGCCCCAAACTGGAAAATTATGTCCAATGATTTCAAAATTTCATATCTTTGTAAATAATTATTAGATTTTCAGTCTGTTTTCACTCACATGTAGTATAAATTATGTGTTTTATGATAAGAAAACCACGTTGACATCTCTCAAGAAGAGAATTTCTAATTTCAGGTTATATGTCTTTAAGTCCATAAAATTTGAATGTCCGCATCCCTACGTTTGTGTACTGAAATTTTCATTGTTATCTACAAAATCCGTATAGAGCTCTCAAATCATTTTTTTTCTTCAATAAAATATGCTATGCAGATATTATTGAAAACACTGTTCATGTATGGTTTGCAACTTTTTATGAGCAGAAATATGTGTCCTTACTGTTTAAAAAATTTTTACAACTCTGTTTACGGTGACTTTGAAACTTCCTAGTAGAGATTTTTAGGAAAATATTTATATTATTAATACCAGAAAGTGCTAAGATCAGTGGAATGTTTCATGAGACAGAAATGAATTTCTGGATTTATTTATCTGTTAGACATAGCAGTTACACATATTTGATTAGGCAAGGGCAATAAAAAATAATTATTACTCTTTTAACTGGTTTCCTGTCTCCAAATTTCAAGTATCAATATATATCGCCCATTTCTCTTCTGCTTCATCAATTGGAAAAGATTGTTAAATTACAACTCTGTATTTTACAAAATCAGTTATTATATAGTTTGGGTATACAACTGATTCCAAATTTTTTTTTTACAAAATGTTAGGATTAGATAAATTAATCAGATAATTTAGAAAATTAAAATAAAATTGATAAATGTATGTAGATGTAAAAAAACATACAAATTAATTACACCACAATGATGACAATGATGATGAACATGCCAATTAAAGACATGAAGTATTTGACTATAATTACGGTCAATCCTGCCAGCTTAATCTATATTTATAATGATAATTTATATTAAGCCATAATTCCACTTTCATCATCATTATTAGTAAAATTGTATTTAAAGTCGATTTAAATCACGGTGTCACATTCGATGTACAATACAAAATATATGACCCAAGCCGAAGCTTCTGTACGACATATTAGGAACAATAATATACAGTTTGGAAAGTATAAGTATACAATTAATTAGCTATTACTCCCATCTTTACACTCATTAAAACTCATATTAAGGTATACCTGTAGGTAACTATTGCACTGTACATGGATTGTTTGTATCCATGTACCTACATTTATTTTGATTAATAATTAAAAAGGAGGTACACACAATAAAAATGCACCTACTGTGCATTAAAATCAAAATATTGCAATAATCAATGTTGGATTTATGGATGAAAAACGAAGTTGAATTGCGGAGAGATTTTATTCACTCACTGGTTGACATAAAAATAGTGTAGCATAAAGTGGTGATCTAAGAAATACATAAAATAAATAAAAAAAACCTTTAGTATAAAACATAAATTACATATAAAACAATACACATAAAGATATCTATTAATTCAAATATTTAAATTATATCATTTAAACTTACTAACATGTGGCTCTCCTCATCTCCACATCCAAACTACCCAATCAATCTTGAAGTCCAATTTAACCTAAGCAAATAAATTAATATCTGAATTCTATACAACAATATAAAAAAATAAACATAAATTATAAATAAGTATAATAAATTACATGAATCATGAAATATGAATATAATAAATAAATGGCTAATTGCCAATTACTCATATCATGAATTTTAAACATGGCTGCCATTGACATCACCAATGCAAATCAAAAAGGTAAAATTCAATATGACTACCAGCAAATTTTATATAACATGAGTATTGTTTTTGTACTTGGCCTCCAAAAAGGCACATTTTCTTTTACATAAACAATTATCAGTCAGAATGTAAATAATAACTTCAATGGAATATTCAGAGACATACTATCACCTATTCAATGTGCAAAGATAAATAAACTACATACCATTTGGTATTATTCAAAATAGGAAACAAGATATGTTGCCCCTTCTTCAACATGGACAGGTGTGACAGTAAAAATTTGAATTCAGCCTGCAAAGTGCATGTCATTGGTCACATGACCAGAACAGAAATTTCTCACCAGAGTTCAACTGGTAATACTGGTGGTGACACCTATAGATCTGGTCAGTGACCAGCGCCACCACTACTACAGTCTGGTGACCGTAACAATCAATAAACAGCACAATTTCTATTACATTTAGGTAATTAATGAAAACATAGCAATGATTTTGAATTTATGCATTTCACACAGAATCAACAAAGCACACTGAAACAATTGAAATCATTCAAATCACTATTCTGGCTTAAAATCCGCCGAGAAAACAATTATGGTATACATTGTTCTTTGACCGCGATTCTAACTGTGGATCCGGCACAAAATTGAAATGTTGACTGGCAAATTTAGGAGAGACAGAGGATAAAATCTTTATCACAAGTTAATTTTGAGCAGACAGGAATTTATTCCACTTATTTGTCATATTTCGCGATGCCAAAAAAAAAAAAAACATTTGATGAACCAACTTGTCAGATGCCAGGCGGAAATTGAACCAATGTAAATATCATTGTACAGCGCACTTGAATTACCTTAGTAAATAGTAGCGCTATATAAATTTAATAATAATAATAATAACCACTGAAGAATGCTATCGATGTGATATGATTTATGTTTAATTTGAACTGCATTTATGAGCACGTGATTAAATGCATGTCTTAGAGCAGTTGGTGAATAGCATAAAATCAATAAAAACCTGAATAAATAAACACAGAATTACCGTTTGGGTTTCAATGGGATATGGTTTATTTCACCCGCTAATAGCGCATTTAAACTAAGAAGATTAATCCCATAGAAACGAGGTCTTATACCTGACCGTGAATGTAGGCCTTTTTAAGCTGGACCATGACTTAGTTACCTTGTTACGTGCCACTAATCCAAGCAGTCTTCATGTAGCTGTCCACATCAAGGTAAAACTGAATTTTTCTATAATGAGCAACATTCATTGGATATAACAGTAAAACTTGGTATGGTTTGTTTAGGTAGTTTATTTTAGCTGTTGATATCTGAAATTGAATATTTGTTATTTTAAAATGGGCCACTTGATTTTAAAGCCCTTCAACCTGAACCATGGAGACAAGTCTACTCTTGTCTCCACGCCCGAACCATCTATGCAATAGAATGTCTTGAGTCTTTGAATATCCCTACAAATCATCAATTATTCAGAAAAATAAATATAATTTTAGAAATGAATATCAATGTGATATTGCATAAATTCACTACAGCTCTGTTGAGTCAAAGGCTTAAGCTAGCCTGAGATTAAATGGCAATTTATTTGAATTCCAGAATTCGAACATAGGCATTCACACACCATTGATTTATTTTTGCAGTCAGTTGCTCATTTCATTTCGGAGTAGTTCACACAGTGGATAGTTGTAACACTTGTACATTTGGCACATGGACTATTCAATATATATACATTTATATTTTGTGTTATCAGGTGCACTATATACAGCCAAAATCTATTTATTATCTATTTATTTTTCAATGAAATTTATTACATTATATTACATCATATTATCATGGAGTCTCTTGTGACTTAGTTAAAATGATTTTTGTTGATTTTTAGTTTAAAGATCCGCTATCTGTCAACATTACTTTTTTCTAAAACTTCCTCAAATGATTGAAAATCACCTTATTTGATCAAGGCACACTAAATATGTGAAAGCTAATGAGTCTATCAGGCATTAATTACAAAAAATAAATGATACATTGAAAGAAATCAATACCAAAACATTGGAATTACAATGGAAATGGCATCATCACCCATTGTTGAGTATCTTGACGTCATCACTTCGTTTGTTTCCTTATTGGATTTTTTATGGCATGAAAAATTTTAAAGTAAGTGAAGTTTGTTTCTTTAATAGAGACATAGCGAACCCAGCAAGGCTCTGGATGGTTAATGCCTCAGCATAATGCCGAAAGGCCACTAGGCCTATGTCATAAAATGAATGTAATGCATATATATATAATATAATTTTTAACTTGTCAAAATAAAAGTGTAATAGTGCTTTAATATGATAATGCCACAGCATAACAGTGCGGCGACCAGCTATTATAGCATGAGGGTGCACATCCAAAGGATCAAAAATAAATATTCCAGTGACATTACACACTGCATTGAATGAATCATTTCTGAAAAATGCAATGCCACATTCTTCATTTGTTTCCAATGAAATTCACATTCTGAGCAGCTACATGAAGTGAGCATTTTCAAAATCATAAAGTAATGAACAAAAAAGAAAAAAAGATTCACGTTACAGTGATAAGGAAATGCCATTTTGATTACATCAACAAATATATTACATGGTACTAAGATTAAATTAATGTATGTACCTTTCAATCATTCAGAAGAATATTCATCTACCAGCACATACATGGTCTATGAACTCAGAACTCAGAAGAGTTCTGAGTTCGTCTATGATTTTGTATATTGCAATAGTAGCTATTAATTTTCATAAATGCTACAAAATGTCGGTTGAGATATTTTTCTTACATAATCGATATATTAGACAATTTCTTTTCTTAAATGTCCATTAATTCGAATGGGATATGCTCAAACAGCTAAACAGCTATTTGGCAACACTGGTTAAATACTAAAGCATAGCACAAACGATCTGTCCGACTGACATTCCCAGTGGCCACTGTCCAGTTCATTGAAGTCCTCAAGCACACAGAAATGAACACTTCATGTCATCAGCCTGGACTTCACATATTTAAGAGATGTACGCAGTCATATGCCAATCTAAAATCCTTGCCTGAAGTGAATAATATAGAAAATGCCAAGGTTAAAGTTTCAAAAAGAAAATTAAAATGCATATATTTATTGTAATTTATCGTTAAATGCACCCATTTATTTCTGTCAGTCTTGCAATGAGACTTCGAAGAATCAACTATTTTTATCTTGTAAGTCAGCGGGCCAAATTTTACAATATTTGGTTAGTCTTGCCTTTCAAAAGTTATGGAATTATAATGTAAGGTTCCAACATTTCTGTCTTGAATTTTATCGTCAATGATGTGACGATTTTTTTTTACCGTCTCCTGGGTGTCTGTAAAGGGCAAGTGGCAATTTAGGAAGAAGAAAAATCAATTTATATATCATACTCAGATACATATATGCTAGATTAGTCAGTCATCGGCATGACGTCCGCCAGCATGCTGCTATATCTGGGTACAGTTACTTTTACAGTTGACTTAATTGTATTCCACATCATTTCTGGTCATTTTAAGGTTCAAGTAATAATGCTGCGCTAAACTAACACAATTCAGCTCCATAATTAAATAACCTAGGTCATGAGGCCACGAAATTGTGCAATTGCAGTTTCTAAACCAGAATATTAGTTTTGTAGCTAATTGTGTATATCATTAGCAATGTTTTTACATATGAAAAAGTTTAAAGCAGTTTTCAGGGGCCCGTGCATCATGTATAATATTATGCTCATATGGAGTGTGAAAACAAGCTTCATAATCACTTTTTAACAGCTTAGATTGATGTACACACACACACACCATTTTTTGTGTAACCAAACCATCTGTTCTGGACTTGGCAGCCTGCCAGATTGCGTTGTCAATGACAAACACAAAATCGGCCAAAACGTTTGATCCAATGGACAGATTTTAACGAAACTCCCCTTAAAATTATCACAGATATCACAATTTCAATGATGACGGATTAGTACATTTTCTTGAGCTCCTGAGCAAGTCATGCTGACAGACTCGTCGCAAATCTCATAACCAAACATGAGGAAAAGTTTGATAAAACTGCGTATGCGTGAGATGGTAATTTTCTAAAAACGTCTGGTTTCATGGTGAGTGTTGGGCACCACCTAGCTCCTGCCAGAAGATACGGCCTACCGCCTCTGGCCTTCGGCTAATATGTTTAATTGTAATTACCAATGGATATAAGCAATTGCGTATATCTTTGGAATAATTAAGACTTCATTTTTTTTGCACAATTACAAAGCCAACCAAAGCCAACCACTTCTAAAGTCAGTAAATACAACAAGAGGCTACATTTACTCTGAAGAAGAATAAGACCAATAAACATGAAAATGGCATAAATGAGAAAAGGGAATTTGTATGCAAATCATGCAGTTTTATTGCATAAATATATTGCTTTAACAATTTGTACAATTAGGTCTAGGTTAGTTACTCAGTATAACTAACATTTTGCAAAAATATGATTATAACTATAATTTAATATGCCTGATTTAATCTGAAGATGATCAGCTGATTATTAATTTTGTTACAAAAGCACCATAGTGTACTGTCTCCGCACACTCGTATTAATTGCCATTGGCAAGTTATCTTTTCTTCTTGATTTGATATTTCACTACCTTTTCTTTAAAAAATATCTTATTTCTGATTTGTGACAAATTTGAATACCGAGATAACATTTCAAATCGAGGACAACATTGTTTCAACATCCCAGATAACATTTCAAATCCAGGACAACATTGTTTCAACATCCCAGATAACATTTCAAATACAGGACAACATTGTTTCAACATCCCAGATAACATTTCAAATACAGGACAACATTGTTTCAACATCCCAGATATCATTTCAAATCCAGGACAACATTGTTTCAACATCCCAGATAACATTTCAAATACAGGACAACATTGTTTCAACACAACATTGTTTCAACATCCCAGATAGCATTCCAAATGGTGTCAAGATCGTTTCGTATAACATTATTCTTGTAAATGCAATATGTGCACTACGCCTAAAAGTCTGCATATTAATTATAGAAGGAATATTATAACAATATATATTGGATGATAAAGAATCCTAAAACTCTTATGTTGGACGACACGCCATACAAAATAGCAGCTGTCCAATATACTGGGATGATTGGCTCACAACAGTTGATTGGAAATTATGATACAATGTTACAATTCTTATACATCATGTAAAATCCTACTTTTTTATATTGAAAAACCCAATAGTATCAGACTTGTGTAGATAAACAGAAAATGCAACTTGCAGTTCAATAAGAATCACAAGCTTTTATGACATCCAGATGTCAGCACAATTGTGCAACACAGGTGCAGTCAGATCCTTTGCTTATTTTGTACTTGTGTGTTAAAGCAGCTTATTTTGATATATTATAGGCCATCTACCAAAACTATACAGTCAGGAATAATCAGTAGTAAGCAGTGCTTATATTTATTATATGTTATATATTGAGAGAATAGATCTATAAATATACTCACTGAAATTCTATTTAAACCATAGCTTTTCTAACGGAGACTAGAATGACTAGCACCAAAGGATTTTTGGCTAACAAGTTGGTCAGCTGTATCTAACAAGTTACTGACATGTTTTTGAAGAAATTAGTCTTTTTTTCTTTTGTCGAATTACATCATTGACATGACACCACTGATAGTCCATTATAACTTAAAGGGTGAACAACTTTTTAGATAAAACTAACACGTCAGTCGAAAAAAAATTGAGTGTTAGTAATCTCGGACACAGTCATCAAAATGTCCAAAAGTTAGCAGCCTAATTGTCAAAATGACTAAAATGAGCGATAAGTTAGCTGTCTGGACTAATGTAGAGATTTTCTTTGATTGAATAATGATGGAGAACACATACAAGCTGTTGTTAAGAGAAAAATTTCATGCAAAACAATTATATAGGCACTTAGTTTTTCGAAACTCATTTGGCCGAGCCACATGAAAAAGGAAGGTTATTCAATAGCAAACTCGCATACATGATTTATCCAATACTTTTTGTATAATACTGTGCTTGATTAAAATCGATATCTCTTGATGGCTGGGGGGGGGGGGGGGGTGCAGGCCTACTTTACCTGTCGCTCTGTGACTTTCCCTCACTCGTACAAGTAGCGGCAGTTAACATACGGTCCCTTGTCAACAGGTAAAGTAATGGTGGATCATTGATCACAATATATTTTTGAAGATAAACCTATTCTGATATGTGATATGAATTGTAAAAGTATTTACGAAGCCAAATCTTACAAAACAAAATAATTTTCATTTGTGAATATCAGGGGGGGGGGAGGGCGAGGATGATTGCATTGATCATCCCCTCCTTCCCAAAAAGTAGGAGGGTATATACTGACATTGTCGAATGGTTTTTCTTTCAAAAGTTATGGAATTATAATGTAAGGTTCCAACATTTCTGTCTTGAATTTTATTGTCAATGATGTGACAAATATTTTACCGTCTCCTGGGTGTCTGTAAAGGGCAAGTGGCAATTTAAGAAGAAAAAAATCCATTTATATATCATACTCAGATACATATATGCTAGATTAGTCAGTCATCGGCATGACGTCCGCCAGCATGCTGCTATATCTGGGTACAGTTACTTTTACGATTGACTTAATTGTATTCCACATCAAATGCTGTGAAAGTCACTGTTACAAAGACCTCATTTCTGGTCATTTTAAGGTTCAAGTAATAATGCTGCGCTAAACTAACACAATTCAACTCCATAATTAAATAACCTAGGTCATGAGGCCACGAAATTGTGCAATTGCAGTTTCTAAACCAGAATATTAGTTTTGTAGCTAATTGTGTATATCATTAGCAATGTTTTTACACATGAAAAAGTTTAAAGCAGTTTTCAGGGGCCCGTGCATCATGTATAATATTATGCTCATATGGAGTGTGAAAACAAGCTTCATAATAACTTTTTAACAGCTTAGATTGATGTACACACACACACACCATTTTTTGTGTAACCAAACCATCTGTTCTGGACTTGGCAGCCTGCCAGATTGCGTTGTCAATGACAAACACAAAATCGGCCAAAACATTTGATCCAATGGACAGATTTTAACGAAACTCCCCTTAAAATTATCACAGATATCACAATTTCAATGATGACGGATTAGTACATTTTCTTGAGCTCCTGAGCAAGTCATGCTGACAGACTCGTCACAAATCTCATAACCAAACATGAGGAAAAGTTTGATAAAACTGCGTATGCGTGAGATGGTAATTTTCTAAAAACGTCTGGTTTCATGGTGAGTGTTGGGCACCACCTAGCTCCTGCCAGAACATACGGCCTACCGCCTCTGGCCTTCGGCTAATATGTTTAATTGTAATTACCAATGGATATAAGCAATTGCGTATATCTTTGGAATAATTAAGACTTCATTTTTTTTGCACAATTACAAAGCCAACCAAAGCCAACCACTTCTAAAGTCAGTAAATACAACAAGAGGCTACATTTACTCTGAAGAAGAATAAGACCAATAAACATGAAAATGGCATAAATGAGAAAAGGGAATTTGTATGCAAATCATGCAGTTTTATTGCATAAATATATTGCTTTAACAATTTGTACAATTAGGTCTAGTTTAGTTCCTCAGTATAACTAACATTTTGCAAAAATATGATTATAACTTCTATAATATAATATGCCTGATTTAATCTGAAGATGATCAGCTGATTATTAATTTTGTTACAAAAACACCATAGGGTACTGTCTCCGCACAAAAGTATTAAGTGCCATTGGCAAGTTATCTTTTCTTCTTGTTTGGTATTTCACTACCTTTTCTTTAAAAAATATCTAATTTCTGATTTGTGACAAATTTGAATACCGAGATAACATTTCAAATCGAGGACAACATTGTTTCAACATCCCAGATAACATTTCAAATCGAGGACAACATTGTTTCAACATCCCAGATAGCATTCCAAATCGTGTCAAGGTCGTTTCATATGACATTCTGCTTGTAAATGCAAAATGTGCTCTTCACCTAAAAGTCCGCATATTAATTATAGAAGGAATATTATAACAATATATATTGGATGGTAAAGAATCCCAAAACTCTTATGTTGGACGACACGCCATACAAAATAGCAGCTGTCCAATATACTGGGATGATTGGCTCACAACAGTTGAGTGGAAATTATAATACAATGTTACAATTCATCATGTAAAATCCTACTTTTTTATATTGAAAAACCCAATAGTATCAGACTTGTGTAGATAAACAGGAAATGCAACTTGCAGTTCAATAAGAATAACAAGCTTTTATGACATCCAGATGTCAGCACAATTGTGCAACACAGGTGCAGTCAGATCCTTTGCTGATTTTGTACTTGTGTATAAGCAGCTCATTTTGATATATTATAGGCCATCTACCAAAACTATACAGTCAGGAATAATCAGTAGTAAGCAGTGCTTATATTTATTATATGTTATATATTGAGAGAATAGTTCTATAAATATACTCACTGAAATTCTATCTAAACCATAGTCATTCTAGTCTCTGTTAGAAAAGCTAACACCAAAGGATTTTTGGCTAACAAGTTGGTCAGCTGTATCTAACAAGTTACTGACATGTTTTTGAAGAAATTAGTCTTTTTTCTTTTGTCGAATTACATCATTGACATGACACCACTAATAGTCCACTATAACTTAAAGGATGAACAACTTTTTAGATAAAACTAACACGTCAGTCGAAAAACAATTGAGTGTTAGTCATCTCGGACACAGTCATCAAAATGTGCAAAAATTAGCAGCCTAATTGTAAAAATTCCTAAATTGAGTGGTAGGTTAGCTGTCTGGACTAATGTAGAGATTGTCTGTGATTGAATAATGATGGAGAACACATACAAGATGTTGTTAAGAGAAAAATTTTATGCAAAACAATTTTATAGGCACTTAGATTCGAAACTTATTTGGCCGAGCCACATGAAAAAGGAAGGTTATTCAATAGCAAACTCGCATACATGATTTATCCAATACTTTTTGTTTAATACTGTGCTTGACTAAAATCGATATCTCTTGATGGCTGGGGGGGGGGGGGGGGGGCGGGGGGGTTGCAGGCCTACTTTATCTGTCGCTCTGTGACTTTCCCTCACTCGTACAAGTAGCGGCAGTTAACATACGGTCCCTTGTCAACAGGTTAAGTAATGGTGGATCATTGATCACAAAATATTTTTGAAGTTAAACCTATTCTGGTATGTGATATGTATTGTAAAAGTATTCACGATGCCAAATCTTACAAAACTAAATAATTTTCATTTGTGAATATCAGGGGGGGGGGGGCGAGGATGATTGCATTGATCATCCCCTCCTTCCCAAAAAGTAGGAGGGTATATACTGACATTGTCGATTGGTTTACAACTTTTGCTCACGTGCTAGTCATTAAGAGTTTCGTAATATATTAATAAACACCCTTACTAATGTATACTTTTCTTTTCAGGTGCTATGAAGAAAATGCATATCTCAAGTTCATCGGATTAAACTTGGAGTACGCAAACCATGCCGCGGCCAAGATCTTTTCTAAGAATAGTCAGTACTGTTGCTTTAGTAATTGTTGTCTTTGGATTGATTGATCGGCTAGCCAGACCAGGTAACTTCAGCATAATTTTTGCGGATATTCTTGCTATGTATTATAGAGTTAAGGCCACGGTTTTTTTTTATCTTCTGTTTCTCGGAACTTTCTCGGACCGTTTTTCATGAGACAGTCGGTCGGGGGAAAAAAAAAATCCTCAGAAAGTATTTTTTTTGCATAAATTAACACAGGTGATGTGATACTTTGAGATGCAATACACGTATTTGCCCAGACAATTGTTGATTTATTAATTGAGCGGCACTGCAAAAATTTGGCCGGCGGTGTCAAGAAACGAAAGATCAAAAAACCGTCGCCTAAGAGTGAAACGATTAATAATCATTTTCACCAACTACCTACACTTTATACACTATACACTATACACTATACTATACACACAAGTTGAAAGTAAAAAATTCTGATATTGTATTTTCAGATAATGTGATTCAAGGGAAGTTGGATGATGTTCATATCCCAGATTTGCAGGTATTTTAGCATGCCAATATGTGCTAACAGGAAAGTGATAATTATTATAACTACAGTGGAACCTCACGAAGATACGTTGCTACTTAGATATTTTTAGGCCGAAACCCTAGCGTTTTTGGCCTCCCATTAATGTCTGATATTCTGTGTACAATTTTGGTTGCACAACAGTAACACATGTGAATTTTACACATAGGTCTCTATAAAAGTCATGTTTTGGATCAGGTCAATTATTTGGTTAAAATTTTTTAATATTATTGGATCATACCAGATAAGACGGTCCAGCCCAACTTTTGCCTGAATATCGAAGTCAGTGCATTCGGCTCAATATTGGCTCGACGTTAGTTCAGATGATGACAGGCCAACATCGGGCCAACTGACAATCACTAAAAATAACTATATGAAATTAAGACCGTGCATTTTCACACGAAGATGACACGACACGTCTGCTGTATTCGGCCCAGCACCACACACTTCGGATTGACATCAGGTCAATGTCAGGCCAATCCACATGCTATCCGGGTATTGTACCACCAAGAGTTTCCATGTGGATAAAATAAAGTATCTTTATCTTTTTAAAACGACATTGGCTCAATGTCTGCTCTACATCAGCCAATATGTTAGCCAACATTGACCTAGCCCTGGATGACCATGCCGCTGACAGAGGAGGCGACAATCACACTGACTGGGGAACTTGGGGCTAACGTTGACCAATGTTGCTATGATGTTGCAGTTATCTGGGCATTCAGTTTGGTAAAGTAGCTGACACCAAATCCTTTGTTTTAATGATTTTTAGGTCATTCAATATGAAGGAACAAAGAGTGCCGAACCTGTTGCCAATGAAACAAATCTACCTCCAAAGAACTCTATAAATAATGAACGCTGTAAGTGTTACTGACAAACATTGTGGGGGAAAAAAACAATGAATAAACTCCAGTACTTCAAATACAACTTTCCATGAAACTACCTTTTAAAAATTTCCTTTGAAAGTAGAATTGTTGCTTTCTGTTCAAAATGTTTGCCACACTGTTGTGCAAAGTATGTATATTATGCATTAAGGAAATAAACTCCTGCTGTTTCATTCTGATATCTGTGCGAGATTTAAAAGTACAAAGGAAAAACAATTGTATGCTCTATTAATTTTGCAAGCGACATTGATACTCACTTGATTGTAAATGTTATCATTTCAGTGGAATCCGAATTGCAGGCACCTGAAAGACTAAGCGAGTTCAATCATATGGATAAAATGGATATATGGGTATTATTTCATATCTTATAACTATTATAAAATAATTACAACTGAATACATTATTTAAGAATTCATTAGTTCGAACTACCCAGACAGCATTCCAAATAGGGTCAACATTGTTTCAACATCGGCCGCTGTGGGCAGACGTCATGATGATGTCCCCCAATATTGTGCTTATGTCGAGCGGATCTGGGATGTTGTCTGGGCGCATTCTGGATCAGGTCAATCAATGTAACATATTTTGTCTTAAACTTGATTGTCTTTATTTTGAAGTCATCATAATGAAGAGTGTGCTATTCTTCTTTCTATCAGGACACAAGTAGCTTGGACGAAGTCGTTCCAGACAGATACATCTCGATTAGCGGAAAAAAGAGACCGAACAAAGGTTTATGCTGATTTAATAAAAAAAAGTCTTTGCTCTGGTACAATAACGCTGTGTGACACTTAAACATTTTCCTGGTGAATTCAGAACCTAATCTTTCATGACATCATAAATACATGTTAAGTTGCTTTAAAGACAAACGTATTCAAATCTTTAAAATGTCTTTTATTCTTGAACGCATTAATGTATACTCGCAAAAGTATTTATCTTATTTTCTGCTCATTACAAAACTGGCATTGCTCTGTAACAATAACATTAAATTTATCCTGGTGAATTAAGAACCTAATCTTTTAAAATGACATTTAAACGTTTAGTATTCTTGAGAGATATGCATTAAAAAGTTTTTTTTTTTTATTTGCTTTTGTTTTTTACCCTATAAATATATACATGCAAAGGTATATAATAATACAAATATAAAATTCTAACTTATTTCTCTTCCAGTATTTTTAACCATTGGAATCCCATCCATCAGGAGGCCACAGGGAGCAGAAATAACATACTTGTCTACAACATTGAAGTCTCTCATAACAAACTGCTCACCTCAGGATAAAGACAATGTTGTTATTCTAGTCTTTCTGGCAGATTTTGACAAGAAATACACACATAACATAAGATCGCAGCTCAGGACTCTTTACCGACCATATTTGGAATCTGGATTTCTCCAAGTAATGGAAGTTGATCCAATCGCATATCCGCAATTGACAGATTTAAAGCAAAACTTCAAAGATGATAAGAAACGGGTTACCTGGCGTGCGAAGCAATGCATGGATTTTGGGTACATGTTTCACTATGCCAGAAACCTATCCGATTATTATCTCCAGTTAGAAGACGATGTCTTAAGTGCACCAAATTATGTCAATGAAATTCAAGGTTTCATTAAGGCACAGAAGAAACCATGGGTCAGCCTCCAGTTTTCTGTTCTGGGATTTATCGGGAAGTTGTTCCACTCAAGAGACCTAGAGCGGTTTGCGAAATTTTTAAAACTCTTCTACCAAGAGATGCCTGTGGATTGGCTTTATCCTGTTTTTGCCAAACTGCTGTCATACCCAAACATACCTATACGCAAACCAACGTTATTCCAACACATGGGCAAGGTGTCGTCCCTTGACCTTAAATCGAAACAAAAGTTGAATCTACTCAAAGACAAATATTTCAAAAGCCAAACGAATGATGTTTTAAAAAAATTAGGGTCGCCAGCCAATCCTCCTGCTTCATTTTACACAACGTTAACAACTTACCATTCCAATAAACCTAGCGACGCATATATAAGCGATGTCAAAAAATATTTCTGGGGCAAAGAACCAGACATGAACGACACATTCACAGTGGTGTTTGAGAAGCCACATAAATTAAAAGCAATCCAGATCGAGACAGGCCACCCAGAGCAGGGAAATGACTTCATACGGTGAGTACTATTCTTGACTTTCTTCATTTCCCAGATAACATGTCACAGTGGTTTGACATTGGCCTGGCTTTGGCAAATGTCGACCAATGCATGTCATCTGGGTTGGAGTGAATAATGATTCTGATTCTGTTTTTATTACAGGAAATGTTTAAAATGTATTTACTTACAATAGTTTGTGTTATTTTCATCAGGATGTTTACACTATTGTAAGAATTTTCTTGATATTATAAAACAGTTTTATGATCTCATTTTTTGCATAGTTTTTCCAATGAGTAGAAATAGTAAGAGGAGGTTGGCTTTGAGCGATAATAGGCGTCATTTACTACATTACGTCATTGTGATTGTTGTGACGTCATTTTTTCTGTGTGCTAAATAATCCTATAAAACACTGACCCTAAGCATTAAAAAAAAAATTTCATAATGTGATTCCCTTATAAATCTATAAGATTAATTATTTGACTTTCATTAGTGTATTTATATGTACAAATCCTTTCATTGTTTTGATATGAAAATTGTACCTGCGGGCTTGTCATATTGTGAAACACAACCCTGAACAGGCTGACATTGGTTCAATTACACTGTCCTGTCTGGGTATTATTACTCTGTGGTTTTTCTCTCTTTTCGTAGAAACGCCTAGTGGCCACTGGATACATTTTCTTTATTTATCCTCAGTTCGATATTGCCAAATAACATGCCAAATCGGGCCAACATTGGGCAAATTAGTACTGATGGGAGGCAACATTGAGGCAGCAATGCTAACACGAAGCCACCACAGAACGAATATGGCATGTTATCTGGATTAGCTTAATGATATACTATGTGCAGTTTTATCTGGCTTAATGATATACTATGTGCAGTTTTATCGGGTTTTGGCCAATGGGTCATCATATGGATAAGGTGTAAGAAACTGGGTTTCCGAAACCGCATGCTACATCGGCTTGTGGTCACCCAGAACCCTTGACCGATGTCATCCCGATCTAGCATGTTTGTCGGATTAGACCCTGGACAGGAACAAGGATTATTCATTCCATGACAAATGTGCACATAAATCTCAGTAATATGAAATCGCATGGAATTAGATACAAGAATTCTTAACCAATTTACATTTACATTTTGTTAAATCAAACTTATTTTACATTTTGTTAAATCAAACTTATCAAAACACTTCCTTATAATGTTTTAATATGCTAAATTATTTTAAATGCCTTGAATATTGGATATAAAATATAACAGTTGTATTAAAGAAAATATCACATTTTATTTTCCAGGTCTGCTGATCTTCTAGTTGGTACAGCAGCGAGGAGAAGAAACAGACAAGAAGATTTCTGCGATGGGCATTACAAAACATTAGACAGTTTAGTGGGGGGTTCTATCTCTGCAATAAATTTGGATAAATCTGTCACTGAACCAATTGACTGCATTAGACTTTTAGTAACAGGAGCACAAATTGACTGGGTCATTGTTAATACTGTAGCTATATGGGTTATTACCTGATGGGGACAAATGTATTTTAAATAATTGTTTTTGTAATTTATTTCTCAGCTTGATTTATCGATTGATTGATTGATTGATTGATTTATTATATTAATATTGCATTCACAAGTCCATGGTTTTTATTCAAGGTTGTCTTAAGTTTATCTTTTACATCTGGTCTGTTTTCATCTTTTCACTGCCATTTCATAAAAACTCTTGAAATAATATACATCGCCTAGTATGTTGGTAATATTCCATTTAAATAACCATAAGAGGGGTGTAACTTCTATTCTATCTGGCCTATTTACCGAAATACACTTGATTGTTTGATTGCTCGAGATAACATTAAAATTTTGAAAATTTTAAATTCAGTAATCAACAATAAACTTGCCCAACAGGAAGTCCATGCCTTGAATTTATCATCTGTTAATAATGACAACAGAAGATATTTTATTGATATTCATACACCTTTATAAACAGTTATACAGTTATGAATACTTTAACTCTAAAATACAAACAGTTATGGTTTCATCGAAAATATAAGAATTGAGATTTTAGCACCTGTATAATAAGCTTTGTGCCTTGTAATTGATTTCATAATAAAAGGGACTGCTTGTACCCTTACAGCACACCGTCTGTCCTGTCCTGTAGGTGGGCATATTGTTGCACCCGATAGGGCTGACCAGGACAGGTAGGTGGTCATTTGGCATGTGAATGCAGACGCGGGGCGGGCGCAGACATGCGGGTGCAGGAGTGGGCAGAATTTTGGTGCCTGCGCAGGTCTCTAGTAAGTGCCACGGCAAAGAGGCAGATGAAGCAACCTTATAACATGGGCTGGATTCGAACCAAGGACAGCCAGCATGCTACCACTGAGATAGCTCCTCTTTTCCTGTATGGAGATAATTGGTCATCAACTAGGTGCAGTACAGAAACGACCCCTCTTGGCTACTCCTTTTGCTGATTCGCTTAAACATATTGTTAAATACTTTAGATTGTCGTGGCCAAATATTGTGAACTGAGAATTTTGTCGATGAATTTGAAAAGGGTAAACATTAAATTTTCTAAACAATTAAATGTATTTTAATGCAGCAATGTGAAGCTAAAAGTCGCTTGCATTTGCTGACCTACTTCCTATTTACCACTAGAGGGCTACATTTGAAAAAAATCACTGAAATGCCATGATATTAGGTAAGGGTAATAACCAGCAATCATGGAACATGGATTAAACCCCATTCCCACATTGCCAAACTTTATGCCCAACTTCTACGAACAACTTCGTCAAAAATTTCGTCAGAGATCGTGAACGTTTGTAGCTAATCGCTAGAGTTTGTCACAGTTTTGTACATGTTCAACAATCATCGTAGCCTTCTACGAACTTTCAGGACTTCGTAGGACCTCGTATACTATAGGAGGACATAGGACTTCGTAGGAGGTCGTAAGACAGTCGTAGCAGTTCGTAGACGATCATAGAAGTGCATATGCACCTCCTAGGAGTTCGTAGAAATTTGTACAATATAGGTTCGTCGTGAGGTTCGTAAAGAGATCGTAGAGAGTCCTAAGAGGTTGTCACATCTCATGAAAGATGATCGCAGGATTGCGAAAATTGTGCTAATAAAAAACTAGACGATGACTATCACACTGTCACGAAAAAGACCTACGTATGACCACGGATAAAAATTTTTTTTGCTCTTGGACATACTTGTTCATACGTGATTTACTCTCTAATCGTTTTATGTAAAGAAGGCAAAATTTCTAAACATTAAACAATTTTACGGACATTATTCAAAATTGTTTACGTTAGTTACGTAACTCGCTCGGGATTCACTCTGCAAGCATTCTACGGCCATCCGTGGCATTTGACTACCACGCCACCTAGCAGTTAAGATGTCATCATACTCACCATGAGGTCACTGTGAGATCACAAGGTGAGCTCATCCTGTGAGCTTTTAGTGATGTCATTGTGAGTGTAACATTATCTCACGTCTTCACTGGGAAGTGGATGTTGTGGACTAGTGGCTAAGGTATTGACTTATACTAAAGCCCCGTTGCCACCTACAAGAACTGCTATGAAGTTTGCGACAAAATTTCATGAAAAGTTGCAAGTTTGACAAACTTTGTTTAATAAAATTTTTAAACATGTTTAAAAATTTTGCCCTTTTCACGGATGATCACACGCTACCAGGAGCTTCCTACAGATTAGCGCGAGTATACGTAAAACGCTCAGAGAGTAAATCACGTATGAACAAGTGTGTCCAAGAGCAAAATATTTTTTTCATCCGTGGTCATACGTAGGTCTTATTCATGACAGTGTGAATGCCCCTTTATAGTCTACAATGAAATTACAGAATAATTATATGCATGTGCTTAGTTCACTTCTTGGTAAGTGCTAAGCTGACAAGAAACAAAATTGCCTTAACTAAAAAAATATGAACCCATTTCTTTTGTATTTTTAAGAGAAGATTTTATAATCCATACGCAGGCTATTGGCTACATAGTGCAACCAATTTTTTTTTTAACTAGGTAATTAAAAAATATCCATAATTAGGTCGCCTGGCTTTGAGGCGACAGCACACAGTGATTAGCTTTGGCAGTTCCCCAGGAAATTAGAATCTTGCCTTCACAAAAAAATATAATTACTTCAAACTTTAAACTTTAGATGGCGTCCTCTGAAGTTTAGTTTCCAAGTTTAAGAAATTGTAAAATCTAGAGACTACAACCTTTTGAAAGTAGCAGACTCTGGTCGTTTATAGCTACGTGTAGTAACCGGTGTGGATTTCACACAATATTGAAAGACAGAAGAGGAAATTTATAACTGCAGCTTTAATGCAAATTTGAGGTTATACATTCTAGTGGTTTGGCAAGGTGTGATGAATTATCAATTCCACGAAATGCATCTGCATTCATACACAACAGCGATGGGAGTGTGGGCATAAAATGGAAGCTGATTACATTTGACAATAGCATCAGTTTGGCAGAAACCACTGATGTCAGCTTGGCATAATCCACTGATGTTGGGTAAATGTATGGCTGTTAATTACAAAATGTTGTGTAATATTGTGAGGTATTAAATGAATGTGTGGTTATGGGTGATGTGCTTCATGTAATATGAGCGAAGCTCGTCACGGCCGTAGGCCGTGAGCGAAGCTCACTTCCCGTAGAGAGAGGTTTCAAAATGAGGCTGCACAGTGATCATGCTGAACCGGAAGTGTCTCAAAATTTCTAAAATACATGTAATCCTATGGAAGATCAACTTAATATCGCTTTTTGACCAATGGTCCAGAACGAGACTACGTCATCACGTCAAAACAACGTCGTCGGTTCAACAGTTGTGATGTCCATAATTTCTTAACGAATACACACCCAGCTTCAAACATGGAGAAAACTTGTTTTTCTGACTGAAACAATTCTAACGGTACATAGAACGGGTGTCTATGTTAACGGGGAGCCCAGAATATTTGACGAATAACCTTGAATCGATGACGTTCGCGCTAGTCACGCCACTGTTTGGCGATGACGTTTTTTCACACCAGGGGGCAAGTGTAAGCGATCGCAGCGCCCCTGGCGACTGAAGGTACGCATTACATACCTGAGCAGCTCTTCACTTATTTTGCCTCTAAAATCATTATTTATTGTCCAATTTTGAAAATTCAAAAATCTACATGGTCAGTACGATGTGTACTAACGTTATAGTCAGTGTATAGTTCGGAAGTCATAACAACTTAAATGGGTAGCAGGTCGATTCGTCACATTTTTTTTTCTTCTTTACCACCTCAAGACTAATTTTATTTGACAAAATGGTCAGGGTAGGCCTACAGGTTGAAGGTCTCTGGTCATATACATATTGTATAGCTTCGCTCACTCCTGGCATTGACAGCTACATATTAATACCCATAGAAGACGGTGCAATTGAATGTGTTAGCCGGTTCAGGGTTGGCGCTTCACAGTACGACAAGCACGCAGTGACAGGTTCATGTCAAACAAAGAAAGAATTTGTTAATTTAAATACACTAATGAAAAGAAAATAATTAATGTTATAGATTTAATTATTAGGGAATCAAATCATGAAAAAAAAAAGTTATGTTAAGTACGCAGAAATATGACGTCACAATAACAAACAATCACAATGACATCACTGGCTATTGTAGTGATTATGACGTCACCAATTGTAATGGACACCATCCACCAACCCTGAGAGGCCCTGGATGGCTTATGCAAATGAAGACCTGACCAATCTGGGTATATCAATCTATGAGTGAGGGATAAATATGTTGCCTTCTAAGAACTGTGAAGAACTGTTAGGAACTGTGATGAACGTTGCCGATTAACTATAAACTTTTACGATCTCTGACGAGCATTTTGACAAACAAGTACAACAAATTTGACATGTTCAAATATCATCGTAGCCTTCTACGAACTTTTAGAACTTCGTCGGACGTCGTACAACCTCGTAGGTACGTCGTTGCAGTTCGTAGAAGATCTTAGGCACGTCATAAGAGTTTGTGTTCAGATCGTAGGTGATCTCAATTCGCCACACATTATGAAGAACTATCGTATAATTTTGAAGGTTGTGGGTAGACCAATAATTGGCAATTATTAGAGCTGCCTTGGCGAACTGCCACGGACTTTGCTCACTCATACATTTGTACTTCATGAAATTTTGTCACAAAATTCGTAGCAATTCTTGTAGGTAGGAACGGGGCTTTATGTTTTAATCTGATGAACCCTCACTACATAGTTAAATGTGATGAAATCATAAATTGAATTGATCTATCTAAATAGTACATTTCTCTTAATTACATTTTGCAAGCTGCTCACAGCGCCTCCACTCCTAATAATTATGATTTTATGCATCATGTGATGCAGCATGCAAAGTTGACACATACATGGTATGTTGACACATACATCTATACATATACGTGCACAACACACAGGTGCAATGATTAAGGCAGATTGTATGGCCACAAATAATGTCCACTAAATTTTTAGTCATATTTGTTTGTAGAGAGCTTGGAGCAGCTGCAAAAAATTGAATTTGCTCACAAGGGGGAGTGCATGACTCCGAAAAGATTAACAGCCTCTACCATATTTTGGTGCCAAAGACTGCATCCTGTTGGCCAATGTGGATATGCTGCACTGCTATTGGCCACGACTATATATAACACAACATGAGTGCCCCTGAAAACCTAAGTTGAGCAAATTCAATGAGCAACATGGAAGCTATTTGGAAACATAGGATAGTTCTCTATTTGCTTATTTTCCTTGTTAAGGATATGCTTCTGCCTAATGATAATGTTCATGTTGCTGGTGATAATGATATAACATCTAATTATAATTTATTAAGTCACAATGTGGTGACTGAAATATATCCTCATGGTAAAGACACACCAGATGCAAATACTTCTAATACAGGGGATCTAGCCACGAACTATTGGCAGTTTCATGTTGGTAGTACAATTAATACTTATGCACCACCTATAATAACTATTGTTGGGACAATTGGTAATGTGTTAAGTATCCTGGTCGCTTTGCAGAAAAGCAATAGAAACTCTTCTCCAGCATTTTACATGGCAGCTTTAGCTGTTTTGGATACAGTGATGTTAATTCTTGGACTTTTTCAATATTGGTTGCTGTTTGGATTCCTTCCGCAGCTTTTATCCGAAGGGCATTGTCATGGTATGTTTTTCATCGTCAACTTTTTCTCCAACTACTCCGCATGGACTGTCGTTGCGATGACTTTCGAAAGAGTTATCGCAGTCACTATGCCTCTGAAGGCAACGACGTTATGCCGAGTCCGCAATGCTCGTATCGTCCTGCTAATCATCGGCGGTGTGTCAGCCATTAAAAACCTCCATTATGCCTTTACATCAGATTTCACTTATCACCCGAAAACTTTGGCAGCAATGTGCGCTTTTGGCCTTGTTCGCAAAGACGCTTTCCGAAGAATCTGGCAATGGGTGGACACTGTGTTGTCCTCTCTCCTGCCCTTCGTGGCAATCCTTGCGGCTAATGTCATCATCATCATCAACATACGACGACAAAGTTCTGAGCGAGCCAAAATGACCACATCAGGTCAGTAAATCATCTTCACCTAATGATCGACATCAATTTTTTTCTCTAATTATTATGATGAAAATATTTTGTAGCGTGTCTTGTAGCCACGTTGTTTTTCAATGGCCTTGATCAAAAAGTATAAAGATAAAATGGTTTACTTTTTTTTCCATCTCAGTACTGATTAAATTCAAAATATAATGGGCCAATCCAATGTGTATCAGTATAACACAAGGTGTGTAATAGCAATATAATTCATGAAACTATTGTGAAAAAGGCTTTTGTACAGCAACTTTCAAACATTCTGGTGCAATCACAGACTTTGTTCCTTAAATACGCTGGTGTACATTGGCTTGGCCCATGTTTCTTAAATTTCATTTTTATTTTTTAGGAGTGTCGGTCAATGGACTATTGCCAAAGGCAAACTGAATATATTATGATGATAATTTAATTGGTCTTTATAGGATCGTATGATCACGATCATAGGGAAGCTATTGACAGACTAGCTTTCATGTTTGACATTTTAGCATATTGATTACAATTTGGCAATGCTGTTGCTTGTGGAGCGCGCTCATCTCCTAAAAATATTTTGTTAAAAAAAATTCTGCAACATATCTTGCAGTTCTTGAATAAGCCAGCCGATTTTCCTTATACTTTATGCTGACCTACTGCAAAAAAAAGGTTATGCTATGTTTATTCAAGGGATGTTTTGTTACAGATAGGCCTAACGAAAAGTCTCAAGCCAAATCAAGTGATCAGGTAAGTATCCACTCACCAGCAATTTTCAAAATTCTAACTTTTTTTGAAAGCTTAGTTCTTGACCAATCCCAATATGCAACTGGCATTAATTTATTAGATTGTAGACGGAGCGCTATTTTCCAGCGAATCGTAATCAATGAAAAAATTAGAAAACTACATTGACAACAGAAATATTGGGGTTGGGTGGTATAAAACAATTACACAATGATTACATTGTGAGACATGAGATATGTACACCCTCAAATATTACATTTTCGGGTGTACTTATCATCATGTCTCACATGTAACCACTGTATAATCTAGGAATATTTAGAGACTCTAATATTCCTAGGTATAATTGTACATGTTCATGGCATCATGTCACTCGTGATGTACCTGAAACTGAATTATTAATTATTACAGATAATTGATATATTAATTCATTGGACTGTATTAATTATGGTAACACTCAACAAAACCACAAAATCATAAATAGCCTTACACATGCAATTAAATCCGGAATGTACTAATTTGATGTTCATAACTTCATGTACAGTGTACACCACTCCCCAAAACTATAGCACCACTTGGCAACAATGCCCGAACGGTCTGATATTTTTGGAGGCCGGTGTATAGTAATCACAAGAGTACTTTACATGAGTTTAACAAACGTTACAGTTTTAGTTCATGAACAATGAGTCATACATTTACAAATAACTTTTCCAGGAGGTCCCCGAATAAGGTTTGATTTAAATACATCCTCAACTGTCCCAAAATGATCACCTTGATAATTATGATATTAGGCAAATTCCTCATAATATCATATTATGACCAGTGGCGGATTTAGGGGGTAAGATATACATTCAGTTCCATAAAATACGATCAACTCTAGACAGCTGTAACAACCTATTCCGGGCTGTAGCTATAACTAGTACATTTTCATTAAAAATGCAGTGGTCCCGGCAATACATTTTTATTTGTCAACCTTCCCCCCCCCCCTCCCCCCATGAAAAGTTTTCTGGATCTGCCCCTGATGGCCTTATGGTTAATTCATAGAGTTGGAAACAAATCTCATAGAATTCGAGGACGTCATGTGAACCAATACAGTCCCATTGGCTAAGGCAGTACCTCAGCCAATAAGAGTCGAGTTTAGCAGACAATTCTATGAGATTTGTTTCCAACTCTATGAAATTGGCTGTAACAGAAAAAAATATATAATCTCAAGTTTTATCCACTGTGTGTTTTTTTTTAATACAACCTCGGAACTGTGTATAGCCATTGACACAAAGGTCAGAACGTGGCATCTGATAATTGATCCCTGACATCTGCCAGTTATAGAATTATAATCACTCAAATTATATTAAAAAGTAAAACTTTCTAATATATTATGATATGTTGCTGTTCATATTTGCAAACAAAATGATTTTATTTACAAGGTTTATAGAACTACATAGGAGTGATTGGTAACAGTAAGTTCATGATGTCAAAGATCAAATTTGAGGAATGGAATTATCTGTGTTAGTTTTACATGCAAAAAAAAAAAAGTCTAATAATATGTTTGCACATATCTCGATGCAGTCAGATTCTCCAAAAGACCATCTACATTTTGTACATACAATACAGTACAAATTAGTTGAACAATGACAACAATAACAATAATCTTTATTTAGAGTCAATGTAAAAAATAACACCTATTCAAATTGACAAAACTGATATTTAATATTACATTCTAGAACTGCTGGCAATAGATTTAGGTAATTGGTTAAGCAAACTAAAAAAGTCTCAGACTATGTTTTATTTAGCAAAATCTCATTAAATACTTCGTTTGCTACTTGATCTATATTATGCAAAATATATGAAAAAGAAATCGAAGCGTTTTAATATATATATATATGACACTTGGCTCAAAACGTCACAGTGACGTGTATAGTACGTCTGAAGTGGACATTCTTGGTGGTGACAATCTATTTAAGAATAGTACCTAGTGACTATCTCTCTTGGCAAAGATATTTAGCTTTAGGATTCCATACAACAAAGGCACAAAGGACGATGATCAAAGTATCCAAGGGCTTTAGATCCTTTTAAGAAAGACTCGCTCCCCAATTATCCTAAAAAAGCCTCAACTCTTGGTGCCTGCGAGACCTTTAAAGGTCACAGGCAATAAACTTCGTGATTCCTCTGAAATTGGGAATATCAGTTCAGCCGGAACATACCTTGTCCTCTGCATGACAAAAAATGTGGAAAACCACCGTTATCTCATCTCAATGCTTGTTTTTCACACCTGCGGCGCATCGCCGTCATGAACGCCAGGTGCTAATCGTGACGTCATCGATGTGATTTGATCCGGCAGCTAAACAATCTGCAGGCGTATGGGGCCCAGTAACATAGGCATGGTATATAGGGCAATTAGGTTACATAGATATATTCATTTATTGTAGATATATTAGAGATTATAGAGGCCTATATATTTAATTTTAATATATATATGACAAGCCTAGGTCTACAGAAGTGCTCAGAAGGCCTAGAAATAGGTTCACAACAGAACCTCTTTTTTTTTTCTTTAGATCACATTCAGAGTTGGGGTCTTAGACTTAATTTTTTCTAATTTAAATCATTTTAAGGTCAAAGATTTTAACATGAAGTAAAGGGAATTTCACAAAAAATTAAGTATTTTTGCAGAATTATTAAAACAACACACGTGATTAATGAATAAATAGCGATGTCAATCAAACTTAAGCTCCGCCCCCTGCAGTGACATAACCACATTGAAATTATTACGATAATTAATGTGAGCGGGCCCAGTCAAAACACCAACTAATTGTAATGACTGTTAACTGAATAGCCAGTCAAGTGTAATTGTTTACCAAGCATCTAATAATGCAAACCATGCCTAGATCTATTAAAAACATGTAGATCATGTAAATGATTCACGGCTCAATTTTGTTGGGTTCAATGAACTTTTGACAGTTATTGATTTGTATATTATGTAGTACTTTGGATACCAATATACAAAGCAGCCAAATTACTAAAATTACAATAATAGCCTATTTTCATCACCTTACAAGTTGGGGTTTGATTATATTTGATTCTGTCTATTTTGTGCTGATCCATAGTATAATCATAATACTATATTAAGGTATTTACATTGTAGGCCTATAGTGCTGCTGGCATTCACAAAACACCAGATATCTTTTTTTATTAACTGGGTGTGAACTTTCTTACAAGTATGGTCAGTTTCATGGTGCGTAACCTACCTCGGCATAATGCAGAATAACTATATAAAAAAAAAAGTATACATAGAATCTATTAATAATTTTTTTTTTATTCTTTATCAAAGGTCAAGTAAAACATGTAAGACTATTGACAAAAAATTTGAAAAAGCAAGGATTTTTTAAATATGGAATTCAACTGCACACATTAATTAACAAATTGGCCATATTTTATTCAGCCGAATCAGTCGGTACAGCCAAGTCAGGTTCAGTCAGTTCAGTCAGTTAAATCAGTCTGTTGAACTCAGTCAATTATGTCTGTCAGTTAAGCTCATCCGTTCAGTCAGTCAGTTCAGTCATGTCAGTCTGTCTGTCAGTCAGTCAGCACAACATAACATACCAGCTGACAACTAGTCAGTCATTTAGGCAACCAGACAGTGGTTTTATTCTTGTACCTTAAATATAATTTGCAAATTGTAGATTCAGTGACATAAACCTTAGGGTTGTCATCAGCATTTCTTTCTCAAAAAAATAAGGTATTAGTGTATTTTTTTTATTGTGTTGCTTTAAAGGGATATAGATGATAAGATAGTTACAATTGAACTATTTAAAAAAAAACCGCATTGTTTTATCATGTATAGAAGCCAAGTAATTGCCAGTTGAAGTTTGGCACTCCTCCAACATCTTCAGGTGAGTTAAAGACGAATGTCTTTAGTTAAAGAAAGTCAGGTGAGAAGGCCAAGGCAAAAAGTGAGGCCAAAGATTGAGCCAAGGCAAAAAGTGTTTCTGAAGTGCAAACTAAATGTCATGTTATTAGCTAAACAGTAAAATGATGAATTCCAGGTGTCTAGAAGGAAGACATAGATTAGTTAAATAGTGTTAATTTTAAAAATACAGCATATTCCTGAGCATCTTCTTTATGTATTTGTTTTATATTCATAATTTCCCTATCTTTAACTGTCATTGTGGTCTAATGAAAATGGATAGCCTTTATACTGTGAATGAATATTCATGGCATATATATATACTCTGTCTATTCTAACCAAGGTCTTAATTGTGAGGTTTGCATTTCTTTCTTATGTATTCACCAAGGAAATTCAGTATATTTATTAAATTAGTGTAGCAATTTAGTGCTTGATACATGCTCAAATGATGTTTATATTATAATACTGTGTTTTACATCATGTTGCCAAATATCAGAAAATGTAGTTATTAATACTCCTAATAGTATTGAGAATCATAATTAAAGCAAAAAAAATCAATTACATATAAGCCATACATAATTTATTTAAATATGCTTTAACAACAATATTGTTCTGAGATTTGTTATAGGCCTACACCTAATTACCTGCCAAACTAAACATTTTCATATTTAAGCAACCATCGCATTGTGCAGTTTTAAATTTCCTTTCTTTGGTAACTGGGGGAATTGGTATAAATAAATGCTAATATCTCTTCACAATAGTCGAATATATTAATATTCGAGCTTTTAGTTCCCTGTACTACTACTACTACTACTACACAACAGCAATGTTAGATTTTGATTGCCCATGACCTTTAAGCACTCATCTGGGTGTTGGTATTGGCACTGCAGATGCAGTACTGGGCTATCAACAATTTTACCTATTAATTAGCACTGCATTCCAGAAGCAGTGCCCTAGCTTAGACTGTTTTGGCTCTGTAGTGTAGCCAGCTATAGCCAGACAGTTCCGTTTAGTGACAGGTAGCATCATATAGCAGAAGTTGTCTACCTTTGTCTACAGGGGGCGACCTAAAGACTTGCACCAGGCATCTCCTCTTTCAGGATAATTATGTGTTTACCAGTTAGCTTTACAGTGTATATGTATTTGATGTGCCTACTTTAAGGTATTTTTATACAACCTTTAAAAAGTTTTATATTTTGTTTAATACAAAAAGAAAAATATCATATAGACTTAAGACTCTTTATTTGCTCTTTCGTAACCACTATAACATTTTCCAAAAGTTAAAATGAAAAAACCACTGAGGGTTTGTTGACGAGACATTTGGCTAACAGACATTTTGTTAGATGGATATTTGGTTTCTTTATCAGGACAATCTACAGAGAGCAACAAAGTATCCTCAGGTGGAGCTTCATAATCAGCTGGAAAAAATAATTTAGAATTGGGAATGAGTAAATCTGGAACTTAGAAAAGCATTAAAATTCACTATTAATATTGCTAAAAATGTGTTCATTGTTAAAAAATAAATAAAAATTTATTATTTACTTATGCTATAATATAAACTTAAAATTATTCCACCAATGGAGTCACTAGAGAAGGAGGGGAAAGCTCTGTTATCACACACATGCATCCATATTTTTAATGGCCATTTAAAATAGTTCCAAGGCTAATTAGGCCCAGAGAGCCGTAGAATTAATGACCATTTAATTTCATGCAGGTCCTCTTTGATGTCCTATGTTTGTCTGACTGCTGCAGCAGCCAATCCAAACCCCTTTCAGAGGGGTTTTTAAATATTGGGTCCTAGCAGACATTGAGAGCCTCACTTTTAATGTAAGGATTTCCCAAAAATATTTTAGTCATTGTGTGCGCATAGTAGGGAATACTAGTTTTCCTGTGAAAATCCGCCCAGAATTAAGCTAATTAAGGCATTTTAAGCAAATTACAACTGCAATATGACAACGTTAGGTGTATTTTACTTGGCTATATTTGTCTTATCCTAACTGCTGCTTGGAAAGAGCAATTTTTTGGCTACATGCCAATATTTATTTTATTTGTGTCGGTTGATGTCAGCCTGAGTTATGTTAATTTAGAAATTCATTGTCTGTCAATTAAAACGCATTTCTATCAGGCTGAACTTTGCTTTTATAAATTCATGATTTGTCATTTATAATTTTATTGATTTTCATTTGGATGTCAGACAAGACATATTTTATATTAATATAATGTGACATATCATAGAAAATACATAAAATGTTCGAACAATACCTTAAAAAGCTTCCTTCTTTATTTATAATACAATATGTTGTATTATTGAATCATTTTTGCAGAATGAGTTGGGACAACAATGTTGTGAATACAATCTAGTTAAAAACATGAGAGCACATTTATAAAAATTTTGGAAACCTCCCACTTTATTTGGCCAATCATTACACAGTTATTTTGGTTTAAACCCCAGGAATGTTTATCAGCTTGGGTCTTAAAGACAGTCACCAGATTAAATGCCCATCATTAAAAGACCATCGCGACTTACATAGAATGCAATAAAACCCTAGCTTTCTCCTCCTTCTCTAGTGACTCCATGTTCCACCAAACATGACAAATTTTTTGTACCTATATTTAACTCAAAGGGGAATTAAGGTTCATTTTTTGTTTTACTCACTTTCTTTTGTTCTGTTATGTATTTAAACTCTAGTAATTTTTACAAATTATTTTAATTACCAATTATTGCAGTATTTTAATTTGTATATTATACACCATGACCTGTGACTTATTCTGCATGTTTTGTCAATTTCTGCAGTTTTTTGTCAATTTTCTTAAAAATAGATGTCACTTTTAAGAAAATTGACAAAAAATTAATTGATAGTGACAAGTGTCCTATTGCAGCTAATTAAATTGCAAAGTTCTTCAAAATTTGTTCCACATTATCATTTTTTAAACATGTTTATTCACACACATGCAGAATAAGTCACAGGTCATGTATAATATACAAATTGTAACAGACATTTTGATAAACCAGTGCTACCAACTTAAAGCCTCTTTATTTTCTCCATTTTAAAATCAATCTTTTTTAATTGCAATTCTTGGCACTTGGTGTCAAACTGTCCACACTGCTCAACAAGTGTCAAGTAAGACTCAAGTTTTAAGTGCAATTCACACCTCGGGCTTCTACAATGGACATTCAAGTAGCCTTCCAATAACCCAATTGTAATTGAGCAATTGTACATTTAGTACTGTTAATTAATTGGAGCAAATACAAAGGCCAAAAGCAACTGGTCATAGGCATTTATAATAGCAATGTCAATGCTTAAATTATGATAGTAGGCCTGCTCGGCCGGTAGCGCTAAACATCAAAAGCCATCAAATAACTGGCCCAACTGTCATTGATACATGAGCATTATCATCTATGTAGGTTACTTACCTCCAGTTTATGTCTTCTAAGAAATTGAGCTTCTCTGAGCAGGATTTGCAGTCAAACACGTGGAACTGACTATTGTCAACACAGACAGCTGGCAGATCCATCACACCGATGACGTCACACATAATCACGTGACCTACTTTTGCCGTGAAGCAGGTTGGCGAGGCGGGCAGCGTTATTAAATTGTTTATAATAACGTGTTTATTTGAGATTAAAATCCCAAATTGCGCACATGTGTATTTTTAAGCATTATCTATATTATAACTTACTTTGAAAGTGATTGCCTGTGACCTTTAAGACTTCTAATTATGTAACAAAGTTGTTGAAGCCCCTTTTTTCTGGGGCTGCATTGCTTGTATTTTTTTTGAAACACTAACTATTTCATAATGCCTAGGATAACTGAATGCTTTATTTATATATACAGACAAAACTGAGTGACTGCAAGTAAACAATTACGGATTAGTCCATAGAAATGTTTACTATTATTATTATTATTGGAGTCAGTCAAATTTTCAAAACTATAGTAAAAAATTCATAAGTTAGCTGACTATTATTCTACTCAACACTGAGTATAATAGTGACATTTGAACATAGATGTATACAATAATCTAAAATTACAGATTTTATCAGTTTAAAAGATAAACCATTACATTTCTGATTCAGGTTCTTGCATAGTGTCATTTATCATTGGAATGCACTCAATATAAACTTATATATATATAGATATTACATCTAGTGCGCAAAATATATCTATAATGAATAGTGACATGTCATTGATGTATTTAATCCAATCAAACTATAACTAATGAGATTTCTAGTGTACTGACATGTTTTACCCACTGTACTAGTAAATTGTTGTTTTCAAGTGTTAAATATAAAAATAAAAAAATAAACATTATTGATTTAAAACTTCGAAACTAATAGATAAAGTTTTGATGAAAATCAGTCTTCCAGCTTAAATTTAACTTGTCCATAATAAGATTAATCTTTACAAATTAGTAAAGATGTTGGCAGTCTAAACTGGTGTACACTTTCACAACTTAAGTTTGTATGGCTACAAACATTTTAATCAAACTGCATGACTTCTAATATTGCAAAAACCAGAATGAATAAATCAATCGAAATTTGTGGTCTATCCATAACAGTCAAATTAATAACACAGTTAATATTGTTGGCATGTGTTTTCATGATGTGACAAATATTCAATTATCGGTTGAAAGATCAGTAGTTTTTTTTATTTATACTCTGATTACAAATGTATTAACCAAAAAGCAATTTAACAGGAATTTGTAAGATACAATAACTTATAGTTGTTTACTTGCCAATTCTTAGGCGTGGTACTTGTGTATTGACTCAGAATTTCATCTCAGTAGTTGTCAGTAATTAAAAGAGCATAGCCAAATACATCCATGTAGTTTTATTGAACTGAGTCAAGTGTGAATCTGGTTAATTTAGCCCTACATGAGACACACACTTTAAGGCTAACAGCCAGATTAAAAAACACTCAGATAACTTCAAACTGAGCTTGGTGCAAATTGACAGTAACTAAAGCAACTCAATAGTGGATTTTCACTGAAGGTTCTCTGTATTTCCACCAGGTGGCTAAAACAGAATACTGCAATTCTATTGACTTATGTCCTGCTGAATTCAGGGCTGTTCAGTGAAAAGACTCTATTGAAACTGGTATATATCTCTGATTTTTTAACCAAGTAATATTATTTAATAAGTACTTATAATATCAGATAGCATTCCAAATTGCATCAACATCGGTGATGTTGATACAATGTTGTTTTTCTGACGCTGGCCTGATTTGGAATGCTATCTGGGATTAGGTCAAGGTCGTTCAAAAACTGGCCAGAGTGGCCGTCATTCGGCCAATGTTGCATGCTATCCGGCTATAGCAGTTATAAATAAAACCCCTTATGTTTTATTGCCCTAAGTTGTGTTGCTGATATTACTGTTATTTCTACAGATACAAAGATACAGATTCTTATCCTAGATGTTGACCCGATATGGCATGCTATCTGGATTGGTCACGATATATGGGATTTTTTAGGACAGCTGTGCATCCACAAAATGGCAAAATATATGATAAATGATGTGATCAGTCTTACCGGTTATCACAAAGTTTGTTCTCAGTCTTCAGAAAAGTTTAACAACTTCTTAAACGTAATTTTATTTGCAGGGTGTGACAGTGATGCTGATGACAGTGTCGTTTCTCTTCGTCATACTGACAGCTCCCTTGTTTTGCTTTCGACTTTACTTCACATTTGTGAAAACCAACAACAACCCTTACCTCCAAGCTGTCTACAACATGGGACATCATATTTGCCACAAACTGTGGTGAGTATCACACTTTAGGTCATGTTTTGGTCATAGATTTTTGGAAAGTTTGTATTTGTTATTTGTAATTTTCACACTTTTAGTGACAAGCATAAGACCGATTTATCATAAATGTGGTAATGCGGTATACATCACAAATTAGGTACCAATGCCCGTAACACAGACCGCATTCCAAATTGGGACTGTATTGTGTCTACATTGCACTCTGAAATATCCTGCCAAGAAAACTAAATTTGGTTTTTGGACTTGTCCCTGAACTATATCAGTTTATTATTGGAAACACAAATTTTGGTATTTAGAAAAATCTAAATTTTTTACTTTCACATAACTGTCAAATGGAGTTTCACAAGTAGCTGCATTTTTGTCTGTTGAAAAACTACACAAATATAAACAATGATTACATCACTGTAACCCTGATTTACACGGTGTAATACTGAAAACTCCTGTTGGGTTATTTGAGAAACCAAGTTTTCCAGTAAACTACAAGACATGTCCTGTGGCTATGGATTTATGTGAAACCAAAATTTGACTGTATAATATTTTTCAAACTAATTTGACCAATTACTTTGACATACAGATTGAGGTACAAGCTTCCTGGTTATCATATCCCTTTCGAATGTTCAGGCCAGTATGGTATAATTGGTCATCATGCAAATAACACAATTTCAAAAAAGTTTAAACTAAATCAAACCATGAATCTACTGATTTTCAAAAACACCTTCTCTCAGCTCACGAGTTAAATGGCCAATTTATGTACTATCTCTACACCTACAATGTATATGCAATTTCAGGTACGTGCACAACGCTGTAAATTTCTATGTCTACTGTCTGACTGGGAGGAAATTCAGGCAGGATTTTGTCAAGATGTTTTGCAATGATGTCAATAACAAACCCATAAGATCTGAGAGCAGCGCTGTCGTGTCAACTGTGCAATAAAGCAACACCGCTTGAAGCTATATATCGTTCAATGGATTTTATGATAAATTGAATTACCCTTCTCTAAACCTGAACACTTAATTGAAGTCGTTCATCGTTTATGCATGCTATATGAATTTTCTTCTTGAAACCTGTAAATACGTAATTATAAATATGTTGTCATGTTTACATAAACATAACAAACATTACGCAAAAGACTTTTACTCATTGAGAAGGAGTTAAACTTTTGCATATTTACATGTACGTCCATTGATTAAGCAGACATTTTATTCTACCGTTTCTACATAATGATGTAGATCCTAGAGAGCATTCCGAATCGGGCCAGCGTTGTTTCTATATAGGCCACCCTCGGTATGTAAGGGTTTATTTTTATATAATATAGGGTGTGTATATAAAATATTGTGTATAATAAATAATGACTAGAAATATTAGCATGTTGTTTGTTATGTGTATAATAACATTATGTGGCACAAGAGGGAGATTCTCCCAGTGACCTGTGATCAGTGATGTGTGCAGGAGGCACCAGGTGGCCACAGGTGCCTGTAGCCAATTCTCTGGTGGGACTTTTGCACTACTGGAAAATTCACTGAAGCAGCAAGACCTCAGGAACTTATGTTCATGTGAATTCATTTCTATGTATAGAATACACATACAAAGCACAAAACACCCTTCTTTGAGAATAATAGTTATCAACCATTGTGTGAGAAGACCCCAGATAGGGGTTTTTTATCTTAATTCAACAATACAGATTCGAACCATCACTACTTCGTTTGGTGTAATTGTGAGGGCGATAACAATGGCGCAGTCGACAGGATTGGTCATCTCATGAACGTCATTCGTCAATCATGATTCGCACATCCGTCTCATCCGTGATCGCATTGTACGAGGAAGAGTCGTAAACTCTGTGCACAGGAAGGAAACCGTCATACGTCTGATTACGTGTCGCATGACAAGTTTAACAAGTAAGAAGGGACAATCTGTGATTGATTGAAATCTACTAAAGTGCAGACAGCACACTAGTAATTTCTATTTGTTTTGAAAATTGCCTAAAAGGACATTTTCTGGTGATTTGATGGACACTTTTTATGAGAAAGACAATTAACTTAAATTTTTGATTGAATATTGGTTGACTATTATTCATTTGTACCAAAGTGTTTTGCCACTTAAGGTTGCTGTTTTAAGTGTTAATCAAGCAGTGTTGAATGTAATCTAGAGGTGTGAAATCATAACAAAAGACTTCATTCACAAAGCAGATTAGCTACTGTGTATTCAGGAAGTTTCATTCATGATAGCTTTCACAAGTCTTTGAGCTTCCAAATCTTTTGCAAGTTATTCAAATCCTTTGTTGGGTACTTAGATGAGTCATTGTATATTATTAAGTCACTTAAAGCTGATAATCATTGTTATTTACTTTAACATTTGGTTACAAGAATCATCTTTAACATAAGTTTAAATCAGTATTAATTCATTATAGTTGGGAGTTACAATTTATTTTGAGTTTATTACCAAATTATTGTCTGTTATAATTTGATTTCATACTCTTACAACTTTATGTTCGTACTTTGATTAATTTAATAGTAGTGAATTAATTCAATTTAGTATTTAATTGTACTTACTTAATATAGATATATATATTGTTAATTCATACTTAGTTCAATTATTTACACTTTATTCAAATAATTAGTTTAAATGCTTAATCTTAGGTTTAGATTATCATATCTTAGGGTACCTATCTCACACAACCGTTGATAAATATATACAATTTATAAATTTATTTCCAAAAAAAACAAAAAAAAAAAAAAGTAATAGTACCTTAATTAAATTCATCCCTCTTACAAATTTCAATATCATATAACAAACTTTGACAATATGCTCCTCCCTAAACTATTTAAAATCAAAACAATTTTTAAATTTATGTAGTTCAACACCAATTATTTGTAGGGTCATTACTGAATACTTGCAGGCATACTTTGTGTGTTTATCTTTATAATATTTCACATCTCTTCCCTACTTGGTGTCTTCTGTTAGCCATCATGTCAGATTCTGAGACTGATAACCAAGTTCTGGGAGCCGTTGGAGCTGGACTTACAGTTGACCAACTGGCAGAGATGATTAGTACTTTGGGTCAAGCCGAGCGGACTCAATTAATTGGTCAATTACAGGGTTCAATCCCTAAGACTTCACTTAAGTTAGAAGCTCCGAGTACTTCTAATGTCGTGTCTGGCCGTCAGGGACTTAGTTTCCATAAGCTGCCGAAGCTATCCAAGTTTTCCGGTTCTTCATCAAAGAACGAACCAAGTTTTCCAGTTTGGCGTTTTGAAATTGACAACTTGCTGGGATCCTATTCCGAGCATGAAGTTGTACGAGTCATACACCAGTCAGTGTCTGGACTTGCGGCAGAAACATTAATGCGACTTGGAAAAGATGCAAACGCTACACAGATTTTGGAAAAGTTTGACAACATTTTTGGAATAGTTGTGAGCGAAGAGAAACTTTTGTCTGACTTTTATACAGCACAGCAGAAATCAAGTGAAAGTATTGCTGAATGTTCTTGTAGATTAGAAGATATCTTGAGTCATCCCAGGTTATCACCACAGATTACCGACCGAGATAAGATGTTAAAATCTCGATTCTTCTATGGTCTATGCAATGACTCTATCAAAAATGCAATACGTCATAGATTCACTGATGGAACTTACGATGAATTGTTAGTTTTAGTACGTGAAGCTGAAGATGAGGGAAAGCCCAGCAAAGGCTATCCAGATCTCTAAACCACAGACGCTGGACCCACTTCAATCACAATTGAAAGAGATTCAAGAGCAGCTTAGACAAATACAAGGTAAAATGTCTGAGTATGATAAGAGATTTGGTAAAAGGTATACAGGCAATGGGGCGAAGAACAACGAATCATCTAGTGGGGATAGAAAAGACAGAAAAGAAATCACTTGTTACTATTGCTGTCCGACGGGTATATAAAACGTAATTGTCCGAAACTGTCAAAAGACAAAGCACCTGTTGCAGGGAGCAGGCAATAGGTGGCACCATTGATGCTCCACCCAAATTAATGGGCCCAACAAATGAGACATGTGTAAAGCTGGAGGGACACCCAGCTCAGGCCCTGTTAGACACAGGATCTCAAGTTTGTTGTTTAGTACATATTGAGCTGAAGAAACTACAGACTCTGATAGAAATTGAAGGGGCAGGTGGCGCTTTACTGCCATACTTAGGTTATACTGAACTTCAGTTGACATTACCTGGTAAGGTGCTTGGTAGTGAAGATACCAGGTACAACAGACATTGTCCAGTGTTAATTGGGACAAACATCATTTCTCATTGTTTGGAGTTGCAAGAATCTGATACCAATGAACAAATACCTGACGCTTGGAAGATAGCATTTAAGTGTATGGTAACATATCTCAAGGAGGATGGACTGGCACACAAGTTAGTGTCAATGTTGCATATGAAATAATGCCCATGAGCAGTGTGATCGTAGATGGTCATCATTGTGGACTATAATGTGATGATACTTCATCTGTTCTGGTGGATGCATCTCTTGAGACTACGTTGCCTGGTGGATTGTTGATTACTCCTGCTGTTTATTGTAAATCTGATATTGATGATGTTATACCTGTACATGTCTTGATTGTTTCAAGCAAAATGATTACAATTCCTGAATCTTGTGTTTTAGGTCATGTAACCCCTGTTAAAGTTATATGTAATTCTGTTTCGGTGTCACCATCATCCGAGATTTTGGAAACATTTCCATTCGATCTCTTGAATGAGAATGAGCGACAACAAGTTCATCAATGCCTAGAGAAGCATATGAATGCATTTTCTTGGGGAGAGTGGGACACTGCAACAAATATCTACATGAGATTCACTTGACAGATGAGACTTCTTTTCACGAAAAATACCGGCGTATTCCTCCGGCTATGGTCTCTGAGGTGAGGGATCATATTCAACAGATGTTAGACGCAGGAATCATACGTGAGAGTTCAAGTCCTTATTCGTCTGCATCTGTATTTGTTCGCAAACGGGATGGATCACTCCGATTCTGTGTTGACTTCCGGAAATTGAATGCCCGCACAATCAAAGACAGCCATTACTTACCTCGAATAGACGACACATTCGATAGGTTAGCAGGTTCTTCATGGTATTCAAATCTCGATTTGAAATCTGGATACTGGCAATGTGGAATGCATCCGGACGACATCAAGTACACTGGATTTAGTTGTGGTAATCTAGGATTCTTCGAATATTGCAAGCTACCAATGGGATTAGTCAATTCCACGGCTACTTTTCAGCGTCTGATGGAGTCCGCAATGGGATCGTTGAATCTGCAAATATGTCTCTTGTATCTCGATGATATTATCGTGTTTTCTGATTCATTTCAGAGTCAATTACAGAGATTGGACATTGTACTATCCAAATTAGAAGAAGCTGGCCTTAAGCTGAAGCCTTCTAAGTGTAATTTGTTTCAGCGTCAAGTTAAATACTTAGGTCATGTTCTATCCGAGAACGGCATTGAGACTGACCCCGACAAAATCGAGAACGTACGCAACTGGCCAACACCAACTGATCGCAAGCAGCTGCACAGATTTATTGCTTTCTGTGGATATTATCGTCGCTTTATTAAGGACTTTGCCACATTGGCATTTCCCCTACAGAAGTTGTTACGAGGGACAGCTGGTTCAGCTAAACTAGCCAACTCCAAAGCAAAGAACGGCAAGAAGAAATCTCGTCTTTCATTTCCTCTGTTTGAGTGGGGACAGGAGCAACAAGCTGCCTTTGATAAGTTGGTTGATGTCATGACAACAACTCCTGTACTGGCCTTTCCTGGTTTTTCAAAACCTTTTATTCTACAGACAGACGCCAGTCAGAGTGGTCTTAAGGCTGTATTGAGTCAGGAAAATGATAGAAAACTTCAACCAATTGCATTTGCTAGCCGTGGTTTGACACCATCCGAAGCAAGTATCCTGCGCACAAGCTTGAATTTTTGGCGTTGAAATGGGCCGTTAGTCAAAAGTTTTATGACTATTTGTACGGAGCGAAGTTCGAAGTCATCACTGACAACAACCCGCTCACTTACGTTATGACAAGTGCTAAATTGGATGCCGCTGGTCTTCGGTGGGTTGCAGCATTGTCATCATTCGACTTCAGCATCAAGTACAAGCCAGGAAAGCAGAATTGTGCAGCTGACGCCTTGTCAAGTCTTGAGGAAGGATATCGTCGACTTTCAGATGATACGGTCAAAGCAATTTGTAATGGTGTTGATCAGGATGATTTTGTGTCCACCATTTGTATGTCTTTAGATGTCATTCCCGATGAAACCGTCTTGCCAGAGAGTATGTCTAGCAATGAATGGTCTGATCTTCAAGTCCAGGATAAAGCCATCAACTTAGTGCGTCGAGCTGTCCAGAAGTTGGAGAAATTCAATTCTGATGACGGTGAAGCCCGGAAGTTATGGACTCAACAGAAACGGTTGATCATGGAAAATGATGTACTGTATAGGACTTGCAAGATTGCAGACAAGACCATCAAGCAACTCTTTCTTCCGAAGTCACTTCGACCAGATGCTCTGCGGTTGTTGCATGATGAGATGGGTCACTTTGGACGCAACCGGTTGCTGGACCTGGTACAAGCCAGATTTTATTGGCCTGGCATGGCTGAAGACATCAAGAGTCATGTTGAGAATTGTATGAATTGTATTAAGAGGAAAAGATGGGAACCAAGAGCAGAACTTGTTAACATCATCACAAGCTACCCCATGGAGATGGTAAGCATGGACTATCTAGGACTTGAAACTTCTGTTGGTGGTTACGCTAACATTTTGGTGCTCACAGACCATTTCACCAGATTTGCCATGGCCATGCCCACAAGAAACCAGACGGCCGAGACAACGGCAAAAGCTTTGGTGGACTTATTCGTCAATCACTATGGGTTGCCACACCGTCTCCACAGTGATAATGGTGCCAACTTTACAAGTCAAGTAATACGAGAAATGTGTAAGATGTTGGGCATAGAGAGGTCGACAACAACAGTGTATCACCCAAGTGGAAATGGGCAGACCGAGAAATTCAACAAGTCGTTATTAGACATGCTTGCTACCATGTCAGATAACCAGAAGAGTCGATGGAAGGATTTTGTACTACCTCTTGTGCATGCCTACAATTGCACGAAGAATTCAGTTACTGGATTTAGCCCGTTTCAGTTGATGTTTGGACGTGAACCCAGACTTCCAATAGATCACAGGTTTGGATTGGTTGGACAGTCTGAAGAACTATCCTATAAGGACTAGGTTGAAGACTTGTGTCAACGGCTTGAAATGTCATATCAGATAGCCAAGAGAAGCATTGACAAATCACAAGCAGCTGGAAAGAAGCAGTACGACAAGAGAATTCACGGAAACAAATTGGAAATTGGCGACAAAGTGTTAGTAAAGAAAACCAAGTTCGATGAAGGAAAGAGAAAATTAGCAAATCGGCGGGAAGATGAGATATATATTGTCAAGAAACAATTAGAAGGTATACCTGTCTACGAATTAACACCAGAGAGTGGAAAAGGTAAAACTAAACGACTACATCGAAACAACATATTACCAATTCAGAAGAAGAAAGTAGAGAGTGAAGAAAGTCAGTCATCTGAAAGTAGTCCCGATGAAGAATATAGGCTGCATTTGTCATTGTCAGAGAATGAGGACATGCCGGAGGCAACGCCTACATCAACATCCCAACCAGTAGCAACAACGTCAAAACCTCCAACTCCACCATTACATAGGGAAACACAAGGATCTTTAGAATCATCTGAGGAAGAACCTGATGATAGACCGATTCCACGTCGTTCGAACAGACAGAGGAAAGCTCCTGATCGGTATCGGGCTGGATCATTTCCACAAACATCTCAAGAAGGAGACAAGGTCAAGCTTGTATCTCAGTTATTGGAGTTTTTGAACAAAGAATGAGGACATTATTTTCTTGTCAGGAAGGTGTATGTAAGGGTTTATTTGTATATAATATAGGGTGTGTATATAATGACTAGAAATATTAGCATGTTGTTTTTTATGTGTATAATAACATTATGTGGCACTAGAGGGAGATTCTCCCAGTGGCCTGTGATCAGTGATGTGTGCAGGAGGCACCAGGTGGCCACAGGTGCCTGTAGCCAATTCTCTGGTGGGACTTTTGCACTACTGGAAAATTCACTGAAGCAGCAAGACCTCAGGAACTTATGTTCATGTGAATTCATTTCTATGTATAGAATACACATACAAAGCACAAAACACCTTTCTTTGAGAATAATAGTTGTCAACCATTGTGTGAGAAGACCCAAGATAGGGGTTTTTTATCTTAATTCAACAATAAAGATTCGAACCATCACTACTTCGTTTGGTGTAATTGTGAGGGCGATAACAGGTACAGCATCCTTTTGACGTCAGCAACATCCGTGCCAACGCTGAAACAATTTGGAAAGCTGTCTGGGATAAAATTATGCGTGTGACACGATCTTTAACCTATGTTGATTTGCTTTTTAAAGTGCTTGCAGTTTTTGTTGAGTAATGAAATTTCGATAGAACATGTAGGCTTGGGGTGTTTTGTCAATTTTTTACGTCCTTTTCATTCTAAAAATATTGTACTGTCTCTCCTACAAATGTAAATGGCTTTGAGTCCTTTATTCTCATCAAAGAGCTTAACTGTTCAATGTCCACTGTCTCAATAGCTTACCACAGAAACTGTAGCTCTATAGCATATAGTCAGCCATCTGCCAGAAGCAGATGTAATGATGGGATGATAAGGCTCGGAGTCCACACCATGTTATACATTTACCCCCGATTACAATGACTGCCATGGCCATAAGTTCTCGGACACTTGTAATAGATGGTGACTAGCCTATGGTGCCTTGATCATGCATCATCCTTTTATATTGCAATGACCTGCATGTCGGTCAGTTTAACTTTAGGTCCATTGATGCTAGGGTCATGGAACTGCAGGTAATGTACCTTAGAGGAAGACCTTGAAGGAGTTCCAAAATGGACGACTTAGTCTGTTTTTCGGTCACAAGGGACAAACTCATCTGCAACCTTGTGGCTCTTCACTAGACCCCCACTGGTCAGCAAAGTATGTGGAAAACAAGGCTGTAAAGATGATCCCTAAAGAAACTAAATAAAGAAAAAGTGCCATTAAACAAAAACCAAATTAAAATTTGCAATCGTCCAGATACATATCTAATACTTTAGCTTCATTACACCTGTAGAACAGTGGATTCGTGTGGAAATGGTTTATTAACTTATTTTAATTGTGAAATTGAGAAAACTACGGACTTGCCAGCGCTATCCTGTGTGAAACTTATTATCCACTAGGGATGTTGAAACGTCGCAGGAGCCCTCTTGTGAGTTTTGGCAGAACTAGACGGCCATGTTCACATAATGCTGTCATGTTATCAAGTAAACATGAGATCAAAAATAGTGCAGAAATCGATGATAATTGGAAGAAATCAACCATATCTGAGCGCAATACAATAGAAAAAAGGTATGTCTAACCCTAGAGCAGGTGTATTTCGTGTGGCAAACATTTATTAAAAGGCTAGTTCCCACACAAGCCGAAAATTCAATATTTTTTCATCCAGGACTTTGTAACCCTGTCCTGTGGACAGGGGACTTGTAGCTACCCTTGGCAGTGCTTGAACTGAAAACCATTTGCCACAGCTGTATACCCTTGGCAGGCCTGTTCAAGCACAAGTCTTTCTCAGCTGCAACCTGGGGAGTATACTAATCAGTGCACCAGACTATGCACTCTATAGCCAAGTTCCCATTTACACCTGGGTAGAGTTTAGCAAAGAGTTTAAAAGGATTTGCATTCTTAGTTCCTCCTCGCCATTGTGAAACAACTTTTGGCTCGTAAATTGTCCGCAAAAATCTATTCAGTAACTGTAAAGTACCATTGGTGAACGTTTTCAATAATAATAAAAGAAATGTAACTATAACAATTACAAAACAATATACATATTTTATTTACAGTTTTATGTATAAAAGTATGATTATATGAGATTCACGTAACATGGTGAAATTCATAAAAATGGCAAGAAGCTACAGCTCAATTCTTTTGGCACTTCTAAATATATTTTCTTAACATTTTGCATATTGTGATGCTTCATAAGGCATCTCTATGATATGATATAATGTGACATAACGTAGATATCCTAACTACTGATAATATACCTAAAAAGCATAGACACGCTGTAAAAAAAGCTAATTTTAATAGCTACTTCTATTTTGTTTCCGTCTTTCAAAAATGTTTTCCTCCACACATTACATGTTGGCCCAGTGTCTGCAATGTCTGTGCAATGTTGGGCCACTGTTGGCCCCTCGGGTATGCTATTGGGGTCTATATTTTGGCAGGTATCGTTTTATCACAGATGAGTATTATGATCTTTTTCTGGCCCATTATAAGGTGGAGGATCGTCTTCAGAAAATCCAGGGTTCGATAATCCAGTATCATTAACCTTTTTCGTGGGAAGTGTGGTTCCATTTGGATCGACTTTGGCATGTGGAGCCTTCTCTCCCGGTTCTTCAACTTGTTCTACATCCTGCAAAAGTGTTTTTAAAAGGTATGTTACAATCAGGCAGGATTTTGATGCGCATTCAAATTGTCATTGAAGTGTCATTTAAAGATTACTATGGCCTTTTATGGCTATGGTTAGATAGCTACCAATTATGTTAGGGTAATTATTAGTAAAAAGTATAACTCATTGATGGTTTCATTGCCGAAAACCTTGCCGGGTAAAGGAATGTTACTATGAGTGCCCACCCATAAGAAAAAAGAGCTATTGCCCCCCCCCCCCTATAAAAAAAAATACTACAGAAACATAAAATGAAAACAATTAGATGGGAAACTGCATTATCCCAGATAGCATTCCAAATCGGGCCAGCGTTGATATCGCCAACATCATGCCGACATTGATACGATTTGGAATGCTATCTGATCTGGGATGATTGTTAAGGTTTACACCCTGCCAATATGCTGAAACCATCAGGAAACCCAGCTTTGGCAACTTTGGCCAGACACAATGCTCACACAACTCCACACCAGATCCTTTCTTTAAAACAACATTCAAATTGGTTTAATTATTTACTGGGCTTTGGCAATATTTAGGTGAGCTTCATTATGAGGTAGATTACAGGCAAGGGGTCCAAACTTAGTCTTGAGATAGGATGCTCTTTGCATTATAACTCACCTTATCATAATCAACATAACAGGAGAGGCAACTTCTGATACTAGCAGGAAGACAACAACATATGTTGGATAAGATTGGGTACGTCAGGCTCGGATCAACTTCATTTGCTTTCTTTGGTCCTAAACATAACACAAAAAGAGAAAGGGTGCATTTAACTGCCGCACTTACATAAAGGTGTTTAAATAAACTATTGCAACATACTGTTAATACAAACATAGGCTGTACTGCAGCAAAACCCCCAGCGACTGACCACATACTGACAGTCTTACACACAATGAAGATTGTATTCTTTTTTTTCTAAATTTTCTCAACATAGCTGACACATGTCAATGTGATTAAAAGGCTCTACTAGGCCTTAAAGACATAACATTTCGTTAGGGTCAGTGTATCAGTGCTCGAGTTATACTCCGGAAATGCTGCCATCCACCACAGGTGCTAACAATAACCCTGTTTGAACTTCGTTCACTGAGGGTTAAAAATATACTCATAGACTCTTTCAGTTGATGCAAATTGAAATAGCATAATTCAAATGTTGATGCAAATTGATATAGTATAATAAGTACAGTATAGTATTATAAGATTTTGATGAAAATTGAAATAGCACATTAGTACAATTGAAATAACATAATTAAGGATGGCAACTGATTCTTCATAATGTAATTTAAAAATGACTGTCAATGGTTAACTTATGTCATTGTACCTAACAAGTGATAGATTAATTCAAATTCGTTGTCGAAGCAGCTTTACCTGCGCTTGCTGTTGGGTCAACATTTTGCTGTCCTAATGTGCTATTTGGGAGTTTTTTTTAGATACTAGGTTCTTAGTTTACCTGTAATTAGACTGACGACTATTCCCACTGCACAGGCGACGCCTACTGCAAACGTCCCGTACCAAATGTAAGAAATGGCATAGAATGAGTAGATGCCACCTCTGAAAGTTAAGAGAATGTTTAGGTAATGGTGTGTGTCTTGATGTGAGGGTTTTCAGACTACACTCTTTGAGTTTAGATATAGGACCACACTTTAAAATGGCAACCAAATGCCAAAAAAGGGAAATATCTCCAATACTAATTGCCACATAAACACATTTTTGGTGTAGAGACAGGTTTTAGGGGTGAGGTGGTCTTAACGGAGAGGTTATACATAAACCAGATGGTCTTAATAGTGAGGTAGTCTTAAGAACAGAGAGGTTGTATGTAAACAAGATGATCTTAATAGTCAGGTGGTCTTAAGAACAGAGAGGCTGTATAGGAACAAGATGGTCCTAATAGTGAGGTGGTCTTAATAATGAGCTGTTTATTAAATTTTAATAGTAGTGAGGTGGTCTATGAGTGAATTGGTCTTTACAGAGAGGTTGTAATGGCTTAATAGTGAGGTGGTGCATGGAGTCACTAGTAAGGTGGTCTGTGTGTGAGGCGGTCTTAACAGATAGATTGTACATAAACAAGATGGTCTTAATAATGAGGTGGTATTAATCGCTAATTAAACTGTATGAACACAATTCCATTCAGTACATTTTTTGACATTGATTGCACTGTATAGTTTAGAGTAATAGTGACCAATGTAGGCCTACAGTACAATATACTAAAAAAAAGTGAAAGAAAAAAGCAACAAACTGTTTATGTTGTTGACAAATATGCATTGTTCATGGATATCCTAACTTTTAATCAATTATCTTAGAAATACAAGCAATTGTGACTCTTGTTATGGGGGTGGGGGCAAGAATAATACAGGGGTCAAATTGTTTTGCCTGGGAAGCTGAGAGCAACACAATACACCTATTGTCACTGACAAGGTCATCAAAATATCATGTGATATAATGTTATTGCACCCCCATTCTTATCTATTAATATTCTACTATAAAAAATTTGGGCTGTAAAATATATTGTTCACTTTGCTACTTGTGTGGATTTATCAATCACGAAGTTGAAGGAAAATATATAAACTGACTTCTTCCCCTAACAGTCCTCCAGTTGTTCTATACTTAAGGTCATGTCCAATACTTAATGGAACAGCACAATATACTGGTTTATAATCTGGAGCAATCAAGCAATCAATCAATCAATCAATCTTGAACCATCAAGTTACATTATTCCCACAACACTAATTAAAGTCAGTGTGCTATGCTCAGAATCATTGAATTCATTGCAGTGAATAGACACAAGGAGTGGCACATACAAATGTAAATCAAACATGGAATTTTCAAACCACAGTCTACTGTAGCAATATGTCATATCATAATATTATACCTCATTACAAAGAAAAAATTCTAAACTTATATATAATTATATTCTTTCCATCAATGCTATAGCATAATAAGGGCTCAGCTCCTAAAGCCCTAAAAAATTACATTGAATGAACCCTGTGACCTAGCTTGACCTCTAGCCCTGAAAACCCCAGAGTGTTTCGTTGTATACCGTGAGGTTGTATTACCGTAATTGTAATGTTGTGCGAGTCTTTTGAAATTTTCCAGCAACATGTTATTATATGATTAGCAAGTTTAATGTACACTTTCAACAGATGGCAGCACCTGTCAGTCACTTTACATCATCTAGCGGTAACCAACATGATATCATGCAGATAGTGGTTATGACACTTCGAAGGTTCATGTGAGCATATACATGCGATATGACATTTTAAAATATAAAAGCTACAATGCTTTCAGCATTTACTTTATCAGTATTGAATATCAGAGTAATTGTAGATGTTATTAAACTTTCAATGGTTTAATAGGCAAAAACACGATATGAAATTTTCAAGCTCAGGCGATCTTTTACACTATAAGAGCTACAATATCATGCAAAAGCTCATTAAAAAGAGGAGAGTTTAAGCTTTCAGCATTTTTCATGGGCTCTGTAGCCTTATTCTAAGCTGAGATATAAGCGGCTGTAAATTGCAACTTTGGTGCCCTCTAGCATCTGGACAGTTTGACCTACTGACCTAATTTTTCATATTTAAGTTTACCTAATCAGATTTTTCCTTTCTTGGTTTTTCTGATTTTAAAGATGTATACTGCACTCTATTCAAAATATGATTTTTAAATTGATAACTCAGGCCTCGTAGTCTATAATGACACATTTTATGCAGCAAAATGTCATGATCCAACGTATCAAATGCTTTTGATAGGTCTTGGAATATATCCATGCAGTATTTTCTATTGGTCAAGTATTCAATAATCCTATTTTGCAGTTCCAATATTAGAGCATGACTCAGCCAAGAAAACACATAATCACGGCAACTGGGAATTTGAATATTTAGCTATATACTATTCGCATATTATAAAACCTGTATATCATACTTCTGTAGGCGTAGCTTTAGATAGACTTAAGGGGCGTTCACACTATCACGTATAAGACCTACGTATGACCACGTACATAAGAAAATTGGCTATACGTGCTCACGCGTGGCTTTGTTAATCACATATAACTTCTTTCTATGAGCGTACGTGGGGCAATCATAGATTGCTCGGCGGACGTCCATCAAACACTCGCCAAAAGGATGTCCGTAAAACGCTCGCCAGACATCCGCTGCCAATCATCCATGAGTCATCCTTGAGGCATCCTTGAGGCATCCGTGAGGAACTCGTAAATCGCTCATAGATCGTACGTAGATCGCTCGTAGATCGTACGTAGATCGCTCGTAGATCGCCCGTGGGAGTGAATGGCGAGTATATACGGATGGTCAGTGGCCACGTATGGCTGTACGTAGGACGTACGTAGGACGTACATAGGACGTACATAGGATGTACGTAGGACGTACGTAGGACGCTTGCCTGATTCCCGAGCAAGTCACTTAACTAATTTAAACAGTTACCTCGTAGAACGTCCGCTAAAGTTTTAAACATGTTTAAAGATTTTTCCTCTCTTCACGTTTGCCCGTGAGTGGTGAAGCGCAACCAGGAGTGATCTACGAATTAGCGCGAGTATACGTAAAAGGCTTGGCGAGTGAATCACGTATGGCCAAGAATGAACAGGAGTGAAAAGATATTTTCATACGTGGTCATCCGTAGCTCTTATTTGTGATAGTGTGAACGCCCCTTTAGTAAGTAGAGCTATAGTTATATGTGACATGCGTATCTTTTCTGGAATAAACAAATGTCAATAAAAGCCATATATAATATCTGTGTACACTAAATTTTGCTCCAGTTTTTGTGTTAAACAGGTATTGTGTTATGAAAATGTTTGGTAAGCTGATGAAAGGAAGAGACATTTCCAAAATTATTACATTTCACTTTACTTACCTCTGAGCACCCCCAGTTGTAGCAGCAGTTGTGAAATCATCCATTATTGGTGTTGTGTAATTATACATTGTTGATGTCATCCAAGACATGGTGGAGTTGAAGGTGGAGTTATCTACTGGGCAAGCCGCTATGCTGACCGGAGACTTTGGAACAAATGGTTTGTATATTTGGGCACCAACACCCAACCACATAGTGAAAATCAGACTGGTAAAAAAACCAGCGATGGCACCCTGAAGCGATAAGTAACATATTAAATATTTGGAAGTATTTGATAACACTATCTAAAAAATTTCCAAGTGTTTAGGATGGCATGCCAAATCGGGTCGACATTGTTCCAACGTTTGCGAATGGTAGTCAACGTCGCGTTAGTTCGAACCAATGTCGTGCCAATGTAGCAAGGTATTTGGGTGTGCTTAAGTTTATCCAGATTTCATGTCATTACTACATGAAAATAAACGATTCTATTCTAAGATGTGATGAAACTACTGTTCTCAAAATGAATTGCTTTTGCATAATTTAAAATATGTGTTAGTTTACGTATATTACAAACTTAAGTATTTTCTTTCAAATATCAAAATGCCTATACTAACAATGTTATTGGCAAAGGGATATATAATTCCTAATGTGAAAATTCCCAGCTGGGGCCCACCAATCATTCCAAAAACGGCCAACGCAGCCTGAAAAAAAAAACCATAGGCATTAATTCATGCAGATATTTCTGCAATATATGTCATCATGAAGGGATAATCACGGTCTTCACCAATACACAAAAAACAAATTAGAAATGCTATTTTATCACCACAAGGGGAGACACTTAACCTACCTGCAAGACGCCCCCTAGCTGAGCAGCAAGGAACGTCAGAGCAATGCACAAGGCCCCAAAACACAGCACTGAAATGTTAAAAAAGCCAATAATACATAAAAATTTCAACATTCTATGGAGCAGGTTTGCACTCAGTCTGCTGCCTCAGGCACACACAATATATTAAAATGGTAGAGCGATATTTACCTTAAAACAATTAAATTATTTTGCCAAGTGATCATTACCAAATTTAGAATTACATGTATATACCTTTTGGTATTTTTGTCAATTTTCTGACTGTTTTACTTAAAAACTAATTACAGTGGAACCTCACCATTATGACCACCAAGTTGCTGGACATTTTCCTGGCCTAATACCGATTAATTCTTGAAAGAGAGTTAAATAGAATTACTGGAATTGGTCCTAATGGTGAGGTTGTCTCAATATTGAGGTGGTATTAAAGGGTTCCAATGTACACAGTCAAAATCAATCCGTTTATTTTTCGTTTGAGGTTAATCATATATTGGAAGTACACATTACCGTAATACACCACTTAAATGACAATCTCACCTATGACTTTTGAAAGCATTGTGGCACTTTTTTCTGTGATATTGGTACAGCAATGTGGTTTTATAATATCTTCCAGAACAACGGCAGCCAGAGAGTTCAGACTTGAAGAGATTGTACTGAAATAATTGGAGGATCATATTAGCTATAAATAAAATATCAATGTTTTTTTTTACAAATATGTTTATGAAAAATAGATAATAAAGTTAATTTGTGAGTTTTTAAGTGGTTAATCATTGTTCATTGAGAAAATATAGAAAACTGAAGTGAATGTCATATAATAATGTTAAATGGTTGTGTAATTATACATTGTTGATGTCATCCAAGACATGGTGGAGTTGAAGTTGGAGTTGAAGGTGGAGTTATCTACTAGTCTCTTAAGCCCCGTTTACACCATCACGAGCAAGAGAGATGAGTGACCATGCATGGACTATACTTGCTCACTCGTGGTCAATAGGGAGGCTGTTAATCACGTATAAATTCTTTCGACGAGCATTCGTCGGACGTCCAGTGTGGCGGTCGATAGTTCAAGAGCCTTCCACGGATATCCGCCGATCATTTCCCGAGTGTTCTACGAGCTTTACAAGATTGAACACTAGTGGATGGCGAGTATACACGATTGGACAGCCTCCTCTGTGTACCCGCGAGTGACCACGAGTGGCCGCGAGTGGCTTGGAATGGCCATAGACGTCCATAGATCACTCGCCAACTGCTCGCCAAGTGATTCCCATAAAAAGGTAAACAATTTTGCAAAACGTTCGCCTAATTTTTAAACATGTTTAAACATGTTTAAAAATGTTTGCCCTCTCCATGGATATTCACGAGTGACCAGGAGCATTCTACAGGTATCCATTAATCGCTCTGCCAGTGAATGACGTTTGGACAAGGAATAAGCAGGAGTAAAATAAATTTGTCATCTGCTCTCACTTGCCATCCCCACTCGTGACAGTGTGAACGTTGCTTTAGGTAAAGAATCTCAGATACGCATTAATATGAAAAAAGGGGGAAAAAAGAAATATGAGAAGAAAACAACTGTCCTCATTTTCAGACACCAATGTCAATGACTGGGGTTGTGAGGTAGGTCCAACTTAAGTAGGACAAATTCACAGTGTCATGTTCTAAAGTTTTGAAGAATGAACTATAGAGGAGTACACTGTAGGTTAGTGAAAATCTTTAAAAAAAATGATAAAATATAGGACAAAAAAGTGTTCACATTTTAAGATACAGACATAAACACTAACGTCACTGAAAATGGCCAACATAGCAACTGCTTTAAGTAAGGTCACAGCCTGTGATATATTTTTTTTTTCTCAAGCATTTACTGTTCACGTGAAAAGCCGTTCCCTGGAGCTTTCTTTTTGACACACAAAATATATTGTGCCATCACTGCAAAATAAAAATTAAACTTAAAAGTATAAAATAACTAAATTGTAAAGCAATAACATCTTGCTCACCTCAGTGCTCCACTAAACAAAGATGCAGTGAAAAGACCAGGCAGACCTTTGATGTTATATAATTCATCCATAACATAGCGAGGTAAAAGCTAAAAAAATAAAGGAAAATATGGCCAAATTAATTATTTTGTTATTGCAGCTGTGCATTTTATCGTGTACATAAGTGTTTCATTAGAAATGATAGAATATGTCCTTATTGGAAATGGTAAAAATTCTAGTGGGGTGGATTGGGACAAATTTGATTAACTGTCAAGTTGTATAGACTAGCCTTGATACTCTTAATTAAATTAATGATAATCTTTAAGACTTAAATCATCACTAAATGATGTCATAATCTTGTAATAAGTAAATAGACTTGCATTTTTACTCTAGGTGCGTCTTGATATACACCAATTGGGCCAAACAAGGTAGCATGCCAGATTTGGACAACATCAATAAGGCATGTTATCTGGGAAAGTTCATTAATTAGTATTTTCACTGGGCTGTTAATTTCACAGTCAATTAATCAGTATCGTCACTCAGCTGTCATTTTACAAACATAAATCACCTTTCATTAAAGCACTTTTTAGCTAAATTACCAAAATGTATAAGGCAGGACTGCCATTTGTGCATCATGACTCAATGCTGTTCCATCATCAGCACTAAATTGTAACCAATCCAATGTTGGCCTGAGTGGACACAATATTACATCAAACAGTGGTTACTATGGTTGCAAATATTGCATAGCCTCCAGTTTAATTGTGTTTTCCCCTTGAAGCATGGTCAACAGACCTGAACAGAAACCTTGAGGGAATTGCATTATAGTAAAATGGAAAATGTAGAACACTTCTGTCAGATGCATGGTTGCACATGATGATTACCGCTTATATAAAAACATAGTAACTAAAATCTTTGTGTGCTAGTATGGATCTAGCCAATTTGAAAGTAATGGTGTGAAGAATACATAGTCATCTTGAAAATAATCCTGAAACTATACTGAAATAATACATTTGCATAGTGGTTAAGCACTCCCTTAATCGGGTTGTGTTAGGTTCAAATCCTGGGCTATAGGGATTTAACTTATAAGTATTTATGGTTGCACTTGCCCATCAATATTAAAAGTAAGAACAATATTAAATTATTTACTAAATGTTTTTTAAAGTACAAATGTAATTAATTAAAATTGTAATTAAATTGTAATTTTATCAATAAGTTGAAATATTGTATTGTTTTGCAATGTGTTATGACACATACTCGTGTAGTACTGTTTTTTTTTTTTTATTATAATTTTTTTTTTTTACTTTATTAATAATATATCCTAAATGTTAAATATGATAGGGGATACATCCACCCTTGGGTAATGGTATTTTGTAAATACTCGGATGTATCCCCTTCCAACACATTATATGTTATTTTTATTCATGCTTTTTGTCACATATACTGGTAAATTAATGTACTTGAGTGTTGGAGAATAATAAAATGTCTAAGTAATGCATCAGCTGGATATGAATCACTTATCATATTGGCGATGATTTGTGTTCAGTTTCTGCAGTTTGCAGAATAAACTAATAGCATCAATTTGATGGAATTAAACCATTGTCATCTCATCATGATATTTGCCTAATCAGTCGATCAACTAACCCACAATGTCAAATTACATAACATACAAAATCGAGTTGATGTTGGCCCGGTGTTGTCACCGTTGAGCCCATGTTGGCCTGTTGACGCCAATATTGGCAATATGAACATTGGCCAATTTGGAAGGATTTGCATGAATAATTCCAATACAATTACACAATAATGATAACATGTCACATTGTCAGTGTTGGTCATCATCAACCGTCATCCGGCTGATGTCTAGCTGCTGAGGCATCTGGGTTGGCTTCATCGGCCAAAGTACAATTAAGTACAAGTAACATGCCACATCGGTTCAAAGTAGGCCCAACAAAAAGTGGTTGCAAGGCGAGTCTCTTGATGAATTGCCAAGTCTGAGCGGCCGTTGAATGAATTGTTTTTGATTCCGTGCTTCAACCACTTTCATAAGAAACTTTTTGAACATAGTGTGGAAATGGTCGAAGCACGGATGTGATTTCGGGCAAGGTTTTCTTAGTATCGTAGTTCCAATGTTGCAATGACTTGTAAACAACTATGAAAGTGGTTAAAGCACCGAACCAATTTTTTTTAATTTTCTTGTTCGACCAGCAAGTTTTTTTAGTGTACCGGCCAATTGCTGGCCCACCATTGGTCTTGCCTAGTATGCGATCAGAGTATATATGTTAACTGACCTGGTCCTTAGCAGTGATTCTTCCCTGGGTCAAAGGGTCACAGTCCTTGTACCTTGAATAGCAGACCATTCCACAGCAGCCACAGATGATGAGCAGTGCAGTTAGACCAGGGAAGTTCACCCAAAGGGCTCTAAAATTAAGCACAACTTGGCTAGAGAATAACTAAGATTTATATGTTTTTTCGAAAATGGTTAGATCGCATCAATGTTGTAGGGAATTCTATTTACATCTCTGGATGATTTAAATAGCGGCTATTATTAATATAACCTTTAATGAGCAATCAAAATGTCAGTTGAAACAGTTTTACACTTGATGCTTATATACCAGATGTCAATCGTCACTGCTCCTTTTTTTCTTCTGGTGGGTTTACAAGGGGGTACTTAGCAGTATTTCTCTTTCCTGTTTTTTACTAAAATTATCACACTAACAACTCTTTATTAATAAAAACTTAACTCACAATTGAGCCTTTTTGAGTGACTTAACAGACATGGCCCTTTGGACCTGTGCTTGGTTCACTCCATAAATTGGCAGCCATGTAAACAATCCACCAATTGTCAAGCTCCAGAATGTATGACGAACTGTGGGGGATGGATCAAAACTAAAAAGGAAGAAAACACAGTTATCAACACAAGTCACCATAATGGAATGTTCATAATTCTGTCCTATTATTACAATATGCCTCGCTTAGGACACCTCTCGTGGACTTCTTTAGCTGACTGATTCAAATACTCAGTTGGTCACATGACCGCCTGTGGTCAGGTCATGTGACAGGATGTTATTGTAGACTGGGGGGAGGTAGATTACCAACTGAGAATTTCCAGGTAAGCAACTGCATAAACCTTCGAATAAAGAACTCTTATGCTTAATGAACTACCAGAGGTCAGGAACTAATTGAATCACATGTATGGATCCGCATGTTGAGTCAATGGCATCTTTACCCTTATAGTTCCTGTGAAAATTGATCTGATAACTGTCTACATTTGGATAAGAATGTCTCCAACTTACTTAAACCACAAAACCCTCTCCCCTTCCTGCATGTCTTTCCAAATGTTTCCGAAACCAAAGTCAATGGATCCTTTGATGAGAACCGCAATTAATCCGACAAACATTATGACGATCTGGAAAGCGTCTGTCCATACCACTGCTTTCATTCCACCCTGGAGGGATTAAAATGGCAAAACTGATGAAAATACAATAGTCAGGATTCTGGAAATTAAAGAACTTCACTTCTCTTTATGTACTTAGTTTAACTCATGTTAAGAGCATTGTCCTAGATAAGATGCCATGTTTTGTCAATGCTGGCTTGTTGAATGCTGACCAAGCATTGGCACTATAATGCCTCAGAGATCAAGTTGAATGTCAACGATACAAGTAATGGCCAAATGTGCCATGTGCGTTTTCCGTGCTTTTATCCAAATGCATGGAAAACGCACGTGGCACAATTGGCCATGTATAATTAATGAAATATATATAAAAATTAAGTTTGTGAGAAGAGGGCCCTAACATTATGATGATCTGAAAAGTGTCTATTCATACAACCGCTTCCAAATTTTACGACAAGACGCAAAGTATCAAAATTGAATTTTAATGTATAACATTCACATTGCATCACATCGATATAGTAGTTATTGAAAGATACTTACAATAGTTGTATAAAATGTGCAGATGACACCGACAGAGAAGACAGCAGCCCAGACGTTAAATCCTGTCACTATATAATTAAAAATAATATTTCTCACAATATCTATACATTTTTCATACAGTTATCAGAAACTTAATTATAATTCCACATACTAACCAGCCTCCAGAGCCAGTGAAGGGGCATACAGCACAATTGAGGTATACAGGATCTGCAAAATAACAAATATTTTGTTGTGTTCGCCAATAAATACAACTGGGGGGGTAAGAGTTAGTCACAATAAATACTTCCCCAACGTTAGAAATTACAAAGTGAAGTTTTTGTGGCTTTGTACAATATTACAAAGGCAATTCCAGTTATCAACTATTCTGTTTATCGAAAACTATTTTCTTTTCTCAGTTCTGCAATAATATTTATTTAAGTGAAAGTTATGTCAAATCTGATTTTAACCGTCTATGTTCTAAACTCTGTAAACTCCAAAATTCCATTCTTTGACCATATGATAAATTGCTCACATTTACACCTTTGAACAATTCTATTTTATCTATATTTCCTTTCAACAATGGAGACCAAGCTTGACTGGCATATTCTAAAAAAAGGTCTGACATAATATGTCTAAGAAGAAAGCAGTTATACAATCTGGACCAGGGGATGAAGTACCCTTTAATTTCATAAAAACTTTGACTATATCTCTTGTACTATAAAGTGTGTAAGGTATCATTACAAGTTGTACTCTGGCATAACATGTTTATCATTTACCAAGACTGAAGAGAAATAATGTAAGCATTCAGAAGCTTTGTCATAAACAGTCACGCAATTGATCCATCAGATTTTTTAATAGATGTAAGGAATTCTCTACCAACAGTTGAACAAGCAGTGAGATCATTCCAAGAAATGTCAGGTAGGTTACATTTCCAAGCATTTGAAGTAGGTTTAATTTGGTACCCTTTATTGTTGAAGCGACCATAGGAAAAGTATTACAAAAAATCGACCATTTCAAACACAATTAGGCCCTATGTATTCATAAATCTATTAAAAGTTATTGCATCCCTATACAAAGTATGATACTTGTATTTTATTGAACCTTATTCTTAATTAGTACTAACGAATAAACATTACATAGAAGTTTGTAGAAATTTGTCTTAACAAATATATTTTCCATTATTTTTCACACAGATTATGATAACAATTTAAATATTCAGCACTCACGGTTTGAATGATGTAGGCAACCACACAGGATAGTCTCACAAAAGTGCCGAAGCGCAACTCCAAGTACTAAAATCAAAAATATGCCGAACATTTTAAAACATGCATACATTGTATCACGAAAAATATTTTCATGCAATTTCCCTGTTATTAGTATGTTTGTGTACCTTCAAAATTATGACATTATTGAAGATTCTTTATAATATAGGCATATGCTGATACAGTGGATCTTGATGTAGAGTCAGGCAGACATCAAAATTTGCTGTTAGATATATTTAAGCATACTGCTGACTGATGAATACATTTTGCATCTAAGTAGCTTGATGTAGATTAAACTACCTCGAGTGCACGTTGCCTAGGAAAATGCCAATATTAACTCTGGTCCACATGCATGTCACCAAGAAAAACATGGAAGACCAGTTTTCACAAGCAATAATTTTAATATCGGATAGTGTACTCACCGTGAATACACTGGTCAGCTTGAGGTTGTAAAAGATGGGTGTGTAGACATGAGCGGCAAGTGGAACCATCAAGAGATACCCAAGGATTATCCAAAAGTAGATCGTATCATATGTGTAGATTTCAGTTGGTGTTCCGAGGAGTGTGATGGCTGACATGAAGGAAGCGAGAAGCGACATAGAAACTGGTACGACCCCCAACGATCGACCACCCATCAAGAAATCTGCCGTGGTTTTCTGGCCTCGTACACCAAAAAATATTCCTATACCGGCTGAGACGGCCAGGACCAAAGCAAAGATGACATAGTCGACTGCAGAAAGCGTCTTGCTGACAAAGATATCATCAGCCATTTTGGATCAGGTTAGATCTGAAATATAACAAAATGTAACCGGGTTTAGCTTGTGAAAAGCTGAACATTTATCGAGAAATGATTTTCTAAGCTTATCCCCCACATAGGTGATGGGTCGATTAGGGCTTTACGTCCTGTATTTATGCACCTGATGGACGAATTAGGACAGGCAGGGGCCTTGGCACTGAGATGAGGGATGAAACAGCCATCCAACTTAGGCTCGAACATGAATTGAACCTGGGACTCAGTGGTTGGAAGCCCAGTGCGCTACCACTAAGCTAGGCCCCGCCTGCCCCTTAACCCCCAAGACCTAAATTTAATGGCCTTAAGGCAATTAAAATAATCTTAAGGCAAATGACTTATGATGTATTTGATGACTAGAGTTCTGAGGTTGTTATGATAGTGAGGGGTTTTAAGGTGCGTTTTCGAAGTTATTCTATGATAGAGATGCTGGATTTTGGGCCAATCATTAACATATGGTCAATTTAATATTTCCTTGACACCACGTGCAGGAGATCAAATTTGCACCCAGGGCCCCTGGCCCTTTGCTGAACGGATTTGTTCTTTTATCACTGAGCCAACCATATTAATCATAGCAAAAATAGAAAAGAGACTGAAGAATGAAAAATCAAAATCGTGGACTGTACACAAATTGGTTATCATGCAATGCAATGCCTTTTAAATATAAGATAAGATAGATTTTATTGAAAGTTGGGTCACAGAAAGAACCCTGGATAACCCATGTAATGGACAAAAGTTCTTAAATTCACTTAATAAAAAAAATCTTGTATCTTGACGCTGGTCTTATGTTATACACATAAAACCTTATCCAAAACTTCCAAAGGGTATTTTACTTTGACCCAGCAAACAGTTCAAAACTATAACTGTGAAACGAATCAAACTTGTGACATTTTCTATTGTTCTTAAGTTCATATAAGTAACGAAAAGTGTTAGTTGTCTCCCTTGTAAGTACAAACAGCAGCACTTCTGTGCTTTTCTTGTATAATAACAGCGTTCAAACAAATCAAACAATTTGTGTCAATAAGCCTAATGGAGAGAAACAAGTCACTAGAGATATCACTATCACAAGTTATTGAAATGCATGAATCTGGGAATGTGACCAGACCACTTGGGGATTATCCTTCAGGACTTTCACCGACATCACCAAACTACCACATCCCTGATTTCATGTCAAATCGAGATAACATTGTGTATATTAGTGCCAAATTTTGTAAACCTGTTTCATTACAATATATCTGCACAGAGATAAATAAGTTAGATGATAGTAGACTCAAGACTCAAGATGGTTTATTCGTCTGTTAAGTGACATATATACATATAAAATAACCTATATAAATATAATCAACCCATTATTAAACAACATGATCACAACAGACCAGGAAGATAGATCTAAGACCCTACCTAGGTCGCTAGCGAGCCATCCCCCTGTGTTTTGGAATGAGCAGTGCAACATCAACTGTCCATAATCATATATAGTAATGTAGACAATGATATCATGATAACTGAAAGCATTTGTATGAGATTCACAAGCTGTTGTGTATAATAATGACTGCATACAAGGAACCCTAGGTCCAATTTGCATCCCAATCATACCATTTGATGAGGACAGGGTTTTTTTAACCAAAAGCGTACCACAAAAGCCAACCATATGCCAACCACTTGGCCACCTATCCTACAACCACTCAGACATTGATCATCACGACAACCATATGACATCAATTACAAAAGAGAATGAAAAATCATGGTTATCAGAGTAACAAATATCCAATAGTTGCTGCTGTACCTGGATGGTACACATATTGGTTGTTTTAAAGTTGCACTGTCTGTCAAATTTGCAATTTTCTAAGACGCTGTCAAACAGTTGAAAATTACCTTTATTAATCAAGGCACACTAAATTTGTGTGAATTAATGATTTTATAAGACAATAATTACTTAAAAATAAATTATACACTAAGAGAAAATCCAGACCAAAACATTGGAAACACAATGGAATGACATCATCACCATTGTTCAGTATTGTGATGTCATCACTGGGTTTGTTTACATATTGAGTTTTTGATGGCATGAAAAACTAATATTTATATTATTTATCGTAAATTAAAACTAAATTGTTGTGCTAAAGTGGGTATGTAATGGTGAAATATATCATGAGACAAGAAGGCAGTATTAATTTATATCATTATTTTAATGTGCAAATTTGACAGACAGTGCACCTTTAAGCAATCTTTTTTATCAATATGTGACCTTCACAGATGTTGGTGGGCCTTACATTTTGTATATTTGGATTAAATCACTAGTCAAGTACATTCAACCAGTATTCTGGTTGCTGAACCAAAATCTTGGTTGGTGACATATATTGGTTAAAGGAAAAGTGGTTGAAACAACCGATCTGCTTTTAGAGAGCATAACATATTATACCATTGTATTTAACTCCAACAGTACTGAATATCCCTCTAGATTAAGCATTTCACATTATTTTGACCTCGCAAATACTTTTAACTTAGGGGCAAAATTGTTCATGCAAGCATAGCTGCAATGCTTGAAAACTCTTTTATTACTAGCTTTGCGACTTCGTGCAAAAACACAAGCTAGAGGTGATAGATTTTTTACGTGACTAAATATTCAAAACACGTGGGTGCAGTTTTAATGTCAATTTCATAGAAACTTGCAAAACACCTTCTTGTTTTATTTATTTTGAAGCGGTCATAATTACTTGAGTGCAGTCATGTACTTAAATGTTCTGTTTGCTGGAGGTATATTTTGACGCAGACTATCCATGGAAATGTGATACACTTTTTTTTTCTGAACCCCACCCATTCCTCAAAAACTAACAAATAAATTTTGAATGCATATTTGTTAATTAAACAACATTTTTATCATCATTAATTTGTTATTCTCATTTTTAAAAATCTATTTTTGAAAACAATGTGACGAGTATCTACAAGTCCAAATTTGGTATACTGAGACAATCCATTCTCACTTTGTCAGAAATTTGTAAATGAGAATACAATGTAATAAAAGAAAGAAAGAAAAAAAGAAAGAAAGACTGAAAGAAAGTAGAAGGCAGCAACTTGGAAATTACCCCACAAGATCGCTGGAAGAGCTAACGGACCAACCACCAACAAGACCGCTTGTACAACTACAACGTGTAGACAAGAAGAAAGATCTGGGAATTACCCAGATGAGCATCTAAAATTTGACGGTCATATAAACACTATCATCAAAAAGGTATCACACGAAATATGGGGATAATTAGAAGGTCAATTTCAAATCTTGACAAGGATATCTTCGTGTTTCCATATACAATAACCTAATATGCAGTCATCTAGAATATGGACAATCAGTGTGGAGCCCTGCACTCCAAAGAAACATCAATAAACTCCAAGGCGTTCAACGAAATGCAACAAAAGAAGTCAACGGACTACGTGCTGGGACTACACACAGCGCCTAAAATACCTCAACTTACCAACACTTGTCTTCCGCTGACTTTGTGGGGATATGATCGAGACCTACAAAATTCTATCTGGAACTTATGACTCTGACGTATCTCTGCAACTACCAAGGAACACTGGCAGCACTAGGGGAAATGATCTGAAACTGCATGTAGAAGGTAGAATCCATCTTAATCTAAAGAAACATTACTTTAAACGCAGAATCATTTATGAATGGCATAGCCTTCCAAATCTTATAATCCTATCACCATCAGTAAATGCCTTCGAAAACCGACTCGACAAACATTGGAACCACCACCCTCTTAAATTTGCTTTCAATGTATAAACCGTATCAAGCCTGCCGCAGCACTTGCAGCCATTCACCAGTATACATGTTCCTAAATAAGTAAAGAACAAAATAACTTTTGTATGAGGACTTAATCCTTAGCCAAAGGCAGCACTCTTGGCCTTTATCAGGGACTGTTAGTAAGTTCAACTTGACTTACTATATACTGCACCAGTATTAATCTGATAAATAGTATTAAAAATCTATACAAGTCAGTGGAAGCACTTGCGGCCACCAACCGAACAACTAACTAAAACAAAACACATAGCTATCTGTCGAGGGCAGCACATGAGTCCACCAACACAACAGCATATGCCCAAACATGTTAATGATTGTACATATGTAAATGTATGTATTATACATGTACATATATGATGTTTCATAAATTATACATATCTTTATGTCATAAATTGTGCGCCAAACACTTCGCCATGCTTGTTGAGCTGGACCTATAGTTATCCCAAACCTGCGTCCAGAATAAAACTATACTATAGCATACTAAGAAAGAAGGAAAAAAGGAAGGAAGAAAGAAAGAAAAAGAAATCAAGCAAAAAAGAAAGAAAAGGAAGAAATTTGCCAAGTACAATGTAGCTCAAGAAATTAAGATAACTTACCATGCAAGTTTCCAGTAAAGAATAGTTTTGATTTAATAGGTAGTTGCAGTTGAAGCAGGGCAGAAAGTGACAATCCGGTGACAATTTGCTTAAAGCAAACACAACGCATAGATTTGCTCAGCTCAGCTCAGCTATGCGTGACGGCCAATGTCTGTTTTCAACCAATGAAAAATCTCTTTATATTTGTTTAGTCACATTTTTTAAATTTACCTATTTTAACTCAATGTCATTGGAGGTTTATGTCATATCCCTCATGTTTTCTTGAAACTGTTCACCCATTTTGTGAATTTTGAGTCCATTTATGCAAGTTCGTCTTCTTGAATAAAGTAGTTAAAAGTACTCAGAGAAATAAAAAAATTAAATAATCCAAAAATTTAATTGAAAAATATACAAGAATACCAAATAATAGCGAAATTAAAAATCAACCAATAGTCTATTTTCTTCTTCTTCTTTTATATTTTTTCTAGGAATCTCCTTAAATATCTAAAGTCTTATCAAATTGATTTAGCATAATTATTATAAAATGCATGCATGAGTTTAAATAACACTTATTATTGTATATACTGAACATCTTATAAGCTCATTTCAAATATATCTTACATTATTCATTCGTCGTCATAACGCACATTACTACGGCTTTATCATTTACATTAGGCCGTCATTATTGTGGGACGTTTTGTCATTAATGGTGGTTTTCTTTATAATGAGGTCAATTGAAGGGGAAGAATGTAATATTATTCTAAACTTGTTAAATTAGGTGTTCTTTACAAATACAATTGTGATTGCTGGCTGCAGCACCATGGAATTCTTTCAAACCATAGTCATTCAAACCGTTAAGATAAGATAAGATAACATAAGATTGTGATTACCAATTATGATTAACAAATACATTCTTAATCATTTTAGCTCATTTTGTCGCAGTTTTGTGCAATGTCCCATTTTACTTTGAGATCTATTAGTTCTTTGGCTGCATGACTCTCCTCTGACCGACTTCTGCTCTTGTGGAACTGTCTGGTCACGTCTGCATCTTCAAATAGTTAAGTTGAAATAGTTTAATAATTACATAACTTATAATGGCAACTTTAATGTTTATTATTAACTACGAATAAAATAATTTATATTTCTTTTACTCACTCTACAAATACAAATGTTTCATGGAAGATATATAATAAATATTCATACCATAATTATTATATGTAGATATAAATAACAGAAATGCTCTGATAATTGAATGTACAATGATGACAAGCCGAACAACCAGGCCCAGTTACGAACTAACATCACAGGCTTTGCACTGAGCTACACTGGCGGATCCAAGGGGTTTTTTTGAGGGGGGGGGGGCATTGGGACCATGCTCCCCCCCCCCCCCCCGTAGCAGCCTTAAAGTATATTGTCCCAGTCATTTCAGGCTTGTGATTAATGACATCTTATGTCCCCCCCCCCTCCCCCGTAGAGTCAGGGCTGGGTCCGCCAGTGCTGAGCTCCATGTCCAAATTGATTGGAATTCTTTATTTTTGATGTGGCTTCAGCTAGGTTATATTTTTCAAATCAATTAAGTCAAACTTTTATTCACAAAAAAAAAGAAAAAAAAGTGGGATGCTAAAAATGCCAAAGCCTGTCAGTGTTGACGTGTATATACAGTATATATAATTACACTTATCAATGAAAAAGCATCTTAATTCTCTGTTCAAATATTGTACATTATTTAAATTAATACGTTTTGTCGGTAGTTTATTATCATCTAACTTTGTTTTCAAAATACGCTGCAAGCTTGTTTGTAATACATTGTACATGGCTTGCACTTAAATGTTAGGAAACTTCCACCTGACTCTGTCTGGGTTTGCAGATTGTGTCTGTTTATGACATGGTCACTGGGGCAAAGCGGATGGGGTAACTGCAGTTCAACATGGCTGTTGTGATCGATGAAAACGTATATTTCACTTCATTCTGGACGAATTACTCAATATTTACTCCAGAATATGACTTGATTTACCCCTTGATGTTATTATACACAACTTTTAACACTATGGTAGCAGTGAAATTTGTTTTAAATCTCGAAAATGAACGAGTTCCTTCTGGCGTGGAGATGGGGTAACTCATATTGTAAATCGCGTAGAGATGGGATGGGGTATCTCTGCAAACGGCATGGGCAACTTTAAGCACACTGCCAATAATATAGAGTCATGATTAGGCTTCATCCATCTTATTGCACAACTAGCAGACATCAATCAAGCCTTTTTTCTTTAGTAAAGACATTTTTAAATTAATTTTAAAGTGTTTTCCTATATTTTTTTTCACATTTGTTAACCTTGACTAATCGTTAGCACTACATGCATACGTGATGAGTACAATTCATAACAGAATGATAATATTGCGTATACATATATTTGATACAGTTTGTGGTTTTAGAGCAGGACATTCGCTTTATTGCACTATGTACAGTAGTCTGCTCCTGGCTTAAAGTAGGCTTACAGCTGCCACCACTGAAAAAAATATAAACCTTCGTAAATGCTTGGATGAACAGAGATGTAGGACATTTATCTAATATATATCATTGTGGTGGCCAAGGAGTACACTTTCTGGTGCGAAGGTTTCGCCCACAGATAATAGGTACTTTCATACCATGACATACCTTCGCATCATGACAGTGATCGTACATGTCATACTACGTAGCTATTTAAAATGTCACAAAAGTGAAGGCTTATTCAATTTAACGGCAGGTGTGTAAGAGTGGCTACATCCCCCTCCTCCTCCTCCTCCTCCTCCGTCATGCATCAGGCATCTGTCAGACACTCGTAGATCGCTCGTAGATCGCTCGTCAGTTCGCTCACACGGAAGACAACGGACATCCGCCGATCATTTTATGCGTTCTACGAGTGGACGGCACTGGACACGAGTGGATGGCAAGTATAGGCCTATACGGATGGACAGTGGCTATGTATGGCTACGTATGGCTACGTACGTGCGTAGAACGTCTGTAGGACACTCCCCGACAGATACCCGACAGATCCCCGAGCAAGTTACGTATTGAATAAACAATCACCCGTAGAACATCCGCCAAAATGTTAAACATGTTTAAAAATGTTTTCCCTCTTCAAGTATGCTCGCGAGTGGTCGAGCGCGACCAGGAGCATCCTACGGATTAGTGCGAGTATACGTAAAACACTCGGCGAGTGAATCACGTACAGCCAAGGATGACCACGAGCAAACAAAATCTTTCATACATTTCTCTTATACATGATAGTGTGAACGCCCCTTAAGTTAGAAGCCTGTTTTAATGTGAAGATTTCTTTGTATGTATTTTACTTAAATTACCACTGAATACTGGCTAGTATAACTTACAAGATAAGTTGCATTTTGCTTCCTTTTCAACTCAAGATTAAACACTAAATAAAACCTGAAAAACGATTTTAAAAAACTAAGAGAGCAAGCAATGCATTTAAAGAAATGTATTAACCTGGGCACCCGGCCGGCCAGCCCCCTTCGCCGATTGTTTCTTGTCCTTTACTCGATTAATATTAAATCTACTGCATTGTTCTTTGCAGGGTAGATGTATGAAGTTAATTAGACCACAAAATGAACTGTTCGGTCACCATAAATATATCATAAATATGTATTTGCAATAGACATGCATCTCTTCTCAACAAAAAATGAAAAATACGCGTAACTCTCGGATGGTGCTGCAAGTACTTTTAGATTCGGTTTTGAGCAGCCAGCTATAGCCAGACAGTTCCGTTTAGTGGCAGGAAGCATTGTATGGCAGAAGTTGTCTAGCTTTGCATGTCTAGGTTTAATTTGACAGGCCCTTTTTAATGAAACTAACGATATGTCTTGATTTGCTGGGTCGTGACCCTTTATCTATGGATAGTTATTTAAACTTATACAATGACCAGATTAAACACCATTTGTATGTAATTCATGCATATGTACATGATTACATACGGTCATAACTACTGAAGCAAAAACAATTCATATTTTGGCCAAATTTTATTTAAAAGAAAGTGTGGAAATTCGTAATTTTGCACCACAAGCACATGCCTCTCATGCAAAGCTGAAACTGCTTCACAATGTTTTAAACATGTGGTTTGGTCATTTCCAAATGTTTTTGTTTATATACATCAATGAGCAATTTAATGAAATATGACAAAATTTGCAAGAAAGAGATATGACCAAGTTCGTTGGCCAGGGCTATATAGTGCATGCCTTTATAGCCAATCTTGCAAAATTCTGTGAAGTAGTTCCAGCAACATGATTTGGTGAGCAATTGAATTGAATTAAATGACTGCCTAATTGTGCCTATGTTTGAAAATATAACAATAATGTGACATCGTAGTTGCAGACGACAGAGGAAAGCCACAAGTTACCTTATCGCTCAACCAATCTACAAAATAGTTGCCCCATCCCTCAGCATCAGTTCCCGACTTTTTTTAGTGTATTATATTATTTGTGGCTTATTTTAGAACATCATTATATTCTAAGTGAATTTTATGCCGATAAATCTGTCTTTTTGCGTGTTTAAGCATGCATTATTTACTAGTAAAAGCACAGAAAATACATAAATGTGCATTGCCTTCGTGCATTTCAACCATGATGAAAGATGGGGTAACTGCAGTTACCCCATCTGCTTTGCCCCAGAGATGTCTATGTCCTTTAGGGAATAAACCTTTAAACTGCAATCTGTGTTGATATTTTGTTGGGCAAGGCTAATGGTCATTATATTGGACCTTTAATCCATGGTCAACTTGGCCTTATTAGAGCAAGAACCATTACTAAAGCATACATGTCACTTTGGTCAATATTGACTAGCGCTGTCACTGATCTGACTTGCTTGATGATGTGCAGTGAATGGCTGTGATATTACGAAGAAAAGTGATTCTAAGTATTTCAATAAAAAATGTATGCTAATGAATCAGCCAACAAGACTTTCAGTGTACTTTGAACAATGTTTAAATGAAAAACACAGTCACAGTGTGTACCTTAGACACAGGTGCTTTCCATCAACCTGAAAAAAATGTATTTAAAAATAAATCAATACAATTGCCTTCAATTAGCCTTTTAAGGCATATGCAAGATGATTGGAAGGTAAATAGACATGCATTTCCACTGGTACTTTATTATCAGATAATGCAAGATGAAAACAAAGTGTACTGTCACCATGGTGTCCAGTAAATTGATCTGAAAAATACTAATGCATGGATTAACAGCATTTGAACCATTTACCAAAGAAATAAACATATTTCACAATAGAAAGGATTACTCTGCTATATTTCAGTGACAAACATCTATGAAAGACCATTGAATATAATTATGTTGGTTATAATTGCAATCCTTTCATGGGATGTTTTACCAGTTTCTACAGGTGAGCTATGATGTGCTTTAGATTCAATAGTTTGAAGTCCATTCCAAACTATGAGTAGATTCATGGTAGGATTCATAATGCATGTCTAAATGTTTTTCATCTAAGTTTTTCAATCTAAGCATGGAGCAACACTACAGAAATGTTAGAAGTAAGCCAACTTTCTACCTGTTAGAAACACCTCTGTCACCATTAACTCCAAATAATGACACTTCTGTCCTTTTTATGCTGCTCCTTGCTTTATTTTTAATATATATTACTGAAAAACAAGTCAAAATTAATTTTCAATGATACATCAAGTAGAATCCAGATTTTTGATTATGATCAAAAAAGGTAGTCTTGACTGTGGGACTGTGGGACACTTTGTTATATTTCATTTTGTGCTGCTCCGTGCTTTATTTTTAATATTACTAAAAAACGAGTGGAAATTAATTTTCAATGATACATCAAGTAGAATCCAGATTTTTGATTATGATCAAAATAGGTAGTCTTGACTGTGGGACTGTGGGACACTTTGTTATATCTCATTTTGTGCTGCTCCGTGCTTTATTTTTAATATTACTGAAAAACGAGTGGAAATTAATTTTCAATGATACATCAAGTAGAATCCAGATTTTTATCATGATCAAAATAGGTAGTCTTGACTGGGGAACACTTGATATTTCTCACCAAAATACATCCATTCAATATTTAATTTATCAATACATTTTCATTACATTTTAGTAGCACAGCTTCATCCGCATGTTCAATTATGGAGAGACCTCATGCAGAATTATGATCGAAGAGTCACTCCAGTTCACAATCCAAACACAACAATTATCTTGGATATTGGACTCATCATCGAAACTGTCATTGATCTGGTAACAAAGACTTAGACATAGTTTTCGACTACATTAACAACTAGATATCTCCCGTTATCTCTTATTTTACACTTTGATCCATAATGGAATTAGATCTCACAGACATTTTGCTTTTTTGTCCTTCAGGATTTCAAAAGCCAGGTTCTGTCAATACAAACTTGGCTGTACATGGTAAGTAGATTTTTTTGTTACAATCACCATAACAGGTTTGTCTTACAGTTCCAATTTGTCTGATGGCCTGTAAATGTTTTATCACTGACACAATGCTGTCCATCCTCTTTTTTTTAAATCTTTTTTCTTGGCATACTTTGTTGGTCATAATTATTTGATCACTCTTAAGATGTGCTTTTTAACTACTAGTAAGCCCTTGAAAAGTCATGGGACTCCTTGTGGTGTGGCTGAAGACCTTGAGACCCAGTGAACAACACATGGCTCTGCCTAAACTTCAGTTATACCAGAATAGCTCTCCCTATCTCTAGAATGACACGAATAACCTTTCAGTTTAACAAGTCATCAAATATAGTATCAAAGACTTATTGACTAGAAACTAGTAAAAAAAACTCTGGATGACAGCAGCAATTGCCAATTTATTTCATTTATGAGTTTTCGTACAGCAGGGCAAAAACAAAATACACGGGTACTTCAAATTTTACAGTGAATAAATGTCTCCCACTGAGTCCCAGACACCTTTGCTATTTATACCTTACAGCAGAACTCATAGACTTGTAACTAAACTCCAGAGGATGTCATGTGAATCCAGGACTCTCTTTGGCTGAGGGACGGCCTTAACCAGATCCTGGATCACATGACATCCTTTGAAGTTATGAAATCGGCTGAAAAATGTGTCATCCTGGGCTTTGGTGTCACTTTCAAACTATTCAAGTTGGGTCTACAGTGTTGTTGCCACTAACTGCCTTCATCCCACCAATGTCTAGCTGATATAGCTTATCGGTGTTCCTGCTTGTTTATAATAGTGTAAAATATGTTGAGTGATATTCTTCTTAAATGTGTGATTATGTTTTCAATGTTTTCTGTCATTTGTAGAGTTGGAAGGATGAACTTCTGATGTTCAATGGAATGAAATACAACACAGACATGTTGTTTGCGGATCCATATGATGTTTGGATACCAGAAATAGCAGTAATGTCAAGGTCAGTTCGTTGGTTGCACCATGTTCCATCTTAATACGTACGTCTTGCCACCTGCGTTTAGAATCACCCACAGTGTACTCCCCATCACCATCTGTGTTTAGTAAGGCAGTAAGCCATAGTCAACATAATATTGCATGCATTTAATATGAAACTAAAATTTCTCATTCATAAGATTATGGTTGAATCTCTTGTGGCATAAATCTTTTAGGGCAGGATAATGTCATAACTACTCATGAACATGAAGCATGCAATATCCATTCCAAACCCATGCCAGCTTCTATCAGGCACAAGTACAGGAACAAGGAAACATTGTTCCTAGGCACATTTCATCAGCTGGCAGGCACATTTGGCAAGGAATGAAAATATGTTCAACTTTGTTGGAAATTTACAAATATTGTCATACTCTACTGCATCAATGGGGAGAAAAAGTAACAGAACATAGCACATGAAAAGATAATAGGATGATGTCACTACTTAATTGCTACATTGATGACATCACAATATATATGAAACCTTCAAACAATACTTATCTGCTATGATGTCAGTGACCTCTTGTGGTACTGCTAGAGCTGCACACCTTTATCTTTAAAACGATACGATACGTATCACGATATGGTAAAACCGATATGATACTATCATTATACGTATCATTAAGCTTTATGGAATAATTCTTTACGGTTGTTTAATGTAATTGCAATCAAAGTGGGCTGATATTTTTCTTCAATAGCACCAGAACATCTAGGTAGCAGGTTTCTAATTAGTAGCTCTGCACATCATTTAATTATATTGTTATAATGAATGACGATTATCAATACCCGGATCGTTCTCCATGTACCGGTACAAATTGTTTATCGAGAACCGGTGTACAGCCTAATCCCTGCTTACCCAAAGTAAGCCACCTATAGCCAGACAGTTCTGTTTAGTAGCAGGTAGCATCATAAAGCAGAAGTTGTCTAGCTTGGTCTAGGTTCAATTCAACAAGCCGTTTTTAATTAAACTAACCATATCTTGTAAGTTTACGTCGCTGAAACTTTATAGAGTTATTCCTCTTCTGCTGCTTTAGTGTGAATAGTAATTTTCGTGAGCTTGAGAGGAGTGGAAACAGGCTGACTATTCTGCCTGATGGACAAGTAATTTGGATGCCTGTTGGAGCCTTCAGAATCTACTGTCCTGTAAAGGTAAATCAATTTAATCTTGAAGATGTGATCAAACTCAATTCAGTTGGCCTTTATTGCTTTGAGCCCATTAAAGACAATGTATCTTGTAAATTTCTAGGTTGCATATTTCCCATTCGATAGACAAAACTGTTCAATAATGCTGATGTCATGGACCCAATCCACCAGACAGCTCAAAATGACAGCAACAAAAACGTTCGATATGGTAAAAGCACTACCATCTGACACCTGGAAGATGGACGCTAAACCCTGTTATATCGAGGAATACCTCCATAGAGAAACTTTTCACATTTTAGTGTGTCAAATAATTCTTCATAGACAACCATTGTACTTTGTCTTCTATCTTGTAAGTATTAGATTCACCAACCAAACAGACATTTAAATTCTTGACTATTTCATGCACTTCTAAAAATAGGATAATTCTTTGCTTATTATCTTTTTCTCAGATCATCCCCTGCCTTATTTTAGTCATTGTTGGATCCTTCACGTTTCTCCTTCCAGTTGAATCTGGAGAGAAAGTATCCTTGTCAGTCACAATTCTTCTCGCCATGACAGTCATGGTGCAGCTCGTCATGGACAGTGTTCCTGCAACTTCAGGTGGCGTTCCCTTTCTTGGTGAGTTTATTTTAATTTGGTGAGTTGATTTGTGATTTTAAATATACTTCATAGCGCTTAAATTTAATGGTGTATACATTTTTTCATTTCACTTTATGTGAAGTAATTAATATCATTTGAATCCGTAGCCAACAGAGTGTTCAGTTTCTATTTTAAAAAATCTCCTAAAAAATGTTGATCTTTTAATTTGTATCTCAAGATAGTTCTGGACATGAAATCTCTTGATATGTGTTTTTGGCTTATTTTCAATCTTCTTCCAGGGCAATTTATCATGACGTGCATTATTCTCCTTGCAATGGCCACTGCAATGTCTGTTACTGTGGTCAACATAGTAGAGAGGGATCAAAGTGGCATCCCCAATGTCTTTTGTTTCAAGGTAATGTTTACTTTACACAGCCAAGTAAGCAACTAATGATTACAAGCACACTGACCTTCTTTGAAATAATTCTTATCCAAAACTTCGATTCCTGAGCTTTTATTTGCATCCACAAAGTATGATTTAGTTTTGGTAATTACATGCTCAAATCTGTTCCTTCTTTTTGAAATAGAAATTTGGCGTTCCATCTGCACGAGTCAATGAATCTGAAGACAAAGCAAAATGGAGGAGGATGGCACAGTATTTGGACAGACTGTTCTTGGCAGTTTATCTCATGGTTACCATAGCACTAGTCATTTGGATTATTGTCATGGCAAATAAATAAATAAAATTTACTAAGATTCGGTTTGGTTACAAATGACATTAGTAATACAGACTATAGTGTCCCCGACAGACAGCACGATAACACAATTGAAGGATTCATAAAAATTCTGTCATAATTCATAGTAATGTTTGCGTAACAGAGCAAAGCATGGATTTGTAGTTATTAAATTTACTTAATCTGTTGTTCAATATTTGAATAAAATGTTTTCATCATAGAAATGTGTTTTCATCAGCAGCATATATATCGATCAAATCTCATTTGTTGCTTCTTCTGTGCTAATGGTTTTTGGCTAAATACATAGTGCAGATGTTCCAAATATTTACCAACATTTTAATACAATAAATGTAAAGAAAATGTTGAAAAAGATCAGTTTGCTTTTCATAGTGATAGCCTCCACATTGCTGCACACAGAAGCCATAATGAATTAGACGCATTACCAAAAAAATTTAAGCCACATGCCAATTCTCAGGAAGAAACTTTCATGCCGCTATTCACAATGCTAATTTTATTGTGTATGTTCTTTGTGCCACTGGCAAAAGCAGGTGAGTCTTATTATTCTACTTATTAGTTTGAGTTTTAGAACTGATGACAATGCCAAAATATTGTTCATTTGCCTTTGTCTCAACAGCATCATATCCGCATGTGGAAATATGGGATGATCTCCTGAAGAATTACAATAAAAAAGTTCACCCTGTGCAAAATCCTGGTACTGCAGTTAACTTGAGTGTAGGAATAACCATTGAAACAATCATTGGTCTGGTAAGCACGAATTTCATGATGAAAAAGTCACTGGGTTATCTCGAATAATTCTGAAATGCTGGTTCAAAATCTGAAGTTAGAATTTCTGTATCATACCATGAGGCATATAAGTGAAAATTTGCAATTTTGGTAAGTTCCAACATTCTTCATCACTCAGCAGCTGCTGTTAATCAGTGATACATCCCAGATAGCATTCCAAATCGGCCCAGCATCGTTTCCTTATAGGCTACTGTTGTTACAAAATTGTATTAACATCGCCAACATTGCATTGCACCAATATTGAAAAGATTTGGAATGCCATCTGGATATATCTTATATTAAACTATGGAAAACTTTGTACATTAAACCAACCCAATAATTAAGTTCCTGTAAGGCGATTAAAGTGCTAAATTGAACTTGATTAAAGCTAAGGTTAATTTGTAACCTTCTTCTTATACTTCAATATTTTAATCGGAGAGTTAAAATGTAAAATAAACTTCTTCTCAGACCGAATAAAGATAATGCTGCTTAAAAAAGACATACAGTAGCTGCAGAATCATTGGGAGTATTAAAATTCACCAAAATTTTAATTTAGCCAAATTTAGCACTTTTAAGGAGTTATTTGCAGAGCAGGAACTATTCAGTTCTTGGGTTAGTTAAATACAATGAATTAGTTTTTATAGACATGCAGAAGTCACAAAAGACCTATAAGTTTCATGTTGGATATCACTTGTAAACCAAAGTTGCAAAGTGTTGGAGACTGGAGAGCGTTGCAAACTTACTAAATTAAAAGTCCTCACGTGACACAGACAGATTCAGAATCAGAAGGCCTACGTCCAAATTTTTCAGAACACCATCTTTTCTCTGGATACCCAACGTTGAAGTTATGTTTACTATTCAGTGTTTTTTTAAGAATCTAATATAGTCCTTTTTATATTACAGGATTTCAAAAGCCAGGTTCTCTCATTTAAAGCGTGGGTATTCTTGGTAGGTAATGGTTTATAACAGTATGGATTAGGGTCTTTCTGAGATTGAAACATCCAGAGCCCAAATAATGTTATTTTCATGTACAAGCTTATTTTTATGCAGTTTCTTGTTTGCAGTTCTAATATTGAGTTAAATGCAAGTTAAAATTTATGATATCTACGGGATATTCTTTTATTGTTGTGTCATATTTACCTATTTAAATCAGCTAGTGAAGTCATTACAGCAGATTTCATATACTTGGAAACAACATCATGTGAATTTAGTACCCTATGAGTTCATGGACTGCCTGAACCAGTGGGAGTCCTTGATTCACATGCTGTCTGGAGTTTAGCTCCTTGTCTTTGCATGAAAAACCTGACTAGAGAAACTGGAGTTTGTTTTGACCATTGACGTTATTAATACATTGGTTTTGAGAGTGGGGGCCTAGCTTAGTGGTATCACGCTGGGCTTCTAACCACTGGGTCCCGGGTTCAATTCCCGGTTGAACCTTAGTTAGATAGTTGTTTCATCCTTCATCTCACTGCCATGTTTCCTGCCTGTCCTAATTAGCCTACCAGATGCAGAAATACAAAGTGTAAAGCCCTAATCCGCCCACCCACCTTGGTATTGAAGGGCTAGCTAGATTGCCTGCACAATATCTTGTGTTGGTCACTGTTCTTTGAAGTCTTCATTAATGTTGCAAAACTTGTCACAAGAGGTCAACCTTTGTCCTCAAGGAAGTAGGATGGAGAATCACAATTGTCTCCATTTGTATTATAAACCAAAATGTTATACATTGCAGAGGCCAAAGGAAATAAGATCTAACTAACTTTGCATTAACTTCGCACTCATTTTCAATTAATTTAATTGCCTCTGTTTTTCTTAATTCTTGTCTGATTTTAATGTTCCACAAACCAAAATATTGCCCAAGATTCACTTTACGTGAATTTGCTCCTACTTCTCCTCCTACTCCTCCTCCTTCCTTCAACTTATCACAACATCTCCCAGCCTCCTCCTCATCCCTTCATATTCTTCATCTTCTTCATCTCTTCACCTTATCTCCTTCTCCTCCTCCTCCTCCTCCTCACTATACAGAATTAATTATTATCAATAAATTAAGGTTTATTTGTTGGTCATGTCCATGTCCATCCTCAAGTGAACTTAAACTGGCCCATGACAACTTTGATTCAACTTTATTTAAAAAATATATATATAACTTACTACCAATTTCTTTAGGCTTGGAAGGATGAATTTCTAGCCTTCAATACCAGTAAATATGGAACAAGACGATTATTGGCCAGTAAAAATGAGATTTGGACTCCAGAACTTTCTATTCTATCCAGGTAGGTGGTTAAAATGAAAACACCATTATTAGATAAAAGAACACCTGAACAATATAATTGTAATACCAAGATAATCAAACTGGAAGGTTATTAGGAATGTGTTTATAATAAGACAATAAATAACTCGGAAATATATAGTTTTGGCTAACTTCTTTACTTAAAACTAAGGAATATTTTTACTTGATGAAACAATTTTTTTTTAATAGCTGGGGCAATTGTTGTGTACCAATGGTACTGGGCATCAATGTCTAAAGTCAATAAAGTTAGCCCAAGTACAGTGCAGTTGTAAGCACCCCGGGAATCGACTGTCTACCCACCACTTCTGGGCCCGCATTGATCAAAATTATTCATCGCATGAGTTAATTTAAATTAAATTCTATTGACATTTTGAAAAAAGAGTTAAATAGTTCTTTGCATGCAAGTTTAAAATGGGTTTAACTTTCATAGGACTATTACCTTACCTGGAATTTTGATTACTATTGACATACTAGACATTTAGGTATTAAGTTTAAAAGTTTCTAAATTAGTTTTAGGTGTTCTTGGTGATTTAACATAGTGAAATACAGAAAGAATAAAAAAACACCATCAGTAGAGTATTAAGAAGGTACAGAGAAAGCAACAACATGCAAACACAAAACTTTATCAAAATGTAGTTGTTGCCATTATTTTTCTAGTATGAATGACGATCCACCATTTGCCAAAAGTGAATCAAGTATCATCGTTGACCCAAACGGAGACGCTGTTTGGATGCCAGCTGCTATTTTTCACATCATTTGCCCTGTAAAGGTTAGCTTTTCATTTTTCCATACATTTGAAAGATAATATGTTGATAACTAAGCATGATGGTCGAGTAAAAAAATTTGTATTATAAGATCTTTCCTCAGTAGGTGCTGAAAGTAGGTCAATCACGGTGTCCGTTAAATTTTATTAACTTGATGGCAAACAAAGTAGTTCAATAAATATTGTCTGATATGATGTTGTACCATTGTATATGCACAGGGACTTGCTTTGTTGGATTTGTATGATAAATATAAACTGATCTACGCTGTCAAATTACTTGCTGCTCCCCAAATTCCAGGGTCTGTGGATGAGGAATAAAGTACATTTGATTCTGCTTTTAGGTTGAATACTTCCCATTTGATACCCAAAGATGTTCAATCCAGCTAACAGCATGGACACAACCTGTGGAGGCACTAACTATGTCAGCATCAGGAGGAATGAATGTCATCCAAAATTTACCATCGAGTGAATGGAGCATGAAGACTACACCTTGTATTACATCTGTTAAGGATTATGGAGATTTATACTCATCTTTCGAGTGTTCAATTATCCTTTCCAGGCAACCACTGTACTATGTGTTCCATCTGGTGAGTGCAGGGTGAACCATGAAAGAAAAGATCTAATACTACTTAACCATAAGGAGATTTTTTGGCAGATATAGTAATTTTAGGGCTATTTATTCGATTCTCCACAATGCAGAATTATATATTATACAAATAACATACTTGAATATTATTATTATGTTTATTCATACTCGAAAGTACAACCAGCCATTGGGACTGGAAATCAAAAAGTTATGAGATTGAGTTCAGGAAAAGTCCAAATACAATAGAATGAAATCACATAAAGGTTAACATTTGGACTTGGAAGAATTTAAGAAATATAAAAGTCATGTAGTACACAGCACATATAAGAGTTCATTGATTTCACATTAGGCTAGTCCACAGTTCTCAATGACTGCATTGCAGCAACTCCTAAGTAACTCCTGCAGTTACTCTGGCTTCCTGTGTGGCACATCGCTCTTGGCAATCCAAATGTATAATACTTAGAAACTGGAACAGATCTGATCTGACTCCCCTTTGCAAATCTAGTCCACATCTTTCCAGACAATAAAAGCACTTCCTTGCAAATACAGAGTTTGAAAGACTTAGAGCATTTCTCATAATGTGTCTCACCAATGGAAAACTGTGGTTAAGACGTAAAACAGCAAACTTAATGAATCTTTTCACAAGCATGTGGTTTGAGCAGAGATAGCCAGTTAGGCATGGCAACAGCTGACAGTGTGTTCTAAATGGGACATTCCATAGTCGTTAATGCTCTTGCGAGATGTGATGTGTAGCTTCTGTAGGCTATTCAGGTTGCACAACTGACCCCCATAAAAAGAGTTACAGTATGATTTAAAGAGATTGTTCCTGGATGTAGGCGGAACACATGCAAATCTGGAGAGAAACAAATTATGTAAATACTTTGTAAAAAGTGCATTTTTTGTTGATTTTTTTCCTATTTATGGCATGTGAAATGAAAGATGCACCTCTGCTTTATCTATCAGGTAAATAGATAGTTCCAACAATTATTTAAAAATGAATTCTGGTAAATTCCAAAGGGAATCTGGTATTCTTCAGGTTATCCCTTGCATGATCCTGGTTGTTGTTGGATCCTTCACTTTCATCCTCCCAGTTGATTCTGGAGAGAAAATTTCCTTGTCAGTCACAATTCTTCTTGCCATGACAGTCATGGTGCAGCTTGTCATGGACAGTGTTCCTGCTGCCTCAAATGGAGTGCCTTTTATGGGTAAGAGACATAGAAATGTAAAAAATGTGTTTGCTAAAAAACTATGCGACATATAGTTTGTGAGGATATTTATGAATACAAAAACATATTTCAATGATTGACATCAACTTCACATTTCACGATATCATATTTCAGAATTTTAAGTTATACAAAGCACTTCAATAAGATGTGCCATTCTGACTTAATAAATTCCGTTATATATTTAAATTTGATCAATTCTATTCTATTTTTTAAAGAATAAAAATTTAAAATTCAATTTATGTACTGTTTTCAGGTCAATTTATTATGACGTGCATAGTTCTCCTTGCCATGGCAACGGCAATGTCGGTCACTGTTGTCAACAGTGCGGATAAAGGACAATCAGATTCCAACGAGAGCAAACCACACATAGGAAGCACTAAGGTGAATTAACATTCAAGCTTTTTTGATAATGTTTCAGAAAAACAAAAGAACATCTCAACATCATGCCTGGAAGCCAATCAATATATTTAAAAATACATAAGGTTTAAAGTAATAAATAACATTTATAGTACAAACATTGAGTATTCTGTGCCATGGCAATTAAAGATTGAATTAATATTTTAATGGGTAAGATCATAATCAATATTAGTGGAATCATTAAATGTACTAAAATAAGTTAAGTATCATTGAAATATAGGATAGAATTTATTTTTTAATATAGTAGGATCCAATTGTTTTTCGGTCACATTTTATCATAAAAAAGCACAAAGTTGACAGAAGTGTTCCTCATATGTTGAACACCAACTCCCTAAGAAATAAGCATTGCTCTGTACAAATTTGTTGTGGTTACAGAGAAACAGCGGATATAACAGAATATAGCGAGCTTTAATTATTTCTTTCCCAGAGGTGTTTATCGGTTACTATAGAGATGGAGCTTGACTTGTTAACAGTTCTGTCTATTTTGCACTGCTCCATGCCCTTTATGGAAAACTATGACCAAAAAAGGATGTTTTTTTATATATAATCATATTATACCATTTTGAAGTACTGCATGTATTGACCATCTGGGGTTATATACTATATATTTATAGTATATATACTTATAAGTAATAAAAACCTTGTCTGAATTTACATATGACCAACTGCCAGAAGTACACACAATAGTCCTGTTTCAAATTTAGTTGAGGTTTTTCTCATAATATGCCCAGTATCTATATAAATTATTTCTATATGACCAATGCCTGTCATTGGTCAAGATCAAACAGTTTGCTTTAACAGAATTGTTACTTCTTTCACGAAAAATGCTGATTTATCAGAAGAGGCAGAGGTACTTGCCACCAAGATGGACTGGAAGAAGACTGCTCTATACCTGGACAGACTTTTCTTGGCAATTTACCTGTCAGTGACTGTGGCCCTGGTTATCTGGATAGCTGTCATGGCAACAAATTGAGACTATCAATGATTCACTGGATTTCCCATCAAGGGTTGAACTTACCATTGCATTCCTGCGCCACATGTGTGCAGAATTGAAAAACAATTTCTGATAGAAAACTTACCTTCTCATCATTAAATGAATATATTATTTCCTAAACATTTTATGACAGCTGTTTAAAAATGTTGCACTGTACCGTACAATTCATATAAATAAAGGTGGAGAACAAAAAAATAAATACGTATTTTAAAATATGAATCTGAATTTACCTCACATATATGCCAAAAAATTCCAGATTAGGTAAACAGACACTGTTTTGTAGTGCAAATGTGAGAATATTTAGAGTAATTATGATTTATGGTGTTTTTTTAACACTTGATAAACACGGTATAGCTACACTTGTCCAAATAAATTTAGACTTCTGATACATATGCAATTGTTGCATTAGTAATACTCCTTTTAGTTTTAATTTCAATGCATGAATACTTGTATTCTTCACTACCATTCACTAATCTGGCAACTCTTTTTTTAGTTAAAAAAGGTTTATAACAACAAAGTCTATTAAAAATGCATATCTTTAGACCATTTTTTTGGTTAAGAAAGTAATAATATTCTTATTGCCAAAATATATTTATTCAATATGATAATGTATAACGGGTTCTGATTTAAATAAGCTTTTTGCAGATATCGCATTGACGTCGGAGAAACATTAAGCTGATGTTACCTGGGTTAAGCATTTTAAAGTGGTAATATCATGCTCATAAATCAGTAAAAATAAAGGTTACTTAAAATGCTGATAATACCTGTTTTCTGTCACTAACATAGTCATGGAGACTGTAAATTTCCAATGAAACACAAACAAAAAATACACTAATACACAGGCAAATATTGGCTTCAATTTCTGAAAGTGCACTAAAGTGTTAGTACAAAACAAAATAAGAGACATATTTGCTGCAGTAAGATATGACCGTGACAAATAAATTGCATTATAACAGAAAACCTTTTAAAGATATACCTTCTTACCTTACCTTGTTGCTGCTACTGTAAGGTTAAGTGTTTGATAAAGCCTCAAGATTACCATGACAATGGAATATCACTTTACTACCACTACACCTAAGAGAGCTTTAATGCATGTATTTCATTCACTAAAATATAATATTAACATTAGTTTGCCTAATGCAGGGCCACATATTTATTCCTTTATTGCCATAGTAACTCCAAATTAACTCCATCTTTACTGAACTAACAGAGTAAAAGCTTCATTTGCTTAATACACTATTACGACAATCAGTACCATTAGCAATTAGTGTGTCACAGTTAGAGCAGATGTCATTTCATATTGATGCCAAGGGCTAGGAAAACATAAAAAGGATTCATGGAGCATATTCATCAAGTTAACCGTGCGAAGTTGACAGCGTTTCGCCTTATGCAGGATTTGTGTCCGTTATTACTCGATGCAATTCATTCACCACAACATAACAATGCTGATTCTACTCTTTCTCATTGGAAATCTAGCACCTGTGATTTCAGGTAATGGTGAAATTTACCTTAAGGGATTATCTATATCCTGCCTAAAAGTTTAATGCCATGTTACTAATTCTAATGGATTCTCAAAATCACTTTCACAGTTTCATACGTCTAAGATATAAATCACTGTTCAAATTCTCTAATATAATATCTGCAGTCTGTATTCACCAAAGAGTATTGCTGCCACAAAGAAAAAACACTTTTTTGTCACAAACCAAAACAATTTTTTTATTTTTTGTGCAAACAAAAGTTGTTGTTTTTTTTTTGCAAAATTTTAAATTAAAAGTTTTCTGGGCTTCAACTGAAATTTTTCCTTTGAACAGAATCTTTCTTGTGTATTTTTATTTAAACTTTGTTTAAACATTTTGCAGCCTAATTACATTGAATTCATGCACACAGAGAAATTACATTTATCACAAATAAGTGTATAACTATAACATACATACACTTGTACAAACTAAGCGCAATGAACCATTACTAGCCATACAAACTCTTTTCTGATAACAAATACTGACAAGCAATGATGGAACGCAAAGGGAAGTTCATGGATGAACAAATTTTATTTTTCTTGTTTATCTATTTCCTTATTTTTAATTTGTTATTAATTATAATGAAATCTTTCATTTTTAAATTAGACAAAAAATAACCTGTGTGTTTTTCTGATTTTTAATGACCTTCGAATAATTTTAACAAACGTCATTTTCATTTTGGTGGACAAACAAGTATCTGAGCAATATCCACATGTGAAAATATGGGACGACCTTCTCCTGAACTACAATCGAAGAGTCCATCCAGTTCGTGATCCGAAGACTCCTATTAACTTGACTGCTGTTGTTAGGATTGAGAATATTATTGATCTGGTAAGTTCAATTTTGTAACGCAGACTATACTGGCCGCCAATTTACTCATATATCAGGTATGTTCATGAGGTCCCATCAACTTTGATGGTGTGTTCATGAATTCCTCCATAACTAAGCTGAGAATATGCCCAAAATTTATGGTAAATTTTTCCCTCAAGTTTAGTTCTAACTTTTTATTGTCGAGACATCAATAAAATGTTTACTACTTTCAGCTATAGTCATTCACACAGTTCCTGTAATATAATTTTTTCTAAGCTCATCTCACCCTCATTATTTCTATGTACAACTGCTAATCTCAATAGAACCAGCTTGGTGGTCTAGCAGTAGATATCTGAGGGGCTCGCCTGCTCCTCTGAAACCTACCTTAGAGGGCTGCAATTTCCACTTCCATCCATCCATCAGAATGTATTAAAATGAGTTCCGAGGCCACAGTCATCATTATTTTATTTAATATTTATATTCATAAGTTAAGTACTATGCATTGGGATGATATCAGGTTATATTACCAAGACCAAGAATTAATCTCTTTAAGAAATCTATCGTATTTAGAGGTCCATTTTTATGTCTTTGTGTTATCTGAAACCCATGATTCCTTTTCTTGATTTCTTTTTGCAAGGATTTCAAAAGCCAGGTTCTCTCCGTGAAAGCTTGGGTTACTTATGTAAGTATTAAATAACCGACATAGGATAAACATTCAAGATGACCTTATATTGCTAATATTACTGCACACTGCATTGCAATATAGTGTGCATTGTAAAAAAACAAAATAACTATTTTTTGTTTACACTGCGTAAAAGAACCTGATGATCATTCAAATGCAAAATAAGGCACCTTTTGGTTTGTATTATGGAGCATTGTGGGCATGCTAGACAATGCTCGTCAATTGTAAAAAAAAAAATGGGTAACTCCTTGTAGGAGTTTTGTTGCACATTACTTCGTATAGTAAAAAACTGGGAGAAGTTGTCAGTCGATGTGCAGTGAGAGAAATTCACCATTATAGCAACTTGAGTTAAAACAATAAGTCTTGTCAAAACCACGTATTTCAGAAATGGAGAGACGAATTTCTTGTCTTCAACCAGAGTAAATACAACACCCAAACCCTCTGGGCAGATCCATTTGACATTTGGGTGCCTGAGTTGGAACTGCATCTCAGGTTGATAGAGAATTATTTCCATAACATTACATTCCATCTGGAAAAACCTTTTCTTATATATTTCTCATTGTGGTATAACAATAACTCTTTGTCTTTTGCAAAGCTTAAATGAAGACAATAGATTTCTCGAAAAGAGTGGTACCAAGGCCATTATTTTACCAAGTGGAACTGTCTTGTGGGTACCACCCGCAATCATCAAAGTCTTCTGTCGTGTGCAGGTAAATATTTTGCAAAATTTTCCTTTTAAAAGGAAGTTTATAATTTTTATGTCTCTCATTTATGATTTGATATTGTAGTTAGCTGTGTGCTCTTTTTCCTGCGGCAACAAACATCAATATTTTCTAGGTTGAGGACTTTCCATTTGACACCCAGAATTGCCTAATTCGTCTTCAATCATGGTCACAACCAACATCAGTCCTGAACATTTCAACATATCAAAGTCAAAATGACACAAGACTGCCATCCGACCAGTGGACTTTAGTGAACAAGCCTTGCTTTGTAGATGCACCGACTCCTGAAAATATTTCATATCACTTCTTATCATGTCCTGTAGTTCTCAAGCGACAGTCACTGTTTTATATCTTCAACTTGGTGAGTAAAATAATAAATAAATACATTAATAGAATAATCAAATACTGCTGGTTTTGGACAAACAACTGCATTTCACAGTCAATTATGGTGTACTTTGTATTTAGTGTTACCTTGAAATCCCAAATAACTGTCACTACTTCGCCTCTAACAAATAAATGATAAAAAACAGAGACTAAATTGTTCACTGCAGTCATTTGCAGTCACACTTGACTTCATTCAAAGCCGTTATGATATGTCCTATTTCATGAAGATCTTTAAAATGTTATGTGGCTTAACATTTACATCATCAATAATCTAGGTTCTACCTTGCATGATCCTGGTTGTTGTTGGATCCTTCACGTTTCTCCTCCCGGTTGATTCTGGAGAGAAAGTTTCCTTGTCAGTCACGATTCTTCTTGCCATGACAGTCATGGTGCAGATTGTCATGGACAGTGTTCCTGCGACATCAAGTGGAGTGCCTTTTCTTGGTAACACATTCTTTAATTGTTTTTATGTACTTGCAACATGAATAAATATGTGTGATTTCTAACTCAGCGTAACTGATTGCAACTGCGCAAACTGCAAAATGTTTTACTTTAGATAGTAAAAATTTGCCTTATACGTAACTGTTTTGCAAAAAATTGCCGTAACTATGGGGACTTATTTGTTGCATTTACGGGAATTAATTTTAAGTTATTTGACTTTAGATTTTCTTTGCCTAAAATAACAAAAAAGTGCACGTTGTTGCTTCAGGTAAATTCATCATGGCTTGTATCATGCTCCTTGCTATGGCTACAGCAATGTCAGTGACAGTGGTGAATATCTTAGGAAAAGGACAGGCAGGTGAAGCAACAGAGGGACCACCTCAAATGAGTTGTTGATGCTTCAAGGTATGCGGTTTAAGAGTCCAATAAAAAGTGAATAGTTTTTAAGTATTTTAAACTAATATAATGAAGTTTGGTAAATTTGTCATTTTTTGACTGCATTCAGCACTTTTAAAGACCAAAAATTCTGGTTGTTACATTGGCCTTTATCTAAAAATGGAATCAACATTACTGGATACATTGGTCACACATCTTGGCAATATGCTCATTTTTCAAATCAAGTATGTACTCTGGATAGATTCAAAACTATTAATACAATTCCTTTCCAGAAAAACTATATTTCATCCGAGCCACCAAAAAGATTCCATGACAAGGACAAATGTAAGAAAATGGCCGTGTATTTGGACAGACTCTTCTTGATTATTTATCTATTGGTTACTGGGGCTCTAGGCATATGGACTGTTGCCATGGCAACAAAATAACTGTTATATGTAGCCTAACTGCTATAATAGATTAACTGTCTCCAAACACGAGCACAGGACCAGATGGCATATCAACCAAACTATTATTAAAAGAAATCAAATCAATTACCAACACCTGTTGCCATAATTATAAATCAAGCTATATCTACTGGACTATTTCGAGATTTATTAAAAATTGCCAAAATTATCACAATACATAAAAGGAAGAAAATACATTACTGAACAATTAGACCCATATCTATCTAGCCGGCTATATCTCAAATTTTTGAAAAAGTGATGCATAATCAACTACACCAACATTTCAAAACCCTGTTTCATACTCATCAATACCGTTTTCGTGCGGGACACTCAACAGAGCATGCTATCCTAGAAAATATAGACAGTATAACAACCAAAATGGAAAATGGAAATACTACATTACATATACTTTTAGACCTAACCAAAGCATTTGATACAATAGATCATTCATTATAAATCCAAAAACTATCCTGTTATGGAATCAGAAACAAAGCTTTAAAACTCTGCAAAAACTATCGAACAAATAGAGAACTATATGTACAATTTTGTGAAAGTTTGTCAGATAACTTAAAAATAACCACAGGAGTACCACAGGGATCAATATTAGGTTCCGTTCTTTTCTTAATCTATATAAATTATTTCCATAAGTCTCCAGAAGTCATCAGAAATGATCAATACATAATTATTCAAAATTAACAACTGATTAAAAACAAACAAAATGTCACTAAGTAAAGAAAAATTAAATTCATGCTTTTTCACCCAAAAATTATACTGTCATGTATTTTTATTGCCATTTTAATATAAATTCACAATTCACAATTATTATGAATACAATTCATATTTATTAATCATATACCAAAGTAAACTTACTGCATGTATAAGGTATTACTTGCATGTTATTATGCCACATAGGCTAATCATATGTGTTATATATTACTTACATTACTTATGGTATTTATGAGTACTTAACATTACTTATGTGTTAAATATAGCACTTCTAATTATATAAGTATTTGAAATACTTCACATACTTATTTTACTTATATTATTAAAGTTATGTAATTCATTTATATATTTATGTATAAAAGCTTAAACACTATATTCATATATACTTAAGGAATATATTACATTAAACTTAGAAGGAACTGAAATTGGATAGAACTTACATTTAAGGATTGTATAAGGTTAGAACATGCATGAAGGGTTAGTTAAGAATCATGTGCCGTAACTTAAGATCTCAAGCATGGAAGCATGCAACCATAGCATCATGCATGCATGAACACAGAATGTAATATCCAATGAATGACTATGTGCAAAGTAATACCATGAGAAATAGCCAATAGAATTGAGCCACATTTGGCCACTGTAAATTGTAACTTTTACTTATTGGCAGACTCACTGTTTTTGAGTCTGTTCTGATCTTGACATTAGTCAAGACAATAAACATAGAGGTCACACTCTCTCAGCAAGCAAAGCTCTATCTTTGTTGAGCTTACACATTTTATACACAACAATACTGCCACTCACACTCCAAATTGAAAATACTAAAATTGAACTAGTAGACCATTTTAACTTCTTCGATAAAAAATTGAACCTGGGAACACCAAACAAATAAACTAAACAATAAAATCTCCAAAAAAATAGGAATAATAAAGCATCTTAAGCACCAAATACCAACTCATACATCAAGAACATTAAAAAATGCCCTGACAATGCCCCACATTAACTATGGCATTTTTGCATGGGGGACAAAATCTGAAACAATTAACCAATTGCAAAAGTAAGCAGTGCGCACCATAACCCATAACCCTCAGTAAATACAATGCACATACTGAACCACTGTTCAACTAACAAGGTTTATTGAAAATTGAAGACATTATTAGTTGTTTTCTATTAACTTAAATTCTATTATAACCTAGTGCATCAAAATCTCCCTAGATACTTGTGTCAAACAGTTTCCCAGGCAAGAAGGTATACATAATCAGTGACGCCTTTCCTTAAATATCAAACTTCAAAATTTTCAATAATTAAGAGATCACCAAAAATCATAAACCAGACACCCTCAATAATAACAGACAAAATTGATTCACACAGCTTGGCAGGTTATCTAAGGTATATTAAAAATTACATCATAAATAATTACTCTGAAACATGCAGCATTTCAAATTGCTATGTCTGCAGAAATTGAGAAGCAATATATACTGACTCACAATTTTTTCATAAGGTGACCTTGTGGCCTGCCCGCCCACCCGCCAGTGACCTTTGAACAGTGTTTCAATAAAAAACACAGGCACAGCGTATGTGTACCTATGACATAGATGCATTCCATCAACCTGAACAAAATTTATTGCAAAAAAAAATCAATGCAGCATGCATTCCCACTGATATTTTGTTATCACATAATGCAAGATGAAAACAAAAGTGTACTGTCACCATGGTGTCCAGTAAATTGATCCGAAACACTCTTCACTAATGCATGGATTAACAGTATGGAACCATTCAGCAAAGACAAAAAAATATTTCACAACAGAAAGGATTATTCTGCTATATTTCAGTGACAAACATCTATGAAAGACCATTGAATATAATTATGTTGGTTATAATTGCAATCCTTTCATGGGATGTTTTACCAGTTTCTACAGGTGAGCTATGATGTGCTTTAGATTCAATAGTTTGAAGTCCATTCCAAACTATGAGTAGATTCATGGTAGGATTCATAATGCATGTCTAAATGTTTTTCATCTAAGTTTTTCAATCTAAGCATGGAGCAACACTACAGAAATGTTAGAAGTAAGCCAACTTTCTACCTGTTAGAAACACCTCTGTCACCATTAACTCCAAATAATGACACTTCTGTCCTTTTTATGCTGCTCCTTGCTTTATTTTTAATATATATTACTGAAAAACAAGTCAAAATTAATTTTCAATGATACATCAAGTAGAATCCAGATTTTTGATTATGATCAAAAAAGGTAGTCTTGACTGTGGGACTGTGGGACACTTTGTTATATTTCATTTTGTGCTGCTCCGTGCTTTATTTTTAATATTACTAAAAAACGAGTGGAAATTAATTTTCAATGATACATCAAGTAGAATCCAGATTTTTGATTATGATCAAAATAGGTAGTCTTGACTGTGGGACTGTGGGACACTTTGTTATATCTCATTTTGTGCTGCTCCGTGCTTTATTTTTAATATTACTGAAAAACGAGTGGAAATTAATTTTCAATGATACATCAAGTAGAATCCAGATTTTTATCATGATCAAAATAGGTAGTCTTGACTGGGGAACACTTGATATTTCTCACCAAAATACATCCATTCAATATTTAATTTATCAATACATTTTCATTACATTTTAGTAGCACAGCTTCATCCGCATGTTCAATTATGGAGAGACCTCATGCAGAATTATGATCGAAGAGTCACTCCAGTTCACAATCCAAACACAACAATTATCTTGGATATTGGACTCATCATCGAAACTGTCATTGATCTGGTAACAAAGACTTAGACATAGTTTTCGACTACATTAACAACTAGATATCTCCCGTTATCTCTTATTTTACACTTTGATCCATAATGGAATTAGATCTCACAGACATTTTGCTTTTTTGTCCTTCAGGATTTCAAAAGCCAGGTTCTGTCAATACAAACTTGGCTGTACATGGTAAGTAGATTTTTTTGTTACAATCACCATAACAGGTTTGTCTTACAGTTCCAATTTGTCTGATGGCCTGTAAATGTTTTATCACTGACACAATGCTGTCCATCCTCTTTTTTTTAAATCTTTTTTCTTGGCATACTTTGTTGGTCATAATTATTTGATCACTCTTAAGATGTGCTTTTTAACTACTAGTAAGCCCTTGAAAAGTCATGGGACTCCTTGTGGTGTGGCTGAAGACCTTGAGACCCAGTGAACAACACATGGCTCTGCCTAAACTTCAGTTATACCAGAATAGCTCTCCCTATCTCTAGAATGACACGAATAACCTTTCAGTTTAACAAGTCATCAAATATAGTATCAAAGACTTATTGACTAGAAACTAGTAAAAAAAACTCTGGATGACAGCAGCAATTGCCAATTTATTTCATTTATGAGTTTTCGTACAGCAGGGCAAAAACAAAATACACGGGTACTTCAAATTTTACAGTGAATAAATGTCTCCCACTGAGTCCCAGACACCTTTGCTATTTATACCTTACAGCAGAACTCATAGACTTGTAACTAAACTCCAGAGGATGTCATGTGAATCCAGGACTCTCTTTGGCTGAGGGACGGCCTTAACCAGATCCTGGATCACATGACATCCTTTGAAGTTATGAAATCGGCTGAAAAATGTGTCATCCTGGGCTTTGGTGTCACTTTCAAACTATTCAAGTTGGGTCTACAGTGTTGTTGCCACTAACTGCCTTCATCCCACCAATGTCTAGCTGATATAGCTTATCGGTGTTCCTGCTTGTTTATAATAGTGTAAAATATGTTGAGTGATATTCTTCTTAAATGTGTGATTATGTTTTCAATGTTTTCTGTCATTTGTAGAGTTGGAAGGATGAACTTCTGATGTTCAATGGAACGAAATACAACACAGACATGTTGTTTGCGGATCCATATGATGTTTGGATACCAGAAATAGCAGTAATGTCAAGGTCAGTTCGTTGGTTGCACCATGTTCCATCTTAATACGTACGTCTTGCCACCTGCGTTTAGAATCACCCACAGTGTACTCCCCATCACCATCTGTGTTTAGTAAGGCAGTAAGCCATAGTCAACATAATATTGCATGCATTTAATATGAAACTAAAATTTCTCATTCATAAGATTATGGTTGAATCTCTTGTGGCATAAATCTTTTAGGGCAGGATAATGTCATAACTACTCATGAACATGAAGCATGCAATATCCATTCCAAACCCATGCCAGCTTCTATCAGGCACAAGTACAGGAACAAGGAAACATTGTTCCTAGGCACATTTCATCAGCTGGCAGGCACATTTGGCAAGGAATGAAAATATGTTCAACTTTGTTGGAAATTTACAAATATTGTCATACTCTACTGCATCAATGGGGAGAAAAAGTAACAGAACATAGCACATGAAAAGATAATAGGATGATGTCACTACTTAATTGCTACATTGATGACATCACAATATATATGAAACCTTCAAACAATACTTATCTGCTATGATGTCAGTGACCTCTTGTGGTACTGCTAGAGCTGCACACCTTTATCTTTAAAACGATACGATACGTATCACGATATGGTAAAACCGATATGATACTATCATTATACGTATCATTAAGCTTTATGGAATAATTCTTTACGGTTGTTTAATGTAATTGCAATCAAAGTGGGCTGATATTTTTCTTCAATAGCACCAGAACATCTAGGTAGCAGGTTTCTAATTAGTAGCTCTGCACATCATTTAATTATATTGTTATAATGAATGACGATTATCAATACCCGGATCGTTCTCCATGTACCGGTACAAATTGTTTATCGAGAACCGGTGTACAGCCTAATCCCTGCTTACCCAAAGTAAGCCACCTATAGCCAGACAGTTCTGTTTAGTAGCAGGTAGCATCATAAAGCAGAAGTTGTCTAGCTTGGTCTAGGTTCAATTCAACAAGCCGTTTTTAATTAAACTAACCATATCTTGTAAGTTTACGTCGCTGAAACTTTATAGAGTTATTCCTCTTCTGCTGCTTTAGTGTGAATAGTAATTTTCGTGAGCTTGAGAGGAGTGGAAACAGGCTGACTATTCTGCCTGATGGACAAGTAATTTGGATGCCTGTTGGAGCCTTCAGAATCTACTGTCCTGTAAAGGTAAATCAATTTAATCTTGAAGATGTGATCAAACTCAATTCAGTTGGCCTTTATTGCTTTGAGCCCATTAAAGACAATGTATCTTGTAAATTTCTAGGTTGCATATTTCCCATTCGATAGACAAAACTGTTCAATAATGCTGATGTCATGGACCCAATCCACCAGACAGCTCAAAATGACAGCAACAAAAACGTTCGATATGGTAAAAGCACTACCATCTGACACCTGGAAGATGGACGCTAAACCCTGTTATATCGAGGAATACCTCCATAGAGAAACTTTTCACATTTTAGTGTGTCAAATAATTCTTCATAGACAACCATTGTACTTTGTCTTCTATCTTGTAAGTATTAGATTCACCAACCAAACAGACATTTAAATTCTTGACTATTTCATGCACTTCTAAAAATAGGATAATTCTTTGCTTATTATCTTTTTCTCAGATCATCCCCTGCCTTATTTTAGTCATTGTTGGATCCTTCACGTTTCTCCTTCCAGTTGAATCTGGAGAGAAAGTATCCTTGTCAGTCACAATTCTTCTCGCCATGACAGTCATGGTGCAGCTCGTCATGGACAGTGTTCCTGCAACTTCAGGTGGCGTTCCCTTTCTTGGTGAGTTTATTTTAATTTGGTGAGTTGATTTGTGATTTTAAATATACTTCATAGCGCTTAAATTTAATGGTGTATACATTTTTTCATTTCACTTTATGTGAAGTAATTAATATCATTTGAATCCGTAGCCAACAGAGTGTTCAGTTTCTATTTTAAAAAATCTCCTAAAAAATGTTGATCTTTTAATTTGTATCTCAAGATAGTTCTGGACATGAAATCTCTTGATATGTGTTTTTGGCTTATTTTCAATCTTCTTCCAGGGCAATTTATCATGACGTGCATTATTCTCCTTGCAATGGCCACTGCAATGTCTGTTACTGTGGTCAACATAGTAGAGAGGGATCAAAGTGTCATCCCCAATGTCTTTTGTTTCAAGGTAATGTTTACTTTACACAGCCAAGTAAGAAACTAATGATTACAAGCACACTGACCTTCTTTGAAATAATTCTTATCCAAAACTTCGATTCCTGAGCTTTTATTTGCATCCACAAAGTATGATTTAGTTTTGGTAATTACATGCTCAAATCTGTTCCTTCTTTTTGAAATAGAAATTTGGCGTTCCATCTGCACGAGTCAATGAATCTGAAGACAAAGCAAAATGGAGGAGGATGGCACAGTATTTGGACAGACTGTTCTTGGCAGTTTATCTCATGGTTACCATAGCACTAGTCATTTGGATTATTGTCATGGCAAATAAATAAATAAAATTTACTAAGATTCGGTTGGTTACAAATGACATTAGTAATACAGACTATAGTGTCCCCGACAGACAGCACGATAACACAATTGAAGGATTCATAAAAACTCTGTCATAATTCATAGTAATGTTTGTGTAACAGAGCAAAGCATGGATTTGTAGTTATTAAATTTACTTAATCTGTTGTTCAATATTTGAATAAAATGTTTTCATCATAGAAATGTGTTTTCATCAGCAGCATATATATCGATCAAATCTCATTTGTTGCTTCTTCTGTGCTAATGGTTTTTGGCTAAATACAAAGTGCAGATGTTCCAAATATTTACCAACATTTTAATACAATAAATATAAAGAAAATGTTGAAAAAGATCAGTTTGCTTTTCATAGTGATAGCCTCCACATTGCTGCACACAGAAGCCATAATGAATTAGACGCATTACCAAAAAAATTTAAGCCACATGCCAATTCTCAGGAAGAAACTTTCATGCCGCTATTCACAATGCTAATTTTATTGTGTATGTTCTTTGTGCCACTGGCAAAAGCAGGTGAGTCTTATTATTCTACTTATTAGTTTGAGTTTTAGAACTGATGACAATGCCAAAATATTGTTCATTTGCCTTTGTCTCAACAGCATCATATCCGCATGTGGAAATATGGGATGATCTCCTGAAGAATTACAATAAAAAAGTTAACCCTGTGCGAAATCCTGGTACTGCAGTTAACTTGAGTGTAGGAATAACCATTGAAACAATCATTGGTCTGGTAATCATGAATTTCATGATGAAAAAGTCACTGGGTGATCTCGATTAATTCTGAAATGCTGGTTCAAAATCTGAAGTTAGAATTTTTGTATCACACCATGAGGCATATAAGTGAAAATTTGCAATTTTGGTAAGTTCCAACATTGTTCATCACTCAGCAGCTGCTGTTAATCAGTGATACATCCCAGATAGCATTCCAAATCGGCCCAGCATCGTTTCCTTATAGGCTACTGTTGTTACAAAATTGTATTAACATCGCCGACATTGCATTGCACCAATATTGAAAAGATTTGGAATGCCATCTGGATATATCTTATATTAAACTATGGAAAACTTTGTACATTAAACCAACCCAATAATTAAGTCGTTCCTGTTAGGCTATTAAAGTGCTAAATTGAGCTAGATTTAAGCTAAGGTTAATTTGTAACCTTCTTCCTATACTTCAATATTTTAATCCGAGAGTCAAGACTTAAATAAACTTCATCTCAGTCGGAATAAAGATGTCAATGTTATTTTAGCCCTCATGACAGATTGAAGAATGCTGCTGCTCCTTGCAAAAGGGAAACAGCAACTCACAGGCATAAGAGCATTCCTAGGTTGGTTTTGTGTACATGTTTGCCATAGGCTTTGATTAAAAAAAGACATATGGCAACTCCAGAATGATAGGGAGTATTACAAACTCACCCAAGTTTAAATTTAGGCAAATTTAGCACTTTTGAGGAGTTATTTGCGGAGCAGGAACTATTCAGTTCTTGGGTAGCTAAATACAAGGAATGAATGAGTTTTTTAGACATGCAGAGGTCACTAAAGACCTATATGTCAACATATATACATGTTTGTCACGAGTTTCATGGTGGATATCACTTGTAAACCAAAGTTGCAAAGTGTTGGCGACTGGAGGGTTTTGCAAACTTACTAAATTGAAAATGTTCAACACAGACCTAAACCAAAGTCCTGACGTGACAGACAGATTTAGAATCAGAAGGCCTAATTTTTCATAGCACCATCTTTTCTCTGGATACCCAACGTTGAAGTTTTGCTTGCTATCCAGTGTTTTTTTTAAGAATCTAATATTTTCTTTTTTTTTTATTACAGGATTTCAAAAGCCAGGTTCTTTCATTTAAAGCATGGGTATTCTTGGTGGGAAATGGTTTATAACAGTACCGATTAAGGTCTTTCTGCAATTGAAACATCCAGAGCCCAAATAATGTTATTTTCATGTACAGGCTTCTTTTTATGCAGTTCCTTGTTTGCAGTTCTAATATCAAGTAAAATGCAAGTTAAATTTTATGATAATCTACGGGCTATTCTTTTATTGTGTCATATTTACCTTTTATTGTCGTGCCATATTTACCTTTATTTAAATCAGCTAGTGAAGTCATTACAGCACATTTCATATACTTGGAAACAACATCATATGAATTTAGTACCCTATGAGTTGATGGACTGCCTAAACCAGTGGGATTCCTTGATTCACATGCTGTCTGGAGTTTAGCTCCTTGTCTTTGCATGAAAAGCCTGGCTAGAGAAACTGGAGTTTGTTTTGACCATTGAAGTAATTAATGTCAATACATTGGTTTTGAAAGTGGGGGCCTAGCTTAGTGGTAGCACGTTGGGCTTCCAACCACTGGGTCCCGGGTTCAATTCATGGTTGAGGCTTAGTTAGATGTTTCATCCTTCATCTCACTGCCATGTGCCCTGCCTGTCCTAATTAGCCTATCAGATGCAGAAATACAGGGTGTAAAGCCCTAATCCGCCCACCTTGGCATTGAAGGGCTAGCTAGATTGCCTGCAAAATATCTTGTAGGTTAACCTTTGTCCTCAGAGAAGTAGGATGGAGAATCACAATTGTCTCCATTTTGTATTATGAACCAAAATGTTATGCATTATAGAGGCCAAAGAAAATAAGATCAATCACAAGGAAGGGAGACTACAGGCTTGTTAGGAAGAAGAGGAGGAGTAGGTTCTTTCTAGTTAACTGTGTAGTAATTTCTAGTAAACTACAAGCAAATTTTGTGCTAATTTTACACTTATTTCGAGCTAATTTCGAGCTATCTGCACTCTAACTTTGCATCAACTTCGCACTCATTTAGAATTATTTTAATTGCCTCTGTTTTTCTTAATTCTTGTCTGATTTTACTGGACCACAAACCAAAATATTGACCAAGATTTTCTCTACGTGAATTTCCTCCTCTTTCTCCTCCTTCTTCCTTCATCTTATCTCCTCATGTCCAAGCCTCCTCCTCATCCCTTCATCTTCTTCTTCTCCTCCTCCTCACTATGCAGGATTATTTATTATCAATAAATTAAGGTTTATTCGTTGGTCGTGTCTATGTCCATCCTCAAGTGAAGTTCACTAGAAATACACTTTAACTTCACTTGAAGCTCAAGTGAGCCCATGACAACTTTGATTCAATTTTATTTAAAAAAATATATATATATTAGTATTATCACCTCTAACTCAAGCCTAATTACCACCAATTTCTTTAGGCTTGGAAAGATGAATTTCTAGCCTTCAATGCCAGTAAATATGGAACAAGACGATTATCCGCCAGTAAAAATGAGATTTGGACTCCAGAACTTTCTATTCTATACAGGTAGGTGGTTAAAATGAAAACACCATTATTAGATAAAAGAACACCTGAACAATACAATTGTAATACCAAGATAATGAAACTGGAAGGTTATTAGGAATGTGTTTTTAATAAGACAATAAATCCCTCGGAAATATATAGGTTTGGCTAACTTCTTTACTTAAAAACTAAGGAATATTTTTACTTGATGAGACAATTTTTTATTTATTTTTTGCTATATGCTTGGGCAATTGTTATGTACCAATGATACTTGGCATCAATGTCTAAAGTCAATAAAGTAAGCCCAAGTACATTGCAGTTGTAAGCACCCCGGGAATCAACTGTCTACCCACTACTTCTGAGCCCACATTGGTCAAAATTATTCATCTCACTGAAATAACATTGAGTTAATTTGAATGGAGTTCTATTGATATTTTGCAATAAGAGTTAAAGAGATAAGTTATTGTTCTTTGTATGCAATTTAAAATGGTTTTAACTTTCATAATGTCATGTATTAATATCTCAGTTTATAGATCATGTCTCAGAGTTACTTGAATGTTAATTGAGTTCTTGTTTGTTGTATATTCTATTGGCTTGCCAGTGCACCTGCATCATTTGCATATTTAATGAGGGTGCAATTGGCCCCCTACAATCCATTGTTGGAATTGACTGTATATAGCAAGGTCAGGCTGCACCACAGTCAGTTTGGGTGTTTCCACCACAATAAACACTTCTCTCAACCTATTCCCCTGGATTTGACTCTATTCTGTTCTCCATACACAACAATAAGACTATTACCTTACCTGGAATTTTGATTACTATTGACATACTAGACATTTAGGTACTAAATTAACATAGTGAAATACAGAAAGAAAACACCACCAGTAGGGTATAACAAAGGTACAAAGAAAGCAACAACACACTAACACAAAACTTTATCAAAACTTTACTCTATTATCAAAGTTGTTACCATTATTTATCTAGTTTGAATGACGGTCCACCATTTGCCAAAAGTGAATCAAGTATCATCGTTGACCCAAACGGAGACGTTGTTTGGATGCCAGCTGCTATTTTTCACATCATTTGCCCTGTAAAGGTTAGCTTTTCATTTTTCAATACATTTGAAAGATAATATGTTGATAACTAAGCATGATGGCCGAATAAAAAATTTTGTATTATAAGATCTTTCCTCAGTAGATGCTGAAAGTAGGTCAATCACGGTGTCTGTTCAATTTTATTAACTTGATGGCAAACAAAGCAGTTCAATAAATATTGTCTGATATGATGTTGTACCCTTGTACTATGCACAGGGACTTGCTTTGTTGGATTTGTATGATTAATATAAACTGATCTACACTGTCAAATTACTTGCTGCTCCCCCACTAGGATTGTTGCTCCCCCGAATTCCAGGGTCTGTAGATGAGGAATAAAGTACATTTGATTCTGGTTTTAGGTTGAATACTTCCCATTTGATACCCAAAGATGTTCAATCCAGCTAACAGCATGGACACAACCTGTGGACGCACTTACTATGTCAGCATCAGGAGGAATGAATGTCATCCAAAATTTACCATCGAGTGAATGGAGCATGAAGACTACACCTTGTATTACATCTGTTAAGGATTATGGAGATTTATACTCATCTTTCGAGTGTTCAATTATCCTTTCCAGGCAACCACTGTACTATGTGTTCCATCTGGTGAGTGCAGGGTGAACCATGAAAGAAAAGATCTAATACTACTTAACCATAAGGAGATTTTTTGGCAGATATAGTAATTTTAGGGCTATCTATTCGATTCTTTACAATGCAGAATTATATATTATACAAATAACATACTTGAATATTATTATTATGTTTATTCATACTCGAAAGTACAACCAGCCATTGGGACTGGAAATCAAAAAGTTATGAAATTGAGTTCAGGAAAAGTCAAAATACAATAGAATGAAATCACATAAAGGTTAACATTTGGACTTGGTAAAATTTAAGAAATATAAAAGTCATGTAGTACACAGCACATATAAGAGTTCATTGATTTCACATTAGGCTAGTCCACAGTTCTCAATGACTGCATTGCAGCAACTCCTAAGTAACTCCTGCAGTTACTCTGGCTTCCTGTGTGGCACATCGCTCTTGGCAATCCAAATGTATAATACTTAGAAACTGGAACAGATCTGATATGACTCCCCTTTGCAAATCTAGTCCACATCTTTCCAGACAATAAAAGCACTTCCTTGCAAATACAGAGTTTGAAAGACTTAGAGCATTTCTCATAATGTGTCTCACCAATGGAAAACTGTGGTTAAGACGTAAAACAGCAAACTTAGTGAATCTTTTCACAAGCATGTTGTTTGAGCAGAGAGATAGCCAGTTAGGCATGGCAATAGCTGACAGTGTGTTCTAAATGGACATTCCATAGTCGTTGAATGCTCTTGCGAGATGTGATGTGTAGCTTCTGTAGGCTATTCAGGTTGCACAACTGATCCCCATAAAAAGAGTAACAGTATGATTTAAAGAGATTGTTCCTGGATGTAGGCGGAACACATGCAAATCTGGAGAGAAACAAATTATGTAAAAACTTTGTAAAAAGTGCATTTTTTGTTTATTTTTTTTCCTATTTATGGCATGTGAAATGAAAGATGCACCTCTGCTTTATCTATCAGGTAAATAGATAGTTCCAAAAATTATTTAAAAATGAATTCTGGTAAATTTCAAAGGAAATCTGGTCTTCTTCAGGTTATCCCTTGCATGATCCTGGTGGTTGTTGGATCCTTCACTTTCATCCTCCCAGTTGATTCTGGAGAGAAAATTTCCTTGTCAGTCACAATTCTTCTTGCCATGACAGTCATGGTGCAGCTTGTCATGGACAGTGTTCCTGCTGCCTCAAATGGAGTGCCTTATATGGGTAAGAGACATAGAAATGTAAAAAATGTGTTTGCTAAAAAACTATGTGACATATAGTTTGTGAGGATATTTATGAATACAAACACATATTTCAATGATTGACATCAACTTCACATTTCACGATATCATATTTCAGAATTTTAAGTTATACAAAACACTTCAATAAGATGACTTAATAAATTCAGTTATATCTTTAAATTTGATCAATTCTATTCTATTTTTTAAAAAATAAAAATTTAAAATTAAATTTATGTACTGTTTTCAGGTCAATTTATTATGACGTGCATAGTTCTCCTTGCCATGGCAACGGCAATGTCGGTCACTGTTGTCAACATTGCGGATAAAGGACAATCAGATTCCTACGAGAGCAAACCACACATAGGAAGCACTAAGGTGAATTAACATTCAAGCTTTTTTGATAATGGTTCAGAAAAACAAAAGAACATCTCATCATCATACCAGGAAGCCAATCAATATATTTAAAAATACATAAGGTTTAAAGTAATAAATAACATTTATATAATACAAACATGGAGTATTCTGTGCCATGGCAATTAAAGATTGAATTAATATTTTAATGGGTAAGATCATAATCAATATTAGTGGAATCATTAAGTGTACTAAAATAAGTTAAGTATCATTGAAATAAAGGATAGAATTTATTTTTTAATATAGTAGGATCCAATTGTTTTTCGGTCATATTTTATCATAAAAAAGCACAAAGTTGACAGAAGTGTTCCTCATATGTTGAACCCCAACTGCCTAAGAAATAAGCATCGCTCTGTACAAATTTGTCGTGGTTACAGAGAAACAGCGGATATAACAGAATATAGCAAGCTTTAATTTTTTCTTTCCCAGAGGTGTTTATCGGTTACTATAGAGATGGAGCTTGACTTGTTGTTAACAGTTCTGTCTATTTTGCACTGCTCCATGCCCTTTTTGGAAAACTATGACCAAAAAAGAATGTTTTTTTAAAAATCATATTATACCATTTTGAAGTACTGCATGTATCTGACCATCTGGGGTTATATACTATATATTTATAGTATATATACTTATAAGTAATAAAAACCTTGTCTGAATTTACATATGACCAACTGCCAGAAGTACACACAATAGTCCTGTTTCAAATTTAGTTGAGGTTTTTCTCATAATATGCCCAGTATCTATATAAATTATTTCTATATGACCAATGCCTGTCATTGGTCAAGATCAAACAGTTTGCTTTAACAGAATTGTTACTTCTTTCAAGAAAAATGCTGATTTATCAGAAGAGGCAGAGGTACTTGCCACCAAGCTGGACTGGAAGAAGACTGCTCTATACCTGGACAGACTTTTCTTGGCAATTTACCTGTCAGTGACTGTGGCCCTGGTTATCTGGATAGCTGTCATGGCAACAAATTGAGACTATCAATGATTCACTGGATTTCCCATCAAGGGTTGAACTTACCATTGCATTGCTGCGCCACATGTGTGCAGAATTGAAAAAAAATTTCTGATAGAAAACTTACCTTCTCATCATTAAATGAATATATTATTTCCTAAACATTTTATGACAGCTGTTTAAAAATGTTGCACTGTACCGTACAATTCATATAAATAAAAGTGGAGAACAAAAAAATAAATACGTATTTTAAAATATGAATCTGAATTTACCTCACATATTTGCCAAAAAATTCCAGATTAGTTAAACAGACACTGTTTTGTAGTGCAAATGTGAGAATATTTAGAGTAATTATGATTTATGGTGTTTTTTTTTAACACTTGATAAACATGGTATAGCTACACTTGTCCAAATAAATTTAGACCTCTGATACATATGCAATTGTCGCATTAGTAATACTCCTTTTAGTTTTAATTTCAAAGCATGAATACTTGTATTCTTCACTACCATTCACTAATCTGGCAAATCTTTTTTTAGTTAAAAAAGGTTTTTAACAACAAAGTCTATTAAAAATGCATATCTTTAGACCATTTTTTTGGTTAAGAAAGTAATAATATTCTTATTGCCAAAATATATTTATTCAATATGATAATGTATAACGGGTTCTGATTTAAATAAGCTTTTTGCAGATATCGCATTGACGTCCGAGAAATATTAAGCTGGTGTTACCTGGGTTAAGCATTTTAAAGTGGTAATATCATGCTCATAAATCAGTAAAAATAAAGGTTACTTAAAATGCTGATAATACCTGTTTTCTATCACTAACATAGTCATGGAGACTGTAAATTTCCAATGAAACACAAACAAAAAATACACTAATACACAGGCAAACATTGGCTTCAATTTCTGAAAGTGCACTAATGTGTTAGTAAAAAACAAAAAAAAACAGAAATATTTGCTTCAGTAAGATATGACCATGACAAATAAATTGCATTATAACAGAAAACCTTTTAAAGATATACCTTATTACCATACCTTGTGGCTGCTACTGTAAGGTTAAGTGTTTGATAAAGCCTCAAGATTACCACGACCATGGAATATCACTTTACTACCACTACACCTAATAGAGCATTAATGCATGTATTTCATTCACTAAAATATAATTTTAACATTAGTTTGCCTAATGCAGGGCCACATATTTATTCCTTTATTGCCATAGTTACTCCAAATTAACTCCATGTTTACTAAACTAACAGAGTAAAAGCTTCATTTGCTTAATACACTATTACGACAATCAGTACCATTAGCAATTAGTGTGTCACAGTTAGAGCAGATGTCATTTCATATTGATGCCAAGGGCTAGGAAAACATAAAAAGGGATTCATGGAGCATATTCATCAAGTTAACCGTGCGACGTTGACAGCGTTTCGCCTTATGCAGGATTTGTGTCCATTATTCAATTCATTCACCACAACATAACAATGCTGATTCTACTTTTTCTCATTGGAAATCTAGCAACTGTGATTTCAGGTAATGGTGAAATTTACATTAAGGGATTATCTATATCCTGCCTAAAAGTTTAATGCCATGTTACTAATTCTAATGGATGCTCAAAATCACTTTCACAGTTTTATGCGTCTAAGGTGATAAATCACTGTTCAAATTCTCTGTATTTACTATAGAGTATTGCTGCCACAAAGAGAAAACACTTTCTTGTCACAAACCAAAACAACTTTTATTTTTTGTGTAAACCAAGTTGTTGTTTTTTTTTTTGCAAAATTTTAAATTAAAAGTTTTCTGGGCTTCAACTGAAATTTTTCCTTTGAACAGAATGTTTCTTGTATAATTTTATTTAAACTTTGGTAAAGCATTTTGCAGCCTAATTACATTGAAGTCATGCACACAGAGAAATTACATTTATCACAAATAAGTGTATAACTATAACATACATACCCTTGTACAAACTAAGTGCAATGAACCATTACTAGCCATACAAACTATTTTCTGATAACAAATACTGACAAGCAATTATGCAATGCAAAGGGAAGTTCCTGGATGAACAAATTTTATTTTTCTTGTTTATCTATTTCCTTATTTTTAATTTTTTATCAATTATAATGAAATCTTTCCTTTTTAATTAGACAAAAAAAAACCTTTGTGTTTTTCTGATTTTTAATGACCTTCGAATAATTTTAACAAACGTTATTTTCATTTTGGTGGACAAACAAGTATCTGAGCAGTATCCACATGTGAAAATATGGGACGACCTTCTCCTGAACTACAATCGAAGAGTCCATCCAGTTCGTGATCCGAAGACTCCTATTAACTTGACTGCTGTGGTTAGGATTGAGAATATTATTGATCTGGTAAGTTCAATTTTGTAACGCAGACTATACTGGCCGCCAATTTACTTATATATCAGGTATGTTCATGAAGTCCCATAAACTTTGATGGTGTGTTCATGAATTTCTCCATAACTAAGCTGAGAATATGCCCAAAATTCATGGTCAATTTTTCCCTCAAGTTTAGTTCTAACTTTTTATTGTCGAGACATCAATAAAATGTTTACTACTTTCAGCTATAGTCATTCACACAGTTCCTGTAATATAATTTTTTCTAAGCTCATCTCACCCTCATTATTTCTATGTACAACTGCTAATCTCAATAGAACCAGCTTGGTGGTTTAGCAGTAGATATCTGAGGGGCTCGCCTGCTCCTCTGAAACTTGCCTTAGAGGGCTGAAATTTCCACTTCCATCCATCCATCAGAATGTATTAAAAAGAGTTCCGAGGCCACCAGTCATCATTATTTTATTTAATATTTATATTCATAAGTTAAGTACTATGCATTGGGATGATATCAGGTTATATTACCAAGACCAAAAATTAATCTCTTTAAGAAATCTATCTTGTTTAGAGGTCCATTTTTATGTCTTTGTGTTATCTGAAACCCATGATTCCTTTTCTTGATTTCTTTTTGCAAGGATTTCAAAAGCCAGGTTCTCTCCGTGAAAGCTTGGGTTACTTATGTAAGTATTAAATAACCGACATAGGATAAACATTCAAGATGACCTTATATTGCTAATATTACTGCACACTGCATTGCAATATAGTGTGCATTGTAAAAAAACAAAATAACTATTTTTTTGTTTACACTGCCTAAAAGAACTTGATGATCATTCAAATGCAAAATAAGGCACGTTTTGGTTGGTATTATGGAGCATTGTGAGCATGCTAGACAATGCTCATCAATTGTAAAAAAAAAAATGTGTAACTCCTTGTAGGAGTTTTGTTGCACATTACTTCGTATAGTAAAAAACTGGGAGAAGTTGTCAGTCGATGTGCAGTGAGAGAAATTCACCATTATAGCAACTTGAGTTAAAACAATAAGTCTTGTCAAAACCACGTATTTCAGGAATGGAGAGACGAATTTCTTGTCTTCAACCAGAGTAAATACAACACCCAAACCCTCTGGGCAGATCCATTTGACATTTGGGTGCCTGAGTTGGAACTGCATCTCAGGTTGATAGAGAATTATTTCCATAATATTACATTCCATCTGGAAAAATCTTTTCTTATATATTTCTCATTGTGGTATAACAATAACTCTTTGTCTTTTGCAAAGTTTAAATGAAGACAATAGATTTCTCGAAAAGAGTGGTACCAAGGCCATTATTTTACCAAGTGGAACTGTCTTGTGGGTACCACCCGCAATCATCAAAGTCTTCTGTCGTGTGCAGGTAAATATTTTGCAAAATTTTCCTTTTAAAAGGAAATTTATAATTTTTATGTCTCTCATTTATGATTTAATATTGTAGTTAGCTGTGTGCTCTTTTTCCTGCGGCAACAAACATCAATATTTTCTAGGTTGAGGACTTTCCATTTGACACCCAGAATTGCCTAATTCGTCTTCAATCATGGTCACAACCAACATCAGTCCTGAACATTTCAACATATCAAAGTCAAAATGACACAAGACTGCCATCCGACCAGTGGACTTTAGTGAACAAGCCTTGCTTTGTAGTTGCACTGACTCCTGAAAATATTTCATATCACTTCTTATCATGTCCTGTAGTTCTCAAGCGACAGTCACTGTTTTATATCTTCAACTTGGTGAGTAAAATAATAAATAAATACATTAATAGAATAATCAAATACTGCTGGTTTTGGACAAACAACTGCATTTCACAGTCAATTATGGTGTACTTTGTATTTAGTGTTACCTTGAAATCCCAAATGACTGTCACTACTTCGCCTCTAACAAATAAATGATAAAAAACAGAGACTAAATTGTTCACTGCAGTCATTTGCAGTCACACTTGACTTCATTCAAAGCCGTTATGATATGTCCTATTTCATGAAGATCTTTAAAATGTTATGTGGCTTAACATTTACATCATCAATAATCTAGGTTCTACCTTGCATGATCCTGGTTGTTGTTGGATCCTTCACGTTTCTCCTCCCGGTTGATTCTGGAGAGAAAGTTTCCTTGTCAGTCACGATTCTTCTTGCCATGACAGTCATGGTGCAGATTGTCATGGACAGTGTTCCTGCGACATCAAGTGGAGTGCCTTTTCTTGGTAACACATTCTTTAATTGTTTTTATGTACTTGCAACATGAATAAATATGTGTGATTTCTAACTCAGCGTAACTGATTGCAACTGCGCAAACTGCAAAATGTTTTACTTCAGATAGTAAAAATTTGCCTTATACGTAACTGTTTTGCAAAAAATTGCCGTAACTATGGGGGACTTATTTGTTGCATTTATGGGAATGAATTTTAAGTTATTTGACTTTAGATTTTCTTTGCTTAAAATAACAAAAAAGTGCACGTTGTTGCTTCAGGTAAATTCATCATGGCTTGTATCATGCTCCTTGCTATGGCTACAGCAATGTCAGTGACAGTGGTGAATATCTTAGGAAAAGGACAGGCGGTTGAAGCAACAGAGGGACCACCTCAAATGAGTTGTTCATGCTTCAAGGTATGCGGTTTAAGAGTCCAATAAAAAGTGAATAGTTTTTAAGTATCTTAAACTAATCTAATGAAGTTTGGTAAATTTGTCATTTTTTGACTGCATTCAGCACTTTTAAAGACCACAAATTCTGGTTGTTACATTGGCCTTTATCTGAAAATGGAATCAACATTACTGGATACATTGGTCACACATCTTGGCAATATGCTCATTTTTCAAATCAAGTATGTACTCTGGATAGATTCAAAACTATTAATACAATTCCTTTCCAGAAAAACTATATTTCATCCGAGCCACCAAAAAGATTCCATGACAAGGACAAATGTAAGAAAATGGCCGTGTATTTGGACAGACTCTTCTTGATTATTTATCTATTGGTTACTGGGGCTCTAGGCATATGGACTGTTGCCATGGCAACAAAATAACTGTTATATGTAGCCTAACTGCTATAATAGATAAACTGCCTCCAAACACGAGCACAGGACCAGATGGCATATCAACCAAACTATTATTAAAAGAAATCAAATCAATTACCAAAACCTGTTGCCATAATTATAAATCAAGCTATATCTACTGGACTATTTCGAGATTTATTAAAAATTGCCAAAATTATCACAATACATAAAAGGAAGAAAATACATTACTGAACAATTAGACCCATATCTATCTAGCCGGCTATATCTCAAATTTTTGAAAAAGTGATGCATAATCAACTACACCAACATTTCAAAACCCTGTTTCATACTCATCTATACCGTTTTCGTGCGGGACACTCAACAGAGCATGCTATCCTAGAAAATATAGACAGTATAACAACCAAAATGGAAAATGGAAATACTGCATTGCATATACTTTTAGACCTAACCAAAGCATTTGATACAATAGATCATTCATTATAAATCCAAAAACTATCCTGTTATGGAATCAGAAACAAAGCTTTAAAACTCTGCAAAAACTATCGAACAAATAGAGAACTATATGTACAATTTTGTGAAAGTTTGTCAGATAACTTAAAAATAACCACAGGAGTACCACAGGGATCAATATTAGGTCCCGTTCTTTTCTTAATCTATATAAATTATTTCCATAAGTCTCCAGAAGTCATCAGAAATGATCAATACATAATTATTCAAAATTAACAACTGATTAAAAACAAACAAAATGTCACTAAGTAAAGAAAAAATCAAATTCATGCTTTTTCACCCAAAAATTATACTGTCATGTATTTTTATTGCCATTTTAATATAAATTCACAATTCACAATTATTATGAATACAATTCATATTTATTAATCATATACCAAAGTAAACTTACTGCATGTATAAGGTATTACTTGCATGTTATTATGCCACATAGGCTAATCATATGTGTTATATATTACTTACATTACTTATGGTATTTATGAGTACTTAACATTACTTATGTGTTAAATATAGCACTTCTAATTATATATGTTTGAAATACTTCACATACTTATTTTACTTATATTATTAAAGTCATGTAATTCATTTATATATTTATGTATAAAAGCTTAAACACTATATTCATATATACTTAAGGAATATATTACATTAAACTTATAAGGAACTGAAATTGGATAGAACTTACATTTAAGGATTGTATAAGGTTAGAACATGCATGAAGGGTTAGTTAAGAATCATGTGCCGTAACTTAAGGTCTCAAGCATGGAAGCATGCAACCATTGCATCATGCATGCATGAACACAGAATTTAATATCCAATGAATGACTATGTGCAAAGTAATACCATGAGAAATAGCCAATAGAATTGAGCCACATTTGGCCACTGTAAATTGTAACTTTTACTTATTGGCAGACTCACTGTTTTTGAGTCTGTTCTGATCTTGACATTGGTCAAGACAATAAACATAGAGGTCACACTCTCTCAGCAAGCAAAGTTCTATCTTTGTTGAGCTTACACATTTTATACACAACAATACTGCCACTCACACTCCAAATTTAAAATACTAAAATTGAACTAGTAGACCATTTTAACTTCTTCGATAAAAAATTGAACCTGGGAACACCAAACAAATAAACTAAACAATAAAATCTCCAAAATAATAGGAATAATAAAGCATCTTAAGCACCAAATACCAACTCATACATCAAGAACATGCCAAAATGCCCTGACAATGCCCCGCATTTACTATGGCATTTTGGCATGGGGGACAAAATCTGAAACAATTAACCAAATGCAAAAGTAAGCAGTGTGCACCATAACCCTCAGAAAATTCAATGCACATACTGAACCACTGTTCAACTAACAAGGTTTATTGAAAATTGAAGACATTATTAGTTGTTTTCTATTAACTTAAATTCTATTGTAACCTAGTGCATCAAAATCTCCCTAGATACTTGTGTCAAACAGTTTCCCAGGCAAGAAGGTATACATAATCAGTGACGCCTTTCCTTAAATATCAAACTTCAAAATTTTCAATAATTAAGAGATCGCCAAAAATCATAAACCAGACACCCTCAATAATAACAGACAAAATTCATTCACACAGCTTGGCAGGTTATCTAAGGTATATTAAAAATTACATCATAAATAATTACTCTGAAACATGCAGCATTTCAAATTGCTATGTCTGCAGAAATTGAGAAGCAATATATACTGACTCACAATTTTTTCATAAGGTGACTTTTTGGAATGCCCGCCCACCCGCTAGTGACCGTTGAACAGTGTTTCAATAAAAAACACAGTCACAGCGTATGTGTACCTATGACATAGATGCATTCCATCAACCTGAACAAAATTTATTGCAAAAAAAATCAATGCAGTTGCCTTCACTTAGCCATTAAGGCATATGCAAGATGATTGGAAGGTGAATAAACATGCATTCCCACTGATATTTTGTTATCACATAATGCAAGATGAATACAAAAGTGTACTGTCACCATGGTGTCCAGTAAATTGATCAGAAACACTCTTCACTAATGCATGGATTAACAGTATTGAACCATTCAGCAAAGACAAAAAAATATTTCACAAAAGAAAGGATTATTCTGCTATATTTCAGTGACAAACATCTATGAAAGACCATTGAATATAATTATGTTGGTTATAATTGCAATCCTTTCATGGCATGTCTTACCAGTTTCTACAGGTGAGCTTTGATGTGCTTTAGATTCAATAGTTTGAAGTCCATCCAAATTATGAGTAGATTCATTGTAGGATTCATAATGCATGTCTAAATGTTTTTCATCTTAGTTTTTCAATCTAAGGAAGGAGCAACACTACAGAAATGTTAGCAGTAAGCCAACTTTCTACCTGTTAGAAATACCTCTGTCACCATTAACTTCAAATGATGACATTTCTGTCCATTTTCTGCTGCTTTATGCTTTATTTTCAATATTACTGAAAAACAAATGAAAGTTAATTTTCAATGATACATCAAGTAGAATCCAGATTTTTATCTTGATCAAAATAGGTAGTCTTGACTGTGGGACACTTTGTTATTTCTCACCAAAACTACATCCATTCAATATCTAATACATTTCCATTACATTTTAGTAGCACAGCTTCATCTGCATGTTCAAGTATGGAGAGACCTCATGCAGAATTATGATCGAAGAGTCAATCCAGTCTACAATCCAAACACAACAATAATCTTGGCTATTGGACTCATCATCGAAACTGTCATTGATCTGGTAGCAAAGACTTAAACCACTATCTCATAAAGCCAAGTGATGATGCAGAGTAATGACGATCGATGAATCGGCTTCACTCTTGGTCATTTGATGCCTAGAAAAAGCAAGCCAGATTGCTCCCAGATTGCTAGTCTTCTTTACACTCCGACCACTCGGCGAGGAAATCACGTCTACACAGCATTCCATATGACCAAGAGTACTCTCAGAGTGACCAAAAGTACTCCCAGAGTGACCAAGAGTACTCCCAGAGTGAATGGCGAGTGCACGGCGAGTTAACCCCATGTAAATCCCGAGCAATGCTAAACTTGGCTGTACATGGTAAGTAGATTTTTTTGTTACAATCACCATAACAGGTTTTTCTTTCAGTTCCAATTTGCCTGATGGCCTGTAAATGTTTTATTACTAATACAATGAACCTTCAGACATAAAGATATTTTTCTGTCCATCCTCTTTTTTCTAAATCTTTTTTCTTGGCATACTTTGTTGGTCATAATTATTTGATCACTCTTAAGACATGTTTTTTAACTACTGGTAAGCCCTTGAAAGTGAAAGTTATGGGACTCCTTGTGGTGTGACTGACGACCTTGAGATCTAGTGACCAACACAGGGCTCTTCAGTTATACCGGAATAGCTCTCCCTATCTCTAGAATGACACAAATAACCTTTCAGTTTAACAAGTCATCAAATATAGTATCAAAGACTTATTGACTAAAAACTAGTAAAAAAAACTCTGGATGACAGCAGCAATTGCCAATTTATTTCATTTATGAGTTTTCGTACAGCAGGGCAAAAACAAAATACACGTGTACTTCAAATTTTACAGTGAATAAATGTCTCCCACTGAGTCCCAGACACCATTGCTATTTATACCTTACAGCAGAGCTCATACACTTGGTAACTAAACTCCAGAGGATGTCATGTGAATCCAGGACTCTCTTTGGCTGAGGGACGGCCTTAACCAAATCCTGGATTCATATGACATCCATTGATGTTATAGGTATCATTAAGCTTGATGGAATAATTCCATATTGTTGTTTAATTTAATTGCAATCAAAGTGGGCTGTTATTTTTCTTCTATAGCACCAGAACATCTAGGTAGCAGGTTTCTAATTAGTAGCTCTACACATCGTTTAATCTTATCGTTGTTATGAAAAATGATTATCACTACCCAGATCGTTCTCCATGTACGGGTACAAATTGTTTATTGAGAACCGGTGTATAGCCTAATCCCTACTTACCCAAATAGCAAATCAGGTCAACATCGTTCCAATGTTGACCTTCAGAGGTCATCAGCGGACCAACGTTGAGTCAATGAGGCATGTTATCTGTATGCTACAGTTAGCTTCATATTATATGGTCTATTCTACACATCCTATTCCTGGCTGTAGCTATAACTGGCTGAAGCCGGCCACTTTTGTGTACTTCTAGCTTATTTTCAGCTAATTGAAAAAATATAAACCTTGACAAATGTAAGCAATTCATCTAGTATGTCATAAATATTTACTTTTAGATCCGCCTTTGAGTAGCCAGCTAGAGCCAGACAGTTCTGTATAGTGGCAGGTAGCATCATAAAGCAGAAGTTGTCTAGCTTGGTCTAGGTTCAATTCAACAAGCCGTTTTTAATGAAACTAACCATATTTTGTAAGTTTCCGTCGCTGAAACTTTATAGAGTTATTCCTCTTCTGCTGCTTTAGTGTGAATAATGATTTTCGTGAGCTTGAGAGGAGTGGAAACAGGCTGACTATTCTTCCTGATGGACAAGTAATTTGGATGCCTGTTGCAGCCCATTAAAGACAATGTATCTTGTAAATTTCTAGGTTGCATATTTCCCATTCGATAGACAAAACTGTTCAACAATGCTGATGTCATGAACCCAATCCACCAGTAAGCTCAAAATGACAGCAACAAAAACGTTCGATATGGTAAAAGCACTACCATCTGACACCTGGAAGATGGACACTAAACCCTGTTATATCGAGGAATACCTCCATAAAGAAACTTTTCACCTTTTAGCGTGTCAAATAATTCTTTGTAGACAACCATTGTACTTTGTCTTTTATTTTGTAAGTATTTAATTCACCAACCAAACTGACATTTAAATTCTTGACTATTTCATGCACTTCTAAAAACAGGATAATTCTTTGCTTATTATCTTTTTCTCAGATCATCCCCTGCCTTATTTTAGTCATTGTTGGATCCTTCACGTTTCTCCTCCCAGTTGAATCTGGAGAGAAAGTTTCCTTGTCAGTCACAATTCTTCTCGCCATGACAGTCATGTTCCAGCTCGTTATGGACAGTGTTCCTGCAACTTCAGGTGGCGTTCCCTTTCTTGGTGAGTTTATTTTGATTTGCGGAGTTGATTTATGATTTTATATATACTTAAATTTAATGATGTATACATTTTTTCACTTGATGTGAAGTAATTAATACCACTAAAATCAGTAGCCAACATAATGTTCCAGTTTCTATTTTAAAAAATTCTTGAAAATCTCCAAAAACAGTGTGATCTTTTAACCATCTTAGTTAAGTCCACCTTCACCTATATATTTTGTCATAAACATAATTTAGAATCTCAAGATAGTTCTGGACATGAAATCTCTTTATTTTTGCTTTTGACTTATTTTCAATCTTCTTCCAGGGCAATTTATCATGACGTGCATTGTGATTAAAGTTGCATCCCCAATGTCTTTTGTTTCAAGGTAATGTTTACTTTAACGCAGCCAAGTAAGAAACTAATGATTACAAGCATACTGACTTTCTTTGAAATAATTTTTATCCAAAACTTCGATTCCTGAGCTTTTATTTGCATCCACAAAGTATGATTTAGTTTTGGTAATTACATGCTCAAATCTGTTCCTTCCTTTTGAAATAGAAAGTTGGCGTTCCATCTGCACGAGTCAATGAATCTGAAGACAAAGCAAAATGGAGGAGGAAGGCGCAGTATTTGGACAGACTGTTCCTGGCAGTTTATCTCAGGGTTACCATAGCACTAGTCATTTGGATTATTGTCATGGCAACTAAATAAACAAAATTTACTAAGATTCGGTTTGGTTACAAATGACATTAGTAATACAGACTATAGTGTCCCCGACAGACAGCACGATAACGCAATTGAAGGACTCATAAAAATTCTGTCATTATTCATAGTAATGTTTGTGTAACAGAGCAAAGCATGGATTTGTGGTAATTAAATTTACTTAATCTGTTGTTCAACATTTGAATAGAATGTTTTCATCATAGAAATGCGTTTCTCATCAGCAGCATATATATCGATCAAATCTCATTTGTTGCTTCTTCTGTGTTTATGGCTTTTGGCTAAATACATAGTGCAGATGTGCCAAATATTTACCAACATTTTAATAGAATAAATATAAAGAAAAGGTTGAAAAAGATCAGTTTGCTTTTCAAAGTGATAGCTACCACATTGCTGCACACACAAGCCATAATGAATTAGACACATTACCAAAAAATTAAAATGAATTTCAGACGATTTACCAATGACAAATATAACAGCTTCAGGACAAAATATAAATATCGGCATATTTTAAGCCACATGCCAATTCTCTGGAAGAAACCATTATGCCGCTATTCACAATGCTAATTTTAATGTGTATGTTCTTTGTGCCACTGGCAAAAGCAGGTGAGTCTTATTATTCTACTTATTTCTGCTGCTTTAGTGTGAATAATGAGTTTTAGAACTGATGAAAATGCCAAAATATTGTTAATTTGCCTTTGTCTCAACAGCATCATATCCGCATGTGGAAATATGGGATGATCTCCTGAAGAATTACAATAAAAAAGTTAACCCTGTGCGAAATCCTGGTACTGCAGTTAACTTGAGTGTAGGAATAACCATTGAAACAATCATTGGTCTGGTAAGCACGAATTTCATGATGAAAAAGTCACTGGGTTATCTCGAATAATTCTGAAATGCTGGTTCAAAATCTGAAGTTAGAGTTTCTGTATCACACCATGAGGACTATAAGTGAAAATTTGCAATTTTGGTAAGTTCCAACATTTTTCATCACTCAGCAGCTGCTGTAAATCAGTGATACATCCCAGATAGCATTCCAAATCGGCCCAGCATCGTTTCCTTATAGGCTACTGTTGTTACAAAATTGTATGAACATCGCTAACATTGCATTGCACCAATACTGAAAAGATTTGGAATGCCATCTGGATATATCTTATATTAAACTATGGAAAACTTTGTACATTAAACCAACCCAATAATTAAGTCGTTCCTGTAAGGCTATTAAAGTGCTAAATTGAACTGGATTAAAGCTAAGGTTAATTTGTAAGCTTCTTCTAATACTTCAATATTTTAATCCGAGAGTTAAAATGTAAAATAAACTTCTTCTCAGACCGAATAAAGATAATGCTGCTTAAAAAAGACATACAGTAGCGGCAGAATGATTGGGAGTATTACAAATTCACCAAAATTTTAATAAGTTTCATGTTGGATATCACTTGTAAACCAAAGTTGCAAATTGTTGGAGACTGGAGAGCGTTACAAACTTACTAAATTAAAAGTCCTCACGTGACACAGACAGATTCAGAATCAGAAGGCCTACGTCCAAATTTTTCAGAACACCATCTTTTCTCTGGATACCCAACGTTGAAGTTATGTTTACTATTCAGTGTTTTTTTAAGAATCTAATATAGTCTTTTTATATTACAGGATTTCAAAAGCCAGGTTCTCTCATTTAAAGCGTGGGTATTCTTGGTAGGTAATGGTCTATAACAGTATAGATTAGGGTCTTTCTGAGATTGAAACATCCAGAGCCCAAATAAGGTTATTTTCATGTACAAGCTTATTGTTATGCAGTTTCTTGTTTGCAGTTCTAATATCGAGTTAAATGAAAGTTAAATTGTATGATAATCTACGGGATATTCTTTTATTGTTGTGTCATATTTACCTTTATTTAAATCAGCTAGTGAAGTCATTACAGCAGATTTCATATACTTGGAAACAACATCATGTGAATTTAGTACCCTATGAGTTCATGGACTGCCTGAACCAGTGGGAGTCCTTGATTCACATGCTGTCTGAAGTTTAGCTCCTTCTCTTTACATGAAAAACCTGACTAGAGAAACTGGAGTTTGTTTTGACCATTGAAGTTATTAATACATTGGTTTTGAGAGTGGGGGCCTAGCTTAGTGGTATCACGCTGGGCTTCTAACCACTGGGTCCCGGGTTCAATTCCCAGTTGAACCTTAGTTAGATAGTTGTTTCATCCTTCATCTCACTGCCATGTTTCCTGCCTGTCCTAATTAGCCTACCAGATGCAGAAATACAAAGTGTAAAGCCCTAATCCGCCCACCCACCTTGGTATTGAAGGGCTAGCTAGATTGCCTGCACAATATCTTGTGTTGGTCACTGTTCTTTGAAGTCTTCATTAATGTTGCAAAACTTGTCACAAGAGGTCAACCTTTGTCCTCAGGGAAGTAGGATGGAGAATCGCAATTGTCTCCATTTGTATTATAAACCAAAATGTTATGCATTGTAGAGGCCAAAGGAAATAAGATCTAACTTACTTTGCATTAACTTCGCACTCATTTTCAATTAATTTAATTGTCTCTGTTTTTCTTAATTCTTGTCTGATTTTAATGTTCCAAAAACCAAAATATTGCCCAAGATTCACTTTACGTGAATTTCCTCCTACTTCTCCTCCTACTCCTCCTCCTTCCTTCATCTTATCACAACATCTCCCAGCCTCCTCCTCATCCCTTCATCTTCTTCATCTTCTTCATCTCTTCACCTTATCTCCTTCTCCTCCTCCTCCTCCTCCTCCTCCTCCTCCTCCTCCTCCTCCTCCTCCTCCTCCTCCTCCTCACTAAACAGAATTAATTATTATCAATAAATTAAGGTTTATTTCTTGGTCATGTTCATGTCCATCCTCAAGTGAACTTAAACTGGCCCATGACAACCTTGATTCAACTTTATTTAAAAAAAAATTATATAAATCACTACCAATTTCTTTAGGTTTGGAAGGATGAATTTCTACCCTTCAATACCAGTAAATATGGAACAAGACGATTATTGGCCAGTAAAAATGAGATTTGGACTCCAGAACTTTCTATTCTATCCTGGTAGGTGGTTAAAATGAAAACACCGTTATTAGATAAACGAACACCTGAACAATATAATTGTAATACCAAGATAATCAAACTGGAAGGTTATTAGGAATGTGTTTATAATAAGACAATAAATCACTTGGAAATATATAGTTTTGGCTAACTTCTTTACTTAAAACTAAGGAATATTTTTACTTGATGAAACAATTTTTTTTTAATAGCTGGGGCAATTTTTGTGTACCAATGGTACTGGGCATCAATGTCTAAAGTCAATAAAGTTAGCCCAAGTACAGTGCAGTTGTAAGCACCCCGGGAATCAACCGTCTACCCACCACTTCTGGGCCCACATTGATCAAAATTATTCATCGCATAAGTTAATTTAAATTGAATTCTATTGACATTTTGCAAAAAGAGTTAAATAGTTCTTTGTATGCAAGTTTAAAATGGTTTTAACTTTCATAGGACTATTACCTTACCTGGAATTTTGATTACTATTGACATAATAGACATTTAGGTATTAAATTTAAAAGTTTCTAAATTAGTTTTAGGTGTTCTTGGTGATTTAACATAGTGAAATACAGAAAGAATAAAAAACACCAACAGTAGAGTATAAAGAAGGTACAAAGAAAGCAACAACATGCAAGTATCATCGTTGACCCAAACGGAGACGCTGTTTGGATGCCAGCTGCTATTTTTCACATCATTTGCCCTGTAAAGGTTAGCTTTTCATTTTTCCATACATTTGAAAGATAATATGTTGATAACTAAGCATGATGGTCGAGTAAAGAATTTTGTATTATAAGATCTTTCCTCAGTAGGTGCTGAAAGTAGGTCAATCACGGTGTCCGTTAAATTTTATTAACTTGATGGCAAACAAAGTAGTTTAATAAATATTGTCTGATATGATGTTGTACCATTATATATGCACAGGGACTTGCTTTGTTGGATTTGTATGATAAATATAATCTGATCTACGCTGTCAAATTACTTGCTGCTCCCCAAATTCCAGGGTCTGTGGATGAGGAATAAAGTACATTTGATTCTGGTTTTAGGTTGAATATTTCCCATTTGATACCCAAAAATGTTCAATCCAGCTAACAGCATGGACACAACCTATGAAGGCACTTACTATGTCAGCATCAGGACAAATGAATGTCATCCAAAATTTACCATCGAGTGAATGGAGTATAAAGACTTCACATTGCAACACATCGGTTAAGGATTATGGAGATTTTGATATATACTCATCTTTCGAGTGTTCAATTATCCTTTCCAGACAACCATTGTACTATGTGTTCAATCTGGTGAGTGCAGGGTGAACCATGAAAGAAAGAAAAGATCTAATAATATTTAACCATAAGGAAAATTTTTGGCAGATATATTAATTTTAGGGCTATTTATTCGATTCTCTACAATGCAGAATTATACAATATACAAATACATACTATTATGTAAATGCTTTGTGAAAAGATTTGCCAAAAGGGCAGTTGTTTCTGTTGTTTTCCTATTTATGGATTGTGAAACAACAATGCACCTTTATCTATGAAGTAAATTGATAATTTCAAAAAAATTTTAAATCTGAATTGTGGTAAATCCTTAAAAAACATTGGTCTTCTTCAGGTTATCCCTTGCATGATCCTGGTGATTGTTGGAGCCTTCACTTTTCTCCTCCCAGTTGATTCTGGAGAGAAAGTTTCCTTGTCAGTCACGATTCTTCTTGCCATGACAGTCATGGTGCAGCTTGTCATGGACAGTGTACCTGCCGCCTCAAATGGAGTGCCTTTTCTGGGTAAGAGACATAGAAATGTAACAAACACACTGTATGTTTGCTCAAGACTATGCTACATATAGTTTGTAATGATATTAATCAATACATGCTTCAATGATTGACGTCGACTTCACATTTTATGATATCATATTTTAGAATTGTAAGTTATACAAAGCACTCTGGATCCAATTGAATCTGCCATTTAGACTTTATAAATTCAGTAGTAATTTGATCAATTCAATTCAATTTTTTTTAAAGTACAAATGTAAATTTCAGTTAGTTTATGTACTGTTTTTAGGTCAATTTATTATGACTGGCATAGTTCTCCTTGCCATGGCAACGGCAATGTCGGTCACTGTTGTCAACATTGCGGATAAAGGACAATCAGATTCCAACGAGAGCAAACCACACATGGGAAGCACTAAGGTGAATTAACATTCAAACTTTTATGATAATGGTTCAGAAAAACAAAAGAACATCTCAACATCATGCCTGGAAGCCAATCAATATATTAAAAAATACATCAGGTTTAAAGTAATAATACAAAGCTTGAGTATTATTCTGTACAATGGCAATTAAAGATTGAATTAATATTTTAATGGGTAAGATCATAATCAATATTAGTTGAATAGCCTACTAAAATAAGTAAATTAACGTAGGATAGTATTAAATATAAGATAAAATGTAATTTTTCTCATATATATATATATATATATATATATATATATATATATATATGATGTTTTATTGACGTTTTCGAATCATGGAAAGATACATATGTCATACACAATAAACAAATACTACAAATTGAACAACTAAAAATTTAACAATACATGCAATTTCAAGTATTAGAACAATACTGATTGTAAACCGGATGAGGTCAGTTTAAAAATAATAGCATAACATAAAATATTTACATCACCAGAAAATTTATGAATGGTGAAGATAAAGCTAAATATATATACATTAATTGAATAAGTAACTATGTGGTGAAGTAATAGTTTCTGGTCCCAGTTAATCGAGGTAATAATAGTACAAAAAAATGTTCTAGACAAAGGTTACGTGGTAATGTTAGGGAGCTCAGTGAGATGAGGTTATGTTTGTTTTTAATTTTTATTATTTTATTTATTCATTTTTTTGTATAATATTTGCGCTACAGGTTAGGAGGCAGAGCAATTCATCTTCCATCGCATTGCTTGGACATTTATCAAAAATTCTGTTCTCAAATGGTGTTTTTGGGGTCTGATGTCGACTGGTTTCTATCCTAAGTTTATGCAAGCTTACTATAAACCTGGCAAGTTTTCTTGGGAAGGTTAATAGTTAAATATGGTTCAATGCAGTACCTTGTTTTAAAGAGTTTATATGTCTTCAATTTAGGGTTTTGATCTGAGTTATTAATCTCATTAAGGATTCTACTTTGCTCATAAGTGTAAAGGTTTAATTTTACTCTGTTAGCTAAACCTTCAGATGTTTCTGATTCTAAGTTAGTCATGCCACATTTGTTGCTGATATGTATTACATTACTATACCTGGCATGCAGAGATTCTTGGATTTTAAGGCACTGATGAAGGATGTCATCTTAGGGCAGCGCTGATAGTCTTGCCCAATAATTTACTATGTCCACCTGTCTTACGTGAAGGGGGAATATAACATGCCCTGTATCTACATAAATTATTCCTAAAATGACCAATGCCTACGGCAGATCTGTCATTGATCAAGATCAAACAGTTTGCTTTTAATAAAATTGTTACTTCTTTCAAGGAAAATGCTGTTTTATCAGAAGAGGCAGAAGTACTTGCCACCAAGCTGGACTGGAAGAAGACTGCCTTATACCTGGACAGACTTTTCTTGGCAATCTACCTGTCAGTGGCTGTGGCCTTGGTCATCTGGATAGCTGTCATGGCAACAAATTGAGACCATCAATGATTCACTGAACTTTCCATTAACAGTCGAACCAACCATTGCATTGCTGCGCCACCAGTGTGCAAAATTAGAAGTATTTTTTTTTATAGAAAAGTGACCTTTTCATCTTTAAATGAATATATTATTTCCTATGACCCCAGATATGCTGTTTAATATAACTAAAGGTGGAGAACAAAAAATTAATAGATTTTTTAAAATGTGGATCTGAATTTTACCTACAAATTTGCAACAAAAAAAGCACCATTTTGCTAAACACACACTGTTTTGTAGGCTGCAAATGTGAGAATACTTATAGTTATTTGGTACTTTGATATATCACAAAAAAGCTAGACAAAAATTTGAAATCTAGCTTAGCTATACAATTCTTTCACTTTTATCGAAGAATTTTAAGTTCTTTATAACTTTATATGTAATAAATTTTAATAATTATATATATACTGTATATATATGTATATATAATCTCAAATATATTTGTTAAAATCTTTAATTATGTTGTGACTAATAAATATGGATGATTCATGCCAATCACATAGTTTTTTTTAACACTTGATAAACATAGCAATTGTCACATTAGCAATACTCCTTCTAGTTTTAATTTTAATGCATGAATGCTTGTATTCTTCACTATCATTCACTAATCCGGCAATTCTTTTTTTAGTTAAAAAAGGTTTATAACGACAAAGTCTATTAAAAATGCATATCTTTAGACCATTTTTTTTGGTTAAGAAAGTAATAATATTCTCATTTGCTAAAATATATTTATTCAAATGATAATGTATAACGGGTTCTGATTTAAATAAGCTTTTTGCAGATATCGCATTGACGTCGGAGAAACATTAGGCTGATGTTACCTGGATTAAGCATTTTAAAGAGGTAATATCATGCTCATAAATCAGTAATAATAAAGGTTACTTAAAATGCTGATAATACCTGTTTTCTCTCACTAACATAGTCATGGAGACTGTAAATTTCCAATGAAACACAAACAAAAAATACACTAATACACAGGCAAATATTGGTTTCAATTTCTGAAAGTGAACTAAAGTGTTAGTACAAAACAAAATAAGAGACATATTTGCTGCAGTAAGATATGACCGTGACAAATAAATTGCATTATAACAGAAAACCTTTTAAAGATATACCTTCTTACCTTACCTTGTGGCTGCTACTGTAAGGTTAAGTGTTTGATAAAGCCTCAAGATTACCATGACAATGGAATATCACTTTACTACCACTACACCTAAGAGAGCTTTAATGCATGTATTTCATTCACTAAAATATAATTTTAACATTAGTTTGCCTAATGCAGGGCCACATATTTATTCCTTTATTGCCATAGTTACTCCAAATTAACTCCATGTTTACTAAACTAACAGAGTAAAAGCTTCATTTGCTTAATACACTATTACGACAATCAGTACCATTAGCAATTAGTGTGTCACAGTTAGAGCAGATGTCATTTCATATTGATGCCAAGGGCTAGGAAAACATAAAAAGGGATTCATGGAGCATATTCATCAAGTTAACCGTGCGAAGTTGACAGCGTTTCGCCTTATGCAGGATTTGTGTCCGTTATTACTCGATGCAATTCATTCACCACAACATAACAATGCTGATTCTACTCTTTCTCATTGGAAATCTAGCACCTGTGATTTCAGGTAATGGTGAAATTTACATTAAGGGATTATCTATATCCTGCCTAAAAGTTTAATGCCATGTTACTAATTCTAATGGATTCTCAAAATCACTTTCACAGTTTCATACGTCTAAGATATAAATCACTGTTCAAATTCTCTAATACAATATCGGCAGTCTGTATTCACCAAAGAGTATTGCTGCCACAAAGAAAAAACACTTTTTTGTCACAAACCAAACAATTTTTTGTGCAAACCAACGTTGTCTTTTTTTTGCAAAATTTTGAATTAAAAGTTTTCTGGGCTTCAACTGAAATTTTTCCTTTGAACAGAATCTTTCTTGTGTATTTTTATTTAAACTTTGGTAAAGCATTTTGCAGCCTAATTACATTGAAGTCATGCACACAGAGAAATTACATTTATCACAAATAAGTGTATAACTATAACATACATACACTTGTACAAACTAAGCGCAATGAACCATTACTAGCCATACAAACTCTTTTCTGATAACAAATACAGACAAGCAATGATGGAACGCAAAGGGAAGTTCAAGGATGAACAAATTTTATTTTTCTTGTTTATCTATTTCCTTATTTTTAATTTTTTATTAATTATAATGAAATCTTTCATTTTTAAATTAGACAAAAAATAACCTGTGTGTTTTTCTGATTTTTAATGACCTTCGAATAATTTTAACAAACGTCATTTTCATTTTGGTGGACAAACAAGTATCTGAGCAATATCCACATGTGAAAATATGGGACGACCTTCTCCTGAACTACAATCGAAGAGTCAATCCAGTTCGTGATCCGAAGACTCCTATTAACTTGACTGCTGTTGTTAGGATTGAGAATATTATTGATCTGGTAAGTTCAATTTTGTAACGCAGACTATACTGGCCGCCAATTTACTCATATATCAGGTATGTTCATGAGGTCCCATCAACTTTGATGGTGTGTTCATGAATTCCTCCATAACTAAGCTGAGAATATGCCCAAAATTTATGGTAAATTTTTCCCTCAAGTTTAGTTCTAACTTTTTATTGTCGAGACATCAATAAAATGTTTACTACTTTCAGCTATAGTCATTCACACAGTTCCTGTAATATAATTTTTTCTAAGCTCATCTCACCCTCATTATTTCTATGTACAACTGCTAATCTCAATAGAACCAGCTTGGTGGTCTAGCAGTAGATATCTGAGGGGCTCGCCTGCTCCTCTGAAACTTACCTTAGAGGGCTGCAATTTCCACTTCCATCCATCCATCAGAATGTATTAAAATGAGTTCCGAGGCCACAGTCATCATTATTTTATTTAATATTTATATTCATAAGTTAAGTACTATGCATTGGGATGATATCAGGTTATATTACCAAGACCAAGAATTAATCTCTTTAAGAAATCTATCGTATTTAGAGGTCCATTTTTATGTCTTTGTGTTATCTGAAACCCATGATTCCTTTTCTTGATTTCTTTTTGCAAGGATTTCAAAAGCCAGGTTCTCTCCGTGAAAGCTTGGGTTACTTATGTAAGTATTAAAAAACCGACATAGGATAAACATTCAAGATGACCTTATATTGCCAATATTACTGCACACTGCATTGCAGTATAGTGTGCATTGTAAAACATCAAAATAACTATTTTTTGTTTACACTGCATAAAAGAACCTGATGATCATTCAAATGCAAAATAAGGCACCTTTTGGTTGGTATTATGGAGCATTGTGGGCATGCTAGACAATGCTCGTCAATTGTAGGAGTTTCGTTGCACATTACTTCATAAAGTAAAAAACTGGGAGAAGTTGTCAGTCGATGTGCAGTGAGAGAACTTCACCATTATAGCAACTTGAGTTAAAACAATAAGTCTTGTCAAAACCACGCATTTCAGGAATGGAGAGACGAATTTCTTGTCTTCAACCAGAGTAAATACAACACCCAAACCCTCTGGGCAGATCCATTTGACATTTGGGTGCCTGAGTTGGAACTGCATCTCAGGTTGATAGAGAATTATTTCCATAACATTACATTCCATCTGGAAAAACCTTTTCTTATATATTTCTCATTGTGGTATAACAATAACTCTTTGTCTTTTGCAAAGTTTAAATGAAGACAATAGATTTCTCGAAAAGAGTGGTACCAAGGCCATTATTTTACCAAGTGGAACTGTCTTGTGGGTACCACCCGCAATCATCAAAGTCTTCTGTCGTGTGCAGGTAAATATTTTGCAAAATTTTCCTTTTAAAAGGAAGTTTATAATTTTTATGTCTCTCATTTATGATTTGATATTGTAGTTAGCTGTGTGCTCTTTTTCCTGCGGCAACAAACATCAATATTTTCTAGGTTGAGGACTTTCCATTTGACACCCAGAATTGCCTAATTCGTCTTCAATCATGGTCACAACCAACATCAGTCCTGAACATTTCAACATATCAAAGTCAAAATGACACAAGACTGCCATCCGACCAGTGGACTTTAGTGAACAAGCCTTGCTTTGTTGTTGCACTGACTCCTGAAAATATTTCATATCACTTCTTATCATGTCCTGTAGTTCTCAAGCGACAGTCACTGTTTTATATCTTCAACTTGGTGAGTAAAATAATAAATAAATACATTAATAGAATAATCAAATACTGCTGGTTTTGGACAAACAACTGCATTTCACAGTCAATTATGGTGTACTTTGTATTTAGTGTTACCTTGAAATCCCAAATGACTGTCACTACTTCGCCTCTAACAAATAAATGATAAAAAACAGAGACTAAATTGTTCACTGCAGTCATTTGCAGTCACACTTGACTTCATTCAAAGCCGTTATGATATGTCCTATTTCATGAACATCTTTAAAATGTTATGTGGCTTAACATTTACATCATCAATAATCTAGGTTCTACCTTGCATGATCCTGGTTGTTGTTGGATCCTTCACGTTTCTCCTCCCGGTTGATTCTGGAGAGAAAGTTTCCTTGTCAGTCACGATTCTCCTTGCCATGACAGTCATGGTGCAGATTGTCATGGACAGTGTTCCTGCGACATCAAGTGGAGTGCCTTTTCTTGGTAACACATTCTTTATTTGTTTTTATGTACTTGCAACATGAATAAATATGTGTGATTTCTAACTCAGCGTAACTGATTGCAACTGCGCAAACTGCAAAATGTTTTACTTCAGATAGTAAAAATTTGCCTTATACGTAACTGTTTTGCAAAAAATTGCCGTAACTATGGGGGACTTATTTGTTGCATTTATGGGAATTAATTTTAAGTTATTTGACTTTAGATTTTCTTTGCTTAAAATAACAAAAAAGTGCACGTTGTTGCTTCAGGTAAATTCATCATGGCTTGTATCATGCTCCTTGCTATGGCTACAGCAATGTCAGTGACAGTGGTGAATATCTTAGGAAAAGGACAGGCGGTTGAAGCAACAGAGGGACCACCTCAAATGAGTTGTTCATGCTTCAAGGTATGCGGTTTAAGAGTCCAATAAAAAGTGAATAGTTTTTAAGTATTTTAAACTAATCTAATGAAGTTTGGTAAATTTGTCATTTTTTGACTGCATTCAGCACTTTTAAAGACCACAAATTCTGGTTGTTACATTGGCCTTTATCTGAAAATGGAATCAACATTACTGGATACATTGGTCACACATCTTGGCAATATGCTCATTTTTCAAATCAAGTATGTACTCTGGATAGATTCAAAACTATTAATACAATTCCTTTCCAGAAAAACTATATTTCATCCGAGCCACCAAAAAGATTCCATGACAAGGACAAATGGAAGAAAATGGCCGTGTATTTGGACAGACTCTTCTTGATTATTTATCTATTGGTTACTGAGGCTCTAGGCATATGGACTGTTGCCATGGCAACAAAATAACTGTTATATGTAGCCTAACTGCTATAATAGATAAACTGCCTCCAAACACGAGCACAGGACCAGATGGCATATCAACCAAACTATTATTAAAAGAAATCAAATCAATTACCAAAACCTGTTGCCATAATTATAAATCAAGCTATATCTACTGGACTATTTCGAGATTCATTAAAAATTGCCAAAATTATCACAATACATAAAAGGAAGAAAATACATTACTGAACAATTAGACCCATATCTATCTAGCCGGCAATATCTCAAATTTTTGAAAAAGTGATGCATAATCAACTACACCAACATTTCAAAACCCTGTTTCATACTCATCAATACCGTTTTCGTGCGGGACACTCAACAGAGCATGCTATCCTAGAAAATATAGACAGTATAACAACCAAAATGGAAAATGGAAATACTGCATTGCATATACTTTTAGACCTAACCAAAGGCCCTCGAAGGTCCTGGGCCTCCACGCGGCGAGGGTGGAAACAATTGGGGTGAAGTCCTCTATCCCCAGTGGCTAAAACAGGACAGTGCGCATTGCACAAGCTGCTCCAGCTATCCCACGCAGACAATTATAGATTTTTTACATGCTTCTGGTTTCTACTACCAACTATAGATAATCAATCTTACCCTAGAGAGCCTCTACATAGCCCACTCAGGTGCTGATGAGGCGTTAAACAATAACACTAACTAACTAACTAACTAGACCTAACCAAAGCATTTGATACAATAGATCATTCATTATAAATCCAAAAACTATCCTGTTATGGAATCAGAAACAAAGCTTTAAAACTCTGCAAAAACTATCGAACAAATAGAGAACTATATGTACAATTTTGTGAAAGTTTGTCAGATAACTTAAAAATAACCACAGGAGTACCACAGGGATCAATATTAGGTCCTGTTCTTTTCTTAATCTATATAAATTATTTCCATAAGTCTCCAGAAGTCATCAGAAATGATCAATACATAATTATTCAAAATTAACAACTGATTAAAAACAAACAAAATGTCACAAAGTAAAGAAAAAATCAAATTCATGCTTTTTCACCCAAAAATTATACTGTCATGTATTTTTATTGCCATTTTAATATAAATTCACAATTCACAATTATTATGAATACAATTCATATTTATTAATCATATACCAAAGTAAACTTACTGCATGTATAAGGTAATACTTGCATGTTATTATGCCACATAGGCTAATCATATGTGTTATATATTACTTACATTACTTATGGTATTTATGAGTACTTAACATTACTTATGTGTTAAATATAGCACTTCTAAATATATAAGTATTTGAAATACTTCACATACTTATTTTACTTATATTATTAAAGTCATGTAATTCATTTATATATTTATGTATAAAAGCTTAAACACTATATTCATATATACTTAAGGAATATATTACATTAAACTTATAAGGAACTGAAATTGGATAGAACTTACATTTAAGGATTGTATAAGGTTAGAACATGCATGAAGGGTTAGTTAAGAATCATGTGCCGTAACTTAAGGTCTCAAGCATGGAAGCATGCAACCATAGCATCATGCATGCATGAACACAGAATGTAATATCCAATGAATGACTATGTGCAAAGTAATACCATGAGAAATAGCCAATAGAATTGAGCCACATTTGGCCACTGTAAATTGTAACTTTTACTTATTGGCAGACTCACTGTTTTTGAGTCTGTTCTGATCTTGACATTGGTCAAGACAATAAACATAGAGGTCACACTCTCTCAGCAAGCAAAGCTCTATCTTTGTTGAGCTTACACGTTTTATACACAACAATACTGCCACTCACACTCCAAATTTAAAATACTAAAATTGAACTAGTAGACCATTTTAAGTTCTTCAAAATATAAATTGAACCTGGGAACACCAAACAAATAAACTAAACAATAAAATCTCCAAAATAATAGGAATAATAAAGCATCTTAAGCACCAAATACCAACTCATACATCAAGAACATGCCAAAATGCCCTGACAATGCCCCGCATTTACTATGGCATTTTGGCATGGGGGACAAAATCTGAAACAATTAACCAAATTGCAAAAGTAAGCAGTGTGCACCATAACCCTCAGAAAATTCAATGCACATACTGAACCACTGTTCAACTAACAAGGTTTATTGAAAATTGAAGACATTATTAGTTGTTTTCTATTAACTTAAATTCTATTATAACCTAGTGCATCAAAATCTCCCTAGATACTTGTGTCAAACAGTTTCCCAGGCAAGAAGGTATACATAATCAGTGACGCCTTTCCTTAAATATCAAACTTCAAAATTTTCAATAATTAAGAGATCGCCAAAAATCATAAACCAGACACCCTCAATAATAACAGACAAAATTCATTCACACAGCTTGGCAGGTTATCTAAGGTATATTAAAAATTACATCATAAATAATTACTCTGAAACATGCAGCATTTCAAATTGCTATGTCTGCAGAAATGGAGAAGCAATATATACTGACTCACAATTTTTTCATAAGGCCTGCCCGCCCACCCGCCAGTGACCGTTGAACAGTGTTTCAATAAAAAACACAGTCACAGCGTATGTGTACCTATGACATAGATGCATTCCATCAACCTGAACAAAATTTATTGCAAAAAAAATCAATGCAGTTGCCTTCAATTAGCCATTAAGGCATATGCAATATGATTGGAAGGTGAATAAACATGCATTCCCACTGATATTTTGTTATCACATAATGCAAGATGAATACAAAAGTGTACTGTCACCATGGTGTCCAGTAAATTGATCAGAAACACTCTTCACTAATGCATGGATTAACAGTATTGAACCATTCAGCAAAGACAAAAAAATATTTCACAAAAGAAAGGATTATTCTGCTATATTTCAGTGACAAACATCTATGAAAGACCATTGAATATAATTATGTTGGTTATAATTGCAATCCTTTCATGGCATGTCTTACCAGTTTCTACAGGTGAGCTTTGATGTGCTTTAGATTCAATAGTTTGAAGTCCATCCAAATTATGAGTAGATTCATTGTAGGATTCATAATGCATGTCTAAATGTTTTTCATCTTAGTTTTTCAATCTAAGCATGGAGCAACACTACAGAAATGTTAGCAGTAAGCCAACTTTCTACCTGTTAGAAATACCTCTGTCACCATTAACTTCAAATGATGACATTTCTATCCATTTTCTGCTGCTTTATGCTTTATTTTCAATATTACTGAAAAACAAATGAAAGTTAATTTTCAATGATACATCAAGTAGAATCCAGATTTTTATCTTGATCAAAATAGGTAGTCTTGACTGTGGGACACTTTGTTATTTCTCACCTAAACTACATCCATTCAATATCTAATACATTTCCATTACATTTTAGTAGCACAGCTTCATCTGCATGTTCAAGTATGGAGAGACCTCATGCAGAATTATGATCGAAGAGTCAATCCAGTCTACAATCCAAACACAACAATAATCTTGGATATTGGACTCATCATCGAAACTGTCATTGATCTGGTAGCAAAGACTTAAACCACTATCTCATAAAGCCGAGTGATGATGCAGAGTAATGACGATCGATGAATCGGCTTCACTCTTGGTCATTTGATGCCTAGAAAAAGCAAGCCAGATTGCTCCCAGATTGCTAGTCTTCTTTACACTCCGACCACTCGGCGAGGAAATCACGTCTACACAGCATTCCATATGACCAAGAGTACTCCCAGAGTGACCAAAAGTACTCCCAGAGTGACCAAGAGTACTCCCAGAGTGAATGGCGAGTGCACGGCGAGTTAACCCCATGTAAATCCCGAGCAATGCTAAACTTGGCTGTACATGGTAAGTAGATTTTTTTGTTACAATCACCATAACAGGTTTTTCTTACAGTTCCAATTTGCCTGATGGCCTGTAAATGTTTTATTACTAATACAATGAACCTTCAGACATAAAGATATTTTTCTGTCCATCCTCTTTTTTCTAAATCTTTTTTCTTGGCATACTTTGTTGGTCATAATTATTTGATCACTCTTAAGACATGTTTTTTAACTACTGGTAAGCCCTTGAAAGTGAAAGTTATGGGACTCCTTGTGGTGTGACTGACGACCTTGAGATCTAGTGACCAACACAGGGCTCTTCAGTTATACCGGAATAGCTCTCCCTATCTCTAGAATGACACAAATAACCTTTCAGTTTAACAAGTCATCAAATATAGTATCAAAGACTTATTGACTAAAAACTAGTAAAAAAAACTCTGGATGACAGCAGCAATTGCCAATTTATTTCATTTATGAGTTTTCGTACAGCAGGGCAAAAACAAAATACACGTGTACTTCAAATTTTACAGTGAATAAATGTCTCCCACTGAGTCCCAGACACCATTGCTATTTATACCTTACAGCAGAGCTCATACACTTGGTAACTAAACTCCAGAGGATGTCATGTGAATCCAGGACTCTCTTTGGCTGAGGGACAGCCTTAACCAAATCCTGGATTCATATGACATCCATTTATGTTATAGGTATCATTAAGCTTTATGGAATAATTCCATATTGTTGTTTAATGTAATTGCAATCAAAGTGGGCTGTTATTTTTCTTCTATAGCACCAGAACATCTAGGTAGCAGGTTTCTAATTAGTAGCTCTACACATCGTTTAATCTTATCATTGTTATGAAAAATGATTATCAATACCCAGATCGTTCTCCATGTACGGGTACAAATTGTTTATTGAGAACCGGTGTATAGCCTAATCCCTACTTACCCAAATAGCAAATCAGGTCAACATCGTTCCAATGTTGACCTTCAGAGGTCATCAGCGGACCAACGTTGAGTCAATGAGGCATGTTATCTGTATGCTACAGTTAGCTTCATATTATATGGTCTATTCTACACATCCTATTCCTGGCTGTAGCTATAACTGGCTGAAGCCGGCCACTTTTGTGTACTTCTAGCTTATTTTCAGCTAATTGAAAAAATATAAACCTTGACAAATGTAAGCAATTCATCTAGTATGTCATAAATATTTACTTTTAGATCCGCCTTTGAGTAGCCAGCTAGAGCCAGACAGTTCTGTTTAGTGGCAGGTAGCATCATAAAGCAGAAGTTGTCTAGCTTGGTCTAGGTTCAATTCAACAAGCCGTTTTTAATGAAACTAACCATATTTTGTAAGTTTCTGTCGCTGAAACTTTATAGAGTTATTCCTCTTCTGCTGCTTTAGTGTGAATAATGATTTTCGTGAGCTTGAGAGGAGTGGAAACAGGCTGACTATTCTTCCTGATGGACAAGTAATTTGGATGCCTGTTGCAGCCCATTAAAGACAATGTATCTTGTAAATTTCTAGGTTGCATATTTCCCATTCGATAGACAAAACTGTTCAACAATGCTGATGTCATGAACCCAATCCACCAGTAAGCTCAAAATGACAGCAACAAAAACGTTCGATATGGTAAAAGCACTACCATCTGACACCTGGAAGATGGACACTAAACCCTGTTATATCGAGGAATACCTCCATAAAGAAACTTTTCACCTTTTAGCGTGTCAAATAATTCTTTGTGGACAACCATTGTACTTTGTCTTTTATTTTGTAAGTATTTAATTCACCAACCAAACTGACATTTAAATTCTTGACTATTTCATGCACTTCTAAAAACAGGATAATTCTTTGCTTATTATCTTTTTCTCAGATCATCCCCTGCCTTATTTTAGTCATTGTTGGATCCTTCACGTTTCTCCTCCCAGTTGAATCTGGAGAGAATGTTTCCTTGTCAGTCACAATTCTTCTCGCCATGACAGTCATGTTTCAGCTCGTTATGGACAGTGTTCCTGCAACTTCAGGTGGCGTTCCCTTTCTTGGTGAGTTTATTTTGATTTGCGGAGTTGATTTATGATTTTATATATACTTAAATTTAATGATGTATACATTTTTTCACTTGATGTGAAGTAATTAATACCACTAAAATCAGTAGCCAACATAATGTTCCAGTTTCTATTTTAAAAAATTCTTGAAAATCTCCAAAAACAGTGTGATCTTTTAACCATCTTAGTTAAGTCCACCTTCACCTATATTTTTTTGTTATAAACATAATTTAGAATCTCAAGATAGTTCTGGACATGAAATCTCTTTATTTGTGCTTTTGGCTTATTTTCAATCTTCTTCCAGGGCAATTTATCATGACGTGCATTGTGATTAAAGTTGCATCCCCAATGTCTTTTGTTTCAAGGTAATGTTTACTTTAACGCAGCCAAGTAAGAAACTAATGATTACAATCATACTGACTTTCTTTGAAATAATTTTTATCCAAAACTTCGATTCCTGAGCTTTTATTTGCATCCACAAAGTATGATTTAGTTTTGGTAATTACATGCTCAAATCTGTTCCTTCCTTTTGAAATAGAAAGTTGGCATTCCATCTGCACGAGTCAATGAATCTGAAGACAAAGCAAAATGGAGGAGGAAGGCACAGTATTTGGACAGACTGTTCCTGGCAGTTTATCTCAGGGTTACCATAGCACTAGTCATTTGGATTATTGTCATGGCAACTAAATAAACAAAATTTACTAAGATTCGGTTTTGTTACAAATGACATTAGTAATACAGACTATAGTGTCCCCGACAGACAGCACGATAACGCAATTGAAGGACTCATAAAAATTCTGTCATTATTCATAGTAATGTTTGTGTAACAGAGCAAAGCATGGATTTGTGGTAATTAAATTTACTTAATCTGTTGTTCAATATTTGAATAGAATGTTTTCATCATAGAAATGGGTTTCTCATCAGCAGCATATATATCGATCAAATCTCATTTGTTGCTTCTTCTGTGCTTATGGCTTTTGGCTAAATACATAGTGCAGATGTTCCAAATATTTACCAACATTTTAATAGAATAAATATAAAGAAAAGGTTGAAAAAGATCAGTTTGCTTTTCAAAGTGATAGCTACCACATTGCTGCACACACAAGCCATAATGAATTAGACACATTACCAAAAAATTAAAATGAATTTCAGACGATTTACCAATGACAAATATAACAGCTTCAGGACAAAATATAAATATCGGCATATTTTAAGCCACATGCCAATTCTCAGGAAGAAACTATCATGCCGCTATTCACAATGCTAATTTTAATGTGTATGTTCTTTGTGCCACTAGCAAAGGCAGGTGAGTCTTATTATTCTACTTATTTCTGCTGCTTTAGTGTGAATAATGAGTTTTAGAACTGATGAAAATGCCAAAATATTGTTAATTTGCCTTTGTCTCAACAGCATCATATCCGCATGTGGAAATATGGGATGATCTCCTGAAGAATTACAATAAAAAGTTAACCCTGTGTGAAATCCTGGTACTGCAGTTAACTTGAGTGTAGGAATAACCATTGAAACAATCATTGGTCTGGTAAGCACAAATTTCATGATGAAAAAGTCACTGGGTTATCTCGAATAATTCTGAAATGCTGGTTCAAAATCTGAAGTTAGAGTTTCTGTATCACACCATGAGGACTATAAGTGAAAATTTGCAATTTTGGTAAGTTCCAACATTTTTCATCACTCAGCAGCTGCTGTAAATCAGTGATACATCCCAGATAGCATTCCAAATCGGCCCAGCATCGTTTCCTTATAGGCTACTGTTGTTACAAAATTGTATGAACATCGCTAACATTGCATTGCACCAATACTGAAAAGATTTGGAATGCCATCTGGATATATCTTATATTAAACTATGGAAAACTTTGTACATTAAACCAACCCAATAATTAAGTTCCTGTAAGGCTATTAAAGTGCTAAATTGAACTGTATTAAAGCTAAGGTTAATTTGTAAGCTTCTTCTAATACTTCAATATTTTAATCCGAGAGTTAAAATGTAAAATAAACTTCTTCTCAGACCGAATAAAGATAATGCTGCTTAAAAAAGACATACAGTAGCGGCAGAATGATTGGGAGTATTACAAATTCACCAAAATTTTAATAAGTTTCATGTTGGATATCACTTGTAAACCAAAGTTGCAAAGTGTTGGAGACTGGAGAGCGTTGCAAACTTACTAAATTAAAAGTCCTCACGTGACACAGACAGATTCAGAATCAGAAGGCCTACGTCCAAATTTTTCAGAACACCATCTTTTCTCTGGATACCCAACGTTGAAGTTATGTTTACTATTCAGTGTTTTTTTAAGAATCTAATATAGTCCTTTTTATATTACAGGATTTCAAAAGCCAGGTTCTCTCATTTAAAGCGTGGGTATTCTTGGTAGGTAATGGTTTATAACAGTATGGATTAGGGTCTTTCTGAGATTGAAACATCCAGAGCCCAAATAAGGTTATTTTCATGTACAAGCTTATTTTTATGCAGTTTCTTGTTTGCAGTTCTAATATCGAGTTAAATGAAAGTTAAATTGTATGATAATCTACGGGATATTCTTTTATTGTTGTGTCATATTTACCTTTATTTAAATCAGCTAGTGAAGTCATTACAGCAGATTTCATATACTTGGAAACAACATCATGTGAATTTAGTACCCTATGAGTTCATGGACTGCCTGAACCAGTGGAATCCTTGATTCACATGCTGTCTGAAGTTTAGCTCCTTGTCTTTACATGAAAAACCTGACTAGAGAAACTGGAGTTTGTTTTGACCATTGAAGTTATTAATACATTGGTTTTGAGAGTGGGGGCCTAGCTTAGTGGTATCACGCTGGGCTTCTAACCACTGGGTCCCGGGTTCAATTCCCAGTTGAACCTTAGTTAGATAGTTGTTTCATCCTTCATCTCACTGCCATGTTTCCTGCCTGTCCTAATTAGCCTACCAGATGCAGAAATACAAAGTGTAAAGCCCTAATCCGCCCACCCACCTTGGTATTGAAGGGCTAGCTAGATTGCCTGCACAATATCTTGTGTTGGTCACTGTTCTTTGAAGTCTTCATTAATGTTGCAAAACTTGTCACAAGAGGTCAACCTTTGTCCTCAGGGAAGTAGGATGGAGAATCGCAATTGTCTCCATTTGTATTATAAACCAAAATGTTATGCATTGTAGAGGCCAAAGGAAATAAGATCTAACTTACTTTGCATTAACTTCGCACTCATTTTCAATTAATTTAATTGTCTCTGTTTTTCTTAATTCTTGTCTGATTTTAATGTTCCACAAACCAAAATATTGCCCAAGATTCACTTTACGTGAATTTCCTCCTACTTCTCCTCCTACTCCTCCTCCTTCCTTCATCTTATCACAACATCTCCCAGCCTCCTCCTCATCCCTTCATCTTCTTCATCTTCTTCATCTCTTCACCTTATCTCCTTCTCCTCCTCCTCCTCCTCCTCCTCCTCCTCCTCCTCCTCCTCCTCCTCCTCCTCCTCACTAAACAGAATTAATTATTATCAATAAATTAAGGTTTATTTCTTGGTCATGTCCATGTCCATCCTCAAGTGAACTTAAACTGGCCCATGACAACTTTGATTCAACTTTATTTTAAAAAAAATTATATAAATCACTACCAATTTCTTTAGGTTTGGAAGGATGAATTTCTACCCTTCAATACCAGTAAATATGGAACAAGACGATTATTGGCCAGTAAAAATGAGATTTGGACTCCAGAACTTTCTATTCTATCCTGGTAGGTGGTTAAAATGAAAACACCGTTATTAGATAAACGAACACCTGAACAATATAATTGTAATACCAAGATAATCAAACTGGAAGGTTATTAGGAATGTGTTTATAATAAGACAATAAATCACTCGGAAATATATAGTTTTGGCTAACTTCTTTACTTAAAACTAAGGAATATTTTTACTTGATGAAACAATTTTTTTTTAATAGCTGGGGCAATTTTTGTGTACCAATGGTACTGGGCATCAATGTCTAAAGTCAATAAAGTTAGCCCAAGTACAGTGCAGTTGTAAGCACCCCGGGAATCAACTGTCTACCCACCACTTCTGGGCCCACATTGATCAAAATTATTCATCGCATAAATTAATTTAAATTGAATTCTATTGACATTTTGCAAAAAGAGTTAAATAGTTCTTTGTATGCAAGTTTAAAATGGTTTTAACTTTCATAGGACTATTACCTTACCTGGAATTTTGATTACTATTGACATACTAGACATTTAGGTATTAAATTTAAAAGTTTCTAAATTAGTTTTAGGTGTTCTTGGTGATTTAACATAGTGAAATACAGAAAGAATAAAAAACACCATCAGTAGAGTATAAAGAAGGTACAAAGAAAGCAACAACATGCAAACACAAAACTTTATCAAAATGTAGTTGTTGCCATTATTTATCTAGTATGAATGACGGTCCACCATTTGCCAACAGTGAATCAAGTATCATCGTTGACCCAAACGGAGACGCTGTTTGGATGCCAGCTGCTATTTTTCACATCATTTGCCCTGTAAAGGTTAGCTTTTCATTTTTCCATACATTTGAAAGATAATATGTTGATAACTAAGCATGATGGTCGAGTAAAAAATTTTGTATTATAAGATCTTTTCTCAGTAGGTGCTGAAAGTAGGTCAATCACGGTGTCCGTTAAATTTTATTAACTTGATGGCAAACAAAGTAGTTTAATAAATATTGTCTGATATGATGTTGTACCATTGTATATGCACAGGGACTTGCTTTGTTGGATTTGTATGATAAATATAATCTGATCTACGCTGTCAAATTACTTGCTGCTCCCCAAATTCCAGGGTCTGTGGATGAGGAATAAAGTACATTTGATTCTGGTTTTAGGTTGAATATTTCCCATTTGATACCCAAAAATGTTCAATCCAGCTAACAGCATGGACACAACCTATGAAGGCACTTACTATGTCAGCATCAGGACAAATGAATGTCATCCAAAATTTACCATCGAGTGAATGGAGTATAAAGACTTCACATTGCAACACATCGGTTAAGGATTATGGAGATTTTGATATATACTCATCTTTCGAGTGTTCAATTATCCTTTCCAGACAACCATTGTACTATGTGTTCAATCTGGTGAGTGCAGGGTGAACCATGAAAGAAAGAAAAGATCTAATAATATTTAACCATAAGGAAAATTTTTGGCAGATATATTAATTTTAGGGCTATTTATTCGATTCTCTACAATGCAGAATTATACAATATACAAATACATACTATTATGTAAATGCTTTGTGAAAAGATTTGCCAAAAGGGCAGTTGTTTCTGTTGTTTTCCTATTTATGGATTGTGAAACAACAATGCACCTTTATCTATGAAGTAAATTGATAATTTCAAAAAAATTTTAAATCTGAATTGTGGTAAATCCTTAAAAAACATTGGTCTTCTTCAGGTTATCCCTTGCATGATCCTGGTGATTGTTGGATCCTTCACTTTTCTCCTCCCAGTTGATTCTGGAGAGAAAGTTTCCTTGTCAGTCACGATTCTTCTTGCCATGACAGTCATGGTGCAGCTTGTCATGGACAGTGTACCTGCCGCCTCAAATGGAGTGCCTTTTCTGGGTAAGAGACATAGAAATGTAAGAAACACACTGTATGTTTGCTCAAGACTATGCTACATATAGTTTGTAATGATATTAATCAATACATGCTTCAATGATTGACGTCGACTTCACATTTTATGATATCATATTTTAGAATTGTAAGTTATACAAAGCACTCTGGATCCAATTGGATCTGCCATTTAGACTTAATAAATTCAGTAGTAATTTGATCAATTCAATTCAATTTTTTTTTAAGTACAAATGTAAAATTCAGTTAGTTTATGTACTGTTTTTAGGTCAATTTATTATGACTTGCATAGTTCTCCTTGCCATGGCAACGGCAATGTCGGTCACTGTTGTCAACATTGCGGATAAAGGACAATCAGATTCCAACGAGAGCAAACCACGCATGGGAAGCACTAAGGTGAATTAACATTCAAGCTTTTTTGATAATGGTTCAGAAAAACAAAAGAACATCTCAACATCATGCCTGGAAGCCAATCAATATATTAAAAAATATATAAGGTTTAAAGTAATAATACAAAGCTTGAGTATAATTCTGTACAATGGCAATTAAAGATTGAATTAATATTTTAATGGGTAAGATCATAATCAATATTAGTTGAATAGCCTACTAAAATAAGTAAATTAACGTAGGATAGTATTAAATATAAGATAAAATGTAATTTTTCTCATATATATATATATATATATATATATATATATATATATGATGTTTTATTGACGTTTTCGAATCATGGAAAGATACATATTTCATACACAATAAACAAATACTACAAATTGAACAACTAAAAATTTAACAATACATGCAATTTCAAGTATTAGAACAATACTGGTTGTAAACCGGATAAGGTCAGTTTAGAAATAATAGCATGACATAAAATATTTACATCACCAGAAAATTTATGAATGGTGAAGATAAAGCTAAATATATATACATTAATTGAATAAGTAACTATGTGGTAAAGTAATAGTTTCTGGTCCCAGTTAATCGAGGTAATAATAGTACAAAAAAATGTCACAGTGAGAACTGTTCCAGAGTTCTAGACAAAGTTTACGTGGTTATGTTAGGGAGCTCAGTGAGATGAGGTTATGTTTGTTTTTAATTTTTATTATTTTATTTATTCATTTTTTTGTATAATATTTGCGCTACAGGTTAGGAGGCAGAGCAATTCATCTTCTATCGCATTGCTTGGACATTTATCAAATATTCTGTTCTCTATCGGTTTTTTTGGGGTCTGATGTCGACCGGTTTCTATCCTAAGTTTGTGCAAGCTTACTCCAAACCTGGCAAGTTTTCTTGGGAAGGTTAATAGTTAAATATGGTTCAATGCAACAGCTTGTTTTAAAGAATTTATATGTCCTCAATTTAGGGTTTTGATCTGAGTTATTAATCTCATTAAGGATTCTACTTTGCTCATAAGAGTTAGTAATGCCACATTTGTTGATGATATGTATTACATTACTATACCTGACAGAGATTCTTGGATTTTAAGGCACTGATGAAGGATGTCATCTTGGGGTAGCGCTGATAGTCTTGCCCAATAATTTACTATGTCCACCTGTCTTACGTGAAGGGGGAATGTAACATGCCCTGCATCTATATACATTTTTCCTAAAATGACCAATGCCTATGGCAGATCTGTCATTGATCCAGATCAAACAGTTTGCTTTTAATAAAATTGTTACTTCTTTCAAGGAAAATGCTGTTTTATCAGAAGAGGCAGAAGTACTTGCCACCAAGCTGGACTGGAAGAAGACTGCCTTATACCTGGACAGACTTTTCTTGGCAATCTACCTGTCAGTGGCTGTGGCCTTGGTCATCTGGATAGCTGTCATGGCAACAAATTGAGACCATCAATGATTCACTGAACTTTCCATTAACAGTCGAACCAACCATTGCATTGCTGCGCCACCAGTGTGCAAAATTAGAAGTATTTTTTTTTATAGAAAAGTGACCTTTTCATCTTTAAATGAATATATTATTTCCTATGACCGCAGATATGCTGTTTAATATAACTAAAGGTGGAGAACAAAAAATTAATAGATTTTTTAAAATGTGGATCTGAATTTTACCTACAAATTTGCAACAAAAAAAGCACCATTTTGCTAAACACACACTGTTTTGTAGGCTGCAAATGTGAGAATACTTATAGTTATTTGGTACTTTGATATATCACAAAAAAAATTGACAAAATTTTGAAATCTAGCTTAGCTATACAATTCTTTCACTTTTATCGAAGAATTTTAAGTTCTTTATAACTTTATATGTAATAAATATATCTTTAAATAATTATATATATATTGTATATATATGTATATATAATCTCAAATATATTTGTTAAAATCTTTAATTATGTTGTGACTAATAAATATGGATGATTCATGCAATCACATAGTTTTTTTTAACACTTGATAAACATAGCAATTGTCACATTAGCAATACTCCTCCTAGTTTTAATTTTAATATATGAATGCTTGTATTCTTCACTACCATTCACTAATCCGGCAATTCTTTTTTTAGTTAAAAAAGGTTTATAACGACAAAGTCTATTAAAAATGCATATCTTTAGACCATTTTTTTTGGTTAAGAAAGTAATAATATTCTCATTTGCTAAAATATATTTATTCAAATGATAATGTATAACGGGTTCTGATTTAAATAAGCTTTTTGCAGATATCACATTGACGTCGGAGAAACATTAGGCTGATGTTACCTGGATTAAGCATTTTAAAGAGGTAATATCATGCTCATAAATCAGTAATAATAAAGGTTACTTAAAATGCTGATAATACCTGTTTTCTCTCACTAACATAGTCATGGACATAGTCCAAGAAACACAGACAAATGATACACTAATACACAGGCAAACATTGGCTTCAATTTCTGAAAGTGCACTAATGTGTTAGTATAAAACAAAATAAGAGAAATATTTGCTTCAGTAAGATATGACCATGACAAATAATTTGCATTATAACTGAAAACCTTTTAAAGATTTACCTTATTACCTTACCTTGTGGCTGCTACTGTAAGGTTAAGTGTTTGATAAAGCCTCAAGATTACCATGACAATGGAATATCACTTTACTACCACTACACCTAAGAGAGCATTAATGCATGTATTTCATTCACTAAAATATAATATTAACATTAGTTTGCCTAATGCAGGGCCACATATTTATTCCTTTATTGCCATAGTAACTCCAAATTAACTCCATCTTTACTGAACTAACAGAGTAAAAGCTTAATACACTATTACAACAATCAGTAGGGCCTACCATTAGCAATTAGTGTGCCACAGTTAGAGCAGATGTCATTTCATATTTATGCCAAGGGCTAGGTAAACATAAAAAGGGGTTCATGGAGCATATTCATCAAGATAACCGTGCGACGTTGACAGCGTTTCGCCTTATGCAGGATTTGTGTCCGTTATTACTCGATGCAATTCATTCACCACAACATAACAATGCTGATTCTACTTTTTCTCATTGGAAATCTAGCAACTGTGATTTCAGGTAATGGTGAAATTTACATTAAGGGATTATCTATATCCTGCCTAAAAGTTTAATGCCATGTTACTAATTCTAATGGATTTTCAAAATCACTTTCACAGTTTTATACGTCTAAGGTGATGAATCACTGTTCAAATTCTCTAATATAATATCTACAGTCTCTATTTACTATAGAGTATTGCTGCCACAAAGAGAAAACACTTTCTTGTCACAAACCAACACAATTTTTATTTTTTGTGCAAACCAAAGTGGTTGTTTTTTTTTGTTTTTTTTTCCGCAAAATTTTGAATTTTCTGGGCTTCAACTGAAATTTTTGCTTTGAACAGAATACTCTTTTCTGATAACAAATACTGACAAGCAATGATGGAACGCAAAGGGAAGTACATAGATGAACAAATTTTATTTTTCTTGTTTATTTATTTCCTTATTTTTAATAAAAATAATGAAATCTTTGCTTTTTAATCAGACAAAAAAAAAACCTTTGTTTTTCTGATTTTTAATGACCTTCGAAAAATTTTAACAAAATTTATTTTCATTTTGGTGGACAAACAAGTATCTGAGCAGTATCCACATGTGAAAATATGGGACGACCTTCTCCTGAACTACAATCGAAGAGTCAATCCAGTTCGTGATCCGAAGACTCCTATTAACTTGACTGCTGTGGTTAGGATTGAGAATATTATTGATCTGGTAAGTTCAATTTTGTAACCCAGACTATACTTGCCACCAATTTACTTTTATATCAGGTATGTTCATGAGGTCCCATCAAATTTGATGGTGTGTTCATGAATTCCTCCATAACTAAGCTGAGATTATGCCCAAAATTGATGGTCAATTTTTCCCTCAAGTTTAGTTCTAACCTTTTATTGTAATATAATTTTGTCTAAGCTCATCTCACCCTCATTATTTCTATGTACAACTGCTAATCTCAATAGTACCAGCTTGGTGGTCTAGCAGTAAGGGGCTCGCCTGCTCCCCTGAAACTTGCCTTAGAGGGCTCCACTTTCCACATCCATCCATCCATCAGAATGGAATAAAATGAGTTCCGAGGCCACCAGTCATCATTATTTTATTTAATATTTAAATTCATAAGTTTAGTACTAGGCATTGGGATGATATCAGGTTATATTACCAAGACCAAGAATTAATCTCTTTAAGAAATCTATTGTATTTAGAGGTCCATTTTTATGTCTTTGTTTTATCTGAAACCCATGATTCTTTTTCTTGATTTCTTTTTGCAAGGATTTCAAAAGCCAGGTTCTCTCTATGAAAGCTTGGGTTACTTATGTAAGTATTAAATAACTAACATAGGATACACATTCAAGATAACCATATATTGCTAATATTACTGTACACTGCATTGCAATAAAGTGTGCATTGTAAAATATCACAATAACTTTTTTTTGTTTACACTGTGTAAAAGAACCTGATGATCATTCAAATGCAAAATAAGGCACCTTTTGGTTGGTATTATGGAGCATTGTGAGCATGCTAGACAATGCTCATCAATTGTAAAAAAAAAAATGTGTAACTCCTTGTAGGAGTTTTGTTGCACATTACTTCGTATAGTAAAAAACTGGGAGAAGTTGTCAGTCGATGTGCAGTGAGAGAAATTCACCATTATAGCAACTTGAGTTAAAACAATAAGTCTTGTCAAAACCACGTATTTCAGGAATGGAGAGACGAATTTCTTGTCTTCAACCAGAGTAAATACAACACCAAAGCCCTCTATGCGGATCCATTTGACATTTGGGTGCCTGAGTTGGAAATGCATCTCAGGTTGATAGAGAATTATTTCCATAACATTACATTACATCTGGAAAAACCTTTTTCTTATCTATTTCTCATTGTTGTATAACAGTAACCCTTTTCATTTGCAAAGTTTAAATGAAGACAATAGATTTCTCGAAAAGAGTGGTACCAAGGCCATTATTTTACCAAGTGGAACTGTCTTGTGGGTACCACCCGCAATCATCAAAGTCTTCTGTCGTGTGCAGGTAAATATTTTGCGAAATTTTCCTTTGAAAAGAAAGTTTTTGAATTTTTATGTTTCACATTTATGATTTGATATTGTTGTTAGTTGTGTGCTCTAACAAACATCAATATTTTCTAGGTTGAGGACTTTCCATTTGACACCCAGAATTGCTCAGTTCGTCTTATGTCATGGTCACAATCGACATCAGTCCTGAACATTTCAACATATCAAAGTCAAAATGACATAGGACTGCCATCCGACCAGTGGACTTTAGTGAACAAGCCTTGCTTTGTAGGAGCACTTTTTCACGATGACTGGTATCACTTACTAATATGTCCTGTAGTTCTCAAGCGACAGTCACTGTTTTATGTCTTTAACTTGGTAAGTGAAGTCATAAATAAATACATTAATAGAATAATCAAATACTGCTGGTTTTGGACAAACAACTGTATTTCACAGTCACTTACAGTGTACTTTGTATTTAGGAGGATCTTTAAAATGTCATGTGTCTTTATATTTACATCACTAATAATCTAGGTTCTCCCTTGCATGATCCTGGTTGTCGTTGGATCCTTCACGTTCCTGCTCCCAGTTGATTCTGGAGAGAAAGTTTCCTTGTCAGTCACGATTCTTCTTGCCATGACAGTCATGGTGCAGATTGTCATGGATGTTGTTCCTGCGTCCTCAAGTGGAGTGCCTTTTCTTGGTAACACATTCTTTAATTGTTTTCATGTACTTGCAACATAAACAAATCTGTGTGATCTTTTCCAGTGTAACTGATTACAACTGTGCAAACTTCCAAAATAGTTTAGCTCTGCTCATCATAATGAGATAGTTATGTATATGTCATTAGTTTATTTTCCTTTTTGACATGATATTGACATAAATATACTTATACATGGAATCTTCCAAAATTACAATAGTGTACTTTGTGAAGTAAATTTATAAAATTGAATACTGCCATAGCACTACAAATTGCTAACGAAGATCGCTGGGCTGTGAGGTGATAACACACAGTGATGAGTAGATTAACTGAATGACAATGGCTGTTTCAAGGCCTTTGTATGAAATAACTTATTAAATTGTTTACAAATTAGAAGTGCTTGTTTATCATTCAACAAAAGGACTCGTACTTGTACTTGAGTACATGTGAAAGTACTTATACTCATACTGAAGTACATCGACCAAAGGCTGTACTAGTACTCACAGCATGGGTTGGTTCTCGTACTCGTACTCAAGTACATTCACCTGTACTCATGCCCAGCCCTGGGTGACAGCCTACAATATTTTAAGCATTTTCAACATGGTTCATTCATTGCATCAATATAGGTGCCGAGTGCAAAGTATCACTAAAAAAGATAGTAATACTTTACCTTTACTACGTAATTGTTTTGGAAAAAATTGTCGTAACTATGGGGACTTATTTGTTGCATTTACGGGAATTAATTACAATTACTCAATGTTTGACAAAAGTATTTGACTTCATATTGTTTTTGCTTAAAAAAATGTTACACTTTGTTGTTTCAGGCAAATTCATCATGGCTTGTATCATGCTTCTTGCTATGGCTACAGCAATGTCAGTGACAGTGATTAATATCTTAGGAAAAGGACAGGCAGGTGAAGCAATGGAGGAACCACCTCAAATAAGTTGTTCATGCTTCAAGGTATGCTGTTTAAGAGTTCATTAAAATAACCTTGAAATGTTACAAGTGGATTCCAAGGTAAAAATGTAGGGATTAAGTGCATATTTTTAAGTATCTTAAACTAATTTAATGAAGTTTGTTAAATTGGTCATTCTGTGACAGCATTCAGCACATTTAAAGGTCACAATTCCTGGTCATTGCGTGCTTCATTTAGCTGTTTAGAAATAAAATCAACATTACTAGATACATTGACCACACATCTTGGCACTCTACTCATTTTTCTAATCAAGTATATACTCTGGATGGATTCATAACTATCAATACAATTCTTTTCCAGAAAAACTATATTTCATCCGAACCACCAGAAAGATTCCATGACAACAACAAATGGAGGAAAATGGCAGTGTATTTGGACAGACTCTTCTTGATTATTTATCTATTGGTTACTGGGGTTCTAGGCATATGGACTGTTGCCATGGCAACAAAATAACTCTTATATATAGCTTAAACACACAAAAAGCATTAACTTACTTCATGCACTATATTTAGTTATAGTCACAAATATATTCATGTGCCTATAACAGATCTGCATCCAAACATTAAGGCCAGTAATTCAAACATCAAAGATTGTTTAGTATATATGGTATTGCCATAACTGAAGGTAAAGTGTGTGATAATGTCAATTATTGATAATGTTTTTTCTTCCCACCCTTAGCTTAGTTATGGTGTGTTGGATAATAATATAAATCTCTTGGATGAGTTGTTTAATTTCTTTGTGAACAATCAGGAATATCACATAGTCACTGGTTGTTGGATACAATTGATCATAATTGTAAACTTTCATGTGTCCTCTTATATCTAAAATTTTTTAAAAATGACCAAATCAAACAGATGTATCAACTGTCATATGTGCCTATCACAGATCCAAGTGGGACACCCTCCACATAACCCAATACGACACGGACAAACGGTACGAGGCAATGGTGAAAGGGGCAAAATGCCTGTCATCATAAAGATGAACCAAAAAATCAGCAAGAGTAGTTAAAGAGGAGGGCTTCTGGGAACCAAGGCTGCAAGGGCCACCACGGGGGGATGAGGACGCAAGTCATGTTGGACAGAGTGACCTTGTGTAGGACTTCGGGGATGATGGCAAAGGGGTTGAGGCGAGTGGCAAACAGATCTATCTCCATGTCGGGAAAGTGGGTCTGGAGGCGGGCAAAGACAGACTGCTGGAGAGTCCATTCCGAGGACAAAACCTGATGTGGGCGGGATTGGAGATCTGCCAGCACATTCAGATGTCCGGAAATGTGTTGTGTGAGACAGACACCATGGTCCCTGCACCACAGAAGCAGTAGGCTGGCCTCGCTCTACAAGGTCAAATCCGAATACTGCCCACCTGACGAATATACTGTCGGTCATGACTCAGAGCAACTGACCCGCCACCTGATGTTGCACCGTCTGGAGCGCTTTGCTGACTGCACGCAGTTCCAGGACGGATCGGATATGTGCAGGTGGGTTTCCTGTCTGGTCGCTGGTCTCCAAAATGTGCACCCCAACTGACTAGACTGGTGTCGGTAGCCAAGGTCAAGGTTGGGATGAGAGCACGTAGGCCAGCCAGAGCTCGTCCGTCCAGAGGAGCAAAGCGACCCATAGGCTCAGACGCATGGGTAGGTGCCATCATTTCCACTTCGGTCATCCAAGTGTGATTGATGGGATGCTGTTGGGTGCTGGCCCACTCCCGCTCACGAGCAGAGAGCTTGGCCGTCCTGAGGTCAATACCCGGGCCTGCGTGGAAGCAAAGTTTGAATCCAGGCACCCACATAGAAGAGGAAGAATGATTCAGTGGTGGCATTGGGAAGCAAAGGCTGATGTAGTGAGGCCGTCACCATGGCCCTTCCCAACACACCTGCATGATATAGGCCAGGCTGGCCTGAGCTAGCAGGGAAGGGGGCAAAGCCACCTGACGCCTGGGTGGGGCAGCTGGGCCTCCAATGATGCACTGCACCGGGGCCGGGGTTGGCGGAAGCTGCGACTTGCCCTCCAGGCCCGACTGATACCACATGTCCACCATATGCCAGCAGGAGATGGGTTCAGGGGGATCTTCACGTGAGGCAGATGACTGGACAAAACTGGTTGTGGTCTGCTGCGAAAAATGATGTCCACAGTGTGTGCGGCGGAGCCAGCACTGGAGAAGCTGTGGGCCCATCATACTCCAGGACGGATGGGAAGTGTCGCTGGAGGAGACTCTGACCAGAGGGAGTAGAGGATACCAACCCCTGACGGACCCACCAAAGGTGACAAGGACAGGCAGCATGGGCGGATCAGACACTGCCATGTCTATGGGCTGCTGAGAGACCCCAGAGGTGACGGCAGTAACCAACAGCTGCATCAACGTCTTGAAAGACGGAGAATCCGCAGTGGCAACAGTGAGCCCTACTCATATGCTCGATGCCCAGAGAGAACAGAGGTGCATGAGAAAGCAAGGGGGTGGGCCGTGTTGGCTGGAAGCTGAAGTCCGAACCTGGAATTGCTGGGCTGAGCTAGGCTTCGGGGGTGCGACATGGCAGTGCAATTATGTTAAGAACAGACAATGCAATATGGACGAATGCAAAGATAAACAAAAATACAATAAAGAACACAAGAGCAAAGTGCAATGCTTTGGGTATCGAAATGAGGTAAATTAAAAAGTCCCAGCCGGTCTGGAGACTGTAAAATTCCCCTAGTCCAGTCCACAAGAACAGAAATGCTGAAAGGAAAAAAGTGACTATGTAGGATTGAGGAGGTCTATATATACCAAGCAGTTAAATATGGGAGGGACTATTCTGTTTGTTTAGAAATTAGCTCCGTTCATCCAAAACTTTTCCTGGACTGATGTCTTCTTTGTTTTTGCAACCTCAATGTATGTATGTCATTGGGGTCGAAATTAAGTGGTCTCATGATGAAACATGCACAAATGCAGGTTTCAAATTTCAACTAAGCGCAAAACATTACTCACCATTACATTACATTGCATAAACAACTTGTACGCTGCACCATAAAAATACGACCCTCCATTCGCACTTGTATTACCCTGCTGCAATCCTTCTTTAAACATATTCTGATATGATATTAGGTCCCAGAATCTAGCAAAAATATCGGCATATATATCCTACATGTCCTATTTTTTATAAGAATGAACATTTCAGCTGGCTATTCAGAAAGAATTCCAAATTGGCACATCAAGCCAAGGGTTGGACTTTCGTTGATGTGACTACACTAAGGCCTTTAAGATAACACAATGAGCTAATTGCCCCAAGGTCAGTTATCATATTGAGCGATGGCCATGAAATAAAATAGCTTAGGGACATGTGACAGACATGTGACAGGCAATCTTAACTATGTCTTAGTATGTATTGTATTGCATTGTATAATGTACATTCTTTTATTCATTTGAACTCACTACAATCGAAGGTGAGGACGTTGCAGAGAAATTCATAGGTGTACCTCCGGAACATTTAGAAGGGAAATGTGAAAACACTGGCATTAATTCTGACGCTTATATCTCAACATGTCACCTAGATATTTGCTCAAGAAGGAGTACTAGCGATTGGAGACTTTTCCTAAGAATGAGTTTATTTTTATTTGTCAGGTTGTGATTCTATATATTGTCATTATCACGTGTATAAATTAACCTCACGATGCGCAATGGTGATAGCAATTTGTGGACTCCTTTCTTCTTCCCTTGGAAAAATGCTCCCCCAGCCAACGTTGTCAACACGTAAACGTCGACATTTGACAATTGACAGATATGTTCAGGATGGCGAATGACAGCCAGGGGGCCAATCGCAGAGAGCGATATGATAAAGCACACCATTGGTTGACTCTCAGATGCTATTCCCTCGAGACTGAATAAATTGTGTGGTGAAATTTGATTGGACGAGCAACGCCTCATAAAAATAACATTTACATGAACGTTGACCACACATATGGTCCATAGCGTATATAAGGAGTTGCTCGATGCGATATGATAAAGCACACCATTGGTTGACTCTCAGATGCTATTCCCTCGAGACTGAATAAATTGTGTGGTGAAATTTGATTGGACGAGCAACGCCTCATAAAAATAACATTTACATGAATGTTGACCACACATATGCTCTATAGCGTATATAAGGAGTTGCTCGATGCGCTTGTGAATTGTTAGTCAATGCAGCTACGCTTGATTAAGCAGCAGTTTCTGATGATTACAAAGTTTCATAAGTACAACAAAAAGGAGTTGTACTTTTTATCTATACTACACCCCAAGACTGAGCAGGAGAGCATCACTTTTTTTACTCAATACATGCACAACAACACCATCAATCTACGTCAAGAGGAGTTCGAAAAACTTCAATCTTCATTCGACAAACTGCACCACGTTATAAGCACACCACAGCCTGGTGGGGTTGATGACAGCAAATACCCTCATCTCGATGAATGCCCTACAGTCATGTGCGATCGATGGTTTATTGAAAAAAGAGGTCTCAGGTCACTCACTGCATACCTCTCTCGTGAGCAATGTGAAGCAAGTTGTTCAGAGCTACATTGAGACATCACCTGGGGAGGACATGGAAACCAATGCATACACCATCTAGGCCATCACGATGCTAAGGCCTTCTAAACTCCAAATCACACAACGCGTGTTTTAAAGTCTCCTTCTCAATCAGACCGGTTGTAACATGATTGACATGATTATGACGCCTCCTTCAGCTGCGGTAGTCAGGGACATCATAGAAGAGAAAATAATCAATATGTGAAAATAATCGCATATGTGAGTGGAATAGCCAAAATTGAGGAACAGGTTGTTATGTCTAACATGCCATCCGAGCAGGTGTCTGACTGCCTGATCGATTTTTGCTATGGGACTTGCTGTAAAAGCATATGCTACTCTGCCTCCATCTGAACCTCACATGACTATGTAATTTTTACTGTTTAATAAATATTTCCAAATGTGAACAATTGATTTTGCATATTCATTTTTCACAAAGGTGGCCTGTGACTTTCATGTTAATAAAAAGGCTCAAACAATAAAATAAATATAATATTAAAAATAACTAAAGTCAGCATCACGAGTTAGAAAATCTTAATGTATGTATTTAAAAAGTATGACTGCTATAAATATTTTCAAATGCGAGCAATTGATTTTGCGTATTTTCTTTTTTCACAATGACAATGTGTGACTTTCATGTAGAAGATGAAAATGGTATGGATATGGCTAGGTGTAGAAATAGAACATCATACGTCTGTACCTATGAAAAAATTAGCGAGTTTCCTCCATATGCATATGTTAGCAAGCTTTGAAGCAAAGAAAGCAAAACATGTAGGATGAGTGTCAAGACTGCAAGATATTGCTACTTACTAAACATGTAGGGTTCAATCTATAATCCATCTCACATCTGTGGCATTAGTAAATAATTCCTTAGGCCATGTGGCATTTTGGATCTGGCTGACAACATTTGACATGCACATGTCTGGTTACAGCAAGCAGCTTTAAGGTAGTATCCAGGTCATGTGCAATCAGATCATTACAAACTGATGAATTATCGCCAGTGGGGTGAGCATGGTGGAACCACACTGGGCGCAAGTTTGATCTTGAACATGTACAGCTCAAATGGCCATAGCACTGGTAGCAAAAACAGTGTCAGGGGTTGGGATGTGGGAAACCCCACTGGTACACGAGCAGTGACCTGAGACCTCTTTTTTTCAATAAACCATCGATCGCACATGACTGTAGGGCATTCATCGAGATGAGGGTATTTGCTGTCATCAACCCCACCAGGCTGTGGTGTGCTTATAACGTGGTGCAGTTTGTCGAATGAAGATTGAAGTTTTTCTAACTCCTCTTGACGTAGATTGATGGTGTTGTTGTGCATGTATTGAGTGCCTTCAAAGGTTAAGACAAGGTGATGGAAAAAACCTGCCTTGGTTGGCAGACGGCGAAAGTGTCATTCACCTCACTCTGAAGGGCACAGACTGCTCTCTCTAGATAACATGACTCCCTTGCAAGTGTTTAGTGTCCCATGTGGGACAGCTTCAACAGGAGTGCCACCTAGGTCAAGTACATCCTGCAATTTTCAGATTGCTCTTGATTTGCTCTGCTTGGACAAGGAGGGACCCTGCCCGTATATGGCGTGTGCCCTCTGTCTCACTGACAAGATCGTACGTCGTACATATAGAAATTGGTGACAAACATTTCAGTTTGGCATCCAAGCCATTTATAATCAGATTGTGGGTACATGAACGTGGTCGGTTTAAGTGTGACAGGTCATCAGATTCATTCGAAACAGAGCGAAACCTTTTCCACGTAGAATAATTTCCAGTAGTCAACTTTTCGACCTCAGCTTAATCGACGCTTAAAATAAAATAATAATTAAGGTACATGTATGCTATGTTGCTTCAGGCAAATTCATCATGACCTGTATTGTGCTCCTTGCTATGGCTACCGCAATGTCAGTGACAGTGGTGAATATTTTAGGAAAAGGACAGGGGGACGAATGAGTTGTCTGTGCTTCAAGGTATGTTATTTAAGAATTCCTAAAATGACCGTGAATTGTCAGAGGGTTAACTTCAAGCAAAGAATGGCAAGCAAAAGTTATATCTGTATTAAAGTAATTTAAAATAATCTCATCAAATTTGTTAAATTGGTCATTCTGTAAAAGCAGTCAACACTTCGAAAGGCCACAAATCCCGGTTTACTTTGTGTAGAAACTTTGGTCACACGTATATTGGCACTACGCTCATTTCTCTAATCCAAGTATAAACTGTATAGATTCAAAAGTATTTGTTTGTAAACAGTTAATCTACAATTCCTTTTCAAAAAAACTCTGTTTCATCCAAGTCACTAAAAAGATTCCACAAAAATAAATGGAGGAAGATGGCAGTATATTTGGAGAGAATATTCTTGGTTATTTATGCAATGGTTACTGGGGCTCTAAGCATGTGGACTACGGTCATGCTAACAAAATAACTGTCATATATAGCTTAAACACACAAAAAGCATTCACTTATTTAATGCACTGCATCGGGTTTTAGTCACAAAAATGTATAACTGATATGCATCCACTGATAAGTGAAGGCCCAAAAAATCTTGAACAAATATGACATTGCATTTACTGATGGTGTCAGTGTTTACAGTTCAATCCCAAAGATTCATATATAAAAGCCATTTTGACTCGATTATATATGTGAATTTTCATTTCTTGTCCAATAAACTGCTTATTTGCAAAACTTGTTTGTAGTTTGTTTATCACACTGGTCATGCAGATCTTGTGTTTTACAACTTTTTAAATAAAATCCTTCATCAGCTTATATCAGGGGCAACAACAAGTAGTCTCCAGATGAACCTCCCACAGACAGCAAGTGGTGGTAGATTAGGGCTTTGTGTCCTGTACTGCTCCTAATGAGCTAATTAGGACAGGTAAGAGCCATGGCAATGAAATGATGGATGAAACAGCCATCCAATTTAGGCTTGACCGAGAATTAAATTAGGACCCAGTGGTTTGAAGCCCAGCGTGCTACCACTACCCACCTGTGCATAGACTGCAAGCATAAGGCACTATAATATAACCCTTCATTCGAACATTTCGGTCAGGCCCAATCACGCAATTTGTATTGCCTGGCTGAAATACGAAATTATTTCCCCAATTGAAGTTGCGTGTCTTCTACATATTACGTGTACATTCTAAGGAGTATTAGTAGCATGTCACTCTCAATGTCAAAAATGTATTTTCTATGAATGCCGTGATCATATTAACCCATCAGCTGCCTATCCAGTTATCAATCCAATGTGGCCAATGTCGAGCTGATATTGCCGATGTGATGCCGTCTCCACTGGCCCAATTTGGAATGCTAGCAGGGTAGGGATCATAATATGACAAATCTGCAAACACATGCAGCACATGACATGCGTTAATGATTAAATAAATAAATTTGGTAAAAATCGGGAGTAAAGCTTAATTGGCTCATTTTGGTTTTGGTGCCATCACCAATGGCTTAATAGAATGTTTTTTGGATAGTGTTCATAGAGTGACGAATAACTAATAAGTACAACATGACATAAATGGCTAAATCGTGCAGGACTGTAACAGTTGTAATGTTACATCAATGAAACAAATTGTAGGTTTCAATAATAAATCTGTTAATGTATGATATTTATTTTATAAACATTATTAGGGTCAGTCATTCCATTGCTAGACTGGTATTCACCAATTAATGACTCTAGATATGTGTAAACATCCATAATGGAAAATGCTTAAATTATGCATCAACACTTTTAGACTCCATCAGGGACAAATAAGCTATATTACTTACTTTATTAGGGACAATCCTTTACACAGAAGTTATAATGAAAAATAGGTCTTTTGTGACTTCTACATGTTGTTAAAATGCAATAATTTTATGTAATAATCAAAAGAAATATCATAATAAACAGATATGTTTGCAATTACATGACTGGGCCTGAAAATAAAATTTTAAAAGATATATCAGAACAATTCACAGGCATACCACAATTTACCACATTGAGACTGGGTTATTCAGGTACACCCAGACAGACATACTAAACGCAACATTATCTCTGTTGGACAGAGTTACTAGAGTCATGACTTAGTTGACAGTATCAAATCTGATAAGTACTGCTAATGTTTATGAGCATATCCTTGGTAGTATCAGGTAAATCTCAATTTAATTCATACCTTCGAGCCACAACAGCACTTTCATATTTGTCATTATAAAAATATTTTTGAACATAGTGTGGAAATGGTCCAAGCAATTTCAGGTAAGGTTTTCTGAGTGACGATATCAAATTTATGTTTTCAAAAAAGCAGAGCTGAGGTCTATGACATGAAAAGTATGATAACTGAGTAGAGACATATCATTCTTTCTTTTAACTACACACATTAAGTTTGATCATCATTCTAGAAGTAAATTAGCATGTACACAAAGCTATCCACAAATGCAATACAACCATGTACAAATCCAAATTAACCACTTAATTGAATATGAATTTCATTGAACTCACATGGGAATGATGAACTAATTAATTCAAAGGTGAATTGATCAATACATGAAGTCTAAAGAGGTGTGTGCCTTGTATGTCGTGTATGAAGTGATTTACTTGAGATGAACAAATGCGTCCATAACAGTGGCACAGAGTTCACAAACACTGATGCCGGCATAATTATTCAAGTAAGTCCTGCTATCTACCCCATCCAAGGCATCCATTATTTTTGTAACCTTTGCTGTATTCATTTTTGAATTTCATGATCTTCATATATACAGAATAAAGCTCCACTGTCTGTCAAAATTAATATTTTCTAAAACTACTGAAATGATTGAAAATCACCTGATTTGATCAAGGCACACTAAATATGTGTAAGCTAATGAATCTATCAGGCATTAATTACAAACATAAATGATACATTGAAAGAAATCAAGACCAAAACATTGGAAATACAATGGAAATGATATCATCACCCACTGTATTGTGACATCAACACTTGGTTTGTTCATATATTGGATTTTTGATGGCAAGAAAAATTTAATATTTTATTTATTTTATAGAGAGATAGTGAACCCAGCAAGGCTCTGGATGGTAGGTAATCAGTATTAAGAAGACAATGAAACAAATGCAATAGATTTTTGCCCCTGTCATATTGAGTGACAATCCAGCTTTAACTTATCCAAATGCTGAAAATTTCAACGGTAGACCTTTGTCAAAAAGTAGGGTAAGCGTAACATGGAGTATGGCAGCAATTTTTTGTTGATACTGGGTAATTTGAGAGTGCTGATTCAAAATCTGACAGTTGCCAGCTTTGTATCCTTGAGCATTTTGAGATATTCACTGTTTTTCCATGGTAACAAAAATTTGGATTTTCAATATTCCACAGAAAATGTGAATTAGCAAGATTGCTATAATCCATAGCTACAACTAATTTTGTAAAATCAATGGCCAGGGATATAGGATTGCAAATACTGAAAAGACATTGGAGGTCAAAGGTCAAGGACACCGATGGAATCATACCAAATATGGATATTACTCCAATTTTCTGTCATTTCAAGGATAAATTATGTCACAGTTTTCACCATGTGACAGAAAATCACACAAATGGCATATCATATGAAAGCTTATGAAGAGTACTTTCTGATGACACTTTGTTTTTGGTATCCATGGCAACCAAAATGCTGTTATAGCTGCCTAGTTACCAACATATATTGCATTGAGATAAGTGACATTTACCAGAAAAAAAACCAAATAACTTTCCCATATTGTAAAATATTTTGTTCCAAATGAAAATTTTGAATAGTATTAGCTAATGACTTAATACAGGGTAATGGCCTAGTTGTCAAAGGTCAAGGTCCTCAATGGAATTATGCCAAATACGGTAATTATGCCATCTTTCTGTCAGTTCAATGATATGTTACATCAAAACTTTCAACATGTAACAGAAAACACAATGGTATATCATATGAAAGCTTATAAAGAGTAATTCCTTATGACTTTGTTTTTGGTATCCATGGCAACCAAAATGTTGCTGCCTAGTTACCAACGTATATTGCACTGAGGGAAATGACATTTACCAGAAAAGTCATATAACTTTACCCATTTGTAAAATATTGTGTTCTATGTGAAATTAGTGAGGCGGCCATGAACTTGGGCAACCTAGTGTGTCTGAATTCAGAAATTTTTTATCAATTTTAGAACCGTATCAACGTGTTTAAATATGGCGGGAGCTTCTTAGGGATTATGACCGTAAAGTCATCCCAGTGCGAGATCCAGAAACTGCAATTCAGATGATTATAGGAATCTCAGTTGAGACCATTATCGATCTGGTGATTATTACTTTTTTAACTTCCAACCACAGTTTATTTGCTTTATATTTCTTTAAATTTGTATTGTTATGATATCAAACTTTTTAATTTTTAGTTCTCTCATTAAAATCCTGGAACTCTTTCGTGAGTGTGCCATTTAATGTTTGACCTTAAAACACCTAAAAACAAATATATAATTTACACCATGAACATTGTCAAAATCAGAATTGGCATTGGGTAAATACGAATTATGATAAGATAATCCTTTATTGTCATAATAAATATGAATATTTCATGAAATGTTAAAGTTTGACTGTTGGCATTGAATTGTCTTTATACTGTATCATGTATGAATGTGGACTTATAGCCTTTCTTTCTGTTTTTTTAGTCCTGGATAGATGGGTTCCTGGCTTTCAACCAAACCAAATACAGAACCAGGAAACTCTTTGCTGATCCCATTGACAGCCAGGTACAGTTTGCTACAGACAGCTAGAGTCGACTGTATTTTTATAAAACTAACTGTATATTTATTTCAAAATAATTTAGCAGTTTTACAATCTAGATTCTACCTTGCATGATCCTGGTTGTTGTTGGATCCTTCACTTTCCTCCTCCCAGCTGATTCTGGAGAGAAAGTTTCTTTGTCAGTCACGATTCTTCTCTCCATGACAGTCATGGTGCAGCTCGTCATGGACAGTGTTCCTGGTGTCTCAAGTGGAGTGCCTTTTCCGGGTAAAATGATGAGGTCTTATAGCTACAAATTCATAAATGCTTTAAAATAACTCTACCTGGCTTCTAGATATTCTGGAAAAAGAAAACCTCCTTTGCTTCAGGTAAATTCATCATGGCCTGCATTATGCTTCTTGCTATGGCTACTGCTATGTTAGTGACAGTGGTGAATATCTTGGGAAAAGGACAGACAGATGACGGACAAACTTCTGCGGGGATTCGTTGTTCATGCTTTAAGGTACTCCCATTGAAAATTATAATGTTGTTCAATTAAATCAAACTTTTCTTATTCAATTTTTAATCTGATCAATTTATAAGGCTATAAACTTTGAACTATTCATGCCAAAACAACTCTTCAGTTTCAGAAAAGCCAAATTTCATCAAAGCATCCAAAAAGATTCAGTGACAAAGAAAAATGGTGGAGGACAGCGACTTTTCTTGGCTATTTATCTTTTGGTTACCATGGCTCTAGTCATTTGGATCATTGTCATGGCAACAAAATAAACAAGTTTAACATGCAAACAATGGAAAATATATATATAATGGATATTATCATGATACATTTGTCAAACACAAATAGTATACAAACTAAAATAATAAAGACAATGTACAAAAAGGATTAATCCAACAGACCATACTACATGTTGGAACTAGACATCTATAATTTCACAGAAAGTCGGTCTTGGTTGTGACTTTGCAACATAAATGGAAGGGTGGGGGCCTAGCTCAGAGATAGCGCTCTGGGCTTTCAATCGCTGGGTCCCGGGTTCTATTCCCGGTCGAGCCTGGCTGTTTCATCCTTCGTCTCATTGCGATGGTCTCTGCCTGTCCTAATTAGCCCATCTGGTGCAGAAATACAGGACGTAAAGCCCTAATCACACACACACACGCAACATAAATGAAACTCTCATTCTATTCTTTAATACAATAAAGCACCGATAATTCAACCAGCTGAATGGAGTGTTTTTATGACAAACAAATAACAGAAACTACACAAAATGTCATCATATATCTCAAATATTAATAAAAACAGCATCCCTATATATTAACTTCATATAATTGTGGAATTAGTGACATTAGAGTTAGTTTTCTTTATAGAGACGGTATCTACAGTCTACAACTCAGTGGAGTTTGTACACTAAATATGAAAATGGTGAGGTTTGTACACCACATTATGCTATTTGCCGCATGCGATATTTAAGGAAAAAATGTTTTAAAAGCACAGGTGCCGATTTGTTAATAGCCAGATGCAATGAAATTTAGCCAAGTTCACTTGCAAGTATTCTTGCAGCATTTTGAATTCATGGTCACCCATGTCCTTTTGCATTAAGGCAGCTGCTTCTGTCCAATTCTATAGCTAATAGTCGGCTTACATTTATCACCAGAAAAGTGTTAACATTGACAAATGTAAGAAATAAATGTATTGTGAGTTATTGTTTAACGCCTCATCCGCACTAAATGTAAAATATCATAAATCTGTACTTATAAAATCAGGTTTTGAGTAGCTAGCAACTAAAGCTTTTGCTAGGCTCAATAGAATCTTTTCACTGAGCAGCCTTGAAATCAGACATAAGTCTTTCTTCTCCTCTTATTACCCATTTTGCTTTTCATCATAACTAACTGATTCCATTCATATAATTTTCTCAGGGAAATAACAGAAATAAATTGAACGATAAGATGTCAACTACACATTAAAATGCAATAAAAATACTGATGCGGGGATGCACTTTGCTTCAGCCAATCACAGTCAAGGGCGGGAACTTTTTCAGCATAGAATTGCAGTATACTGTTGTAGCCACCTGAGGAAATATTGAGAACCTTCGGTGAAAATCCACTATTTGACAGGCGGTTTTTAATTACTCTAACTGAATGGGTAGGTGCAAACAATTGCGCTAAAACATCACAATTCCGTGTTCCATTAGTGCAATTTATGGACACTTCCAAGCAAATAACATTACAGCAATGCAGCAAATATTTGACATCGTTGGTGATCCATTACTTCCACTTTTAGGGATAACAATTTCACTGCGGAAACATTTTGATTGATCACATCTTTGCTGACTGCGAACAGTTTGCACAAACAATACATTGAGACTGACAGAAAACTACTCTTTCTTAATTAACTTAAACCATAAAACAGTTATTATATGGACACGGTGTAAAAGGAGCGATGACACAGTTGAAACTGATAATATTTTTACTCAAGATTTTTATAAATATTTATTTGGTAGTATCAGGTAAGTGTAAAAAGTTTTTTACTGAATTTTAAGATATGATTTTGGTTTAAAACACCACACTGCATGTACAACAAAGACAGGGCAATATAATGTTTTTTTTTTGTTTTTTTTACACATGTTACACGTAAAAACAAGAATAATGGCAATTATGTTGAAGTTCTTTTCCCAACATTAAGGTTAGTGCAGTATAATTATAAGTTTATTTTTTTCTTGAAACACTCAACTAAGCACATACTGCCTCATATGCTTGTGGAATGACCTACCACCTGATCTCAGAGCAAATCCCTCACTTGACGCTTTTAAATCCAAGCTGAAGACTCTTTTATTTACACAATATTTTTATTGACTTTTGTTAATTGCCTAAAAATGAAACCTAACTTTTTTATATTGATACTTTATAGATTTTATTTTTATTTCTATATTTATAATTTTTAAAAAACTTTACAATCTGTAAAGCAATTCAGGGCTGTATTTTATGTATGAACGCTTTATAAAATAAATTATTATTATTATTATGATTGGCTTGGCAACATTGAGGTTTACAATGAAATCGATAAAATTCACAAGATAAACACAATCATTTCATATCTCTATAATTCGTAATCACATACTTTAATTTTCAAATCAATGACAGGTGTCTGACAGGTATTGTTACAAGTACATTTCATACAGGAAAATGTTATGTCAAACCCAAATGGCAATGAGCATACAATGTAAACGTAAAATTCACATAGGTTGTGTGAGCTTGACAAATGTTATCAGTTTCAGAGTCACATGTTAAAATATGGCAAGATATTCTCAGAGATTACGACAGGAGAGTTATTCCAACTCGAAATCCAGACAACCCAATTCAGCTGGAAGCCAGCCTTAATATTGACAACATAATTGATTTGGTAAATGATACTGTGTGAAACTCTAATGACTTCTTTTTAATTTCATAATTTCCATTGCTCTTTACGTTTTTTTTTTTTTTCAGTGTAATTCTATTCCTCAAATCCGTTTAATTTTTTTGTAGGATTTCAAGAGCCAAATTCTGTCATTGAAGATCTCGGTGTGTTTGGTGAGTGATTAAATTTTGTCAACCACATGTACAAATAATTAGTCATTGACCTTCTAGAATACTATCTGTAAACGAGAATTTATCAAATTCTAAAGCCAAAATGTTGCCCAGATTGCATTCCAAATCAGTTTAGCATCGTTTCCATATAGGCCACGGTTGTTACAATTTCGTATTAACATCGCCTACATCGTGTCGATGTTCAGGTTCAGGTTCAAGAAATATTTATTCGAGTATAAAACAACAGATATACAAACTGACAAACTTGCACACAGACGCACAGTGCGTATTTTGTGTACACGATTGAAAAATTACTATTTACAGATATAAAGGATGCAAATAGCCTGGTATTCATAAAAAATTATACATGCTTAAAATACATTCATAATTAGTCATCAACACACATATCATTTGATTTAAATCAATATATCATTGTTTAAGAGCTGTCGTTTTACATGTTTTTTAAAGGCAATAGTAGTGAAGTTTAAGTTCACATGACTAACAATATAATTCCAAATCTTTACACCTTTGTATCCAAAAGACTTTTGACATATAGCCAATCTGAATAATGGCAAATTATAATTAAACATTTGACGAGTATTATTAACATTATCACTAAGTGTAAACATATTTCTTAACAACGGCGACTGACCTTTATAAATCGTAAACATTAGTAAACACATATGATAATGATAAATATTATGAATATTGAAAATCTTCAAATCCTGGAAGAGTGATGCTGTATGAGAGCAATAAGGTACTTTACAAATCATTCTTACTATTTTCTTTTGCATCTTTATGAAGAGAGTTTAGATTGTATTGTGTCGTACTACCCCAAAGTTCTATTGTATAATTTAAGTATGGATAAACAAATGAATAATACAATGTTACTAAAGTGTCCTTACTAAGTATTTTCCTGGTTTTATTAATGATACCAATAATTTTTGAAATTTTATTTTTTATAAAGATAACATGCTTATCCCAGGACAAATGATTATCTAGGATCACACCCAAAAATTTAATGTCCTTGATTCGCTCAATTATCCTATTATTCACTTTAATATCATCTGTGATATGAATATGTTTCTTCCTGGATTTGAAGATCATAAAAAATGTTTTGTCAATATTCAAAGAAAGTTTGTTTGAGTTAGTCCATTTCACAATTTTTTCCATTTCATTATTTACAACAGATATCATAGTAGACAAATTTTTACCCTGGATAAACATGTTGCTATCATCAGCATAAAGTATAGAAAATAATTTAACAGAAACAGTAGATAAATCATTGATATACAAAATAAAAAGCAACGGGCCTAATATACTCCCCTGAGGTACTCCATAAGAAATTAATGACCACTCCGAATTATATCCACTATAGCTGACAAACTGTTTTCTATTGTGTAAATAGTCTACAATCCATTTTAAAGATATGCCTCTGATTCCATATTGATGTAACTTTTTCTGCAATATATTATGATCGATAGTGTCAAATGCCTTACTGTAGTCGAGATATATTCCTAAAGTTAATTCCCCATTATTAAAACCATTCAATATCTTGTCTATCAAAACTATTAGAGCTGCTGTTGTACTATGATTTTTTCGAAATCCAAATTGTGAGTTATTTAGTATTTCATGGCTATCAATAAACTTAACCAACCTATTGTGCATAATACATTCAAACAGTTTTGAAAAAACTGGAAGTACTGACACTGGCCGATAATTATTTATTAATCTTACATCCCCAGATTTATAAAGTGGAATAACACAAGCAATTTTCATCTCATTAGGAAATACACCTTTGGCTAAAGAAAGATTTAATATATGAACCAGAGTGGAGAGATATATTTGATAAGTACATTTCAGTAATTTGCTGCTAATATCATCATACCCTGGACTGCTATTCCGTAGTTCTCTTATAATTTTATCAACTTCAGTAGCATTTGTTGGTTGTAAATATAAGCTACCAGTAATATTGTTTTTTGCTAAATATTTTAAAGGGTCTGTAACACTGTGGAATTTTTTTTACTTAAATTAGGGCCTATATTTACAAAGAAATTATTAAAGCTGTTGGTGATAGATTGCAGATCAGTCGTAGACTGGTTATTTATCAAAAATTGACACTGAATATCATTTTTTTTCTTATTGATGATTTGCTTCATTAGGGCTCATGACTTCTTTAAATTAAATTTGTTGACAAGAAATTATTTTTCATAGTACTGTTTTTCTGCTAATCTAATCACGGAGTTCACTTATTCCTATATGTTTTGTAGGCTTGGCGGTTTTTATCTGTGTTTTTCCATTTATATTTAAAATAGAGTTTATTTTTAGTCTTGATAAAGTTCTTTATACCAGACGACAGCCAAAATTTACGTGAGTGATAAGGGCTTCTTTTCACCTTTACATATGGAAAACTTTGATCAAACATATTTCTAAAATTCTTATAAAATATTGTAAATGCTTCTTGACATTTTGTAACATCAATAATGTATTGCCAATTGAAATATGACAAAATATTTTGAAAACGTACTATATTCTTTTCTGAAAAGTCTCTTATCTTTTGTGTTGTTAAGACGGTTTTAAGTTTTGTATCCATAATTAGAGAGAATATGGGGAAGTGATCTGATATATCTGTCAAAAATATTCCACTTATTATACGATTAGTCATAATTTCATTACAAAATATATTGTCAATGATAGTTGCTGACTGATTTTGTATACGTGTAGGTTTACATATCATTGGCAGAATACGATTTGGAATTCTATCTGGGTTGGCTGTTTTTATCACAAAAGGTTAACATTTACCATCAAAATCTAACAAATTAAGAAAATTCAAGGCAATAAATGTTAATGAAAATTGTAATAGCTAATGAATGCTGATTAAGCGAGAATATTTGTCTATATATATATATATATATATATATATATATATATATATATATATATGCTCTACTGCTTCAAATTGTAAAAGTCCATGTCATTAAAGACTCCAATATAATGACATTTCAGTCTAGACTTTCAACTGAGTCTCATCTCAGCTTGAAGCAAGTTCTCCCAGTTCCAAAGTGGGCAGAGTCCAAAGTGCAGTAAGCACAATATATGCAGAGTCCAAAGTGTACAAGTAATAGCACAAGAGTGGTTTTGCTTCCTCAGCTGGCAAGATGAAACTCTGATCTTTTTAATGTGCACAGGGTATATGTATTAAAGTACAATTCATGAAGTTTTCCCCCCAGCAGGGCTGAGAGGGAATTATCAACCAATCACAACACAGTAAACTCTACATTCCATGGGGTGATACCTCCCCCAAACAGGGCTGCTACCAGCATCTTTCTGCCAATTCTGGCAGGGATTAGTGAAGCTGAGACAATGGAGCAAAAGTGGACCCCCTGCAGTGCTCTGCATTGTGCTGAGGCTATTTATAGCTCAAGTCACAATGGGCTATTGTACTGAGTGTCAACTTTGGCTTGGTCAGCAGTTTTGGAGGGAGAGTTTTGGAGGGAAAATTAGTAAGCTCCTCCCACAATTTAGGACTCAACAGTGAGGCATCTTAACAGGGCAATGCACTCACATAACACTGACAATAAATCAATATGAAAGCAAAAGGAATAATACAATCTATCAATTGACAATTGGATATAAGCAATCAATCAATTAATGACTTAATCAATCAATTAATGATACAGTCAATCAATTGATAATGTGATCAATATTATCAACTAGTGACCCAATCAATTAATTAATAATACAGTCAATCAATTGATAATGTAATCAATACTAATAATATAATCAATGTTAATAATATAATAAATACCGACAATATAATCAATGTTCCTTGCAGCAGGCTAAACTAGCTAAGACTAAGCATAATTAACAAGCAACTACTGGCACATGTGAGTAGAGCAGTGACTAGCTAAAAATGTAGTGATGAGCACACACTACTACTGCATAGAGTCACACATGAGCAGAGGGCAAGTGTAATGATGTGTACATATAATAACTTGTACCTAATACATCCATTCAATCTGACAGATATTTGCTTAAGGCAAGTGTAATGAAGAGCATAACACAATCTGACCTGCCTGTACAACCTTGCTTAAGGCAAGTGTAATGCAGAGTGCACACAATCAATGCACCTGTCACATAACTCTGACATATATCCTTTGCCTAGGGCAAGTGTAATGCAGAGTGCACACAATCAATGCACCTGTCACATAACTCTGACATATATCCTTTGCCTAAGGCAAGTGTAATGAGGAGTGTACAATCAATGCACCTGTCATATAACTCTAACTGACATATAATAAGTGTTTGCCATGGGCTGCACTTTACAAAATGTAACAATTGCATTTGGTTGTAAACCCCATTTCGTGTTATTTAAGTCCTGGATAGATGAATTCCTGGCGTTCATACAAACCAAATACAGAACACGAAGACTATTCGCCAACCCAGAAGACATCTGGCTACCAGAACTCGTCTTCTTTGACAGGTAACGGCTGAATCATTTCAGGGTCATATATCTTTGAATCGGACACCAAACCTATCTAAAGGGGCATTCACACTATCACGTATAAGACCTACGTATGATGACGGATGGATTTTTTTTTTTTACTCTTGCTCACCCTTGCAAGGAAAATACATTTCTCCTTGATCCTTGTCCATACTTGATTCACTCACCGAGTGTTTTACTTATACTTGCGCTAATTCGTAGATCACTCCTAGTCGCGCTTGACCACTCACTGACAAACATGAAGAGAAGAAAAAATTTTGAACATGCTTAAAACTTTGGTGGACATTCTGATTGTTTATGTTAGTTATGTAACTCGCTTGGGAGTCAGTCTGCGAGCGTTCTACGTACGTTCTACGTATGTTCTATGTATGTTCGTGGCCATCCTTGGCCATACATAGCCACTGTCCATCTGCATATACTCACCATCCACTCGCGTCCACTCGTAGAACGATCGTAAAACGCTCGGCGGACGTCCATCGCCCGCCTGTCACCCGCCCATCGCCCCTCTGTCACCCGCCCAGCGTCTTCCGTGAGAGCGGTCTATGAGTGCCTTATGTAAGCCTCAAGTATGCTCGGGGATGTACGTCCGGCAAGCGTTTTACGGACGTCTGGCAAGCGATCTATGATTGCCCCATGTACGCTTGTAGACAGAAGTAATACGTGATTAACAGAGCCTTGAGTGAGCACATATAGCCAATTTTTGATGTACGTAGTCATACATAGTCTTATACGTGATAGTGTGAACACCCTTTAAGAATCTTAAGTCTTGACAGAGATTGTGAAACGGTGAGAAAGTTTGAACCAAGCTGTAGGGCATTATCACCAAGGGGTAATTACATCAGCGATTCTTCATGAGATTTTTTTTGTTCAATGCTTCAAAGGTCCGAGAGCATCTAAACTCACATTACTGCTCATTTTTCTTACTTCTAGTTATTGCAGAACTGTAGGCTAGTGCAGCTGACTCGTGTTTGCGTGCTTTGCTAGACAAACTGTAGTTCAAATACCTTTCTTACACAGCATAAATGATGAGGCTCGCCCACTTCAAAAATGTAGCGGTAAGATACCGATTGAGCCAAACGGTACGACATCCTGGTGCCCGACAGGAATCATAAACATCCATTGTCCTGTCAAGGTAATGCATATCTTAATAACCCTTACATCAGTCGGCATCAGCTAATGATCTAAATCTATAAGTATTTTTGACACAAAGTCTACAAATATTCTTCCAGAAATCTTCCTTAAGAGATGTTGGTATTACTTTTAAGTTATTATTAAAGCACCACTGTCTGTCAAAATTACTATTCTTTTTAATTCATCAAATGATTGAAATTTATTTGATCAAGGCACACTAAATATGAGTAAGGTAATGAATCTATCAGGCACTAATTACAAAAAATACAATGGAAATGGCATCATCACCCATTTTGAGTATTGAACGTCATCATATGGTTTGTTTACATATTGGTTTTTTGATGGCATGAAAAATTAAATACTAGGTGAAGTTTATTTATTTTATAGAGAGATAGTGAACCCAGCAAGGCTCTGGATGGTAGGTTATCAGTATTAAGAAGACAATGAAGTGAATGCAATAGATTTTGACCACTGTCACATTGAGTGACAATCCATCTTTAATGCTTTTTGTTTTTATGGCCAGAAGCCCACAATTTTTGACATACTGTATACCTGCTAAGCAGTTAATTGAACAAACACCCTGCTAAAATTCTGCTCCAAAATCATGACTGTTCAGGAGGCAAATCCAGTAAGAAGTAAGGAATTTCAAGCGATGTCACCATTGTCATTATATATATTGCACGTTTACTGCATTTACAGGTTGAGGATTTTCCCTTTGATTCACAAAGCTGTTCAGTGGTTTTGGAATCTTCGCTATACTCTACCAGCATGTTAAACATGTCATTGGGTCAAGAAAGTCAACCTCTTTACAGTAAAATATCTTCAGATCTTTGGAAACTGCAGAAAAGGCATTGTTTTTTGAAAGAAAAACATTATTGGGAAAGGTTCCAGTATATAACATGCCCTCTGATTCTCACAAGGCAACCTCTTTATTATGTCTTCAACATGGTAAGTAAAACTACAGTAAGAAATATGAAGAATGCATTAAATGAATGATGAAGTTTATTGGAGGTTCTGTGAGATAGTTTCATTAGCACTATGAAAATATGCGCATGTGCAGCAGCCAGCACAAACTGTCACACATTGAAATATCAACAGTTACTTGCATGATTAGTAGAACAGCAAGTAGAAGTTCTCTTCAATAAACCTCTTCAAAGCATTAGTACTTCGCAAAGACTGTCGTACAGGGAATCAATTAATTTTGGCCATGAACCAAAACTTTAGTTGGCTTTACTACTTTGTGACCCTAAGCTTATGACCTAATTAACAACTTATTTAATTTCTTGCTAGCTCATCCCCTGCTTGATCTTGATTATCACCGGATCTTTCACCTTCCTCCTCCCAGTTGATTCTGGAGAAAAAGTTTCCTTGTCAGTCACGATTCTTCTTGCCATGACAGTCATGGTGCAGCTTGTCATGGACAGTGTTCCTGCCACCTCACATGGAGTGCCTTTCCTGGGTAAGTAATGTCTTTGGAGGTTTTTTCATTCAGAATAACACAGGTGACTTAATACAACCTATAAGTGTGTCATAACATGACCTGTAAATGAGTGAGATTACTCTAACTAGTTACATTTGCCCATCAAAACTTTTTTTAACATTTTATTAACAAGTTATTACAAACACAGTAAAAATACCATATTTACTTGGATAAACACTCCCAAATAAAAGCCAACCTCTAATAGAAGTCCTGGGTAGCTGTTTCCCAAAATAACACAAAAGCCTCCCCCTCAAATAGAAGTACCCTTCCCGTCCAGCAATCTGGATGCAGGAATGATGATGACGGTTGTGGTCAGGGGTTAAACTGGTCAGTAGATATTTTTAGTACCGTCGCATCCTGTGAACTGACCAAGAATTTGAACTCTTTTAAGTCATTATCACAGCTTTTAAGTTCAATGCCTGGAATTTGAGCATAGGATTTTACGTTTCTGGCCTTATGATTTCACACAGCCATTTTTGTCATGAAAGGGTGTTTCCATTTTTTTGCTCTTACATAATAGAAACCCAACTCGAATGTGGGCCATGCAAAATAAAGGGTCTCACTGGGATATATTCCAATTAAGCAAGTTCTTCTTTGCTTCAGGAAAATTCATCATGGCCTGTATAATACTTCTTGCTATGGCTACCGCAATGTCAGTGACGGTTGTGAATATTTTAAGAAAAGGACAGGCGGGTGAAGGAACAGAGAGACAACCTCAAATAAGTTGTTCATGTTTCAAGGTATGCTGTTTAAGAATCCATAAAATGTCCTTGAATTTAGGATAAAAATGACAGACTGGAAGCATTAAACCTAAAGATAGTTTTTAGAACTTTTTTACTGGATACAGTTGTGAGGACTTTCAATAACAGATGCTATTCCAGTTCAGCGAGTTATCAATTTAGTAACTGAATAAACATGGTTAACACTCTATATAATATAATATAATATAATATACTCTATATACTATATTAAATACTCAGTTAATCAACACAATACAGAGTAATTCATGGAATTACAGCTGTACAACAGATTTTAAGCAGTTTCCTGCATTCCAGAAATACAGAATTTCTTCCAAGCCACCAAAAGAATTTAATGACAAGGAAAAATGGAGGAAGATGGCAGTGTATTTGGACAGACTCTTCTTGGCTTTTTATCTTTCGGTTACAGTGGCCCTGGTTATTTGGATTATTGTCATGGCAAAACATTAACTGCATTTAACCATTCAAATTTTCTCTTTCATTAAACTTGTTAGGCTGCATGGTCACCGCCTAACATATTTGTTTTTGCATTACTCAGTTTACTGGCTCGCAATCCTACATTACGCCTCATGTTACTCAAATTACTTCGATGGAAAATAAATATGGCATAATTGAAGTTATTATGAGCTATTCTCAGTAATGGCATACATAGGTTTTATTATTGTGGATTATTTCATGCATATGCATGGAGAACATATCGCCAGACATTAGGCCTAAACAAAAATGGCTTAGAACAGCTTTTATCAACTTGAAAACTAAACTGCAGAGGACGTCATGTCAAACCAGGACTCCCATTGGCTAAGGGAATGACTTCACCAATGGGAGTCCTGGAATCTAGTGATGTGGACCGGACCGCTTAGTCAGGGGTGGTCCAGTATTTTCAAAAGTGGTCTGGTCCTGGTCCGGTCCACGGGTGAGCGGTCCAGTGCTAGAGATCGGACCGGTCCAGAGGCGATTGACATAACAGTTGTTTCACCGAATTGAAAAAGAAAAATACTGGTTCGGTTCCAGTATTTTTGTAGTGGTCAGGTTTTTTTGCGGTCCAGAGTCAGACTGCAGACCGGACGAGTCCGAAGCGGTCCGGTCCACATCACTACTGGATTCACAGGACGTCCTCTGAAGTTTAGTTCTCAACACTCTGAAATTTGCTGTAAATGAGTATTATGTACAATGACATTTTATTGGTATGAGAGAGCTTGAGAGGTGTCATGTATTAGGCACAGAGTTTTAAGAACTTCGTCTGAATCGTTATCACCTGTGCTAATCAAGACCGTTGTTTGGAAGTATTTGTATTTCATACAACATTTATGTCAACGTATTCAGCATTCAGGTATCATTTTAAGTCTACAGTTACAATCTTGCTGAGTCATGTCTCTCAACAGGCAGACGAAGATCACTAGACTGACGAGTGAGGTAAGGATGACAGAATTTTCAGATAAGAATGATTCAAATAAGAAATATTGAGGGAACAAGTTGTTTTTTAATTTGAAACAATTTGAAATCATGCAGATCACATAGGTCATGGATCTTAAGACATTGCATTGTCTAAAGAGTGGGTTTGTGTGTTTGTTATAGTTTGCTTTGAACAGCCTTTAGTCAGCTCATGTGTTCATCCTGGCCAGAGTTTTGACAGAACATGCTCTGTTTGACATATTTGCAGAAACAGGTGTCCTGGAAGTGGAAAAAATGCGTGCATGTAAAGACATTTCAAGAGCGGTGGCACACGTTTATCTATGCATCTCAAGTCACATGTAGCTGCTTGTAAAATTTTCAGTGCCTGATATTTCTTAGGAAGCAGAGATGCCTCGAAACGGTGTAAACAAAGCTGATAACTTCTGTTATATTGGTGGTGAGGTAAGCATCACAAAAGCGCAGTATAACTGCAGTGGTAAAAAAGGTGTAACACCTTTATTTTGGCAAAATAGGGAATCAGGACAAGAATTGGGCCCCACATTATTGTTGTAACACATGTGCAACTAATCTTCATCAGTGGCTCAGCAAGAAAAGAAAATCTATGCCTTTCGCAATTCCAATGATTTGGCGAGAACCAACAGATGACAGTAGCAATTGTTATTTTTTATGGTTCTCCCAGTTGCAAAAGGAATATCAAAAAAGAAAAAATGGACTGTGCAATATCCAAATATTCCATCAGTTCTGCGCCCTGTACCTCATGGAGAAAAACTACTAATTCCTGATCCACCAGAATCCTTCTCTCTAGACTCTGATGATGATCAAGATGATGATCAGGATACAGCTAGTCCTGAGACATCAACGTCAACTGACCCAGACTTTAGGCCACCATATTCCTCTCCTGAACCACACCTCATGTCACAGAATGAACTAAATGACTTGGTCAGGGATTTGGAACTGTCTAAGAGTAAAGCAGAGCTGTTGGGCTCCAGACTACAACAGAGGAACCTCTTGGAGAGTAAATGTTTTTTTTAATGGAAGGTGATTTGGTTTGCTGCAATTATATCAATGGCTTGATGGCAGTCCTTAACATCACTTATTATCCAAATTAATGGAGATTGTTTGATTCATCCAAAACCAGTCTAAAAGCTGTTCTACTGCACAAAAGCAATGTTTTGCCATCTGTTCCATTTGGTCATGCAGTCCATTTGAAAGAGAAATATTGTGTTGTAGTGATTGATTCAGTCAAGGGGTTTTGTTTCTCGCTTCTGTGATGAGGTCCGGGTGGACCTGTTGACCGCCGGAAGTATGGATGTGTCCCTTGCAGTGTCATGGAATAAGGGAACACCAGAACCAGTTCAAGTCTTTCTTCAGATCACATCATGATACATCAATTACAGACCACCTTGTACTCTGCTTTTAGCTCTCTGCTATGATCTCTCTGCTATGAGCTCTTTCCCCCTTCTGATTCATGCTGTTTACTTCATCTTATTATATGAACCAAAATGTAACTAATTGTAACTATTCTGGGTTATTTGAGGGGATTCAGCGTCATAGTCAATTAAGTAAATACGACGCTGCACTCAATAGCTTTCTTTTTCCTGAGCCCCTGGTGCCCATTTACTGAACTATACTGCTTTGCACATGCAATCTTGCACAGTCACAGTGTTTATGCACTGTACTAAACTGTCCTGCACAGCCCTAGTGTTCTTTCAATGAACTAAACCCAACTAACTGCCTTGCCCAGTTAATTCATGACAGAAAATCTTGCTAGTGACATGACTATGCCACAATATGAAAACATGCTGTTGAGGTGTAGAATGTATGCATGACATCATTTGCTGCTCTGTTTTGATTTGAAAGTTGTTGCTCTCTTGCTTAGCCTGCAAGATGGATATACAAAGTACTGTCGTTTTCTCGGTAAATGGGACAGCCGAGCCAGTGATTCTCATTATGTTAATAAAGACTGGCCACTACGACAGTCACCTTTACATATTAAGCTGGGACTCATGAAGAACTTTGTAAAAGGTATGGACAAAATGAAAGCAGGTTTCAAATATCTGTATGAAAAGTTTATAAGACTAAGTGAAGCTAAAATCAAGAAAGGCATCTTTTTCGGCAGATTCGAAAACTTCTTAGATACTTTTGATCGTCTGTTGCGTGGGAAAGAAAAGAAAGCATGGAAAGCCTTTTAGTCAGTGGCAACAGACAATTATGAGCAGCTGGTGGCAAACCTTCTAAAGTCCTACAAAATGACTGAAAATGAGTAAATAATTTCCAAAAATTTGTAGACCAGTGTTTTCGCTATTATTTTTTTCCCTGCAATCAACCCTAAATCAATCAGATTAAGGTTTGTCGCATTAATGATTAAATGTTTACGTTTGAATTGAATTGAAAATAATTTTTTTGGCAATTAAACAAGAATACAGCATGATATTTTGTTATTTTTTTGGCATGATAAATTTTAAATTATTACATATATTATATTAGTGTTAAACTTGCCAGGAGACCCCAAAGAACCTCAGTGGGTTGTGTTAGGGGCCACCTTAAATTGATACAATATTAATATTATAATACTATAAAAAATATATATATAATAATAATAGTATAAGTTAGTAAAAGAAATAGAAAGGAGAGAGTAATTATAATGATAATAATAATATATGACAAACGATTTAGCAGTACAGGTTAAATTTCTATTATTACATTCATTGATTACAATGTATGCAACTATTCTGTTAAGGGACAAAGATTATAAGAAAAATAATAAGACAAATACACATATTTACATTAGAATGATTAATAATGGCTGATGAATGATGATGGACTGTGGACTTCTATTGTCATGATTTAAGTTGGCTATTGGTTTGTTTCTTGGCTACATGCATAGCAATTTTTTGCGGCACAGTTTCTGGTGTCACCTTTAGTCAGTGGATTTGTTGAATATTTTGATTTATTTTTTTATTATCATTGCTGAATTCCTATGACTTCCATTAGCACTATTGCAGCATGTCATTTCATGGCTGTGCACATGTGACGAAACTGTTTTGAATTATGCATCAACCTGTGGGTAAATGTTCCTGTACCAACACTTTAAGTTACACAAGCACTTTTTGCTATGCAAAGTGACACTAAGCAGGCACTAGGCCACATCAATCCTAAACTTTCTCTCAAAATGTTTGATACATATAAAATTAACATGGGGTTTGGTTTTGATACTTACACAAAATTGTATAACAGTGGAGTCATTTCCATTCTAGATTATGGATCATGTATCTGAGGTAATGGTTCCTATAAGGTAAATGCTTGGCTGCATTTACCACAGCAATTAAGAAATGTAAATACTAAAATATCTTTTGTAAAGACCTTTTCAAAATCACGTTTCAATTATTATTAGCATTATATATATATATGTATTTTTATTTATTTATTTTTTTTCATTAAAAAATGGTGTTGTTTATAAGGAAAAAATCCAGTGTTTATTTTTCATATTTCTTGTTTTCTTGTTGTCTTGTTTTATATATTTTTATTTTTGATTGAGTAAACAATTATTATTATTATTTTTTTTTTTACTGGGGGGCATCCACCCGATGGGTTACTGTATATTGTTATACTCGGGTGTACCCCCATTACCAGTCGTGTTTTGTATTCATGTATTACGTAATATTAAGTTGTAAAATTGTATTTGCGGAGATTGGTAAAAATAAATAAACTCTAACTCTGTTCAAAATAGAGCTGTTCGTCTGTTCTTAGGGGTACTTTAAGTTTTCACCTTATTTTGTGATTAATGGTGATATTGTCATGTATTTAAAATATTCAGAGTATCAGTTTATAAGGAAATATAGTTAAAGGATAAAAGAATACAACTTAAAAGATATAACTTAAACCTCAAGAATTTAGAGCCTTAATAAAGGTCTTACATAAAGAGACTTAAGAATGACTTAAGGGTTGTGACTCCTGTCCACCCCAAAGCACAGGCCAATAGTATGAAGCCATGTACATGTGCACTGAAGGGGAATAGCCAATAGAATGGAGACCCCTGGAAAAAGGGCTCTTGATATTCTTGGGTTTGGGAGAAGAAATTCAGCTTGTCAGCTGTAGCTGAACTTTACCTTGTGCTGTACATTATACATATACTCTGGATTAAAGCCACCCTTTCTATGCCAAGCTATACTCTGTGTTATCTGAGTTATTCATCATCTTTAAGACATTACATGGTGGATTGTGGCTCCTGCTTTTAACTTGTACACACTCTATGGATATTTTGCACTAGGAACTTAAAAGTGCACAGCTACATTATATTTCATGCTGAGCAATTCAAACAGGTACAGTGCCATTTTGCTTTATTGATTTCAGTGCTAAGGTCTATGTGTTAGGTGATTCAATATTATCCCCATTGTTTTCAAAGTCAAAGTATTGCTTACATTGTTTTTTTTACAAAATAGCTAGAACAGTTTACAATGGCTCAAGAAAATGCATGTTGTAAAGGTGCCAGATATTTTCCTGGTCGCTTTGAAGGTAAACCCCACCAGAAAGCTCTAGTCCATTGGTTGCAATTCAAAGATTACACACAATTTCACAACATTACTGACGCAAATGCCATCAAAGAATTTATTTTTACTCTGGGTGATGAAGCCCGCATTTGGTACGAAGAAAATGCAGAAGCATTTACTGATATTACAGTATTAGAAAGACAATTTAAATCCACTTATGGTCGAGCAACCACGCGTGAAGAGCACTTAAATGCCTTTGCGGAACTAACGTACACACCTGGTGAACCCTTAAACGCATATCGTAACAGGGTACGCTCCACGGCCGCACGCGCCAAGATCACTGATCAGGAGCATGTTAGATTGCAATTCATTAATGGCTTCCCTAGCCACATTCGATCAGCTCTCAGAGCAAAACGAGATAATACTCTCGATGATTGCATGCTGACAGCGCAGGCGTTAATGTCAGAGGCACCACTTCCCTCTGCCCCAGCCATGGCTATAATGCCCAATGACAAAAACCAAGAATTGGTTACGCAACTAGAAGCATTGTTACTGTCTTTTTCGGCTAACCAAGACCGACAGCCACGACAAAAGTTCAGACAATATGACAAAGACCGGCGATTTGACAGATCACAGTCACGCTCATCCTCCACACAACGAGGACGCTCGCAAAGTAGAGACAGATACCAGTCAGACAGAAAGACTTCACACAACAGCCGTTACAACAATTATGACAATAGACGAGACAGATATAGATCACAAGAACGACGGGACAGATATGACTCCTCCCGAGACAGACAGACAACAGACAGACAGACAAGGTTTAATTCGCGAGACAGAGACAGCAGCAGGTCACGCAATCGCAGAGACAGAGGCGAATCGCCTAAATCAGTCTCATTTTCGAGTCACCGCACTCAATCACCTGGTCCACAAACGTGCAAATTCTGCCACAAACCTGGACATGAATTAGGGTCTTGTTTTAAATTGCAAAGAGCCCTAAAAGAAGGTCACATTAGTGTTGACCAATTGCCTTTTCATTAGGGGCCCAGGCTGAACACACCAGACTCCCTGGCCACCCAGATGACGAGGTTGATGAAAATCCCTCAAACACAACCCCACTTTGTAGCTCTATTGTTAATGACATATCACCTTCACCTGTTCATCCAATCACCCCCTTGTCCACCTTGCACAATCAATTCACCTTGCATGCCACGCATCCCTTGAAACCAGATATTGACCCACAATATCAATCATTTTCTGATGATTCATCTTCGGTCGGCAAATTACAACTCAGCAAACAAAACATGATAAAAGGTACACTGCCTAGCAAAGAATCCATTATTGTTTTAGTTGACTCAGGAGCTACCTCTTCCCTAATATGTGCTAAGACAATCCAGGCTTCACAATTTCTATCTCAACTGCCCAAGCGTGAAGCACCAGCACTTAAGTTTACTGTAGGAAATGGCGAACAAATTCTTACTAAATACGCCATGGACATCCCTCTTACTATTGCAGGCCATGCCTTTAACATCGAAGTAAGAACAGTCGACACCTTAGGCGGTGTTGGTCTAATATTGGGCACTGACTCATTGGCTAAAGTAGATGCTAAACTAGACTTTAAGTCCCATCAGCTGCACTTCAAGTCCAACTCAGTAAATATACAAGTATGCCATGATACCATTGTTAAACCAGGCATGACCAAAATAATACAGATTAAAGGAAAGCTTCCTAACTTTATGAAAAACAGTGCAGCCTTAATCAGAGCATCAAAGTTTGCTACAAACTTTGCCTTTCCCCGCATGATTGTTCAATTTCGAAAATGCATCGCCAATGTCATTGTATACAACTCCACCCGCAGAGATATTACCTTATTAAAGCATAAACCATTTGCATCTCTGTATTTCAATGACTTGACCAATGTATATACGCCCATTGACCAGCAAGCATTGCTGCAGTCAATCATCCCAACACAAGCCCCATTAGAGAAGGGCACCACGAAATGCAATCAGCCCCAGCTCAGCTCCTCAGTCACTACTACACTTTCTAGGCAGCAATTAAGCCAAATTAAACGTGATCAATATCCTCATTTAGAAGATACTGATCCAAGACTTACTATGTTTGATTCAGAGATCATTGATCGAGACATTGTGTTAGAGGATTGTGTGCTACATCCTTCGCAACAAGGTCACTTAAGATCTCTTCTCAACACATACAAACAAGCCTTCAGTCTACATTCTGAAGTTGGCAACACAGGTATGACGGTTGACTTTGACCTCAATGACACTTCCCCATTCTACATTCGCCCTTTCACAGTGGCACAGTCAGAGAAACCTTTGATTGATAAAGAACTGGAGAAGCTTGTCAAAATGGGTATATTAGCGAATGGCCACTCGCAGTATTCGAGTCCGGTCATGTTGATCCGGAAAAAGGACACTGACGCCAAGCGTCTAGTCACTGACTTCCGGTTCCTCAATCAGAGGATAATAAAACGCAATCTACCATTCCCATTATTGCGTGATGCACTCCAAACGATCGGTCACGCACAACCCACAGTGGTTTCGGTGCTCGATCTCAAGGAGGCTTACCACAGTCTCTCACTCACAACAAAGGCATCTCAATATTGCGGCATAACATCGTATTACGGGGGTAAGTCCTACGTATACAATAAATTACCTATGGGCTTGGCCTTATCGCCAAGTGTTTTTCAAAAACACATAAACGATATTTTATTAAAAGCCCAAGTTACTGAATATTGTATTGCCATTATGGACGACCTCATTGTGTTCTCTCGGACGACTTCAGACCACTTTCGCCATGTAGAAGCCATCTTGTCAACCATCCAAGCAAATGGTCTCAAAATATCACCGGCGAAAGCGAAATTATTTAGACACAAAGTCACTTACATGGGCCAGAAATTACTAATTCAGAATGGCAGTCCTTGCATCACGCCACTACGTCAACGCACGGAGGCCATCATGAAAATGCCCATCCCAGACACCAAAAGGAAACTGAAAGGCTTTATTGGGAAAGTTTCGTATCTCTCCATGTATTTACCAAAGCTGCAGAAATTACTCAGACCTTTACACAAAATAGCAGCCAAAAATGCACAATTTGAATGGGACCATGTCACCCAGCAAGCATACGAAACAATCATCCAGCTGCTTGCAAAACCACCAGTATTGACAATGCCAAATAGCACTGGCTTATTTAGGCTATATTGTGATACTAGCAAAATTGGTGTAGGAGCTGCTTTATACCAAGTACAACAGGGCAACGAAAGGCTATTGAGTTATTTCTCAAAAGCATTATCACAGGCAGCAGCCAATTATTCTATCACCGAACTGGAACTCACTGGCCTATATATTTCTGTTCATGCATTTCGTCATCTGCTTAAAAGTGTTACGTTTGAAGTCTATACAGACCATTCTGCCATTCCACAGATTATGAAAGCTAAGACAGAGCCAGCGACCACCAGAATTAAAAGACTGTTAGAAAGGCTAAGTGACTATTCATTCAAAGTAGGGTACAGAAAAGGTACAACTATGGTAGTTGCAGACTTCTTATCACGCAATCCACAGTTATCAAATGAGGACCTTGATATTGCGTTTATTGTAACAAGGTCACAGACCAGACAAGCTAACACAGCTGCCAGTACACCAGCCCCGGTCACCCACCATGACAGCTCACAGAGCCCGCCAGCAGCAGCAGCAGCTCAAACGCCGCTGATCCCACAGCCAGCCCTCCAGTCCACATCACAACAGGCCAGACCTCGCGGTCGCCCCCCGGCCAATTATAAATTAAAGCCCACAGGCCAACCACCACGATCAAGGTCAGTCACCCCAAACTACAACACCCAACCATCTGCCACAGTCCCAATAAGATCCAAGAGTCAGGTTACTCATAGTAGGCCCTCACAAATATCAAATGCTCCACAGATCCAACAAAACAATGCTGACACAGCAACATTTATTAAACATGCAGCAACAGCATCAACAGTTAAGATTACGCCACCAGCCACTTTAGTGGAATGTGCAGCAACTCAGCCTTCACAACAACAAGCAACAACATCAATTATTTATACGGATCATGAAATTCAACAACCTACAGTGGAAACGCATTCCCACCCGCCCCCCTATCTCTCCAAACAGCCCCAGAAACTGACTTTGGATACGTCACAAGTATCTCTTAGGCACTTGCCAAAACAAACTGTTATTACACAGCAGTTAGACAAACTAAGGTCCCTAGTAAATGAAGCACCCTCTGTGCCATTTTCCAAGGCTGAACTTTCCAAACAACAAGCACAATGTGTGAATTTTGCTCCGGTCTACAAATATATCAGCGACGGTATATTACCCTTCAATCGTCATGAAGCCCGCAATATCATGACGCAGGCCGATTCTTACATCATCATTGACACCATTCTTTTCAAATTTGCAGTACATGAATCTGATTGTTCCTTGCTTTTAGCACTACCACAAGTATTAGTGCCGCAGATTTTACATATATATCACGATTCATTGTTAGCATGTCACCAAGGAGTAGTGCGTGTTGCAGCCACCATAAGACAACAATTCTATTTTCCAAGGTTGCACCAGCAGGTATATGACTATGTCAAGACCTGTGTGACATGTCAACACCGTAAAATCCCACCACAGGAAGAGAAGCCGTACTCAATGAATATACCAACATCGTACGCTCCCTTTTCTAAAGTATATGCAGATTTAAAGACAATGCCATCATCATCAGCAGATCATCGCTACATTCTCACACTAGTATGCAACATCACACGCTATGTGATCTTAGTGCCACTAGTGAACAAAGACGCAGCCTCAGTAGCAGAAGCTATCTTGCAAAAATGTGTGTTTATATACGGACCATTTACAACTCTGATCACGGACCATGGTCGTGAATTTGAAAATCAGGTGACTAACTACATCTTTCAAGCACTCAAGATTAATCACCAGTTTGTTTCAGTGGGCAACCACAAAGCCAACAAAGCAGAACGTTTCATTGGAACAATTGCCAACATGTTGACATCATGTCTACAAGAAAATGGACGCAATTGGCACCTATTCTGCAATGCTGTGGCATATGGCTATAACAGCTTCGCATTGCCCAGTTTGGGTAACTTTAGCCCATACTACTTAGTCCATCTTAGACACCCCCCAACTCTATTTGATGTCCCCGCCACTGAATCCATAGCACCCACTTACAGGGACTATGTAGATTTACTTAAAGCTAGACTACAGAAAGTTGGAAAGACAGTTCTAGACCTGCAGTACAAGCTACAACACCAACAAGCGGTTAAACAAGCAAGAAAGTCCTCCCCAGACACTACTTTCAAAGCTGGGATACTTGTTTATTTACTTGCACCAACAGCCAGCGCACTACAAACAGCGTCAAAGAAAATAAGAATGGACTTTGTTGGACCATTGGTCATCCGATCGATGGAAGATGCTTCACATGCCAACTTAGGCACTCTAGAGGGACAAATACTCACAGGCAAATTTCATGTCAACCGCTTAAAACCTGCATGGGTGAGAACAGACAATGGACCTGTCAATACAATATCAAAATTGACAGGAATTCTCAAATCCAAATTTAACCAGCAGACAACCACTACAGCTTCCCACAAACAGCTATTTGTGGATGACACCAACAACCCCGGCTTACAACCACAGAATACTTGTAAAATGATACAAGATGACCTCCCTTGCTCCAGCAAGGTCTTCACAAACCTGGCAACTAAAAATCAATCGCTAGCAGCTAATCATACATTGACGGACCAACAAATCAAATTGCTACGCAAACATGTCCCAAGCAAATCTGGAGACTATGTAATTACAAAAGCCAGAATGAAAGCAGGTCAACTTCAAGTATTCATCTCCCAAAATGACATAAATGGGATGTGGCTCTCACAAGATGAGCATCCATCCCTCTCAGACATAACAGAAAACTTAAATAAAGACAATTACAGAATATGCGGTTCAGTACGTACTTTTGTACAACGCATATTAAATTACTAGATGAAGTCTCACACTAAAATTATTTGCTGATTAAGTTGATACTTTGCCTGACCCCACAATGTTCATACGTCACTCATACCTCATTTCATTCATTATTTTTTTGAGATCATTCTCGTTTTTTTTGATTACTATTATGATTGCTACTTTTGTGGATCAGTTGTTTATACTGGTGTCCCAAAAGAATTAAAGTGAAATTTAGTATGTATCTTTGCTGACTGGGCCATAAGGTTTGTGCCTGCCCATCAGTACTATGAACTATGCTTTGTCATTATGAAAAGCAAATTTTCCCTTTTTGCAAGGGTCAAATTTCACTCAAATTTTCTTTATGTGTTTATACTTCACACAGATCAAAAGAAGTACTTTCAATTGCTGCATAGAGCAATTAGGTTTATTGTAACTATTTTCTATGCTTTAATTCATTTTTCATGTTGGATTGACGTCAGGGATTATGCCTTAAATTACAATGTGCCGGATGTATGTTAATTGCCTTAGTGGCATTTTCTTCCATGCAGTAACAAAGGTTGCAGACCCAGTAATTGGTGTACAGAACTTGCAACAGGCCTAGTAACTTTAAGGGTAACGAAATGACACAATAGTCAAATACAACAAAGGCAGCAATTACATAAGGGCCAATAGAGCCCGCTGCTACAATGGTGACGTGATTTCACACCATTCGCAATAAGAAAATACAATTACCTTTATGTTGTTCCCTATTAAGATCCTATACACACCATATAGTGACAAATGAGGAATTAAACTTAGGTTAAAAGCCCCACTTTATGGGCTGCGCCATAAAGGCAGTATAATTGCAAGTGGACTAATACCATGCCATTTTAGCACTTTCAGTTAATTGCATGGTACACCCTGACATATAAGGGTAGTTTTATGGTGGTAATATCCCTAGCTTAAGGGTTTACTACCTCCTTCATCTCATTTTAGATCAAAGTTTTTTCCCTTTTGTCCTTTATTAGAATTGTCCTTTTGTTATATTGTTCAATTTATCAGTGTGCTTGTTCACACTCATGTATGAAGATTGCAATTAATGCAATCCCTTTGTAGATAGTAAGCCCTCTATAATCCTAGATGCACTTTAGCACATTTTAGCACATGTTATGAAATACCCCACTTATGTCAAGTCGACTTAACAGTTAAGTCACCTTGATGGTCATTTTACGTACACCCTTATCTGAAGTTAAGTCTCACACCTACATGCTTCAAAGATCCAGCTTTTACTTGAAGTACTGGAATTGCTGGATGTCCAGTCAGTCTCTCGACAACCATGGAGTTCCACTCACTTCCTCTAGTGATCCTACTCTTCACCATCGCCGGTGCACAGCACCCACCGATGATAGTACGACCGAACATTGGCATCATATTACTGAAGGACCGGGAGATATCATTATCACCATCAATATGGCATCACACCATAGCCATTCCGTTCTTCCCAGACATCCCAATGACAACACCAGCAATCGTATGCGAGACACCACCCAGCAATATGACAGACAATATGGACACCTGTAACGCATTAGAAGACCTCAACACCATGTACCTCGAATTGAAACGCCGTATGACATCTGACATCCATGTCACTCATACATCCATCATGGACATCATGACGGTGAAAGAATTCGCCCCAACACGAACAAAACGAGGTTGGTTCAATTTATTAGGCAACATAGCCAAGAAAGTGATGGGTGTAGCAACCGAAGCGGACATTAAAATACTCCAGGGCCACATATCTCAACTGATGGACATGATACGACGGGACAACAAAGACCGCATACACGACGTCACTAAGCTTCATTCTTATGAAGTGAAATCTGACCTAAGGATGAACCGACTACAAAAACACCTGGTAAGACTTGACAGAACATTAATTGACATGTCGACAGACATATCCGTATTGCAGAATTATGCCCATTTTGCGGAATCTTTAGCCAACCAAGTTCAGATTCAAGGGCAACGTATTAATGCCACTATGGCTGTTGTTCACTGGCTTCACCAGTACAACATCAATCTGCACACATTAAATCAGCTTAGAATCTCTGCAGCGTCCCAATTATCAGATATCAATCAACTCATTGAGGGTCGCCTTTCAGTCAACCTTGTGGAACCTCAGCATCTCAGATCCATTCTGAGAGACATTAACACTGAACTGCAGAGCAAGTCAGATAACCTGTTTATTAAATCAGATATAAACGTATTTTACACCAATAATGACATGGTTACCAGCTCCCATGATAGAAAATTTCTGTATGTTAAAATTAAAATTCCAGTGTCAAGTAAAACGACGGAGTTCAGTCTATATAAAATTGATGCAGTACCTGTCCCAACATCTCAGGACAATGATATTTACACCGAGCTTTACGGGTTTAGTAGATGGTTTGCCATCGCCACAAATTCGGCTTATTTCTTAGAAATCCCAGCTGAAGATGTCTATCTCCTAAAAGATGTTCTGAACACCCGCAACTATCTGCCATCAAAAGCTCATAATGCATCATGCCCCTATGCCTTGTTCATGGGTGACTCCACCGCAATCGCATCCGTCTGCCGCCACAAACTAGTCCATAGGCCAATCATGAACTATGAGTTTGTATATACCATCCCTACAAAAGGGTATTTAATTTACACACCAGCACGAAGTTGGACCCTACAGTGCCAGAATGAATCCAACCCCGCACAAGTAGCCCATAAGGGCCTGTTTCAGATCAATATCCAGTGTGGTTGCAAACTCACTTCTCACCTCACAGAGCTCCTGGCAGAATCAAACCAGTGTACAGACACAAAGTCAATCACCTCATTTAGCGCCAATTATTTGGTATTTCTTAAATTATACAGAGAGTCTCTGCCCATAAATATCACCATCAACGAGTTTACCACAGAACCCTATAATTTTCAATTGCCCCAAATTATACACACTAAATTAAATTTTACGGATTTAGAACTTGACGACGGATTTTCGACTGAAGACCAGACAGATTTAGACAATTTTCACTACAGTGACTCGACTGACGACATGTCCTGGACCTTCTCTAACTGGAGTGATATGCCCCAGGCAGACACTATCATAGCAGCAGGCTCCATTTCCATCATCGCCGTGCAGCTTATATGTATCATGGTACTACTACATCAACAGCGTCAACTCAACCGCGTCAACACCACCCTTCTTGCATTGGCCACCATCCATGGTGCGGATGCAGCGGATTTTTTCCTGCCCACGACGCCAATACCAACCATGACACCAACAGCAACAACACAGTTCCCAACATGGCGAACTGTCATTATCATAGCATCGTTTGTGCTATCAGTCATAAACATGCTAATTATATTGCTGGAAAAGCTAACACCACTCCTAGCCAAATGTGAACCGACGACTCGACTTAACCACTTACAGACCGACCTCTACTGTGCGATGTACAGCAATCAACATCAGCTTCATATCAAAGTAATGACCATCCCGCACGAACTGACAGGACTGACAATCAACAAGACACATGACATCCACGACGTTAGGTTTTCAACCAACTTGTTCTGCACGTTCGCATCCTTCAACTGGAATCAAACGGAAATATATGCTGATAACAAGAAAATTATCCTGCCACTTCGCATCACAGTGCCACTATGCCAGTACGGAGAATTCCGACGCCTAGCAAGACACCGACATACAATTAAATTTATACTAATGCAGAATATGGATTCGCTAACCATTAGTGACTGGACACGACACACTGACCAAAGCCCCCAGCGACAACCACAACCTGTGACTCTCAGATTCAGAGGTTCCCCTACAGCCTCCTATAGGCGACCACGGACCAACGACCAAGACAACCTAGCATCACTTAATGACCCGACACGTGTCCCCTTACTTCCCCAACCAACTGCACTGATATCACACGGACAGCCCGCCTCACTTACAACAGCAACTGAGACGGACCAAAACACAGACAACCCTAACTGTAACCGCCGACGGACAGAACCGACACCAAAACAGTTTAGACCGAGCAGCTCAGCCGAAGCTACCCAGTGCAGCGGCTATGAAATTGAATATACATAAAACCATATCGACTACAGACAGCCCAACCGACCATCAAACATGTGTTAAATAGTTAGTAGCCCAGGTATATCAGTGAATCTGGATATTAGTACTCCTAAGTGGAATGCACTCTTCTATATAAAATGCTTGAGCAACCATCACATCAGAGTCAAAATTTAAGATGATTATTAAAGACAACATTGTATACAAAAGGAAAAGTAATCTTTTGATTTTTGCCACTGGACTGATCTTCAAGTGAGCTATACCGCCATAGACATGCATATATCTAATAACAGAACCCTAGCAAGTAAACATAACCCAATTGAATCACTTTACCAATATACACCATCAGTATCTGTAACAATATTGTGAATACACTGTACAGTGTGAAATACAGGCATGTCATGTGTTATCATCATGTCAATCAGCTGGAGTATGGACAGTAGCAACAGTCCATAATGTACATCAACAATATCATTTACATAGATGTCTAACAATGCAGACATCATATCAGTATCCAGTTTTGCAGTATACAGTGTCATCAATGCAGTCTACAACGCAGTGTCATCAAATGCAGTCTACAATACGCAGTGTCATCAATTGCAGTCTACAAATACGCAGTGTCATCAAATGCAGTCTACAAATACACAGTGTCAATAAATGCAGTCTACAAATACGCAGTGTCATCAAATGCAGTCTACAACGCAGTGTCATCAAATGCAGTCTACAACGCAGTGTCATCAAATGCAGTCTACAATACGCAGTGTCATCAAATGCAGTCTACAAATACGCAGTGTCATCAAATGCAGTCTACAAATACGCAGTGTCAATAAATGCAGTCTACAAATACGCAGTGTCATCAAATGCAGTCTACAACGCAGTGTCTTCAATGCAGTCTACAACGCAGTGTCATCAAATGCAGTCTACAATACGCAGTGTCATCAAATGCAGTCTACAAATACACAGTGTCAATAAATGCAGTCTACAAATACGCAGTGTCATCAAATGCAGTCTACAACGCAGTGTCATCAAATGCAGTCTACAATACGCAGTGTCATCAAATGCAGTCTACAATACGCAGTGTCATCAAATGCAGCCTACAATATGCAGTGTCATCAAATCCAGTCTACAATACGCAGTGTCATCAATGCAGTCTACGACGCGCCGTGTCATTAATGCAGTCTAGAAAACATCAATTGTGCATCCTGCACTATGCAGTTGCAAAGAACAAGACTGACAGACCAGAAGACCAGGAGACAATGAACATTAGCATACTGTTATGCCAGAAGACAGACAATGAGCATTAGCATACTGTTATGCCAGAAGACAATGAACATTTGTTGTATAAAATTGCATTACCTCTACCTTAGCGTAAAAATTTTGTTCAGTTTTAACTTTTGCTATTTTTGTTTAAATTTCACCTACAATTTTTACTTTATCAACAAAGGGCATGTCATGTATTTAAAATATTCAGAGTATCAGTTTATAAGGAAATATAGTTAAAGGATAAAAGAATACAACTTAAAAGATATAACTTAAACCTCAAGAATTTAGAGCCTTAATAAAGGTCTTACATAAAGAGACTTAAGAATGACTTAAGGGTTGTGACTCCTGTCCACCCCAAAGCACAGGCCAATAGTATGAAGCCATGTACATGTGCACTGAAGGGGAATAGCCAATAGAATGGAGACCCCTGGAAAAAGGGCTCTTGATATTCTTGGGTTTGGGAGAAGAAATTCAGCTTGTCAGCTGTAGCTGAACTTTACCTTGTGCTGTACATTATACATATACTCTGGATTAAAGCCACCCTTTCTATGCCAAGCTATACTCTGTGTTATCTGAGTTATTCATCATCTTTAAGACATTACAATATGAACTGGTTGTCAAGTAAAATACGTAGACAAGTAAATATGGTCAGGTATTGGAACTGTTTGATGCAAAGTAATAGATTGACTAAAAAAAGTGTTTCGGTGGGATAAGCATTGTAATAAGCAAAACTGGAGTAATGATGTTTTTCACATTACAAGCTATGTTTCCATGGATAATGTTTTCAACTTGATGGTAATTTGGTAAGTGAGAAACTGTTTGATCTGTATAAAAAAAGATTGGCAAGAACAAGTTGCTTTGTCCCCAAAGCTAAGAACTTATGTGTTGTTGTTTTTTAAAGAAAATTGCTGTTCAGAGTCTCACTTATGTCTTGTTGTTAACAGGGGTCGCATATTAGTACTTGCCCAGTTCAGATGGGGTATCTTACCCCAGCAGTTGAAACGGGCAGATAATATCCCCTTAGAGTATAGACTTGTAAATTTTGTTTTACTGATGAATTGAAAGACGAATGTCACTTTTTAATTTTTTGTCCAGCCTATGCTGATTTGAAAAATAATTTAATTCTACAAGCTATTGCAATAGACCAAACTTGTTCATGTCAGATTGTTCAGTTCAGTATACTGCAGAGTTTGTTTAATGCTCTCTAGAGACGTAGATCCTTCATTTACACAGATTGATTTTTGTTATCACATTGCCATAAGTTATTCAGTTTTTGTTGTTTTTTGTTATTCTACCCTTTGGTTCCTTGACTTAAGTGTTTAACATGTTACACGTGACTTGTAAGCCCCTTGTGGGCTGGGTGCCTAATACAGTCACATGTCAATAAAGAATAATCTATTTATTTATCTATCTATATTTTACCAGTCCTTGAATATAATTGTGAAATATGGTCCAGTCACAAACCTATCAATGAACTAGAAAAAGTGCAATTAGGATACCTGAAAAATATTCTAGGAGTTAGGAGACAGACCTCATCGCAAGCAGTGTATGGTGAGACAGGAAGAGATTCCCATTAAATTTGTGGCAACAGTTCAGAATAATCAACTACTGTATTAAACTGGAAAAACTACGAGCTAAAAATATTCTTTAAAAATGTTTAAATAAGCAAAAATATATGAACACTTCTGATAATAACGCTTGGGTTGCAAAAACTATTCATATACTCCTTGAACATTATCCACAAAGAGACCATTTAAGACTTGCAAATAATGAGCTAGAATCGGTTATTAAAACATTCACATCTAAAATTTATGAGAGATATCATGAAACTATACTAGCGGAAATCAATGATTGCATGCTACAGCCAAAACTTAGACTTATAAACTCACCATGACTGATTATCGACTAAAACCCTATCTATCATTAAACATAAGTAGAAAAATGTATCATAAAATTGCCAGATTTAGAGTAAGCTCCATAATTTACATATTGAAACAGGTAGACATAAAAACCCCATATTGCCAGCAGTTGAGAGGCTATGCCTAGAATGCAATATGCATGAAATTGAAGATGAAAAACGTCTCATAGTAGGTCAACATAATGAAATTAATAGTAAGGAACTTCTTAAAGTAGCTAATGATTACATACAGGGTGCTGCATAAAAACTTGCACCAGCAGCTTCTGCTACCTCTTTTGTCATTACCTCAATTGACAGTGATCACATGCAGCTGCAATCATACACACAAAATTAATAATAGTCCTAAATTATCTTTATGAATATATTTTCTTGTTTCCTCAAGAATTATAGATGATATGGATCTAAATATAGCACATGCACACTTATCACACCTTCGGGTCATTTTCACCTCTGCTTTTATATTAAATCACTGATCATACAGATGTGTTACAGACACCTTTCCTGACCTTTGTTGCCAAAAATAGGGCAAATAGATAAATTTTTAATAAGAAGGTAGACCATTGACACCTTCGAGTTGGAAAGTGCCATTTTGGATTCTGATCAGTTTTCTGTCTTTTCTGTCTTATCAACTGGCCCATCCTCCTGAAAATCATGTGATATTTTCTAGATTAGGTGTAGATTTCAAAAGTCCCTCTGGAATGCCATTATATATCTCTGTTTTAATTGTATGCCCCTGCTTGATCAAAACTCGAGTCAACCTTCTTATCATCTTATACCATAATATATATATATACATGTATAAAAAGCATTGAAGCAGGATTCTCTGCAAATTTTATATTTTCTGAGGCTTCAGAGATGTATTAACTAGAAAATCTCTAATTTGCAAACTTTCTGCAACTAGAGACACCATGAATGCAGATAGAAATCTCACTTCTGTGATGTGTCCCTCAGATGTGGGTGGGTGATTAGGGCTTTACGTCCTGTATTTCTGCACCAATTGGGCTAATTAGGACAGGCAGAGACCATGGCAATGAGACGAAGGATGAAACAGCCATCCAACTTAGGCTCGACTGGGAATCGAACCCGGGACCCAGCGGTTGGAAGCCCAGAGCGCTACCTCTGAGCTAGGCCTCCGCCCTAGAACAAGCTCTGCACCCTCTCAAAAATTCAGACACTGTCTGAGATTACAAGATCAAAAATATCACAATGACCAATTGCCTGTACCCCTGACTAAATGTGGCAAAACTATAAAAGATCTCTGAAAGCATTTGAGTAACCTAGAGCTATACCAAAAGAGATGCCTGGTGCAAGTTTTTAGGCCTCACCCTGTAGGTAACTTTGAGCAACTAAACATTGAAGATAAATCATGAAATAAAACGAGCGTAAGTTGTTAAAATTCCTTGAAAATCTCTTGTGAATATTGATTCCTAGGTTTTCTGCTTAGGTTTAATAAGAGATAAAATACAGAAAAACTAGAAACATAGATATAGAGAACTTTAAAAAAGATCTAAAGAAAACCCTATTATATAATAACCAACGGAACAGCTCCTGTTTGGCAGGATTGGCAAAAGGAGACGTCAGATCTACCTTCTTACCATGCTGACATGATAATACTTGATCCAGTTTAAAATTCCTTACTTCATAAGTAAAGCTTGTGTCCATGGCCAGGCTGACATTCAGGGACAAGGGTTTATCATTTTACCACCAATCCTGTGTTATGTACAATCCTTGATCCTGCTCACCTGATCTGACATATCCTTTCAATTCAGGTGCAGCTACCTAACTGAATTGAAGCTGGTTAGGCAGAATTTGGGACAATGGAAGTTGTTGCTAACCCTGAACGCCATCTAAGTTTCACAACAGCTGTCACTAAAATGTTCATTAGGTAGCGCAAGGCTATCACTCCTTTAAGAAATCCCTTTCCGGCTACAAGACGATGAACTGAAAATGTTGATTAAAGGAATCAGAGGCCTTGATCTTATCAGCATATTTGTTTCATCAACTAAATGCTTTCTATCTGTGTACTCATTTGGTCCCCTCACAAACCGACGCCATTTTGAGGGAGTGACATTATTGTGCACTAGCATCTTCTTGAGAGCCATGTGATGAAGACCACAACACCCCTACACCCCAGGCATAGTCATAAGTAGTTACAGCCTCAAATATGAATAGCATTGTATAAAAAGCATACTAATAGTAGTAAAATCCACTCAAGCATGCAAGATAATTTAATCGGCAAACTACACACATTTCTATGACAAATATCAACTTCATGAGGCCGATTTGGTGGCAATCTTAGAAAATGGCCGCCATCTTGGATTTTCAAATGGCAAATTGGGCAGATTTGATCAGGAACCTCAAGTGAACAACACCAAATTTCATGCTTGTATCATCATTTGCATGATTCTCATCAAATGTTGCTTTTATCTGCTCCACTACTGCTCAGTTCATATGATCAGGTTTTGAGCAAGAAATCCACGCAGTAATGGAGCAGATAAAGCAATATTTGATATAAGAAATAGTTTAGTTTTATTTGCAAATGATGATACAAGCATGAAATTTGGTGTTGATTAAAGGAATCAGAGGCCTTGATCTTATCAGCATATTTGTTTCATCAACTAAATGCTTTCTATCTGTGTACTCATTTGGTCCCCTCACAAACCGACGCCATTTTGAGGGAGTGACATTATTGTGCACTAGCATCTTCTTGAGAGCCATGTGATGAAGACCACAACACCCCTACACCCCAGGCATAGTCATAAGTAGTTACAGCCTCAAATATGAATAGCATTGTATAAAAAGCATACTAATAGTAGTAAAATCCACTCAAGCATGCAAGATAATTTAATCGGCAAACTACACACATTTCTATGACAAATATCAACTTCATGAGGCCGATTTGGTGGCAATCTTAGAAAATGGCTGCCATCTTGGATTTTCAAATGGCAAATTGGGCAGATTTGATCAGGAACCTCAAGTGAACAACACCAAATTTCATGCTTGTATCATCATTTGCATGATTCTCATCAAATGTTGCTTTTATCTGCTCCACTACTGCTCAGTTCATATGATCAGGTTTTGAGCAAGAAATCCACGCAGTAATGGAGCAGATAAAGCAATATTTGATATAAGAAATAGTTTAGTTTTATTTGCAAATGATGATACAAGCATGAAATTTGGTGTTGATTAAAGGAATCAGAGGCCTTGATCTTATCAGCATATTTGTTTCATCAACTAAATGCTTTCTATCTGTGTACTCATTTGGTCCCCTCACAAACCGACGCCATTTTGAGGGAGTGACATTATTGTGCACTAGCATCTTCTTGAGAGCCATGTGATGAAGACCACAACACCCCTACACCCCAGGCATAGTCATAAGTAGTTACAGCCTCAAATATGAATAGCATTGTATAAAAAGCATACTAATAGTAGTAAAATCCACTCAAGCATGCAAGATAATTTAATCGGCAAACTACACACATTTCTATGACAAATATCAACTTCATGAGGCCGATTTGGTGGCAATCTTAGAAAATGGCCGCCATCTTGGATTTTCAAATGGCAAATTGGGCAGATTTGATCAGGAACCTCAAGTGAACAACACCAAATTTCATGCTTGTATCATCATTTGCATGATTCTCATCAAATGTTGCTTTTATCTGCTCCACTACTGCTCAGTTCATATGATCAGGTTTTGAGCAAGAAATCCACGCAGTAATGGAGCAGATAAAGCAATATTTGATATAAGAAATAGTTTAGTTTTATTTGCAAATGATGATACAAGCATGAAATTTGGTGTTGTTCACTTGAGGTTCGAACCTACAACCTTTTGGTATAAAGGTGAGCAGATTAACCACAAGGCGGCATTCGATCGACATTCATCTTGCCTTATAAACCACCAGGTGACCTGGCAATTGCGAAAGCGCTGATTAAAATTAACAATTCCTAAAGCTGGCTGAACATCATCCTGATTTCTTACTCAAAACCTGATCATATGTATAGGCAAACATGGTAAATTTAAAAGTTCTAGTTTCTGGACACATGGTCTAATACTATAACTATTGGAGACATTGGACTAATATACCCTAACCCCGTTTTCCATTATATATCTTAGGACCATCTGAATTTTTTCACAAAATTCTGTGGGGGTCATCTCGGAACCCCTGGATGATTTCACATGGAATGACCCCTTAATAATCATACACAAGTAGCGAATATATGTTGCATTTCCTGTAAGACTGTTGTCTATGACTTCCCTTAGCGCGGATATCTTGTGACTTTGAAATCACATGCTTTATAGCAAGCGCCTGGTGCCACCTCTCCCATAAAATATCATTAACATCACATCTATTGATTTTATGAAAATCACATGCAATATGACTAGCAATTTCAATCTCGGCTTCCAAGGCATAATCAAAATGGATTCATAAAAAAAAAGACTAGATATTTTGATTTCTCACAGTAGATCTCATTCATAAACAACTAGGTTTTTAAGATAGATTTTTATTGACATAGAGGGGTAAGTTCTGACCTATTTATCATCCCTATAGTGTAAAAGTAACTTATTAATCAATTAATGAAAATTACATGCCATTTAGCAGAAGTTCACAACATTCAATGTAATTTCATAAAACTTACATTGGCTATCAGTTTGATAATAACTGAGATGAAAGTCACATGCTTCACCGCAAGCAGTTCCAACTTTTTACAATGATATTCACATCATCTCTTCTTCAGTGATAATCACATGCCTTTCAGTAAGTCATTTTAATAACAAAGTGAAAATCACACGACATCATATGAAATATCCAGACACCTGTTCAACAGTAAATATTTTATTTCACAAAAAACACCCAAGGCCGTAGTCAGCATGAGACAGAGGAGGCCATCGCCTCGTCTCGTGTGGGCCAATTTCTTGTAATGCCAATTAAGTTAACACAGTCCTATTAATATTATTATTTTTCACTATTTTTATGGAGTTCGCCTCGTCTGATTTCAGCCTCTGGCTACGGCCCTGAACACACTGCTTACAGCCACACAGCATTTTAATTTGTACAATTAAAGTTGCAACGAAACAAATCAATAATAAACAACAAATAAGAAGATAACTAATAATATATAACATATTATATAACATATAAAGCAATTAAGAGACCATAACATAGCACACGCATACACAAATTATCCACTTTGTAAATAACTATATTATTACAGCATTTTACATTTGCAAGGAAAGTACTGGCTAACTTAGCAGATAATCAATCATAGGAATCACTAATCAAATAAATAGCAAATTTTAACAACTAAAGGCTTTTCTATTTTAAAAAAAGAGGGAGGGTGGACCTGAACATTTAGTCCCCCCCACCCCCAATATCTGGTTTTTGACAGACCCCCCCCCCCCCCATCCCGCTTTTCTCTACATTAAGATATTAAGAAAATACCGGTCAACCACCCCCCCCCCCTCCCCGATATCAGTTTTCCCCAGACCCCCCCCCCCCCCATCTCTCCCGACATCTAAAAAATCTTCAGGTCCCCCCACTCTTTTTTAAATGGAACAGCCCTTAACATTAAAGCCTTTGAAAAAATTGACACACTAAATATCAACTACTATTACAATTATATGACAAGAGATTATGAAACATTATGAACAGACCTGATAATTATATGTGCAATAAATTTTATGTTAAATATATGAATCAAAAACAGCTACTGTCAGTGCCCTGTGGTAACTATAATATTATATTCAAAAAATATCACACAAATTATGCAGGACATAATCTGATATATTACAGATATGATAATTTATGATAATAAATCATATAATCATTTATGATAATATATCATATAATCCATTACATACATGGTATGTTGGTAAACATACCATGTAATGGCATACACCACGCAATCAAAAATCTGTGTTCGATTTCATTTATGAAATCATAATTAAGCATTGCAATAATCGCAATTCAATCATCATATGTACAATTTTTACAATTGTACTAGAGCAATATCACTCTTAGTATGCTTATAAAATATAGCAAATTGTAATAGAAAAAACTGTTAGAAATATCTCTACATACTGATAAAAAACGCTTAATATTTATAGCGAATTAAAGGTAAATTTTAAACAGGTCTTTTACAGTTATATTGCCATACAAGAAAAGTGCTATGCAAAATCACATTAATTCTCATACTAATGTGACTATAAGCAATATATATATAATTACAATTACACATCTATAATACTGTGTAGTTATCAATTGTGCATGAATATCTTTATTTTAAAACAGCTGCACTGAAATACCTGCACTCAAATATTTATACATTTCATTTATGAAGTTTTCTTATTAAATTTCATATCGTTCATGTTTGCAATATCAAACCAAACTTTGAACTCCTTACACACTACAGATCAAAAAACACTTAATAAATTATTTATAGCAGATCTTTGTAGACAGACTCAACCTCATACTTTCATGTATACCATATGGTGACATTCTCATTCGTTCTCCAGGTAATAACTGAAACTATAATCTAAATTACGACATTCTTATGACACTTTTCACAAGCATTTAAGACAAAATAGATTTGTTTTTGTTTCACAATATAAGCAACATTTGACTTATTACATGCTAACTTGTGAAATGACCAAAAAGTGATAAATATTCTTAGAAATATATCACGACAGCAATTATTCATTCTCGCTTTAACTAACATAATTCTCGATTTGCAGTCACAAAATTCGAATAAACCACACTAGCAGACAGCAAATATTTGCATACAATAAAAGTAATGTATGCAATGAGACGCAACTATATACCATCAACTGGTCCATTTGAAATTAAAGTACATTATTTAAGTGTCACAAATAAAAACGGTAAACAAGGAACCCTGGACTTTGAACATACTGAGACCTTCAAACATGTTTTGGTTTTAAAGCGTTAAGAATATCTTGTGATCCTATATTAACTTAACACAAAGCAACCCCATGTTGAGAACTTAAAGTGAGAGTTTAGTAAGAAAATGGATTTGTGAGATCCATGCGTGCTAATACTAGTATTCCAAGCAAAATGAGAATTTCATGTTCAGTATTTATAAGACATGACTTTACAAGAATACCTGTCTGTCCCAAAGTTATCAAGTCCAATTGTAAAATTATTTTTAAGTCCCTTTCCAAAAAAATAAAAGATATACAGAAACTTGGAAGTGACTTTGCATACACTCTTTTCACGCGGCAGCCATTTTTGCATTTTTGCCTCATTGACCTCTCTTTGCACTCAGCTTAAGTATTGTGACGTCATCAGTAGACAATGGCCATGTTGAGGTCACAGAGTGCAAGAACAATGGAGAAGTAATGATGACATGATATATGATGTAATCAAAATGAGGTCAATGAGGCAAAAAAGCCAACATGGCTACTGCGTGAACACATTCGTACACAACTAAGAATTTGTAGAGACTTCCACATTATAATGACGCATAATTTCACTTTAATTTTTTTGTGATAGAAAATTACAACATTACGAAGCGCTCAATATGATTTATCACTTCAAATTACGATGTCTTCCAATACAGCAGCATCTTGCTATTTGCACAGCCGGTACCTGCATAAAATTCATCACAATACTTTTTTTCAATCATTCACAACTACATCACATTCTTATGGAGATAAATGGACACAAAAAATTCACTTGTCATAAATTATAATTATGATCTGGAAACATTCATCATACTTGCAGATATAGAGAACCAGTGCTTACACAATGCTAAATGAATAGCACTACCTCAGCATTTTTTTACAACCAATAATCTCACGGTGTTCGCATTTAAATAGACTTTTTTCAGTGACACACTCTACATGATGTAGTGTCAGCAAATCATAAACTCCAGCACACTTTTTTCAGACATCAAAGCATTCCACACAAACTCAAAAAATGCTACCTTTATAACGAGTCTTTGTAAGTAACAACCTATAATAGGGCAACTGCATACTAGGTATATACAGTATACCGAAATTCATCTTTTAGCATACGGTCTCTTACTAACTGGCTAACCAATTTTTTTGTAAGTTATCAATTGCAAGATCAATAACATAGCCTACTTTTAAAATTTTCTGTACTGCGACTGAGCAGTTACAACTTCAAGACAAGGTCTCCATCGTATGACCAAATCCATTACAATATTATTTTTCTAAATGAAATAACTGACTTACAAATACATATGTATTTTTTTTCTCAAATTTGAGAAACGCTTAACTTGGAACTATACTAAGCGTCAGGATAGTCTTCTGTGATGGTCACTTTACGGTTGTCATTGACGATGCGTCCCATGTCATAATCATGCTGCGATACTCCTTTCTTTTTTTCTTGCCACCGTCTGACGCATGGGATGAAGAATAACATGGCTCCTGAAATAGCGATAATGACCCCTGTGATCCAAAAGCCAGGGTCGTAACTGCCCGTCAAGTCATAGAAGCCACCTGAAATATGAAAAGAAATGCATATTTATTAGTTATAAAGGAAACCCAATGTGTGGCAAATTAATCTTTGTGTAGTCGACACTCTGAAATGCTTTCAATGCATATTGAGTCTTCGCCATATGATATGACCAATGATATGACTTGCTATAAGCATTGTACCCACTACCCTGTAGTGTATTTACTGTGAAACCAAACAATCAAGGAGCTACCGATAGGAATCCTGGAATTGGCTTTGTATCAAAATTGACGTAATATTGTCAATAAAATGCATCTGTCTCGACATACTTCATATACATGTATTATAATTCCTTTTTGATATTCTTTCTATAATGATACCGGAACATTTTCTGCTAGGCTTTGATATCGTCTTAAGATTAAGGTGATCTACAGATTTGCAGAGACTTATTACTTAGACTCCAACAACATAATTCTTAAAATAAGCTTGGTTATAACTTTCAATCATGTACCTGTACTGCATTAGTACAAGCAAACCACTGCAATATTGTACAGTAATTTACTTTAGCAAAAGTCCTGTTCATTTGTCGTCTATATTTCCATCACTATAGATTCACATGAAATGTATCATTATCATGTAAATCGTAATTGTATGGTGATTTCTTTTTTATCTTCTTTTGTAGGCGGCCATTTTACATTGACCTAATTTATGGAAGTCATTTCAATAAATCAGCATACTGCACATTCTTCGAACTAGTTTACTCCAGACCGTTAATGTTATCGCATTCGACAGATAAAATAAATTTAACATCCGAATGTAATTAATATGGCTCTGTATTAGCTATGCACTTAACCGAGTAATCATATCAGCATAAATTATTTTAATATCAGGCATAACCTTTGAATGGCTGTCTCGCTAACAAGGGCGTCGATTTATCTTGACGGGAGGGGGGATGCAGGCCTACTTTGTTGCACCCTGACTTTCCCTCACACGTACAAGTGGTGGCAGTTAACACGCGGACACTTGTCAAGAGTAAAGTAATGGTGGATCATTGATATCAAACTAATTTACTGATAAACACGACAAATATGTGATATAAAGTGTAAAACTGTTTAACAAAGCACAAAAATTTCAAAATTTAAGTGTGTAGAAAAAAGATAATTTTCAATTGTAAATTTCATGGGGGGGGGGGATGATTGCATTGATCATCCTACCTTCCCAAAAAGTGGGGGGTATATATCCCATTCACCCCCCCCCCCTCCCCCAATCCCCTCCTGAATCGACGTCCCCTGCTCAACAATGTAATAACTACTTGATTTTTAGAGATAACATTCCCCACAACAAGATTACTTGCATAATGCAGCTTATCATATGTACAAAAGGTTAAAGTGCCAGTTAACAGCACTGACAACTACGCTTGAAGTACTCATCGACTTCCATGAACTTTTGATATTCGAATCACAGGTGCAAGAATAACCGTGAAATGACAAGATAAAAGTTTCGATTAGTACATAAATCAATACTTGTCAAGAGAGCATACGTAAAATTTCATTAGTCGATAATCATATAGGTACAGTGTTTTGTGCTTTAAAGATTCCATAAAAATCTAACATACAGTTTATATACACTGACCAACTTTTATCATAATTGGCAAATTTTAATGGAGGGAAATGGGTCATTTGTTGGTCTGGTTAATGAAGACATTAAACATTCTCCCATTTAATAATTTCAGAGTTTTCAACAATTAACTTGCCATTGGTGGGTATATTTACAGAAATTTTATCTGCTGCACCGCTAAACAGTTGAAATGCCCATATTATAAAAATATTAAATTTATTCTTAACTACATAAACATCGAATTATTCTCACCATTTATTATGACTATATTGTGCATTATTTTATTCTAAATGACAAAAAAATGGTGAGGAGGTCTAAACAGTAATTTTGTATTAATAATGAGATATAGATTTCAACTTGTTATATATAGTCACCAAGAAACATTCAGAGACTAATTGTTACTCCTAATCTTTTATATTATTAGAACAGATTTATTGTAGAACACAGATGTTTCAAAACAAAATAATATATCAAGGTGTAAAAAGAATGGAATGACAAATGTAATTATCTTTGCAGTATCCATATATTTAAAAAGAATTTAAAGAGGATACTGTGAATACATATTAGAATAGCTATCCCATTACTCAATGACCATACTTAAAACTTAATCAGTTTTCTTACATACTTTTCTTTCTTAAATATGAAACCAGCCAGTTTTTTCCCTCCTTTTATTATTACTATTAGATATTTCTATACTGCACATAAAACAATTAAACCGAAATTGACCTAAATGAGAATTGTATTGTGATGAGCTGATATGTGAGAATTCAAACCTCATATTGTAACTAATTATTAGTTATATTTATTGTAAAATTGTTATTATCTAATTCGTAAAAGCCATATATGCATTTTGGCATCAGGCTACCAAAAAGGATCTGATCTTTGTAGTTATGATTACATTTTGAATGTACATATAACGAAATATTATGGTCAATAAATTCTTGAATCTTGAATCTAATAAAAAAAATTCATCGCTGTATTTTTATTCCTTTAATACACGTGCAAAAAAAATCATTGCTTGCTAATCTTCCGTTGCTTAAGTTCTTCACACAATTCTTCAACTTACATCTTTTTATTATATCCAGTCATATGAATGTGTAGAAGGTCATACCAGTGATAAATGATGTGTCACAATAGAGTGCTCCTAAAAAGCCCTAGTGTTGTAGGGTCAGTAGGTTATTTGATAGGATCATAGCCGGATGTTAAATATGTGAACTACATTTGTCATGATATGCTTGACCTGTGGGCTAGCTTTTTTTTTCTGCTATATAATATCACACGAAAAATATGAAGATATCTGTATGTATTTGTGTTATTTAAATCGCAGAAAAATGTGACATATTTTAAACTTCAGATTTTGTAACAAGCAATTCCTTGTTTTTTCATTGCGGAATGTGAGGACTTTGTGAGAATTAACTATTGATAATATTGTTCAAGGGCAAAATGACAATAGTTAAGCTTCAACTAATAATACAGTTCAAATATAATTGAATTGCAAATAAACATTATTTAAAAATATATTATTAACATTGCATTGATGTTTGTAAAAAAAGCAAATACATCAAGGACTGATCACTTGCTGATATTTAACTAACATATTGATCAGCGCAATATGAATACTGAATTGCAAATTGTTTAAACTTTTTCTAAATAGAACATTTATAACACTAAAAGGATTAAATCTAAAATAAAAGCAGAATAAAAAACATAAACTTGCCTTATTCTGCCTGTCGACCTAGCATTATGAATTACACATATCATAGCTGCCACGATGCATTCTTTGAAAATTTTAGATAAAATATACAATTGCACAATATCTTCATATTAGAAAGTGCACCTACTTAACCTATGATACTACATCAAAATATTTCAGCTGTAACAATTTGATAACAATCATACAATGATAAAATCAGATTTCAATTTATATATCATAAGTATACTGTATTCAATAATCATGACAAAATTGTGTTTTCACATGGACAGTTATGTCAATTCTATAACTGCATAAATGGGAAAATTCACCAAAATGGGCCCTATTTTGGCAATTAAGATCAAAAGCAGCATTCGGGGTGACTGAATTTATGATGCAGTATTTTCACATCAATGAAAATTTTGTGTGTTTAACATTGACAATTTGTCACAAATATGAAAACTCCGTTTTTCCTACGGAATACTTCCATCAATTTAAATAACTACAATTTACAGACTTTTTTTTTGTTGGTCAAAATGGCAGAACAAATATGCGTTGCATCCCACCTCAGGAAAATAATCATAGTCCGTAAACGGAAAATATATTCATGTATATTTATCTCCAAATTTACCTTGTATTTTTTAGGGTATTGTTTTCTTGTATTATGGGATTATACAACCTATACGGAATAATCATATTTTCTGATGTGATCAGAATATGCACAATTATGTTATGCAATGAATATGTAAAATACTGACGATTTTCTCATTTATCAAGCATTCTCTCATTTATCAAGCAAACTTCATTAGTGTCCCTGAATTTAAGGTATTTTCCTACAGTTCTATTGAGATATATATCAGCTGATAAAAATATAAACCAAACATTATACGTAGTGTATATATATATATTAAGCCTTTGAAATATCTGAACTCCCTGGGGAGCATACAGCTGTCGCATCATACTGCACCATCACCGAGCAATCCTATGCCATCTCAGCCTATAGCCAACCTCCCCATTTACACCTGGGTGGAGTGAAGCAGTGGTTGAAGGAGGATCTGCTTAGTTCCTCTATGCCATGCCTGGGTTTGAACCTACGACCATGCGTGTAGGAGTCCAATGCTCTATCCAGTATCCACTAGGCCACGACACCCCACAATATATATAGTATATATATATATTAAGCCTTTAATCACAATACTTATACAACAAGTATAAACAAGTATGCAATATACAAACAATTTATCAATTTATCCTAAGATCATTTGCATCATCTGACATACCTGCAATTGGAGGTCCCACAATTGCCCCTATTCCTTGAAACAGCAGCGTCAAGCCGAATGAATTTGTCAAGCATTCTAATCCTAACAGATCCACCAATACCACTGACGTTAATGACACATACACTCCTGCAAACAAACGTTCAAATAATATGTTAAGAAAGAAAAAAACACCAGTAAATGATCAATAATGGCATAAACTGACAACAATAGTAACAGCTATACATTCATCAATTTAGAGAAGAATAATCAAATGCGACCAAAAAATAAGGAATAGTCTAATAGCTAACTTTGTCTTGGCACAAGAAATCAAATTATTTCACTGTTATTTGGATTATACAGTTATCAAGGCATCTGCATATTAATGCACAGTAGCAAAAGTGTGGTGTCCTGAATGAGTACAATAAACATTTTTTAATGTAACAAGAGTAGTGCATTTGCAGTTGCAGAGCCTACTGTGAGGTATATTCAATGCAATGAGAGATGATACAGTATCATACACCACTCTCCTTACCTAAAAACATTCCGAAGCATGCAGCGTAGGTCGCCAGGAGAGGAAATGTCACACAGAAGGAACTAAGAACAGTTGATATTCCACACAACGTGAGGACAGTGTTATAAAGCATGAGGCGGTTGACAAAGGGACGGTCAGACAGCCAGCCGAACACCACACGACCAACTGTGTTGGCAATTCCTACGATAGAAATAAGTAAGGCTCCCTGGTTCTCCGTCATTCCTAGTTGGATTGCTCTGTCTGGCAGGTACATGTACGGTACACAGAATCCTACACTAGTGAAGAAGTTAGACATGGCAAACATCAAGAACAGAGGGTCCTTCAACAGACCGAAGTTTGTCATTTGTCGTAACGCATCCTTCATTTCTGGAGAACAACACGTAGATTCTTCAGAGTCTGACAAGTTAGGAAGTGACAGCATACTTTGCGAGTACATGTTAGGATTGGATCGATACAGAGGGATGTTACGCAAGCTGCTTGTGTAAAAGACATCTTTCCTAGCGATTGGACCCAGGTGATCTGACTTTGTTGGCGAATGTATCACAGGCTTGTGTAAATGGTCCTCACTTTTGTGTCGCTTAATGAGACTTTCAGTTTTATCTTCTTGTTGGATTGTTTGTAAAGACCTAAATTGGTGACGTTTTATTGCCAGATGCTTGTTAAAAATTGGTTTGCGTGTAGGAGTGTCCGTAGGTGACTCTGGAGTTGATTCCTTTTCGTCGATGTTTATTTCTGGCAAATCCAATTTGTTGACTTTTCCATTCGTCACAGATGCGCCTTTTTTGTAAGTTACTTTTGATTGGGTCGATTTCTTAGTTGACGTCTTGTGCATGTCCATAATATCAAGTGGCCTGAAGAGGGCACCACACACAATGCAGTTAAGAATAAGTGCTGCCATGATTAACGATGCTCCGGTCCACGAGTATTCATTCACAAGCACCTTGGAAGCGGGAGCAAAAATGAAGGTTCCTAGACCAGAACCACATACTGCGAGACCCGTGGCAAATGCTCGCTTCTTTTCAAAGTAATATGTTACGCTTACAATGGCCGGCAGGTATATCAACCCAAGTCCCAAACCTGCAAAGAAAAGTCATGATTCAATATTTAAGTTTATTTAAAGTTTGCAATTTTATCTTAACATATATATGTGTGTGTAGACAATGAAAACCTTGTCTTCATTATCTTCTCATCTTTTATGTCACATTTGAAGCTATCAATTACTCAGCCTATACAACAACGCATGGATACTCTTTATTCTAAATGTCTAGTTACGTCTCTGGGCCAGGGCAAGGACTACTGCACGAACAATCAAACCACAGACCTGATAACAAGCAACCCAATTCTCGAAAGAAAGAGGTCAATGGCCTTGAATAAATATATTCATCAATGAGTGTCATGTATTTTCTTTTCAATAAAACGTTAAATGCCAATGCACAGAACTAAAGCCATTTCGAAAATACCACTGTGATCACTCAACCTGAATTATCATAAAAGTGTTTTAATTTCTCAGAAGCTATCTAATATTTCTCTAAGATTTCAACGCATATGACGTGAACCACAATAAAGTTATCGAATTTTTCAGATGTATACAACTAAAACTAAATGATCCCACTCTATAAAAAGTTCTTGACGTCAAATGTCTGCACATGTATCCCAAATCCAAAGTATAAATTTCGCAATTGTTCATTTTATTGCGCAACTGACAATTGTACTCTAGTGACTTTTTACTATCATATTTACATACACTTTAATCTAGAGTCAGCTGATATCTGTAGAATGGAATCTACAAAACAATTGAATCACAGATGATCTGAATCAGCGGTGCAAAATGACACAAAGGGATCAATTTGGACGGTCGTTTACCTACAAAAAAATATATATGGATCTCGGATTGCATTACAATGACCCCACAAAAAGTAGCATAGAGACACAATACACCATTTCGATGCAGAATTATTATCTAAAGACACTTAAAATCAATACATGTATAGTGCTACAGCTGTATTGCTGAACAGGAATGATTCATTATGTCTTTTGTCTGTCGATCACAGTTACTGTATGATTCTTTATTTATGTATCGCACATTACAATGTGGACAACACATTAGATGATATTTTAATCTGGGTCAGCGAACTTTGGCAATACTGTAGTTCTCAACAGTAAATCAATTTTCACTTATTTTCCAGATCAAGGTTAGCCATATTAGTTTTGGCTGCCAGGTAAATGGGATTTATTTCAGCTATCCTATGTCATAGTATACAAGTGGAGAATTAATTTGTTATATTAACAATATATATTCTGGTCTAACTTGAGGGGCATTTTAATCGCCGCCTGGTTCAGCACACCCATTTTATTACCATATATGGATTGTATCAATTGCACCAATAAAATACATACCTCCCACTATGCCGTAGCTGAAGTACAAGAAATAAATATTAGGTGCAAACATGCTTATTATGAAGCCAAAAGCTGCCAGGATTGACCCCATAATAGTGACCGTTCGACACCCGTAGCGGTTGGTAAGGGCACTTGAAATTGGTCCTGAAAAGAAATAAAAAGATTAGGTTTGTCTATTTGCAATGTAATTTCAAGCGACTCTCATCAAGAATATTATCATTCTTCAAGCTTTGAATGAGATTTGCGTTTTGTGCAAAGCATACAATGTCATGTTAATATATTAATGCGACATTTTCAGAATGTATTCTTTTCAAACGTAGTCAAATAAAACTCAGCAAAATATATGAATAAACAGTCTAGATAATAATGACGAGTAGAATACACATAACAGAAAGAAAACATTTCAGGCTTTTACTATTCCTATCATAACATTATTATGTCATTATAACATATTTCTATCATTGACTTTGTATTATAAAAGTTTATCTTCGTTGACACCTTACCTGAGCCCCATGTTATTCCTATCATTAAGGAACCAATCCATCCGACCTCCCCTCGGCCAGCTTTGAAATATCGAATGAACTCGATGGTCAAAATACCAAAGGAGTATGCTACTCCATCAGCAATAATGTGAATTATGAAGGATCCAAATACAACGACCCATCCCCAGCCTCCATCAGGAGGAGTCGGCAGCATCATCTCATCTTCTTCACTAGGGGGTGAAGGGACCTCTGATTCATCTTCGTGGTCCTCGTGCTCATTGGCTCCAGCGTCGTTTCCGAAACCCATGGTTATTGAATTTGTTAACGGTACTCAGGGCAGTGTGTCGGCCAATGTGAATTGAAGACTGGCATCTGCAAGCAAAACCTGTCAGTGTCAGTCAATATAAGAAGTGTTAAAACAAAATTCACATTGCATCATCAATATGCATCACATGTAGACCTAATCAGTAGCTGAGTAGTCAAGCCTATATAGCTATATAGTTCATCAAGGCGACCCAAATATTTTGAACTCACAATGAAACAAACCATGGCTAAAAACTAAAGTTGGTAAAACACGAAATCCTGCTCAGCATTTCATCATCTGCTCCCACAACGCTGACCACGTGATCCGATTTCATGACGTCACTGCACTTTCTACGACTCCTAGACTGGAGAGTATGGTAATCGATATCCAGCTGATCAGGTACAACCTTTTTTGTCAACTTTGACAATTTATGACTTTTTTTTAGAATGGCAGCTACAAAAGTGCTCATACAAGTCCCAATACCGGTGGCCAAAAAGTCACATATGTCCACATGTTTAATACCTCTCTAAAGAGACTGTACAAGTAACTTCCTGTCCTTGAAAATTACCCTTCTTTTTTTCATTTTTTTTTCATCATATTATTCATATAGATTCTATGGCCGATGCATATTATACTTATTTCCGCAGGTCCATTTTGTGTACTCCATTCCTTGTATTTAAATATGACAATAGGCCTTAGCCTACTGTACATATATTTAAAGGGTATACTGATGCAGTATCGAGGGAATATTTAAACTTGTACTGGTCTCGGGGGAGGATATCAGGGATATACTGCATCAATCCATGATATGACCTTTTTATCCCATGCCTCAGATTTTTAATTATTATTTTTTTATTATAATATATATTTTAATATCAGTATACTCTCTTATAAACTAACTTTCCCTCTGTATATTCCCGGGGAAAGTCTTGTAATGGGGAGAAAATGCATCTAGGCATGGGATAAGTAGGCCTACACCAGAAAAAAAAAAGTTATCTTCCATCATACATACATGATGAAATTGCATTGTTGTCTCTTTACAGTATAAGCATGGTATACATTTTTACTATAACATCACTCCAGATGACAATTTAAAGGCCCCTACTTCAGGTTATCTTAAGGCTGTTTATCTCATTGAGAGTGACAATATTGCTGCAATATTTATTTAAGCAATCTCTTGTTATGTTTATTCTAGAAGAGGAGGTTCAATAGCCAGTGATGAAAGTTCTTTGTTAGGCCAATAATAAGTGTATTGAGTAATGATTGTTCTTTATTGACAACTGATTACAGCTGGCTTAATAGTACAAACAGTTTCAAAAACTTTTTAAGTGCACTGCAAAATCTTAGAAAATCACCCAGTTGTTAATTTTGACAAAATTTATGATGCAGAGCTCCAGAGTTGGAGTCAAGATTCTGAGTCGAAGAGTCTGAGGGTTTTGGGTGGAGTCGGTAAAGGGGTTCACACTGTCAGGAGTGTGAATAGAGAGTGAGCACAGATGACTAAATTTTTTACTCCTGCTTATCCTTTTCCACACGTCATTCACTCGCCGAGCGATTTACGGATACTCGAGGTAATCTTTAGAAAGCTCCTGGTCCCTCTAGATCACTCGTAGATATCTAGTGAGGGCAAAATTTTTAAACATGTTCAATAAAAATTTTGCAGATGTTTCGACTAGTAAATTGTGTACCCTTTTACGGGAATCACTCGGTGAGCGGTTGGCGAGTACGTCCGTGGCCATTCGCAGCAGGGTACACAGGGGAGACTGTTCATTCGTGTATACTCGCCAACCACTCGTGTTCATTCTTGTACAGCTCGTGGAACGCTCAGGAGACGCTCGACGGACCTCAGTGGCCCGCCCGTCGTTCACTCATGGACCACTCACCGAGCGATCTACGAGTGTCTCAAGGGCGCTTATCAAAAGAATATAGTGAAGAGTCAGTAGTCAGAGTTGAGTAGTCGAAGGGTTTTAGGTGCAGTTGTAGTCAGAATTTGGAGTTGAATTTCAGAGGCCTGTGGTAGTAGCTTGGATAAATGTAGTAGGGAGTCAGAGTTAGGCTTCCCCTTTATGACTTCTTAGCGCTGCCTAAATGTTCTAAATAACTTTGTTCTAGAAAATTTGCAAAGAACTGGATCTAAAAGTGTCAGTAGGGTAAAAACTAAGTGTATAAATTGCAAATATTAATGTATTCCGTTCTTGCATATATATATCTACTTGTACAAAATTCATTCATAATAGGTCTTAAATCAGTTCTGCAAAATAATTCTGGGTATTTATGTTATAATGAACTACATTATTATCTAGAGCACAACCTTATAGCTTTAAAAATTTGCAATTGGCTAACACACTGCATCCAGACAAAGTAAGACAATCTGTCAAGGTGACCTTGTGGAAGTTTCCCATGAGTGAAATAAGTCTTCACTGCATATGTGCCATTTAAACACTTTTCAGGCCAACTGAACTCAGGCATGCATTTAATTGCCAGTTTTTCAAATACTTCAAGAAACTCATTTCAGCGATAATTGATGGGCCTAAAATTAAAATATTATATTTCGAGGTATTTCCCCATAACTGGGCAGTATTACTAGTCACTAGTCATAATCTGGAAGGCCAAATTGAAGAGCACTCTAGGGAACCATTGAAGTAGTCTTAACATTGAAGTGAACATATTTTTGTGACTACATACTACATACTACATACTGCATATTACATACTGCATCCTGCATACTGCATACTACATCCTGCATACTGCATACTACATCTTGCATACTACATACTGTATGCCTGCATACTGCATACTACATACTGCATACTACATACTGCATACTACATACTGCATACTACATACTACATACTACATACTGCATACTACATACTGCATACTACATACTACATACTACATACTACATACTACATACTACATACTACATACTGCATACTACATACTACATACTACATACTACATACTACATACTGCATACTACATACTGCATACTACATACTACATACTACATACTGCATACTACATACTGCATACTACATACTGCATACTACATACTACATACTACATACTACATACTGCATACTACATACTACATACTACATACTACATACTACATACTACATACAATGTAGTAATCAGAGTTTTGAGAGAATGATTCTTAAAATTGTGAAAGTCTTAATATAGCCTGCAAAATCCCTGATTAAAAAATTTTGATTCTAAATGAATTGTATTCAAAATCTTTTTTTTTTTTAAAGAAATTTATTTTATATTTGTTTTGTTTAAAAGCAATTTAATTATTTATCTTCTTTTTCTTTTCATAGAGAAAACACAGGTTATGTTAACTTTAAACAATGTTGAATATCACGCCAAGTAGATCTAATTCATATGATCAAATATTATTAAAGGATTAACTATGACTAACTCTAAAATGACATTTATACCAAGTACATTATACAATACATGTGATAAACTTTAATCCATTCAATATCAAAATCTGTTTGATCTTGTTGAATCTTGTTTTCGGAATTTATCAACCTACAAAAACATCAAAGGATTTCAACAATTCAAGTATAAATTTCATATTTGAATAATAACCAATGGCGCAATTAAAGTTATGTATCAACATTATGATCAGATGTTGCAACGAGAGAGTACAAGTCCCTTTGTCAGAAGTTAAAATTTATAGTCGTAATTTGCAAGGATATTAAAATTACATATTTGTTGTGGTTAACCTCCATCAGTAGCTATCGTGTTGCATAATCATGTGACTCTGACAAATATTACATATTTGACATAATTTTGTTAAATCACATGCGAAAGTTTATGGAATTTAACATTAAACAATGTTATAAGGCTCATTTAATTGTTTTCATTCATACAATAATTGATTGATTGATTGATTGATTGAGACTGGATGACTGATTGTAATTAATTAGGTTGTCCGATTAGGTATCATCTGACTGACTGACTGACTGACTGACTGTAAATCGATGCATTCCATATGATGTATCCATGACAACTACATGGCCAAATGTGCCACGTGCGTTTTCCATGAGAAGGATAACCGCATGGAAAACGCATGGTTTTTGCCTAATTAAAATTAGGTGAAAACCATGCATTTTCCATGCGTTTATCCATACGCATGGAAAACGCACGTAGCACATTTGGCCATGTAGGCATGCACGAAAGCATTGTATTCAACTATGAATACTTCCATACAGGAGGTTACTATTTCTAAAGTACTTTCCTTATGGCACATGTATGTATCTTCGGTGAAACAATATCTACATCATTTGTATGTTCTCTTGCTTAATAATGTTTTACATGTCACTTAATGAATGAAAAAGTAAACATAAATATATCACCTATTTTACTTTAAACCCATTAAAAGGCCTTTACATTATACAATTAATTTAAAAGCACCAGCACATACCTGCTAAAGATGTATTAATGGGTACCCAGCCATCTGTGGCTTCAAGGGTATTGATTTAATGTGGCTATTGTTCCGAGTTGTTTGACAGATAACATTATCTAGATCTATCGCAAGTTATAAGTACTACGCTTCATTATATACAATGTTTGTAGTCACTAAGCCAAACAAATAATTCAGTCAAATCCAAATTAAGGCCACACATCGATTAATTGATTGATTGATTGATTGAGAGGAGGAGTCCACCCATGTTACACATCTACCTCATGGGTGGGATCTTTTACTTGCCTCCGCATAGACACTGGGTACACCACCAATTTAACGTCTCATCCGAACAGCATCCAGCTGGAAAGATGCTCATGACTGGTGCCCAGGCCTGGGATTGAACCCGGGTCCTTCAGAGGAGCACGTGAGCGTCTTTTTGCTAGACCACCCACCATGATTAAAGGGAAACCACAGAAATTTAGCTTTTTTCACTCCAGGAAATATATAATTTTCTGTTAAGTTGAAATGTTGCATTCTTGAGAGGGATGAGAGGGAGGAGGAGTCCACCCACGTTACACATTTACCCCATGGGTGGGGTCTTTTACTTGCCTTAGCATATAGACACTGACTGGTTATAACTTATCAGGGCCCAATAGATTCCAATATGGCTCAATAAAAAGGGGAGGGAAGGGAAGGAAAGGAAAGACTGGGGCCTGATAGAAAGAGCTGATTGTGAAACAAAGTTATTCCCGCTTGTGCCGACATATACTTTGAGTGCCGTTGTCATAGGTTATGCTGTACCTAGACGAGTCTTTAGATAGGTGGCACATAATTGTAGACCAAATATTAACAAAGACATGGCCAGTTTAGTAATTTGTTTAAATGATTTTGTAATTCCGTTTATACAATTTAGTATTCCGTTTATACAATTTAGTATTTTGTTCATACAATTTAGTTTTTCGTATATTCAATTTAGTATTTCGTATATACAATTTAGTATTTTGTATATTCGATTTATTTGTGCGTATATATATACAATTTACTACACCATTTATACAATTTAATTTATTTTTTCTCATGTCCTAAAATGGCTTCCGTAGCAAAAAACACAAACTGGGGAAAAATTATGTTGAAAAAACGCAAATTTGAAAAAAAAATCATGTACAAAAAACGCAAATTAAAAAAATTATGTTGAAAAAACGCAAATTTAAAAAAAAAATTATGTTGAAAAAACGCAAATTAAAAAAAAATTATGTACAAAAAACGCGAATTTAATAAAAAAAATTATGTTTAAAACACGCAAATTAAAAAAATTATGTAAGAAAAATGCAAATTAAAAAACATGTTCAAAAAACGCAGATTAGAGAGAAAAAATGTGTGTGGCACTAACAGGCTTCCGTAAGGAACTGATTAAACTCCCTATGTGAAAAAAATAATACAAGTTTACTTAGTTTACTTAGTTTAAACAAACTTGATATTCAAATGTCAATTGATACTGAACTTCGAAGTGAGGTAATGTTAGCCTGATGTTGGCTCTTAATTGCTAGAAAATGACACATGAGGTAAAGCAAATTCTTGTTGCATTTTGTTAGTATATATAATTGCATAATTATTTACAGATATTAATTCAAAATAGCATATAATTATTTCACAAAAAGCTAATAAATGTTAAAGTAAGGTCTAGTAACATAACTGAGCATTACTAGGTAGTAGTTCTTTAATCGAACACTGTTAAAGATGTCAATTAAGTCCACTTGCAATTATGGCCTTTCTTTTCTCTCCACATGAATTGCGCTTTTATTTGCAGGAGAGTTAATTTGTATTAATTACAGAGCTTTCACACATCAAATGTACATATTTGTGCTTTTTATAGATACTTTATGACTGTAAATCAAAAAATCCAGACTGAACGTTTTTAAGTTAGGACTAGTCCAGTTCTACTGATTACACAAAACATTCCTTGCATCATGCTCAAACTGACTAGATCCTTCTTTAAATTTACAGCTATTAGGCTGCTCAGCCAACTCCATTTTAGGAACCATTTTGTCAACAGGACATTTTGTCAACAGGACATTTCATCGAGTCCAAGTAATCCCCCCAAACGGATTGTAAAGATCCAGCAAGCTGCAAGCAGCATTGACTGGATCAAAAATTTAAAAAAGCTTTTTAGAATTAAGCTGAGTTAAATTACAGATTAGATTAATTAATACTAAGTTAGTTCTGGAATTTAGACTGATAAAAATTATCCATTTGAAGTACCTCAATATTAAACTATCTCAATATTGAGACCCTCTTCAAAATCTTTTACCAATTAGCGTGTTCTTAACAGAAAGGTTCTGCTTGAATATTAGATGAAAGGTATTAAACGCCAAGCCTTTTCATCTCATCATTACATTTGCTTGTAATAGACTATCATTTTAGCTAACTTCCAGGATCAAAATTCACTGAATACACAGACAATGCAATTTTATCCAAACAGCTCCTAAATCGTATTATCGTAAATCTTTTTTATGAAGTTATTCATTTTTATATTGACTGAAAAATACACAACATATTTAACTGCCCTTGCTACTAGTCTTTATATACTACATAGCCTTGACTAACTATAGGATAAATACGCATTAACACAATTTTTAAAAACACTTTATGACCAATATACTAAATTATTATCAGTGAAGTAGACTCTCTGTTATCACCTGACATTTTCACAAGCTCATAATTAACTTACTCAGTCTTGCAACACAGGAAACATAACATAATAAATTTAATCAAACAGGCGTATATCGTTTTTCTAATCAGCCTATAGTCCTAAATTTTGCACTGAAGAAAAATTGTAGTCTAATACACTGACAACGTTTTATCAATAAATTTTAAAATGTTGTTGTCTTGTATACTTACAAGGTTTTTACTTAAGTAGCAAAATGCAAAGAAGCACAGTCCAGGTCCAGTTCACTTTGTAAGTCAGTAGCGGATTTAGGGGGAAGGGGGGGGGTTAGGGGTTTAAACCCCTCCAGTACATTTAATAAAATATCAAAATCATTGGTCCCGCAAAACATTAAATTTGTCAAACCCCATGAAAAAATTTCTGGATCCGCCCCTGTAAGTCTTTTGTTTGAAGCCATTTAAAGATAATTGTTTGCCTGTTAACTTGTTAAGGCTGTTTGCTACCAGTGTCGAGTACCTTGATTTCTTGTTCATAAATACATTTTAAATTCACTCAAGCATTTAAGTATGATTTCACCAGATGAAGCCAAAAAGGTTTTGTTAAAAAAATTAATGTGTTTGTATCTGAACTTGACCCAAAACAAATTATTTGCTTTTCTTTTTTTGAAAAATGTCATATTTTTTTCATGACCTTCAATGTTTTCTGCAATTTCACGCTGTTGTGACCTTGAAACTGATCAAATGACAACTTCCACAGAAAGATCATTTTACGAACAATTAGTTCTAGTTCTCCAATATCCAGTCAGTACTTGTCTAGTCATTGGCCTCACAAAGTTCAAAGCATAAATTAGCCCATCAGTTTTCTTGATCTAGTTATTATTCTGACAGGTCAAGTGTTTTCAAGTTCAAGGTTTGTTTTGGGTCAAGTGGGCGTGTTTCCATATAACTCATTCTTTGACATTCTACTCTTCAAGACTTGTGAATGTGATCACTGCTCTGCTGTACTTTACATGTGTTTTTGCAGTTAAATTTGAAAAAAAAAAAAGAATTTCAAGTTAATCATAAAATCTTGAAAAAAGAAGAAGGTTTCAGTTAGTCTGTCAGTCGCTATCTATCTATCTGTCTGTCTGTGTAGCTGTATGTCTGTCTATCTATCTGTCTGTCTATCTGTCTATCTATCTATAATGACCTAAGCTAGGTATTGTCAACTTTCACCTATCAGATGCCAAGCTTCAAATGTTTGTTCTGAAAGATTTTGTTTCTACATATCCAGTTTTGTAGGGACTTCAACTGGTTGTAAAAATTGTGTTTTACCACTGAAAGTCCCTGGGAATAACACAAAAGAAACTTTTTCTTTACGCTTCAAAAACACACTTCATAAATGTGTATATTGCATCATGAACAGAATGTTTTAAAACATGGAGCATAAAAAAGGACAAAATTCTCTATGGATGAAGAATTCCTTAAGTTGCACATCGTAAATATCACATCTAGTTTTTTGTTCACGTTTTGGGAGCATGATCGTGGTTTGATACAGAAATTCAATACATGTCCTGGTACAAAAATGGTCGACCAAAAACCTGACTCACCCGTGATGCGTTTGTGAAACTAGTCAGTCAGTCAGTCAGTTATCCCATCAGTTTACCCATCAGTCAGTCAGTCAGTCAGTCAGCTGGCCAGTCAATCGGTCAACCAGCTGGTCAGTCAGTCGGTCGTCAATCAGCTAGTCAGTCAGTTAGCTAGTCAACTTAATTGATAAATAATATAATATATAAAATTGTATAATTATTGCACCACTGATAACTATATATAGAGCTTTATTAATGTAATATCGGACAATATTCAGGAAATGAACATTGATCCATGCTATCTCAGAGTTCTTAATTACGTAATTTTTGGCTTGCCTCTCACTGAACTGCTACATTTTCATAACCTGGTCTGGGGCCAAGATAGAAGCTTCTTACATGCATGGGGGTCATTGTTTGGTAAGATATGACATAATCATGTATAGGTATTCTAATGTGAAATATGATTAGAAGTTAATAATGTACAGATCAATATAGCATGATCATGATTATGTAACGGCAGTAATGTACATACATGTAAAATGCCATAGATATAATATATCTATATACCTATATTTGTAGGTATATATATACATTTGGGGGGCAAAAGCACCAGCTAGATGTCCGTAGTGGTTACTATAACACGTAGGCCAAAATAATTTATTAGGACCTAAACTTAGCTCTAAATGTCTAATGTACTAACCATTGAACTGTCTGCTTGTAGGCCTATATTACGCAAGAACCCGCCAAGCCCCCAACATGTGCTTATTATACTGGTCAGCATCCCGGTTGGCTGCTGCTATTATGCAGAGCTGCAGAGCAGAAAACCAGACACCTTGAATTTATTTTAGGACGGCAGCCAAAACATGGGCAGTGAGTATTTCATAAAATCATAAATTATAATATATATTTAAGGTCATTAACCTTTGATCTGGCTCAAGCTTCATGCTTTGAACGCCCTTAGTAACATCAATAACTGATCAGAATTCCTCGCACAAAGGGAAAACATGTCATTAAGATAACCAGCTCTGTTTGGGTGAATATCATATTTCGTTTTAAATCACCTACCTTCAAGAGGGAAAATATGAACTGCTGTTTTCTCCGGATCACCTCAGCTCTTCCACAGAACAATGAATGATCTATTCAGCTGCAGCTGCCCTGTCTAATGCTCAGCTGATATATGCTAATAAGCTAGTCACGTGAACAGTAGGAACGCGGCAGAAAGCGAAACTAGGTCAAGCGCTATTTTTAGCTAAACAGCGGTTGGTCAGCCGATACCGAAAGCAGGGCGTTATTGCAGACCATTTCTATTTTATCTCACATATATATATATATATATAACTAAAAAAATATAATTGCGTTACTCTCGTATGAAAGGGCCCGGTGTTTATTAGAACTATTGCGTTTAAAAAATATATCTTCAGCTTTAGCAATGGTTTGTATTACTTAATTTGCAAAGTTGGGGGTCAAAAAATTGACCGTCACCGAAAACAAAATAAAGAAGAAATTTTAAATCAGTTATAACGAATCCAGTACTTGCAATTCTTAGTTTTTATTTTGTAAAATATGTATAAGGAAAAACAAAATAAACGTATTTGTTCCAGTCATAAATGCATGCTTTGTACAGCACATTTGTAAATAGTAAATATAATGCTAAAATTGTACATAATGAATATATTTTATTATATAAATATTTTGAGACATTTAATTTGTGCTATAACATAGCAGATAAATCAGAAGATTCTCCAGTGTCAGGCATAGCAGCAACTCTCTCCCTCTCCAAAATATAACGGCGCATTCTGTAAAATTCTAGTCCACAGAGGGTGCCAGTGAATAGCTGCAGTGCTGCCACCGCGAGGGCAATGTAGAAGGCATGAAGCAGGGCAAATCCATGAGCCCCATGGGGTATGGCCCAGAGTATTACAAGAACTGACATCATTGCCCCTGAAAATAGAAGAAGAAAGGATTTTGTTTGATTTCAAGGTTAAAATTTAAATGTCAGACAGTGCACATGATAACAGTTTCAGGGTATAAAATAAGCGTGTAACGATCCCAAAATGTGCAGTGATCAATGTGAAATGTGCAGTGATCATCCTGATTTTGTGCAGTGACATGCATGCATTTGATACTTTGATTCTCGTCTCTAGTTATATTTCCCTCATACTTAACATATATGTGAACTGGCATATTGATATTTTTGACATCACACTTGCACAATATGGTTAATAACTTTCTATTTCGTAACTCGCACGATTCTGTGTAACCGATGGCGCTGAGGTGTTTTCCTTTACGCGCAGATATTTCGTGAAATGTGCAGTGATCACTTTTTTTTATTTTATACCCTGTGATAACTTATAAATGCTGAGTAGCACAAGCACCTCCGCAAAAGGGCCTAAATTTTAATACTAATGTAGGGTGTTAGAAAATATAGGAATATTTACTTTATGTAAAGTTAAATATCATAATTTAATACATAAAAGTGGCTTAAATTTTTCTTGGTTTGTCTCACTTCTAATTTTTATTTTTATTTTTTTCATTTGCTTTTCCAAAGTTTTGCCACTCACCTTGCATAAGGGAAAAAGTGACTAAAGCTGGGAGGACAAGCATTGAGTTTCGATGCAGGAACATGATGGTGAGAACGAGCGAACAGAACTGCATGATATTCACCATGATGCCAAACACCGGGTACACTATGGGCATTGCTGCATCTGGCACTGAAAATTAGTTCACAACAATATATAATAATCATTGTATATTTGATCTCTTTAACTCTAATTGCTCCAAGTGGCTTCTGCATACAAATCTATATTGAAAGAATAAATATATACAAATTCTGTGTCACACAGTGTGTACCTTGAACATAAGGATCGAGAACGTAGGTCCATATTCCATAAATTTTTTTTCCATCAGGTGTCGCCCAATGTCGACTGACCACGACAAATATGCCACCTAGGAGGGAACCTGCCATCATCACTGTGGCAGCCTTGAAAATAATAAATATTTACAATATAGTTGCTATTAGGTGAAGAAAGGATGATAAATAAATGGAAAAAAATTATTAAGAAATCTTATTGATAATGTTAAAGAAAAGGGAAAGAATGCAAAATATCAATGAATAAATTGCCCATACCATAACTACAAATGCATTTCTATAATGGTGAAAACACTGGCCAAGGCCTAGTGGTTTAGGCATGCTTTGGCCAATTACTCTGAAGGTCTTGGTTTGAAGCTCAGGTGCTTTTAAAATGTCCAAGGTTCTCTTTCTCATGAGACCAAGGCAGTAAGTGGCCTAGTGGCTAAGGCATTAGGCCGTTCATCTGAAGGTCCTGGGTTTGAATCCTAGCCCAGGCACTTATAAAATGACCATCTCTTTCTCATGAGTGGCCTACTGGCTAAGGCACTGGCCAATTCTTCTGAAGGTCCTGGGTTTGAATTTAAGCCCAGGCACTCTTAAAATGGCAATCCCTTCCTCATGAGTGGCATAGTGACTAAGACACTGGTCAATTCCTCTGAAGGTCTCAGCACTTGGTTCAAGTCCAAGCTTAGGAAACTTATGTTTTGCAAAGTGTTTCATATCTTGATAATAAACCAGTTGGGTGGCCTAGTAGTTAAGGCGCAAGCCAACTCCAGTGAAATGTCTACTCTTGTCTCCATGGTTTGAATCCATCTAAGCTGGATATTCATGAGACAAATAAAGCAGCTAAATAGCCTGGTGGTTAAGGAACTGGCCAGCTCCTAGGCAGGTCAGGGATTTGCAAAACAACTTTTTGACATGGCATGGACTACGAGTCCAAGCCCTATCACTCCATCATTACATCTGCCTTGGATAATGCATGGTCACTGATCATCATTGTATATTGACCGCATATGTTGCTAAGGCACTTCGTATATGATAAAGTTCAATGGTCTTTAAGAGAATACAGTAAGTGTGTAATTAGTTTGATTTATTAATACTTTAAAGTCGTCTAAATGTGTATTTGATATTTGAAACATGTGGCATGTGTTTGATATATTTACCAACAATTATGCTACAGTAACTACCATGGCTAAGTTTACAAGTAACCTATATGCATAAGCTCAAATTACCGTGCAGTGTAACAGTTGTCCATTCATTGACATTAAATGCAACACAGTAGCGGATTTAGGGTGGGTTTAGAGGGGTTTAAATCCCCATTAGTCTAGTACATTTTAATTTTAAAAATATAAAATTCGGTCCGCGCAATACATTTTAATTCCTCCCCCCCCCCTCTCCAACTTGAAAGTTTTTCTGGATCCGCCCCTGCAACCTGTTTACATTTCTGTGAACGTTGTCGTATCAAACATATTATTATTAAGGCTGAATATATTATCTTTATCAAAGATTCTCAGGACAAATAAATGTAAAGTGTGAATTTATTATTGAAACTTACCCTCATAATATAGGATTTGCTCCTCCACAATGGCATTATGGCACAATTTCTACAACTCGGCTTCGTTACAAAAAGTTTGACGTATTAAATAATCCATTTTTGTTCTGAATAGAAGCATTCTAACAGTCATGCTGATGCCTGTATAATTTCCATGTTGCATTAAGCCATGTTTAATGGCCTAGTTTGAACTATAAACACTTCATGGCAATAACAGTTCACTCCAAATGTTCTATTATCTTTCTGCATAACCCACTGAACTGTTTTGAACAAGACCTGCCTTGACCTACTTCTTGCACAAGTAGCTTACAAGTTGCGAGTGCACCATTGGCTTAAAATGGTTAAAAATAGAGAAACAACTCAACCGTGACAAAGCCTTGCACAGGTGTCAGCTTGTTAGGCCAGGTGAATGCAAATTAAGTAATTAAAATGCAATATGTGTGTGGGTTTAATATTTTGACTTATTAAATTGCCTATTGTAGGCTATATACTAAGCATATCGTGTTAATTGCCATATATATCCTAAAAAAAATAATAATAAAAACAAAAAAACATACACCACCTTGCAGCACACCCTCAGCTGGCTACACTAATAATAGTTTTGGGAGCAACAGTTATTTAATTTCACACATGTCACAAAAGTGTCTGAATATACTTCCTCTGCGTGGTATAGCCACCGTATAGCTCACAAAGAACCCAGCTGAACAAACCCAAACACAATTAAAAGTGTAATTTCGTAACAAAATGTAACTTTATTTAAGCGTCTATATATGACACAAGGTAGCACAGCACTATTTGAAATATTTAAATGAATTCTAAATGGTCGCTTTCTTTGGCACCATATTTTGTCTTTTGCTCTTCAAATAACTCAATGAGCGCTTGTCTATACTTTTCATGCCATTTATCAATATCTTCTTGGCTTGGGTTTTCGACTTTTGGAATTTCCATTGGCTTTCCAACTGCAATGATATTTAACAACTTATTTAAAAAAAAACAAAAAAAAACGATGTCTGTATATTATAATAATAATCCATCTCTTGAAATTCAAATTCTTTCATCAACCAGTTTTTTATTTGGAAGATTATTTTCCAGGCGCTGGCTAGAATTCATAAGGTATATGCTGTGAAAATCAGGCTATAGATAAACAGACATAATAATTGGATATAACAGACTTTTCCAGACTATCACTCTTTGTTATTTCTTATGCATTTGCCATTTGTATATCAGTGTCATTTGGACATCAATTTTTACTATGTTCTGTCTGTGATGAAAAACTTTTCACTTTTCTTTTTTTTTCTAAACAATATACTCACCCACAGTAGTAATTGAACGTCTGTATGGTAAGATGCCAAAGGTATAGTTGAAAATTCCTCGGCCGTGAAAAACAGGCATCGAGAAGCCCATTTTGTTGGTGAGAAAATCTTGCATTTTTCTCACAAAAGTCCCCGGTTGATTAGGGACTTGCTCGTAAATGTTGTTTTCTCCAAATGAATACATAGGAACCAATGGAACGCTGCAAAATTATACCATAGAAAAATCATATACGGTTACTCTGTGATCATACCAATCATTTTAAAGATACCGCACTAATTTAAAGCAAGAAATAATGTTGATAGTAACTTTTTGTATCTAACTACTCACCCGTGTCTCAAAGCAATTTTAATAAATCCCTTTCTTCTGTTGAAACACAGACGGTAATTTCCCTCCTTGGCTTCTAGTGCTTCATTAGCTCCACCTAAGATTAAAACTAGAGCATTTCCAGTGCCCTCTTTTGTTAATAACCACTCTATACTTTCCTTGCTGCATTCACACATTCCTGAAATAGAGTAAACCTAAATTAGAAAATATATATATATATATAATTATATATATATATTGCACATAACATTGCCAGATTAGGGCAAGTGTATGAAATTAGGCAACTGACCTGTTGTCGTAATATAGTCCCTATAAATTGGGAATTGGAATTGGCCGACCAGAGTGAGTAAAATGGGCCGGAGTCCAGGAAATTTTGTTCGAAAGTCTGTTGCATCAGTCGCAAAATTGCAGAATGCTCCAGTGCTCATGACCTGTTCAATTAGAATGGCTTAAATAAACGTACTTCACCTACCACATTCAAATTAGTTCTATGGATGTTTTTTTTTTTTTTTTTTTTTTTTTTTCCCCTCTCTCTCTTATTTTTTGTGAGACAGGCATAAAGAAAAACCCATACATTTATCCACCATTCATTGAGACTATTCCTTTCATTAATATAACACGTAAATTAATGGCAAAGAAAATTATCTTTGCTAGTGATTTTGTGTCAAAAGAAGTGGCTATGGAAATACTAGCTGAGCAATGTTAAAAATTTAAATGAAGAAGTTTACACCGTGAGGATGACATCCCAGAATGTAGTTCTTTTTTGGGTCAAGGTCACAGGTTTTGACAAGGTCGATGGGGAAGTAGTCTCTCATATATTTCCAGATTTTCCATTGTCTGAACCAGACCACCTCTCTTCCTCCTCTTTGGGGCGTCTTCCTATCGTAAAGATACCAGCAAAGGTAGCCAAGGGGGATCCAGTACAAGTCGGTGAAGAGCAGGTAAATGCAGAAGAAGAGCATCCCAAAACCTGTTCAATAAAGTGTTGACAGTGTTAGCTACTTTCAAGATAGGCCTATACACAAATTGACCTTTTTGGCAAAGTCACTGCATATTTTGGTAAGATACTGTAAATCGCCAGCAATTTATCATAAAATCTACAGGGAAGTTTTTAAAAGTACAACATATTAAACACTCATTTCCATTTAGATCACCAGGATATCCCCATGATCCTAGCCAGTATATTCTCCAGATTTCATCAATCAGCTGACAGAAGCACAGTTTATGATAGATAGATAGATAGATAGATAGATAGATAGATAGATAGAATAGACGAGGATAGAATAGATAGATAGATAGACTAGATGGACTAGATAGACTAGATAAGTAGAATAGATAGATAGATAGATAGATAGATAGATAGATAGATAGATAGATAGATAGATAGATAGATAGATAGATAGATAGATAGATAGATAGATGTTACTGCTACTTATTTCATTTGGGCCTGCTCAGAGCATGAATTAATTATTTTGCACTGTATTATTTATTTATTTATTCAATTGTTTGGTATCAAACTGATCTAAAGAGGTTCAAAAGTTCACTGAATGAGGATAAGCACTGTTGAAAAATAGTAGAGCAGTACAATTTAAACCATCCGATATAAAGACCTTGACTTACACAAAAGGTGATGATGATGTACAAAGGTTAATTTAGATCACCAGGATATCCTTTTGACCCTAGCCAAGCAAGCATGGCCCTCAATTGCGTCCGAGTTCGCAGAATGAGGACCATGCAGCAGTCTTTCAATTTTTCTTGGGATTATATGTGCACGCAGTTTTACAGCCTTCCTACCTCCCTGAATCATTTTTATTTGAAAAGTAATGAATGCGCACACTATCACTAATCTTGACATGCTGTTATTTTTCCACAATCATCATTTTGTAGTAGTGAATCGACAATTTCAAGTTGGCACTTACGAATTTATACTGTCCAGAAAATATTTATTTAACCTGTTGCAAAATACCACGAAAAAGGACAGGACTGCTGCCTGGCTACATGACCCCAATGGTGACCCTAATTGTGGGGTCAACTGTACTTACCTAAAAATAAGAAGGAACCAATCCAGTTCAAGCAGCCCAGTGTTTGAAGTCTTCTCTCCAGAGGAATCTTGAGGGGTGCAAACTCAACCCCAAGTAACTTGACATGTTTTTCATCTGACATGCTTTAATCTGAAATACAGCTTCAATCTTAAATACATATTTGTGTACATTATAATTAGTATATTATATATATTATAATTATAGAATAGTAATATCCTGCAGTAGACCTTATTTTAATTGCATGTACATTTATGTATATAACAACTACATTTACTATAATATGTTAGGACACTGAGATTTTGAATATATCATTATGGTAGAATATCAAATTGTCAGCATGAATTAGCAAAATATCATATACTACAGCATATTACAGCATTCATATAGCTATCAAGAAATAATAATAATCTAAATTGCACACTAGTAGTATACTCATGTAAATACAGTAAATACCAGGCCAGGTAACTGCATGTGAGAGCTGTAATAAAAAAACAGACTTACCTCCAACCTGTGCAAACTTTCAAATCAATCCAGCAGTTGCATGAAGATACCAGAAAGATATGGAATCAGCTTTGGAATATCCTGGGGCGAGATAAATATGTTTATCAATTCTGACACTGTTTGTGAGCCAGTGGAGTTCATTTGAACTTGTTGTGATCCATTGGAGTGAGTACAAACTGAAAACTAGGTCAGTGTATTCTTGAAGCATATACCACAAAACAACTAAGGCATTGCCAATGGCCATGGTTGCTCTTCCCTTCTTTTTTCTGTCCCCCCCCCCTCCCCTCCTCCTTTTTTTGTTAAACCCATTGTGAGTCAAAGAACTAGTTCTTCCTAGTGATTGACAAGTATTCCAGACTGAATTATTTTAGATATGATAGGTTTTTTTCTATATCTGGCATCTAGACCAATCACATGATATAACTTTGACTGATATTAGCTTTAACAATACAGATATATATAGCGAACGTACAGATACTCGGATCTGTACTTAGGTCAATGACTGAGATAGCAGTTTGCTTGGTGAAAATTTAGAAAAACTTATGAATCTCTTTGAAAAATATGAAACACAAATCTTAAGATTGCATATATTGTGTAATTATTTTGTAAATAATGCCAGATGAAGAAAAGATATTTTGTCCAAATCTCTACTATCCTGACAATTAGAAAATCATGATAATTTTGGATGAAGTCTTTGGTTACCGTTTCCAAAGTTCATAGATTAAACTTTTAGTCATAATTGATCCTGCAACCATGGAATTTTACTGCAGTAGAACAAGCTAAACAACATCGTTTTTTCAGGCAATTGACCACATTAAGAATTTTCTTGTTACTTAAATGTTACTCTGCACACTGTATGACTGAAAATTGAAGTACCTCATGTTCCATTTCCATGCAGGGACATGTGAAAGACTCCACCTATGTAGTGATTGTATACACAGGGTGGTCTCCAATACTTATCATCTCATCATTACAACTGTCTGTGGTACATACAGGGTGACTATTTAGGCACACCAATAGCTTTGAAATAACAAGTCATTACTGATAAAATACCTGTAAATCCTTCAAAAATGTTCAGGAGGCAGACTTCAGCAATTATGTCATAGACAGTATGGTTTACAATTTTCATACGGTATTTTAATAAAGCCCTTCCTTTTAGAACTTTTTTGGAGAACCTCGCAGCGGGGCCTTTATAGGCCGCAGGAGCGGCCCCATAGGGGCCGCCCGTAGGGCTTTTATGTTTACAGATTGGCCAAAAACAAAATCTACTGACGTACTATTCTCAAATGACTGGATCGGAACTATGTTGTCCTAATTAATGAACGTTAGAAATCATTGCGCAGTCATTCGGCACGAGAAAAATAGGCCAAAACGTCACAACAAACTTGTATTGATGACGTCACAATGCCTCTATTTAATAAGCTCATTGGCCAATCTGTTGAGTGGGAAGGGCCCTGCAGATTTAATTTAATTTGATTGGCTAAAATGTCAATGACTGACAGATAGTGTAACTTTATTTTGTCACAAGTCTACAATGTAACCAAAAAAGTAGAAACAATACACATTTTAACAAAAAATAATGGGCCAGACATAAACAATGTCTGCACATAACTTTTGCAGGAAATGCACTTGACTTGACCTATCACCTTCATTTCTTATAATTATTAATAATAATCAGAGATTTACCTGAAATATATCAGTTCAGTCAAAAAGTGGGAACTTGCAGAACTCCACTTCTAAAAATGATAGAAAGATGCAGTTTTCAGCTAAAACTGTCACTTTGAAATTACGTTTTGTGTATATTTTTGTATTTATAACTGTACATCTTCTTTTTTCAATGTCCCAATGCTACTGAGTCTGAAGCTTACTCAGTTTATATGTCCAGCTGTTAGAGGCAGACATAATGATGAGATGATAAGGCTTGGGCGTCCACTAAATTGTATGCATTTAAACCATTGTATAATTGTGTATTATACCAAGAGCTAATAGCCCATATGTAAACAATGTCTTAAAAGTTTATATTAATCCACAATTCAGCAACACATTTAATATAATGTAAGCAACAAGAGCAATGAGCTTGAGTAGTTCCAAACCACATTTTGCGTTTACAATTTTCAGTATATCAGATATTGATAACATAATATTGTGTTAAGAACAAATTTGCCCATAAATTGCAGTAATTCTTGAAATTTGGTGTGCTAAATCAAGCCTTTCCCCTACTAAAAGGTGTTTTTTTTTTTGTTTTTTTTTCACAACCAAATGGCTGAATACTGCATGTAAAATATAAAGGATAAAACTCTATACATTAAAAATTATACATAATTTCAAGAGGAATTGCAACTAATTTATTGTAGTTCAATGCCTTGAATTTGTCGGTGTCAATTCAAGTGAATTGCACCTTTCCAAGAAAGATTGATTTTTCAATTAAGTTGATCTACGTGATATTACCCATATATGCATGAGAATGGCAAAGTACAATTTAAATCACACCTGCGGCCTCTCATGCACATTGCATTATCATATTAGGGGAAATATTGAATACCCAAAAATTGCTCTAAAAGACCTCAAATTCCTGGACTTGAGCTTGATGCGGGGGAGGGGGCTTTTTTTTAGAGAAGCCTTAATTTTTTTGTGGGAAGGCAGCTACCCTTGGTTTCTACTTGAGCGGGAAGTATGTTAGGGTTTGGTCGTTACATGTTGGCACAAAGCATCAAGTTGGGCACATTACTACTTTTGGGCATGCTCTTTCATCTGAGAAGGGCCACGCTGAATTATTCATAGGATGGCCGCCATCTTGATTTAAAAAATGCCACCTATGATATCAAAGTGGTCCAAAGAAAATGCTCGTAACACCCTGTTAAATCCTACTAGATACTTGCAATTTGGCACATAGGTACTTTTGGACATGCTCTTTTATGTCAGACTAAAATACAGCCAGGATGGCCGCCATCTTAATTTTTTAAATGGCCACCGACAATATTGCAATAAAAAGAAAATGTTTATATTAATAACCAGTCAAATCATGCTAGATACTTGAAATTTAGACACACATGTCCTTTTTTCATTAGAAAGATTGTTTCACTAAATTGCAGTTAAGATGGCTAACATATTGATTTAGAAAGGGCCACCAACAATATTGTAGTGGTGCATAGAAAATGCTGTGAAAAATTAATAGATACAAATGTGCATGCTCTTATTGTTGGCAAGGTGCTTAGTAATTTGACAGGACCTAGATTATTGCCACCATACTTATTACAAGCCACACACAGATACAGATAGTGGTTAAAGTCACACTGACTACTTGATATCAAACTGATCTAAAGAGGTTCAAAAGTTTACATGTTGACATATAGTTATCTAAATTGAAATGACAGTATTGTTTCTTATTATCATACATTATAACATAACCCAACAAAGGTTTATAATGAAATCATTGTTTATTTTAACTTATAAGAACATTTTCTTCAATAGTGTCTTACATATGCACATTTTGATGAAATAACACTATTACAGAAAAACGACTTCATTAAATTATTGAATAATTACAGCTGAAAATGTCTTCATTAAATTTCTTCAGTAAATAACTTTATTTTAGATCACTTAGTGACTTCAATCACACATGCCAGCACATGGATATATGTATGCAGTTTACAGTTCAAAATAGGCATTTACGCAAATGCCCCATTCATAAACTTTAATTTCCTGCACAAGACATTATAAAATCTTGTATTAATTCGTGTATGGAACCAATGTTTGTTGTGGAATGTGTTCGAGTAAAGAAATTAGCTGAAAGAGCTTGGTTGAAATTTTTAAAGCATCAGTGACTGATGGAAAGGCTTTCCAGACTGACTTTTCCTAATAACCCCTTAGAACCCATGCAGGGGCATCGATTTCTCTTGATGGTTGGGGGGGGGGGGGGGGTGCAGGCCTACTTTGTCTATCCCACTTTGACTTTCCCTCGCTCGTACAAGTAGTAGCAGTTAATACATGGACACTGGCCAAGAGGTAAATTAATGGTGGATCACTTATGCCAAACTTATAAACTTGCACTGATATGCGATATCAAGTGTAAAGCTGTTTAACAAAGCAAAAATTTTCAAAAACAAATGTGTTTGAAAAAGGGTAATTTTTATTTGTGAATTTCAGGGGGAGGGGGGGGGGGGGTTGGTTGCATTGATCATCCCCCCCCCCCTTCTCAGAAAGTGTCATCCCCAAGTGAACCACAGATATTGCTGACTACACTCTTTGTAATTCTTACAGGCACCAAATGCCACATACAGTTGTACATCTTGAGGCATACTGTGAAGTTTATGTATAAGTCATGCATTATCACAATTGGATCAGTTTCAAGCACTGTCCAATGTCCACTGTGCTGTCCTGTTGCTTCATTACGATTGCACGCTGTAATGTATGATGGATGGAAGAAGCTTTAAGGTAATGGTAACAAGCAGGCCCTGATGATGAAGAAGAGCCTAACCTGGTGTGAAAATCTTTGTCTTCAAACTCAGGCTGTTGCTGCAAAACTTTTCTTGATTAACAAATGGAATAATTCTCTCTTGTTTGTTCTTTTGAAGAAGTACATTTCTCCTCACTCCTTTCCCCCCTTTTTTCTCTCTTCACTGTCTTCTCTATATATGGCCCTTACCATGTCCAGTCATGTCATTTGCAATTGTTCAGATTTGTCTCATCCATGGAGGGAACCCTTTATCAGCATAGTCACTGAATGTTGGTGCTTAACTCATACAGAGTGTATGACTGCAGCGCCATCAAAAAGATGAATTTTCATAGAAAAAGTTCTCAAGATCTCTGTCTCAGATTTTGATTGCAATATACATTCTGCCAAAGAAGTTGCAATCAATCTTTAGGTGCAGATACTTGACTCTTTGTTTTGCAGATGGGTTTCATAGGCCCATATTTAAAAAGCAGAAGTGGACCAGGAATGCTGGAACTTTTGTCTATATAAGTACTGTGCTAAAGGTGTCACCTCAAAGCCCAGCGACCTCATTATTTTGCTTGTTTACTCATCTAAACTAAATTAATAAATTTCTTATAGTCTATATATATTTATTAATAAAGGTCTAACAACGAAATGACAGAATGGTTAGATTTTCATGTGCTGAGTTTACAGAATTCTTGTGAAGCACAAATCTGAAAAGCAGGTAGTTCAGAAAAATTGCCTGAACTGAAAAAAATATGAATGCATTTCTCTCGTATTCAAATAATGTCCATAATTAAGTCGCTGGGATTTGAGGTGACAGCGCATAGTATAAACCTAATTCTTCAGTTTTCAGAACTGTGTTTGGCTTTTTTCCTGTTTGCCACTCTTGATATGACAGGCCATATTTAGAATCTCTCCTGAGTTAACAGTGTGAACAGGATATTACTGACTTGTATTATTAAGGTGAGATGCCAAAAAAAAAGACTCACTAGTACTGTTCCACTGCGTCAAAAAGATCAACAAAAATTCAGAGAGCCAGTTCAATGTGAAGCCCATCAAACATGATATCATTACAATTATATTCTTCACTCAGTTGCTGTGAGCCAATCAGAACACTTCATTTTCATCTAGTGTGTGTAATAAATTGGCCCAAACAGACTACACTAATATACTGTGATTTCAGTTTGATCATCAAAAACATTTTAATTTTAGCTTTTACGAAGTGGACACCATATTTCAATGGGAATGTTTCCTTTAATATCTCAAAAAGTTTCACAAAAAAAGTTTGTGTCAAACACAATTGCACCATAATACAAATATTAAGGAAAAGTCAACTTAACAATAAATACAAAATTATACATCTGTATACATGTACTAAAAGAATCATGCTGCCTCAAAATTTTTGAATTGTAATACAATAATTGCTTCATAAATACATATTGCCATAATATATTGCTGTAGGGCATATTGTAACCTGATATAATACAGCATGTTATATGAGCATAATAATCTGATAATGGACTATAACAAAGAAAAAGCCAAATTTGCAAAATGCAAAACATCAATTTTTGTTTAGAAAATTGTGTGCATAATTGAAATCTTCATGAGTATATGAATCAGAGATAAAAAAGGCTCCATAGGTGTAAAGTGGACACAATTGAGAAGGGTAGATGACAAGCTGATCACCGCAAAGTTTTCAAATGCCTCTTCACTTCGATAAGCCTGAGGCTACTGCGGCTGGGGCTGACCAGGTGTCCGTTAGATCGGCCGGGAAAGAAGACACAATGTCACAGATGTTTCTTGTCAGTCCTACTAACCTGAGAAAAATTGAATCAATACAACAAAATTAATGCAATTATATATAAATTTGTAAGACCTGAATTCAGTCAGACCTTCTACAGAATCGGCCTGAGCACAGGCATCACAATTGCCCTCTGGTGTAGGAAAACCCCCCAATAGTGGATTTTCATGGAAGGTTCTCTGTATTTCCACCAGGTGGCCAAAACAGAATACTGCAATTCTATTGGCTGAAAAAGTTCCCGCCCTTGGCTGTGATTGGCTGAAGCGAAGTGCATCCTAGCAGCAGTATTTTTAGTGCATTTTAATGTATATTTGACACTTTACCATTTAGTTGATGTTTGTTATTTTTCTGAGAAAGTTATATTTATGGAATCAGTTAGTTATTACCTACTGTGTCTGAAAAGCAAAATGAGTAATAAGACTTATGTCCTGCTGAATTCAGTGAAAAGACTCCATTCCCCCTTAGACCACTGACTGTTTTATAAGTATTAACAGTCAGCGGTCCAAGGGGGGGGGGGAGCAGTTGTGCTACACCAGAGGGCGATTGTGATGCATGTGGACCTGAGGGTCTGATGTTCTGCTTGTTGTTATGTCAAGTTTTATGCAAACTTTTTATAGTAAGTTTCCTACCAAATTCTCCACTCGTCAGGTAGAATAGGGCGAGCATTATCCTCTGTGACTTTGATGCATTCCTTAATGTTTTTGAAATTATTTTCAATGTCTTGTTTTGCAATGACCAAAGGTTCATAGGTGCCAATGTTGTTCAGAAGTTGCTGAAAGTAAAATACATACAATATGAATATTGAAGGCCTTTGGCAATACAAATTGACAATTGTACAGAATTACTACAGTAATTACACGGCCTTTGCAATGAAATTGGAAGTTAAAACAATAAGATCTATATAAAATGTATGTTGTTAATATGAAATAACAAGTGCTAAAAGTGTAGAATAGGACCCCAATAGCATGTGAATTTCATCAAAAGACATCCACAATGGGTACCATCTATAAATACATTCATGAAAATGTTATGCCACAATAGCATGTGAATTTCATCAAAAGGCACATGTGGTTTTCTTGATTTTTTGTTTCGTCCTTTTTTTAGTCACTAGACATTACTTTATAGCCCCTGATCCCATGCCATTTGATATACTTTTCAAAGCAACTTCTAGAATATTGGAGCATTTAATATTTACTGTAGAGGTATTATATTAATAAATATTAATTCGTAAATTGATTGAATATCAGATGGAATTACATAATCTATTTAAATCCTTTAATAGGACTAACCAAAAAAAAAAGTATTTTACTAATGTATTTTCACAGAGATTAAATTTTCACTCACAAATAAAACAGCCAGTTGATGAGCAATGTATTTGTGATTGTCGACCACCGACATATCATCTTGTAGTTGGTGACAAAGACTTAGAAGTTGGTGCAATTGAGCGACAGATGAAAAATAACCTGAAAGTAATTATAATGGATCAAATAATTGTACTTATTGTACAACAAATATATAATTGAAACACATGCAGATAATATAAGAAACAATTATAATTTTCTCACCATCCATGACAGTTGTGTTCTCAGGAAATACAGCATTTTCAGGACATTTTAAATAAGCCAAAGCTCGTGGATAAAGTTGGTCAGCACCAATGTGATAGAGGAAATCCTATAGAAAACATTTAAAAAGTCTTTTTTGAAAAATGTTATATTGACATTAATCAATTGACATGTATATCACATATTTATCAACAAGGTTTTTACCTTTCAAGACAATAGAAACTTTTAAGAGTACTTCGCTGGGTGGCAAACCATGTTTTGTGAAACTGCAGCAAATGAATTTTAGTTTTTAACTCCAAAATCTGTATATTAAAATTATAAAATGAGTGAACAACTTTTACATACCACCAAGGAAAATCTGGGATTCGGAAGCTTTTCAAAGTAAGCTGTTACATTTTTTCGAAGCACCATCGCTGGAAAAAAAGGCATACATTAATATTTTGCAGATTGATTACACAGCAAGAATTTATGGTAAAAATTAACTTTATTATTTTTGGAGAAAGGCGGGGTTGCCACTGGACCAGGAAAAGTCAGAGAATTCCATGGTCAGGGAAAAGTTGAGGAATTGTTTAAAGTTGTCATATTTAGAAATCTGGAAATTCTGGAAAAGGGTACTGCTGTCAGGGGGAAATTGTTTCTTTGTCAGCACATGCATTCAAAGCTTGCAACACTCCCACTGACAAAATTACAGAATTCGTCGTAGTTTCACATAATTGCATCATATAGTTACACTGTGATAAAAATGGCTTACAAATGTATGAATTTTCACGCATCTATTTCGTCAGGGAAATTTCAGAGAAAAGTCAGGGAATTCTGAAATTGCTAAAGAGTGGCAACCCTGAAAGTGTAATTTGCTGTAGAATTACCTTTGCTTTCAAATGAGTTGCTATATTGCCCATGTTCAATCCTTGCAGTCTTTATCTGAAAAAAAACAAGAAAGTATTCATATCTTTTGACAAATAATATATATATATAGGACTTGTCATTGATATGCAGGCTATAGGTGTTTTTTTTTTATGAGGAAAAGGTACATACTTGTGCCAGCTCTTTTTTGCAAAGCAAATCCAGTTGTGACACAATGGCAAGAATGCTTAATGTTATTCCATTTGCATCTGTTTGACCAACACGTAGTGGATCATCTAAACAGTCTTCAACTGAAAAAGAAAGTGCACTGTTTGACTTAAGCATACAGTTCCAACCTGCCGGCTCACGTGCAGCACGACAAAAATAATTCTTAGTGATTAGAATTAAGAAAAACCAAACACACGCAGTAACTTCCAATATTGCAATCACCCCTTGTCATATCAAAGCCATCGGAGCAGCCACTGTCAAGGGCTAGGCCACAAGCCCTAGGCCACAAGCCCTGACTTGGCAGAAACCTTAGAAGCCTGAATTTAAATTAAAGGATTGCACCTTTTGCATGATTGCACCTTTGATATGACAAGGGGTGATTGCAATATTGGAAGGAGTGTAACTGCGTGTGTTTGGTTTTTCTTAATTCTAATCACTAAGAATTATGACTTTATCTTTACCATGGCATTGGCTGAAAGATGAAGTCTTGGCTAGCAGGTGCCCCTCCCCCTTTTAAACACTCGAATAAATCACCTTTAAAAGATGGATCGTAGGCAATAAGTGATGCCATGGGTTCACAATAGAGCAGGATACTCATTTCTAGTATATCGCAGCGGATCAATTCACATGCTGCCAAATAAACCGCAAAATGTGCCAGTGACAGCTGTCAATTTCTGCTGGTTGCCAATAAACAAATGGCGTGTGATTGTGCTTTTATTGTCGTATTTTCCGATATTACAAAAATGTAGAAGTTGATGAATTAGCACTTTTGTTTGAATGAAAAATTACATAATCTTTATATCTTCAAATTAATAAAATATTCTTTAATTAGAAATATCTTAATCAAAAGATATCATAGATAGGTGGCGTGACGTTAGCTCCGATCATGACGCCATCTGTCGGATATGATAATTTTGTGTTGACAAAACGTGGAAGACGAAGTTGCTGGAAGAGGGTGCACTATTTTGATTTTACCTATCCAGAGCTTAATTGACTGGTTTTCTCAGGTAAGAAAATAAGCTAATGCATAATGGACCTTTCTGTGCTGATTAGTGGCAATGACACGCGGTTATTTTGTTGTACCAGTTCGATAAATAATTTGGTTGATTCTGGGTCTGTTTTGGTCATATGACAAACAGTAATTGCCTTTTTGTTTGTCACTTCGTGCTATTATCTTCAGTCTTGTCATGATTCAACATTCAATGTCTTGGAAGTAATTATCACGGACTACTTTAGTTGCAAACTATATATAGAAAATGGAATAACTCGCGACTGATCACTGATAATTTTATTGCCATGGCATGGATGTTTTGACTGCTATGTCACATGTGGTTAAATGCTGTCTTTTTACCAAATTTGAGTATTCATGTACCTATGAGTATTTAAGTTGTAATATTTGGCCGTCAGTTATTATTCAAACTTGACAGTGAGGTCCTTTTTATTTTTCAGAATATTATGGCATTTGAAATTGCAAAGGCTGGATGGCTTTTCCGACAGAGTAAGTTGAATACTGATAATATTTTCATAGATATTGCATCAAAGAATGTGTCTTACAGTGTCAGCAGTTATTGAGTATTACATATTCAATTTAATTTTTTGTAATTTTGAAATAGTAATTCTTGTGTCATGTATTAATATTTCAGTTTTATAGATCATGTCACATAGTTCTAATGTTTACCAGTTTACTTATATGTGAATTTAGCAATTTTTTTGGTTGGTATATACTGTAACAGAGGGTATTATCGACAGGGCGGGTATTTTCAACACTTAAATTAGTTTGTTAAAATAAATAATAACCTCTCTCAACCTATTCCCCTGGAATTGACTCTATTCTGTTCTCCATACATTACAGTATACCTACAGTTAGTTTCATAAAATATGGTCGACTCTAGCTGTCTGTAGTGACCTGTACCTGGCTGTGGTCTTAAACTGCTAAAACCAGCTGCTTCTGTCCACTTCTATAGCTAATAATCGGCTTACAATTACCACTACATAAATAAAATTACCACTACATAAATATAAATCTTGGTAAATGTAAGAAATTAATATATCATAAATAAGTATTTTTAGATCCGGTTTGAGTAACCAGCTATAACAGCTTAGTCTAGTTTAAATTTGACGAGCCATTTTTAATGAAACTAACTGTATATGGTGCAAGTACTGACATTATTGTTTCTATTAAAGTTGAGATGCTCTTCTTTTGATTAGGTTCGGTGCTTAAAAGATGGAAAAAGAACTGGTTTGTTCTGTACCAAGATGGCATGCTGAGATATTTTGAAAACCAAGATGACCCAACTGCGGAGGAGGCCTTCATGATGAAGGCTAAATGCCTTGGATTGGTCACCGGCCTAAATGTAAGTAAGCTTGCCTATGTTAAACGTGCCCAAGTTTAACCAAAAGTTAACAGCACACTTAGATGCTTAATTATTTGTTTATACATTGTCTAACTGGAATTGAATTAGGTGGTCAATTGGGATTTGACTTAGGCTAGGGTTACTGTACTGCTGTATATTAATGAAAAATGTTAGAGCGATTTTCAATATCCTAATCTAGACAGAACTGAGATGTCTTGTAGTATAAACATTATGCCAACTTTAGATGTCTTTTGGTTACACAGTGCTTTGGACAGAGCTGTAAAGTTACTATGATGTCATATTAAGAATAAAATGTGAAAGAGTCCCGCTGTTGAAGTAACAGGGTAGGCCTCCCCAGTATTTACCTTGAAAGTTTATTATGTAATTTTTTCAATACTACGTAGTAAGTCAGTGAAATATGAACATCACATCTACATGTATCATAAATCAACCTAAATAATCTTTACTGAGTAACTTCGTTTCCTTTTTGTGCATTTGCAGGTAGAGGGTGTGTCGCTCCCTCCAGGTCATGGACGGAGCTGTTTGCTGCAAGTTTCCTTCACGGACACAAAGCTGAATTTGTGTGCGGAATCGCCAGATGATATGAAGTGAGTGGAATTCTTGAATAGTACGATCTATAGGGCTGGCCAGTTTTTGTGTGACCTTGTACCAGGAAGTACTAATGATGTCACCATTGCACAATACATTGTACTACATAGGTAGTAATTAAGCTGTGGTGGCATCATGTATTGTATTATTGATACCGGGTACAAGGTCACACATGAACTGACCAGCCCTGTATACAGTTATCTATCTCGTGATGAAAGTAGTTGTTGGTTTTGTTAACACCCAATTTCAAAGACTTGGAAAATTCAGAGGACATCATGTGAATCCAGGACTCCCATTGGCTATGGTAGTCTCTCAACCAATGAGTGTCCCTACATTCACATGACGTCCTCTGGAGTTTAGTTTCCAAATCTGTGAGTTAAGCTGTAAAGCCAGCGCTTGGGCAGATTATCAAAGTGTTGTAAGCTTGCATATTTGTGCAGTATAATGGATACCCACTGACTTTGATCATAACAGTCTACAGCCTCTCTTCAGATTAACTGTATTTCTCACTAACAAATTATTAATTTTTGTCTAATATTTCAGTGCCTGGCAAATTTCTCTGGAACAAGCCCGTGTTTTACCCAATCCACCTAACACGGTGCATGTGCGACAAGTGAATTCCTATGGAGGAGGAGCAAATTCGGTTGTGTATCAGTACCCCCCAGGTTACCTGCCTCCTCCATACAGTAAGTAATTTCTTCATCATTCCATTCATGTATATTTGTAAACTTTAATTAACAAGATGTGGTTATGCCTTCATAATGCTGAGTGATGTTTATGTCACCATACAAGCGTTCTATGTTTTCAATAATTCGCTTAAAAATCCACACAAATGAGAATGACAGATTGTATTAGTTTCCAAGGTGAACATGAAATACAGTTTAATAAAATTTTAAAAGATAGGAGCTATAGGGGATAAGAGGAAATGAAAACCCATTTTTTCAGAACTTCCTATGACCAGTATGGTTCTTTAACCCAAATGCTGGTGTGCAGAAATCATGTCTTATATAGGTGCTATGCAAATATATATTTATTTATAATATTTATTTTATGGATAAAGAGGATTTTATGAAAAGTTTGATAAGGGCTGTTTCATTTTAAAAAAGGGGGGGGGGGGCGACCTGAAGGGGGGGGGGGGAGGAGGAGGGTGTCTGTCAAAAACAAGATAGCAGGTGGGGTCTAAACATTTTCAGGTCCACCATTTGTATTGCAGGGGGGAGCCCTCATTTTTAAATGGAACAGCCCTTCATAGTTAAACTTTAGAAGCAAGGTCAAATTTACTTCATTTGTGTATAAGATATTTTATAGATTCCTCTTGGTTCCAGTGACTGATGGAGTGCCAGTTGTCCCGGGACAAACAACAGTGATTTATGCCGATCGTCCCGATTACTACCGGCGAGGCTATGGTGGCGGCAACATGGCAACGGGCATGCTAGCGGGTGCGGCTATTGGCACAATGATGTGGGGTCCTTTGCTATGGTGGTAAATGGATCTACATAATCTTTTAAAAACCATTCTCGCATTTCACCATTGACTTTACCACAAGTGTTTACTGCAGATAAAATTTCTCTTTACAAGTGTTTTTATGTCTTCTCTATTTTGTACAATTGTCAGTTTTTATGTCTTCTCTATTATATATAATTGTCAGTATGGGTTGTTTTTCTGCTTTATTTCTGGATGGTCATGTTTTTGTATTGGTGCTCTTACATAAAGAATATTAAAGATATATGATCATGTTTTCACAACATGGAAAATTATGTACTATGTGTTATGTATATAATTGTGATTAATATTAACCAGGTGTTTGAATAATGTAACCAAATGTTTGTTATTTCATATATCTATTGTATAAATCAGATGTTATAATTGTGCCATTTTTTCATAATCTCTGCAAATTAATTGTATTGCCTAGTATTATGAACATACGATACCATGTTAGATTATGCCCATAAAGGTAATATAATGTCAGATTTATATGCTCCGGAAAAAGTTCAGTATAGCAGACCCAGATTTGTGACCTTATTTAGCGAGCCTCTTTGCTATGCTTATGACTTCAAATGCTTGATTTCAATGAATGACGTCACAAACATATGACAGCGGTTTAATTTTTCAAGGCAGGATCCATTAATTTTTTTCTTTTCCCCAAACCCCCACTATCCATCACAATAGCTCTTCTCGTTGCACTATAACTACAAAACTTGGTAAAAAAAAGTGATATATTTATATTCCTTGGACGCCAAATATGTACATAAATTTGGGTTGCCTATACTGCACTTAATCCGATGCCCCTTGTTATATGATGGGCAGAAGGTTCAGAACTGTCTTTTGAGGAATAAGAATTCTATTCTGCTATTCAGAGCTTACATCATTAATCTTGAAACAAAACACCAAAGCTCAATCATTCCCAGCTAGGTAATGTTTGCATGTAAATATTTAGTATTGTTTGCATGTACGTCTGTTTTATGGGAATAAATTCATGTGGCATTAAAGCTTGTGTTTAGTCGTGAGAGCAGAAAAGGGAAGCAGTGGACAAAAAGAGCTGTGTCACTGCATTTTACAGATTCTAGCACACCAAACAAACACTGTGGACACTGACTTCATGCGATCAATAGTGGATTTTCACAAAAGGTTCTCTATATTTCCACCAGGTAGCTATGACAGAATATTGGCTGAGAAAGTTCACGCACTTGGCTGTGATTGGCTGAGGCAAAGTGCATCCTAGCAGCAGTATTTTTAGTGCATTTTAATGTATATTTGACACGTTATCATTCAGTTGATATTTGTTATTTTTCTGAGAAAGTTATAATTTTTTAATAAGCATGATAAGTCAGTGATTATCTTCTATGTCTGAAAAGCAAAATGAGTAATAAGAGAAAAAGGACTTATGTCTTGCTGAACTCAGAGCTGCTCAGTGAAAAGACTCAATGCGGAATAATTTTTGACAGCCTTTTTTTTTCTTCATTCGAGACCTACTGCTGGTGATTCACCTGCTAGAAATTCACCTGGTTGGGCTAGCCCATACACTTCTAAGCGTTAAGGGCTAAATCAAAACAATTTTGCTTCACAAAATTAATACTGAAAGTAGCTCTGCCATGTGGTCTACTGCTTAAGGCCCTGGCCATCTCTGCTGAAGGTGTTGTCAAACTTATCATTTTTTATAAGCACATTTAAAGACCCCACTTATGGTGATATATACCACATCATCTGCCACTTGGGCCTTGTATATAACAGTGTAACACAGGAACGGATTTTTCTTTCCCATTTGGTCATTGTTGGCAGTATGCCCCTATATAGTACACCCTAAGACCACCACCCTTTAATGCTGGATTGAACTTAATAAGACGACCGCCTGAGTAGTTAAAGGATTTTTAAGTGGAGTTCCAGTGACACAAGGAATGTATGGATGGTGAAGAAATACTCTGAAACTCCCCGAATTTCGCTGTATGTGGCAAATTTCACGGAGTACATCATAAAAGTGGACTATTTTCATAGGTCACCAAATAACACTGAAAGCCCTGGGTACAAGCTAAGAGCTGGTATCGAGCTCTCTGGTCATAACTCCTACTGGTATTCAGCTCTTTCAATTCAATTCTTTGCTGGTGGTGCCTTGTGATCGAAGTATGTGCTGGAGCCAGTAATAGACCCCACCGATGGGGTTAAGGTGTATCACCATACATTAGCCTCTGGCAGCAGGTCATATAAGCTGTAAAACCAAGCTTCAGACCATTAGCATTGAGATAATTTCAATTACCTAGACATTTGAAGAACACAGATTTCTATTATATGTATGAACAGTTAATAAAACTATTTATATTATTATGTTCAAGTGAGAGTCAGTCATTGCAGCATAACCCACAAAAAATAAAACCAAGCTTAAGTAGATTTATTTATTGGCATGTTGTTTATCTCACAATTTTTTACAATAAAACTTAGTCAGAAACATTTACTCTGAGAAACATTAGGAAAACCTACACATGCATACGAGTGCACTAAAATTAAATTAACCACGAGAGAAAAACTGTCCAAAATCCTGATTACAATTTCAACATTGGAAATTACACCACACACTTTTTTTTTACAAAAAAAACAAAACAAAAAACATTCATGATGTAGTTGTCTAGTTCAAAAGTTCAATATTTCCAAGGCATTGATAATTTTCAGCATAAAGACAGTAGTAAAAATGTATATACAACATGCGAAAAAATAGGCATGGCAAGGATGGTATATATATATATATATATATATCCATCAGTTAACTCATATGTGGACGGAATGAAGTGCAACATTACATTTGCAAAAATTTAACACAATTAATGATAAAATTGGATTGATTAATAAATATGCATTGCAATACAACATTTAAATTAACAATAAATAGCATAACAATAATTCTGATTCATATTCAGATTGATAATCATCAACTGTGTTACATAATATACTTGATAATCGCACTGGAAAAGCTCAAACATAACACTTATTATGTAAAAACATTGTACTGTCGTACATTTTCATTGTATGTATAAGTATAACAGGCGTAATCATGGAATGGTATCTGATATGCATATAATTAATACAAAAACTCATATGGAGCACTTTTGAATCATTAATACGGCAATAAATTATACAGGTATAACATGCTAATGCAATTAAATCTTAAACATTTGCATGACAGCAGTCTAACATTGCAATACAAAGAAAACGTCAGCAGATTTTACAATAACAAATTTGCATCAATAATTGCATAATTAAGAAAAAAAACAATAACTTGTGACTACTTAATCGTCGTCATGTACGAGCAGATTTCCACAATAATATTCGCTAACATTGCCTATAAATGATAGCACTGTCTAAATACTGATAAAATAAGTTTATGCTGGCAATTGGCAATAAATGGTATTGAATAATACACATTCTGATCTAATTATAAAATGAGATCATGTCCCTTCCTTTCCTTCTACATGTATTCTGAAACCTTCTTTGATTTTAAGCTGCCAAACTTAGTCACTTTATAGTTACCTATAGCTGTATAGTCATGATATAAAGATGGACGGATTTAATATCTCATACAATAACGATTCCTCTGTTTTAGTTGAGGTGGAAACTCTATCTTAATTTTCCTATGCATTTCATCATAATAATGGTATGAGAGTTCAGTTAAAACTTGCGTACATTTTACAAATTCATTAGTTCACACATTTCGAACACAATGCGTTGGTTTCGCTTCATCTACCTGAACAATTCAATTTCTCAGTGGCACCAAATTTTGATTTCCGAGTCTTTTGTTCATCGCCAGATCCTGCAAGTGTTGTCTTTGCTTCCTATAAATCATTAAGTTAAAGCAAAAAATATTAATAACAAACAATGACACAGGTATTTTATACATTGAATTATTTCTATTGATAATAGCATAGCCACAAAGTGTCAAAACTGCTAGGAAAACGCTGCAATGACCTTGCAGCGTTGCATGTTTTTTGGGTGTCTATCTACTATCTATTTGCTCACGTCTCTGCTATCTCTGCTATCCCACTGAATTTCTGTCCATGCAATATCCAGAACTGTGTTTAATCCCTAACTATCATGCCACCTTGCCGACCATAGCTACATAGTTATTGCCATGGAAATAAGACTTAACCAGCTTAACCACAAAACCCACATCACAGTTCATCTAAAACTTTCACAAATTTACGACTGAATAACTTAAATAGATGATGAGTCCTTTACAAACCTGTAATGATAGTATTTCCTTCATAGTTGAAAGCACAGCTGAAAATCTCATCTGTATGGCCCTCCAAGACTTGCTTGCATTCACCTGACTCTGGGTCCCAAATTCTGGCAGTTTTGTCCGAGCTGGCGGTCAGTACTCTCGTCCCTTGAGGATTGAAGGTAATCTGGATAATGAACAATAAGTAACCACAAGGTTATAAAGAAAATTTTCAGCTGGATATTTAAACATTTATATACACTATTAACAAAACAATTTTGTGAATGATTGACTGACCATTGTATCTGAACTTTTTCAAGCAATACAAAATGTAGTTACAATGCTAGGGCAGTCACAGCTATGCACTCCCACTATTGATAACCTATTAGAAAATTTAATATTTAGATAATGTATTCACTTGCCTTAGATATCTCCCCCTCATGTCCTTCCATCTTGCTTATAAGTTGGTGAGTGGTGACATTATAGCACCGCGCTGTGCTGTCCGCAGATGCTGTGAGTAGGTATTGTCCTGTGTAATCGAAAGATATATCCAGGACCTCATCATCATGACCTCGTAAGACACCAATGCATTGACCTGGCGACAAAAAATGACAAAACCATCACCATCAAGTATCTATAAAGAAGAGGAACAGTACAGTCTTCTGATGTTTCTTGATATTTTAGACAGATTAATTGAAAGCAAAGTGTCACGATACACCAGAAAATAATGGAGTGAACCAAACAGAAGACAGTTAAAATTACTATATTCAAATGAAAACATAAATCTATAGCTTTTGCTTTACCGTCATCAAAGTTCCAGAGTCGACAAGTCTTATCCATGGATCCTGTGGCTATAAGCGAACAATCCCAGTTGAATTGAGCACTGCTAATCTCTGCCCCGTGACCGATCAGCGTATGAACACGTCTGAAGAAAAGGAAATTCACAGGTAGAATAAAACTCACGACTCAAGATAATATGATCAATAATTGATATTTAACCTTGAAGGTAGCACAAACTTACTGGCCAGTTCTGACATCCCATAATGAAACGGTGTGATCAAAAGACCCTGTTAAAATGTGAGTTCCCGTTGTGTTGAATGCTAAAGAAATGATTTCTGCTGTGTGGCCCTGAAAATTAAGAAAAAAAAATCTGATAATTCTTTTCAAATGATGAATAGTACATGACAACCGACCACACATTGACGTAGCTTTAATTGCAGTCACTTAGCTGAAACAGTATTAAATAATTGCATGGAATGCTCACCGCCAGAGTACATAGTTCGGCACCAGTCTGCACATCCCATAATTTGGCAGTAGAGTCCATGCTTCCAGTGGCGATAATTGTGCTTTGCGGGTTGAAGGACAGGCACACCTGGAAAACATTTGATATGTTTGCTTAGGATGATGATCCCAATAGGAAAGACACATGCACACATGGGGCTGTTCCATTAAAAAGGAGGAGAGAGAAAATTTTCAGACTCCCCCCCAACCCCCGCTTTTTGTTTCATGACAGACCCCCCCCCCCCCCCCCCCAATCTTCACCACCTCCCCCCCCCCCCCTTTTTCTTAAATGGAACAACCCTTGCTACTTCAATATTGGTTTGTGTAGGTCGAATCACTGATATCAAAATGTCACAAACTTCTATCATGTCTCAATAACTTCAGGAAATTGTGATGACGGTAAAGATAATAATATACTGTAAAATATAATAATAGCTTCAACCAGCAAAAGTAGAAAATATTTAATCATTACACACAAGATCAAATGCTTTGGGAATGACCATTTGTTGACTTTTACAACTTTTTACAACATCATAAAAACTGCATTTAGGAATCACCATTCAAGATAGACTTACTATTTCAGCATTGTGTCCGCGGAAAGTGTGATAGCATTTTCCGCTTTCTGTGCTCCACAATTTGCAAGTTCTGTCAAAGGACCCTGTGGCAATCTTGTCCCTGTTTGTAAAACAAAAATTAACATTCAGATTTTGTAAAAAAAAAACATTCAGATTTTGCCAATTTTGTAAAAAATAACATTCAGATTTTGCCAATTTTGTAAAAAATAACATTCAGATGTTGCCAATTTCTTGTGGTCTCAATTAAGTGACGGCAGAGTTTCTAGTTTATAGTAATTGGAATTAAGATTTTTATCATGACAAATTCACACATACTAACATAAGAATAACCATATCATGTAAAATTGAGTTAAGTTCATCAATTTAGCACAGACAATTTTATTGTGTCATGACACAAATATATATATATTTTTTTTGCTTTTTTATTTTTTTGTTACTATATAATCAATTTTAATTGTTAAACATAATAGGGGATACATCCAACCTTAGGTAATGTTATTTTGTAAGTACTCGGATGTATCCCCTGCCAACACATTATATATTTATTATTATATCACATTGCATTTATTTATACTTGTAAACCAATGTACTGGAGCATTGGGAAATAAAATGTCGAAATGTCTAAATGCAACACAGTCCTGCAAACGAACCGTCATCATCAAAATACGTACCCATAAGGATTGTTGAAAGCAATGGCATAGACAACATTCCGATGACCCTCTAGAGTGTGAAGTTCTTCTCCTGAGGCTGTGTCCCACACTTTGCAAGTTCGGTCGTAACTACCGGTGATGAAACTGAAAATAGATAATCAAACGCCATGACTTTAGCTAGTGTCTCAATGTATCTTCCAAACCCACAAAAATAAGATCAGAGAAAACATTGCAAGTGCAACATTATTTATAGCCATGCATCTTAGGGCATTGACATCATTGATATAAAGAATTTTCCACATTGTGTAACGTGGTAAATGACATACTTAGAACCAGATTTATTGAAGGCAACATTGGTCAGTGGAAGAATATGCGCTCGTAGCACCTTGAATAAGTAGAAATGTCGCTGCTCATCTCCTCTTGCTAATTTTTCTTGCAGTCCTGGTCATTGTCAAGGAATAATCCACTGTCTCAGTTCGCAATTATCATACTTATTACACAATACACATCATAAGTATTTAGCATGTACAATATGAAAATAACATGAAAGTTTGCAGATGAAAAAATAATTTATTATTATTATACTTAACCATTAATATTACATTCTGAATATGACTTTCAGAGTTTACTTTCTGCCCAGGGCTCAACATAAACACTTGTCTTGTGTCTTTTGCAAGCGAAAATTTGAGGAAGATCACAGAAACATTCATTTTTTTAATGAAAATAACCAAGTGCATCAATTTTTCAGGCAATTAAATCACAAATACCTTATTGTCAACTTCAAGCCCAACCCCTGCCTTTAACATGTTTAATCAACAATACATGAACCGCAACTACTACACAGAACATCAAATACAATTATCCTCAGTAAAATCAAACATCTAACATCTAACTTAGTAAGTCCCTATTTATTTTTAAATTAGGGCATGCAAGGCAATAAAGCACAAATTCTCATAAAGCCTTATTAAAGGATACGTATAACCAGTTTTCGAACTTGTTCAGTTTTTGTTGCAGTTATCAGTGGCTCCTTCCTGGAAATTTCATCCACAACAGCGTCAGCATCGGTTCTGAAACAGTGAAAGATGCAATAAATAAATAAAGCATTAGAATCGACAAACTCAGAAAATTATGATTAAAAAAAAAGCTCGCGAACACTGCACAATTTTGATATATATTTATCTAGAATTGTCAATTATCACATGATAATAAAGCCGTAAAAAATCTATAATGTATACAAATGGGTATACAGCATCAAAGATCACAGCCAATGAATGACCAGCAGACATAGCATTACTAGCATTGCAGAAAGATCCAGATCTATCGAAGTGCAACAGATCAATGACTTATGCAAATTGCATATTTCACAAAACAGAAGCAAACATACTCAGGTTTTAGGTCTAGTAAGTCAATCGATTTCGTTTTGAGGAGGCCCTTCTGTTCGTATTCGAGAATAATTCCTGGAAAATAACAGTTCAGTCGTTTAGCTAAATATTCACTGTGCTGCGACTTGCCCAAATTCAATGCATGCAGACGATCGAATTTTTAATGACAATCGTTTTCCGTTTAACAGTTTTAACCAGTTAACACAGATATATCTTTAATCTTTAGAATACTCATACCAACAAACTTAGTAAACTGCGAGAATTGTTTTACCTGGAGGGTAATATCTTAGCAAAAATCGCTTGAGTTTCATCTTGACCGAACTTCTGGCGTCCTTGCCAACACAGCGCAATATGGCGGATCTCCAAGGAGAGGGCGCTGCGGTCAGCAGGTGCTTGTGGCCCCCTAGTGGACAAATGCAAATTCACAGAATAAGCTGCACACTACCCATACACCATTGTTCTGACACGTTTAAGTAAAGTAAATTAGAATGCATACGATAGACACGTACAGCTGTTTGCAACGACGTGCAGTTCAGCTTTAATTCAATGCAAGGGGCTAACACTGGGAGTGTCCATCACATATTCAATCACTGTCCACAAGCTCCCCATTTACACCTGGGTTTAGTATATACTCTAGCACGCAGGGGCTCGAACCCACAACCTCGCAGTGTGGCAGACAACGTCATGACCACTAGACCATGTTCCAGCCCACTGTACGTGGCGTCAACCCAATAACGGTCAATACCATGGAACATTTTAGAGCAATCAAAAGCTAGTCCACAGCACTGAATCCTTAAGCTGCTTAATGCGAGCGAAATGAGTAGTCGAAGCCACATAGAGCGCATTATCCCTCGGGGACATGACTTAATACTTCAGCCTGGGCAAAAGGGTGGCCCCTGTACATTCCAGTGTGGATATGAATAATATCCAAAGGATCATTTTAATATACATGTAATTATTATCTCAATATCACAATGTATTGTTGTATATTCTCTATCTTTAATTTGTACCAGCTCGATAAGCATATATGCTTCTTCTGGTAAATAAACATACAAACAAACTTGGACCTCATTGCTTTACCTAACACTTTCATTCTAAAAACACGACAAAAACATTTCAACCATATTTAGCACATTTTTATTGAAATACCAACTGAATGACAACTGATCATACTATTGTCAGCAAACAGTCTCCCCCAAATACACACCAAAACTGTTCAATCTACAGCAGATCATTAGTAATATTACAAAAGGTATGGTTCAACCATAAGAATTCTGATGCAGTGAAACAAGCAGCAACTGCAGAGCAAGTAAACAAAGCTAATTACAGAATAGCAGATTAACAAAATATTTTTCCGCAAGTAGAAATACTACATCATGAGGAAAACAAGTATTGTTGTTTTTGAAGATGTTATAATTAAATAACCTTCAGTGGTTGTAATTTGCTGGTAATCCAACAAACAATTTTGACTTGCGATTACAGCGTTCTTGAAAACAAATTTGGAATATTTATGACACTGAATCACAGCATATCGATTTGCGACAAACTTTTCACTTGAAAGTGATCGAGTTTCAATTGTTCAAGAGACTACATCCTCATTTAGCAAGCCTTTTTACTTAGAAACACCTGAACAACCCAAGAACATCATCCACAAGCAGGATTTTTCTTCCGAATACCATAAATCAAATTTACAAAGTTGTGTGGCAATTATGTTAAGCATTATCTCTGACTGCAACAATCTTGTTTGGAATAAAGAACAAATCTTCTATTAAAAGTATACAATGAATAAACACAACAAAATACAAAGATGAAAAAGAAATTTTGTCAACTTTTTAACAACGTACTCCATGGAGTCTACACTGTGCTTATGTATAGTGATTTTGTTATTATTCATTTTTTTCTATATATGTTTTTTTTTTTTGGGAGTGATATTTTTAAGTACTCGGACATTGCACTACCTCAAAAGCCGATGTTAAATGATTTTGTAAGAAGCCGATATTGGTCTCTCTCATTCTCCAGCAAATTCTACGCAAGTCCACAATTTTACGTTCATCATCATATATGCTCACAATTGCAGCTAGAGTCATGGAATATCTGCTACTACTGGAAAGCGTCTTATTCGACTTGCACTCATTATTACACAATTCATAACAGCGTATCATCAGTACAATAATCACTTTAGTCTGTCTACAATAATTGTTCAAAACATCATCAGAAACACTCTCTTTATAAAGCATGGACAACTCACTGCAATACAGGACGTTAAGTGGCTTGGTTTGAATCACAAAATCGAAGTAGAGTAATATATGTGTGGCTCCGTAATCACAGAAAGATTAGAGAGAGTCACTTGAATAGACTGTTCTACACTGTACAATGTACACAATATATGGCAACAACAATGTCAGCATCACTTTTTATAATCCGCAGGGTGAATTTACATCAATGAGCATTCAAGTATATATAATACCACGAAAGTCGTCATTTGCAGAATCCACTGCAGGAGAACTGTCCGAGGTACACCTCCTCCTGGTGGTGATTTGGTAAATTAAATGCTCAAATGCCACCTAGTGTATAAGCCGAGAACTATGACAAGTGGAAACTACGCTGTCCTTCCCGTGCCGCCAAGTCCAATTTTGATTTCAAGACTTCTACAGAACTGTAGTCGGGCAACTTCAAGTAATTCACACATGTCATCACAGAAGGTAGGAAAGAGTCTGGGTTCTCATTTGGTTCAAAGGTTTTGCGTACAATCGTCAAAGGAGGGTTGAGACTGCGAAGACCTGGAATAAACAGAAAATATTAAAGTCACTTGGTTACACTGGACCATTATACATACATCTAGTAGAAACATAACATTACCTAGCACATTTCACACACAAATTTTACTGAAACTGACCTATTAACAGTACCCTCGGCAAAGTTTGAAGCAAAATGCCAATTCTAATTTTAATGTATATCATCTACAATGTTTACCATAAGTTTAAAAAAAAACACTCACCTCCAACAGGCAGCCTCGGTGATCCTGTTACAAACTGCAGGAAGCTTCTGCGCTCGTCCTGTTTGTAAGACGACAAGATCTCAAACAGTGACTTGACAGCTCTCGAGTCGTGTGTGTAACCATGGTCGGGTCGACAGCATTCCATTAACTGTTTCATGTCCCAAATGTCTTTGTCTGTTCCGCAGAACAGTTGTTCTAGCTCCTCTGGGTAGAACAAGTTGAGGTATGCCAAGGAGAACACAGACTCAAATCCCTCCCGTAAAGCTTCAAATTGACGGTAGACTCCTTCCACTAACGTCCAGTGGATGACGAGCTGCGGAAACAAAGCATGTGGAACTTGTAAACAAATTTCCCCAGAAAGCGAGTGGACCAAATCATTGTCGGCAAAATATTTTTTCAATAGTCAGACAAAGTGTCAGACACAACATAATTTCATGTCTGACATTTGAGCATCTTGTCTGACTAAACTTAAAGAACTATTTTGCACCCAGGTTATACTTAACATGAGATTCAATATTTCATTGAACATACTATCATTATTACATGTACATAATTATACATACATCTGCATCTCTCTATCACTTATAGAAGTGGAATTCGAATATTTCTCAACTGATATCTTTGAGGTAAATCTCTGTCAAGGGCAAACCCAGCAAACCTTAAGACATTGCTTAAATCTGGGCCATTATTTCTTGCTACATTGTTGTATTGCTACAAAATTGGTCAGTCATTGAGATTTTAACCAATTAAATTAAACTTTGCAATGTCCCTCTCACTCAACACATTGGCCAATGAGCTTCTTAAATAGGCTGATAATTTGTCAGATGTCTACATAGCCTACTGTCGGACAATTAATGTTTTTGTAAAATCCAGTGTCCGAGGTGATTTCGCGGACACTGGACCAAAATACATATTGACTGCTGTCCATCTCAAACAGCCAACTCCATTTATCGCAACTCATATATTTAAACAAAGAATCACCAATGAATTATACTACAGAGGCAGCCAATCTTATCTATTAATCTGTCGAAATAAGGCACTAAATTAAACTCATATAGTAGAAGTCTAAGCTAATTACCAGCCATTACAAATAAGGTCATCAAGCAGACCATTCAAATGTCACTACACTCATTAATATATCTATTTATTCCAAGTCTGCACCTACCTTCAAATACTCCTCCAAATTGTAGAGAGTGACAGCAGTGTCTTTACCACCTTTCTTCAGTTCAATATGGGGATATCCAGGCAGTACAAAGTCCAATCCAAGATCTTCAATACTACAACCGTCCACAGATAAGCTCTCTATGGCCAGCTGACGACTCTCAGGGGTCTGCAATATTAAAGAGTAGTTAAAGTTCATGATAAAGTTACAGGAAACAGCGTATTTATAGCCTTGATTCACTACACAAACTAATACATTTAATTGACCACACAAGTTCACCAACATTACTATTTTCATAACGATACCCATCTCAACCCATTATAATCAACAATGATAACCAACTGCCCCATAAAGCAACACCTGATCATGTCAATTACTAATTGCTCAACAAGGACCTGACTTACATGAGAGCGGTCAGTCTCGATGCGTTTCTTGTGCCTCAGAACTTCTTCCAGTTGAGAGAAAGACTTGGCTAGTGTTGGGTCAATGTATTGCAGATCTGCTGGGGTTAACGTGTGTTCTTGCCTCAACAGCCATTTGTAGAACACAAGACTAAGTGGTATATCCATCTGCAATGAATGTGTACATAATTAGTGAATTAGTTGGTTGATAAGACTTCAACATGCAGATAATAAACGTTTCTTAGAAAGATTAGTCTTCCTATTCTCATAAAAAATGTATTGAAACACTGCATGTATAATAAATGTTCTTCATGACCAAGAATCTGGTACCAATATAAATCCATCTATGATGTCCTTCACAGGTCTTACTTTCATCACAACAATTAAGTAGCAATTTGAGACAAAGCAACATACCATTCTGGAGTCCATGATAGCTTTGGCCATGAATTTACCCATGAATCGGTATTTACTCTTGATCTTGGAGACAACTGCCGACTTGGTGTGTCGTCCTAGCGGAGCAGGGAATAGTCCTGATGACGAGAACATGTACATGACCCCATCTTCTCCACCTAAGAAAACAAGAGATGACATATGCATTAATTCATGTAAGCAATATTAGACTGCCCTAACTGTAACATATGCTACTTTTCTAAAAAATGTAACAACTGTCCAGTGCATATAAATGGGTACATGTCATGAACTTTATTTTAATCCAAAAACTGGGTCACGACAATTCATTAATATTCCTTAATTTTCATCTACATGTGTGGTTCCTCGTTTGCTGACAGAGCAGCAACCTCAGTTATGCTTTTACCTGAACGACATTTCGCAAACACATTTTTTGAACACCACAGCAAGTTTATCGTGATCCCCAACAACAGAAGAATCAATAACATCTTTGAACATCTGCTCCGATCAATATAAATATCATTGCACTTGGAAATTTAACATCCAAGTGGGTCACACTTAACGAAGCATATAACGCTCTGCAGCTGTTGCTCGTGCTTACATACAGATTTTTACCAACTGGATCTACATTCCTTTCATATGCATTTGCAACATACTCTATTCCATTAGGCAATGCTTGGCTAATATAACAGAAAATACATCAGCTGAACACCTAAGCCATTGCTTACAACATTTGGAGTTACTACTATATATGACAGTAAAATGGCAGATGATACTAAACAAGGTGGCAGACTCCGAGGTAATGTTTGTAACAATCTTATGCTGGGAATGACAAAAAAATATTGCACATTGTAATTGTGTGAGCTATACTTACTGCCAAGCCAGTAACATTTTTAGCAACTTAAATTTGCTTTTGCTTTTTTTTTTAACCTATACCAATATTATGCGTTATCTCCATACAGTAACTATCCACCAATTAAAATAAGCCATAGAATAGCATTCTATACAAGAGCAATATACAATTGTCTGTGTTTATGAAAGGGGTTCAGAGTACACCCTTCCTTAATCATGTTCTCAGAATCAACTATTAAAATGTCAACTCATATTACTGCTATGGCGCAAACTATCTCCTTCAATGGTTTTGCAATCAATACATTTCCTCACTGTGCATATTACTCATAATAACTGAAAAACTTCAGACACACTGCCTAATATTCCCAGAGCATGGCTAGCAGACTAAGTTATCAACATCACACATCAATTCTTTCCTTGTATGTTTCAGGTCTGACCCAAAATGGCCGAGCAGTCTTGATGACATTAGCATTCATTGTTTGCTTCTTGGCACTTCTTCTCCCCTCAGACTGCGACCCAACTATATTTCCTGACTTCTTCAAGTTAGCAGTGCATCATAAATTAATGGCATCTTTCATTCTAGGTATGATCCAATATTGGAGAACTTTATCCACCATTGATGCAATCATCAAATATGTCGCACAACACTCTCATTTCTTAGAGCCTGACTTCTAACGTATTCTTGATTTCAGGTCTATTAACAATGGGACTAATAGCCGTCAGGTAGCATTTGCAAGACGAGAAAGATACTCCGTCCATCCAATGGCTAACATTCACATTCTACATGAGTAAATATCATCACTCATCAACTAACTAAACACAATGTCTATGAAACGGTACAAAATAAATGCTCAACACATCAATGTAAAGTCTTCTTGTCTTTTTTTTTCAATTTCTCACCTTTCTCTTGAGGTAGCTTAATTGCCTCTCCTCTCCACAGATCTAGGTCTGCTCGTTGAAGTTCTCTCGACACCAATGCATAGAACTCCAGGGTGGGACCCAAACCAGTTCCAACCTAACACAAGAAAGGAGAATCACATTATTAAGACATTCAAAATACATTTCCAAGCTCAGTTAAGGATTCACTGGGGAACCCTCATCCACAAATAACTAATTATGGCAAAAATGTCGACTGTTGGGAGACATCATTAATTAAAACTCATGTGAGAAACCTAAAGCTGACATTTTAAGCTCATAAAAGAGTGCCCGAGGCACCTACTCAGTTCAGGACCTCAAGCACCGCCCTAAGGCCACGGTTTTATGATCTGATGTTTCTCGGAACTTTCTCGGACTGTTTTTCATGAGACGGTCCCGTAGGAAAATATTCATAAATTGACACATGTGATGTGATACTTTGAGATGCAATACACATATTTGCCCAGACAATTGTTGATTTATTAATTGAGCGGCACTGCAAAAGTTAGGCTGGCGGTGTCGAGAAACGAAAGATCAAAAAACTGTCGCCTAACTAATAGTAACTATAACTGCTAGACTACCGAAATGTACACGAAACTCACTTCATTCTCATACTGGATTTCCAACAAAGCTCTGGACGTTGAGGTGCCCAATTCATCCATCAATTTCTCAGCTTGCTTCAACAGGTCTTCTCGTGAAATAACTCTCTGAAAAACACATCAAATACCTTGTCAGTGCATTGCATACATCACGGCAAATTATCGTACTTATAGAGACATGCACAAACCTTTCTGCGATCAAGACGTGGAGCAACTCTCTCGTTATTGTCGGATGGGGTCGTATCCTGCGTTGTGTCTTGTAGTCTCTGCATGGCTCGGTCTCTGTCAAACGCCGTGACGTAAAACAAGATTTGTCTCGAGTCAAATGGTAGCAGGAAAGGACTGGAAAGAAACAAATAGAAGGTGAAGTTCATGACACCATTATATTTGACTTTATATGCATTTGAATCTTAGCCTCATGACGACATAAATTTTCGGCTTATCTTAGCATTTACTGTGACCAAGACCACACAGACTGTCGTTCAAGCATACCTTATACACTTTCGCCTATATAAACACGTTTCTTTACACTGATACGCTGGCAGCTTAACACATTCAGTGAGGCTAGGACTAAATTTGGGACAAGTAATTGACCATAAATAATACCAGAAAATAGTACAATGCAAATTGTTTAGTAGCTCTTACCATGCGCCAGATATTTCTGTCAACCACACTGGGAGGTTCCCTGTCATAATGACCAGGGGGTCTTGTAACTGTCGGTTTGCTTTGGCTGTAAGTTTGTTGCTGAGGAAATCACTGCTGTTAAGAGCGGATTCACTGTCTCGTGTCTGGAAAAGGGGTCAAGATCCAAGATTACAATCGTGTGAAGTTAAATTGTTTGTTAAAGAGGTGAGCATTCATCTTTTTTAAGTGCAATATTTTTCACAACAATTAACCTCACAAACAAATTCTCATGAAATATAACTGCAGTAGTTCAAGAGATCAGATATCATAGTTCGTACTAACCTCATAAAGACAACTCCAGTGTCGGTTGAGTGCATGGATGGTCCGCAGAAGGGCCAGTACTTGCAATGCGGGATCCTGGACAGTTACAGTGGCTGGCAAAGTTGACGTCAGGTAAACTTCTAGAGCAGGAGCTATCATTAATGCGCTTCCTGTAAACACAGTATTTCCAATATTACAATTCAAACATCTCACATAACTTAATACAGCTTTACACACTCTAACAGAGTGCATGACTAGCTGGGCGTATTACTCTAATTACGATCACTACAGATTACTTAATGTACCTTGATCAGGCAACAGTGACAACAGATAATCAACAGACAGAAATTAAACAACCCTTTATCGTCATAACATACCACTTACAAAATCCCTCACAGCTTATCACAGGTGAAGTGGTTACTTATTCCAGAACACAACACAACCACAAAGAGTTCATTTTACACACCTGACCATAGGTCATCCTTCTTAGACTTGCTGGAGGACTTGCTGTGCTTCTCGGACTTTGTTTTCTTGGGACTAGAGGCCATGTCTCCTCCATCTTCATCTGCTGCAGGTCTGTACCAAATCGTGTGTGAATGCACCCAGATGCCAGTGTTTCCGTACGGATGTTCTGAATCTGTGTCTGTCTCACTTCCTTCCCGGTCTCCTACGGAACTGAATTGCTTCACAGCCTGGTAAACTGTCATGTTGTACGGCAACACATGGTTTCCTATGAGGAATTCTAGCTTGTGACGTGCAGTGCCCTGAGATATATTCACGGCAGCCTGTAAAAATACATCAGTCATTAAAGCGGGGTTCGATTTTTTTTTTCTTAGGAAAAAGTGCAGTATAGCGGACCCATATTTATAAGCCACGATGCCTGGCCTATGACGTCAAATGCTTGAATTCAATATGTGACATCACAAATAAACGGCGGCAGTGATCATTTTCAAGACAAGAACGCAGTTCATTATTGTTCCCCCCCCCCTAATCTACGCGTTATTAATATTGTGTGCCACAATGAAATTTCGTAAAAAATACTGATTATTTTCATATTTTATGGATGTCAAATATGGGCATAAATTTGGGTCCGCTATACTGCACTAAACCCTTTTCTTATAAAGGTGTTACAGAGACAACATCACTAACATCACTCTCGCATCTATTTTTACTTTTCTCTTTTCCAGGTTTGGACAGGTTTATTGCATCCTAAGAAATCTCAAATTCAATTTTAATCATACAAATACATCCTGCATAATATGACTATATCCTATTTTAAACTTTAAAAGTTACTGAATCAATTTGTTTACACAATGTACAACATTTAAGTCCCTCACCATAGTATCATCTACATCCTCGTCAGAATTGTCATCATCACTTCCCTCTTCATCCCCATCGGGACGGACGCGGCCGTATCCTCGCATCACCAGGTACCTCTCAATGGCTTGAACAAGAGCCAGGGGGTCGATCTTCACAGGACCACCTTTCCACTGGCGCAAGTTCTTGCACTCTGGATGACGTTGTAAATGGCACTGCAATATGACAATTCGAAATGTTGCAATTTGATAAGACTGTATTTATCCACGTCATGAGCTAACTACGACCCGAAATGTTATTCAGACTGCCAACAAATAATGTTCAAGACTTGAGCTCCCAGTAAACTGGAATTATTCTCTATCTGAGCCAGGTAGACTTCATGGATTAGGCCGCACATATCTGTAATTCAGATACTTGTGAGTTGAAAATGCCTAGCCTCTGTTGCAGGGCATTTTGTGGAACTTACCAAGGCTATTTTTATAATATACTACTGTTAACTTAGCATACCTTAAGTTGATGAGTACTGAAGAACCTGAGAGCAGTAGATCCTCGGCCATTGCCAGTCGTACCACCAGGCAGGTCGTGAACTTTTACTTGGAACTGAAAAGCAAATTTTTGGCCAATTAAGTATCACCAGTCTTTTCATTACCTTCAAAAGTATCGCAAGCTAGACAAGAATTGCCATGGAATCTGACACAATTGTTTATATTTACACATTTATCTACATCATGACTGAAGAAATGATGTTGATTCACATGCAGCAGGTTTAGCCAACAAAATCACAATCATTCCATAAGGCGACTACAGATTCTCACCACATTTCTAAAGTTAACTTCTTCACACTTACCTGTTCTAAATGGTGGAAACAAGCCATAAGCTTATTGACTAGAGCTGATATAGACTGTAAATGGCTACGATCCAATCCTTGTACTACTGTAACCTCAGGAGGCTGAAACAGAAAACTAAATTATTATGATCTGTACATGCATTGAAGTACTGACCGCAACATTTCCATGCTAATCATACATAACCTACGCTAGTAAAATGCTACGTATCTACTTATACTTGACTTTATGAGTGCCAACTGTTGCAACAAAATGGTGTTTCCAGCTTAGTATGCATGTATGTATGCACGTATGTTTATTTCAAAAATGAATATGGCACTTAGTGATATATTATGCCTGGAAACCTGTTAATTTACTAAGAGAAGGGCTAATTTACAATGGCATTCATATCACACAAATTAGACCATTTAGACTTAAAGACTTCAGATGAAGACTTCCTCATGTCAGCCATAAACTCACAGGACAACCCAGGAAGACGTGTAGGAATCGACGGAGCCGTACATCTCTCGTAGAGGCATCTGTTGTGGCAGTCAAGTACGAAATCAACTGCCCTACAACTCCCGAGTGGATGATTTCAAACGGAGACACATCACTTTCTTGGACGATGACGGCAATTTCACGAAGACTTGTTAAGTCTTGCTGTAAGCACAGAAAATGAACATTAGGTTGAATGAAATAGTTGGGCATGTTAATCACATGAAGTAAGTAAATTTGCATGTTTGATGTATTTCTGCAGAATAAAAAGGGGTTCAAATGCAACTGTAACACTTTAGTACTATTCAATAATTATCTTTCTACACTAGTCTCAAGTGGCGTTACTGTCAATTTCTCTTCAAAATATTTCCAAAACTGACTAAGGACACTTTTTCGACTTGTTCAGTCCAGCAACACTGACTGGGTGATCGTAAGGGCTAATTATAAACTTCGACATGTATACACCAAATGACGAGCACTTCATACTTCGCGAGTTTCATTCCATTAATTGGTCATTCCATTAATTGGTTACAGGTATTTTGTAAACTTACGTCTTTCTGCAGGTTCTCAGTGGCTTGGCACAACCGGTTGAGCATATTAAGAGCAGGATGGCTGGTTCCCTTGATCTCAAGACTGAAATATTGCTCGCTGAAATTCTGAGCTGTAAATAAAAATCAACGCAAGAATGTTAACTTCTTATTCTAAATGTATTGCAACTTCGATTTAGTACTGCTTCTGTTATTATTGGTATTTACAGTATTTACAGACTACAAGCCTAATCAGAGGCTGGATTAGTACCGTCTAAAAATATTGATGGATCACATTGAGGGAGTGAGGGAGATACTGACATAAAGATGCTTCTTAATTTTAGGACAGTTCTTGTCCAGGCACCAAAACAGTCAAATTTTCCAGACTTCCCATAAAGCAAATACACAGTAAGGTAGACATGCCACATTCCTATGAACACTGAATAATTAAGCGAAATGGTACTGGTTTTCATACCTTGTTCCTTGATCCACACTCTGACCTTTTCCTTACTACTGGCTAAGTTTGTGTTACTGGGTGATCTAGATATCACAGGTTCCTGAAAAGACATTACATCAGTCAACGTTAATTTAACAACAGCATAAATGTCACAGCATTTCGTTAATGTCAAAGAACTCTTCCGTCAGCACAAATTCTAGGAGGCTTTTCTGAATCTTAGGTAATAATAGGCAACCTATCTACGTCCACCTTACCTTTGGAGGAGTTGGTCTTTCCGGGACTGATGCACTGGTCCTGCCCCATCGAGAGGGGTTAAGACTAGCGAGAAATGATGTCTTGGCACTTGTTTTCTCTTTACCTGTGAATAATTGACATTACCAATTATAACTTACACAAATTAAGTAATCATTTAGTAGTAATGCTTAATTTAAACTGATGACCAAAATCAACCAAGATACAATGCAAAGACATTCCCCAGACAAGAATTTGTCCCTACACCACTAAAACATCACTATAAAAGGCTATAAATGAAAAGGTTCCTCCTAACTATCCTAGCAAAAAATGCCAGTTACAGACTTCCATACTATTTGAACCAATGCACGATTATCCATTACAGAAAACATTCCAACTAAATTGAAAAAGAGACCCGGATCAACCATAATTTATCTGATGTCATCCTCCCTTAACAAAAATGATTTGATCTGTGTCACAAGCTCAAGATGTATGACTTTAAATCAAAACACTTTCTTACCTGCTAGTGTTTTGCCTCTGGTAGTCGGGGTGGACCGGCCGTTGCCCCCTATTGCGCCCTTCGCCCCACTCAGCAGATCGCTCTCCTCCCCACGACTTCCTTTGCGCCCTGAGCCCCGCTTCGGAGGCTTCTTTCGTTTCAGAACGTCGCTGAGTCGCCTGAAACCAGGTGAAAATCTATAAGGAAATTAAGCACACCAGCATGTTAGTATAGACAAGCGCAGAAACAAGGAATTCTGACGCAGCAGTGAGGCTGAGTTAATGAAGCAGGAGTTACGGCTTTGCACTTGGCTATTAGGAGACGTTTAATGACTCAGGGACTGGTATTTTATTTCTATAAGTTTGGGTGGTTATCAATAATTAATCAAAAACTTAAAGCTCTGAAACTCAAGGCAACATAGGATTAGCATATCCAAGGTAGAAATTAAAGACCTAAATTTATATTATATAACATTTCTGGCTCTATGTCTAAGCAAGTCACAAAGCCTGGCATGTTCAAAGTCAATATTGAGTGCTGAAGCTTGTCAAGACAACTTCCAAGGGCATCGATAACATCCCAGAACAGTTGGGTTACTAATGATGTCCTATACTACAAACCCAGTTACCAAAATGCAACTACAAGCAACTCAAACAGCCTCTTGCATTGTCAACCCCGATCCAAAGCTTTCAGTTCATATACAGGTTTTACAAAATTTCATGCCAAGCAGGTTAAGCCTACAATTTATAAGACGGAACAGTGAAGTAAATCTGCTGAAAATTAGACAGAAGTAGGGTATTCAACATGCTCAACAAACACTTATTGTGATTAGTGGAGGAAATAGGGACTAACTAATGTGGCCCCTATTAAGGAACCATCGTTTCATTTGGGAATACTAACTACTTGAGCCAATCAAAAGCAACTCATCATAAGCTGAACCCACATCATCAAAACAGCATCAACTATCAACCCATCATAAGCCATTTTCAAAGCATCAGATTAAAGGGAAAAAGCATCAGGTCACATACATCTGTGGAGTGGGGCTGGCAGGCTTTCCCTCGCTCATGAATTCTGATCGGTCAGTCCCGGCACCCGCTCCAAACGAGGTACTTGGTCCGGGGACGTCCTTGTTGCTGCTACTGCTCCCGTTGCGGTGGTGATGGTGGTGGTGATGATGGTGATGATGATGATGGCCCTTGCCTCCACTGCTACCACTCCCGTGGCCACTGACCGGCGGGGTGGATTCGCTAGGTGATGACGTCTCGCCTTCCGATAGTTTCTGAATTTGATGCATGACTCCTTCAAAAGGAAAAGATATACATTTTGGTCAGACAGAATTCACTTCACAAACTTTATTCTAATGAACAGATTTATAAACTTCTCATGTTTAATTAGCATTCATAGTGGCACGCGATGCACAATGAACAGTAATCATTCAGTACACTACATAATAACTGGCAATGTCATGAGTGATTCATCAATATCCTGTCTGCATCGCAGGGGTATGAAGAGTTTACTGAACTATCTTAACTTACGACCAAACAGTACTTAGGTAGAAGCACATAAATTGTACTTAAAGTCAATCACTCTGTAAAAGAGAATGTTCATATATATATATATATATATATATATATATATAGGAAAGGCACACTGACCTTCTCTTCTGAAATATACACTGAAGATCTCTGGCAACTTCTGAATGAGAATACAGGCCATCTGCATAGCACCGACAACAACTTTCAGGTCCTGTGAAGCCATCATGGCGGCAATGTGACTGAAAATAACAAATTAACATGTGTCAATAATGCTGACAAAAATGACCAACGAACAAAACAGCACTCACATACAAAGCAAGACAACAAATGTATTTTCATTTACCTTGACACAGCATGATTTTTTAGAACATCCCTCAGCAGATCTGCTGTTGCGTAATAGATCATCCGCAGTAAAGCTTGGAGACATTTGTGTCTGACGGAGGGACCAGCCTGAAGGAATCGCAATGTTATTGTTAAACAAAGGAAGAATAAATAAATCCAAATACTCAAGAATCCATGTTTTAAAGAGATCAATGGTACACAATATTGAAGGGCTCATGATTACTCACCGATGAGCTGTAAACCTCATAAAGAACTCCAAATAAAGTCTTGATAAAGCTTGACGCCAGATCGGTATTTTCAGCTAGTACATCTGCTCTTGAATCTGTTCTGACCAAACCAGCCGCAGCTGAAAAAAAGATTGAGTTACTATCCCTCAAACTGATCGTAAAGAAAAACTACCATTGCGATATGTCAAAATAATACTCCTATTTCCGTTTCGTAAGCGGTCAAAAAGTGGAATTCAACACTCACCAGCTGCAGGGGTGGCTAACGGATTGACCTTTCTCTGTACAGGCCTGGCAGTTCCCGTGTCTTCATTTATTTGCTGCATGGCATTGAAGTCGAGCGTGTATGTCCGTCCCATCGTAGATAGACTAACTTCATCCTCCCCTGATTGGTATGCCGCCTGAATAAAAATAATATGTGATGTTAATCAGATAGAACTACAGCGTCCAATTATTTGCCACATTGAACAGTTTCAGGGGCATCTGCACACTGTTACTGGAGTACCGACGCAAGAGTATTCTTATCGGGAGTCCCATTTTACATTTAAACTGATTCTAGAGCAAGGCCTTTCAAACTGATTTATATTAATATTTCTGCACAAATCTAGTAGAACAATTCACCCCATGCTACCCTGGGAAAACGAAAGACAACATACCTCCACAATCCTGCTGTCAATTAAAGTGTACGGATGCCACAACCCTCGGTCATCCTTCCATTGCCAAATAACAGCATCTGTGTTTGACACGTTTCCTTTCCTCAGCAGTTGATCCACAGAAAATATCCCATCATGTGGCAGCTTTGGCATCAGCTCTCTGCAATGGTAAATTCAATCAAAAGATAGTAACTTTCATTCCGATGCATAAATCAATGAAAACTCAACAATGAACACCTCACACTTCAACCATTTAGCATTTAATGCATACACATTAATTAGCATGCAAGACTTACCCAATAAGGCTAACGATTTCGTAAAGTTCTTGCGGAGTTCTCGACACAAGCTCGATAGTTTGAGCAGCACCACTGTCAGATGACCCAACCAGCAGGTAACACAAGGTGTCAGCAATATCTAGAAAAGATGACAGCTTTTTAATGAAAACCTGTTTAAATTTTCAACAAACACCAGGGAGAGTATACCATTAAATACAAAAAGAAATCAAGGCCCCATCAAATGATTTACCAAGTGACCTCATGATGGGACTCGCTGTAATTCCTATTCTAGACCAGTCTTTCAACAAATAAGTGTCTAATGTCTCAATACTACTGGGATGAAGCTCATGAAGAGTGCCTTGGCCTGGGATGAACTCGGGTCTAGGACCTTCAGCAGAGCTGGCCAGTATGGAATTGGTGGATGCCTTAACCATCATAGATATATCTATAATTTATATCTATAACAAACACTATATAAATGTACATTGCTATCAGTTACTTACTCTGTTTAAGAAGAACCACAGCCAAGTCGGGACAACTCGCGCACATCACCACAAGCATTCGGATGACCATCACGAAGGTCCCAGAAGTGCTTACTGGAGGTGTAACCATCAGCTGAAGACAAAACAAAGTACTTGTTAATTTGCTGTAGAAATGCAACAATAAAATAAATTCCATTCTGTACTTTACTAAACATTAAAGGCTAACCACAGAGAACTTGCATCTAATTTCACCCTGATCCCAGAGCCTACTTGCATATAATTTCACCCTGATCCCAGAGCCTACTTGCATATAAGTTCACCCTTGCATCTAATTTCACCCTGATCCCAGAGCCTACTTGCATATAATTTCACCCTTACATATAATTTCACCCTGATACAGAGCCTACCAACTTTTTCTTTCCTGGTGTATTTCTTGATTACTACTTTTTAAATCAATCAATGAATCAATTAATCCTGTTCTGATGTAATCTTACCAATTGCTGGGTATTAGCTAGTAATCCATGCGCGGCAATTTCTTTCAATATTCGTTCATCAGTCTGGAAGTTGTCGACCAGTCGGGCAAAGCACAAGCAGCAGCTCTCAACAGACTTACGATCCTGGAAAAAAATTACAGATAATTACTTCACTGAAGTTAGCAATCAAGCATCACATAGAAGACCTTTTTTGTCACAAAGTTGTACATTTCCTCGGACGGAAAAAATCTGTGTCCATACAGTTATACTGATACTGTAAAAGAAATTCCATGGGAGATTTTGATAGATCATGTACAAATTACATCACAATTTTGTTTGAGCTTGCTTAAAGATTCCTTACGACCACGGTGAGCACTTCTGAGATAGATAAAGAGACAGATATGGAAAGTGTGTCAAGTTCTTGCCACTTATGAGGGTTTCTTGATGAGGAGAGGCCAATCTAAAGTCACATCCGAAAAACATCCAGCTGAGATGTTGCTCATAAAGGGTGCCCAGGCCGGGGATTGAACCTGGGTTCTTAGGAGGAGCAGGCAAGCATCATATAACCAGAATACCCAGTTGCCTTTTGACCAGAACAGTGGGATCTCATAATTTATTAACAGTATTTTTTATATAATAAAGGTAGTTTAAGATCTTTTATAAAACCAAGTAATCAAGCCTAGACAAACTATACGACTCTCGAAAGTATTAGGTCTCTCGATTACTAATTAACAAATGGCGTTTAACTTTCACGTAACATTTTCTACCTGTTATCTTCCTTTTTATTATTACTAGACATTGGCAGGTAGATGGGACATCCAAGAATTCCAAGAATTGTTGTTGCGCATTCAACGACACCAGATTTAGCGGCAAATTAAAATGAATGCCATGCCAGTAACATAGACCACCTGAGACCACAAATGAGCTAATTCCATTATGAAAAATTACAGGCTTTTCTTGTGATCCACGAACGATCATTAATGAATCATGGCAGATACATTTTACCTGTCATCCTCATCCTATGAAGATCATGTTGTTACATTTTCCCCAATAGGATAAACACGATAAATACTGGCATGGATAGGTAATTTCCTGAAGTAAGACATCGGCTACAGGTGCAAGTGTTTAAAATTTGATACGCTTTGACATTGTAAGGCGAAGATCAAGTTTGCCAATAAATGACTTCCACTTGGGTTATTTAATATGTATTGACATCCCATTCAAATTAGTGCATGTGAAATATCTCAGTCGGGGACGAACTAAATAGTAAAGGAACTACCGCAGTCATATCATTATTGTACAAGCAGCCATATTTAAGGGACAGCATTATCACTGTAAATAGTCTAATGTTACAAGCCACAAGTTATCAAGCAGTATGTGCATCATTTGTCACATTTGTCGCATAATACTCATAGTTTTTTTTACAAGTTCATTGCCCACGGCTGTATTCTTCAGTTATATTCGACAAATTTAAGATGTAGCCACTCACCTGTTGATTTAATCTTCCAGATAGCAAAGCCAGAGATTCTCGGACATAGTGGAACTCGTCTGTGTTCATATTCTGACAGCAGTTGGCCGTGACAGCCAGGGCTGCTCTTTGTGCGGAGATTGAGAAGAAATCGAGGTACATGAGACATGCAGCAATACCACCCTGAAAAACAAGAGACGAAGAATAAGTAAAGTGTTCAGAATTGCTTATATTTGTTAGAGATGAGATCTTGTGGAATAACTCCCAATGAATTAAAATGTTCATGCTTGATGTGCACTTTCGGAGCAGTTGTGTTAGGATGTGAAAAGGACGTTTGGTAGTAGACTCTTGGCGAAACACCAAGATATTGATTACAGCAGTTAGAATTATTTGCATTTGTTTAAATATGCGATCCTATTAAGGAATTCTTACTTTATGCATACATTCCAGGAAATTAAACATTCCAAAATAATACGTTTCCACTGAAACTGAGGAGATATGCGCCAATTGCTGAGGGGTGAATAGTGTCTATTATATTGTAGTGATTTGAAAATTAATTGATCATGCTCAATTGCCATGTAGTATGAAGTTTCCTACAAACAGCACTTGCTCAGACTAAGATCCACCAAGTTGCAGATGCGCTTAAATACTTACTGCTTGTAAAATGGCTTTGCTGTGTCTCCGAGACAGCATCTCCAGGGCTTGCAAAGACTGCTCGGCCACATCCATGCATTGAATTGATTGCAGCTTTTCAAGGAAGACAGGCACAGCGTCCACCACAACAGCGGAAGATCTGGGCAACGCCTCCATCATGTATGTGAGCGCTCTGCAAGCGTGGTTCATCATGTCGAAGTTGTGGTCCATCTGTAGCAGAGTGATGAGGGCCGGAACGACCTGCTTGACGGGGAACCCTGCCAGGGTGTCCTCGTTACCCATGACTAGTAACTGAAAACAGAAAAAAGAAATAAATATAGTGGCATCCAACAGGAACAAACTCTCATAATACAATCATCCATACATGTATAAGAAACCATTCAGAACAATTCGGCATTCCTTCTGAGGAACACCCTACTACAGCTATATATATAAAATACTTTCTCCTGGTCCAAAAATACTTCATTACACAATTAGCATTGTGTAAACAATGGTTTACCTAAACTCATCCACGGAAATACATCTCAAATTATGAATTTTATTTTTCATTTACCTTAACTTTGTATTAATAATAATTACTCCAGACTAACTAGATATTCATGCTTAATCAAATATTTAGTTCGACATTCAACTGTGCTCAAGTTTCATTGCTAAATAATTTTGCACTACCAGGCCTGGATGCGATCACATGACGAAAAACGTGCATCCCAGGCCATCACTTTGATACACAAGCCATGGGATAGTAACAGTAGCTAATCAAATTGAAGTGACTTCCCTGACGCATAACTAACCCTACACACCAGCACAAAGATAAACCCTATCAGTGACAATGATCATTACGACAAGTTGTCAATGACAACCAGGAAGGTATATAGTTACTATATACTATACAACTGACATGTGATTATGTAGCATTACACACAAATCTATTAAACCAGGCCATAGATCTACATATACTCAACTGTCGACCCATAGTGATAATATAACAACAATAACTGCAAACAACAAATACAGTATTCTATGTGGGAGGTCTGGTGGTCCCAGACAGTGGCCTGACCTATTTGAGTCTATTATTTGCGAACAGAAATCTTGCATTATGTTGAATGCTTTTCCATGCCTGCCGAATCCAATATCCACATCCAAGACTCCTGAGGGCATATAACCAAGTCCGCAAATAAGGCGACAAGAATCATTAGCATTTTTTTATTCCAGTATAACTAAATATATTCATTTTCGATAAATCATAACCCACTTTGCTATCGGGACCTCCAACTGCTAACTCAAGAATTATCCTTTTCATATTCCATATATCAGCTACATCTTACGATAGACACGATGTTTCGCCACTGAGATATGTACATTAATTTCAAAATGTTTTTTTTTTATTGCGGGGTTCTGTAATACGTCATATTAGTGACCCAGGGTTCTCTCTAGCATTAGCCACATAGCATTATGCTAATCCAATAGCCATGTGGCTCATCTAATTTTGTTCTTTATCATTTGTGGCTAATTTCAGATGACCATTTACTGTACAATCTATCCAACCGTGGCTAATCATTTTCAAAGTTGGGAGAGATCCTGGATTAACCATCCTATGTGTTACAGTTAATGAAGTAATGTACTACATTTTGCCAAACAATGAGGAAATCCAGGGTTTGCCATGTTACCCTGCTCGTCCTTAAATCTTCCAACACACCACGTGGTACCTGCTATTAACCTCTATAAACATGATAATCATATCATAAATGGCATTAATAAATGCACTACAACACAATCGAAAAGACCTTCAAAGATATTTTCCATAGTTCTTACCAATTACGTATCATTCATTGCTCTTTATCAACCTAAATTTAGACCATCTATATTGAGAACATCTTGTTGGGGAGTCTTATTAGATGGTGTTTTCATGACTTCTGCTAGCATTTAAAGAAACAGGCAAAACAACCGCACTGGAGACTAACAATCTTTCGCCATGAATAATTCCACTGAAGCCCCAGACATGCAATAACCTGTTGTGATGCAAATATAGAAATTCAATTGACTTCTTTGAACACAGGAAGATTCATTTGCTAACTCTCATATATTCATAAGTCATTCAACAATGTTTGAAGAGTTCTTTAATTAGAGGCCCTGCATTGAACCTCTGCTGATTAAACAGTTTATATTATATACTATATAAATTATTAAACAGTATATATTATATACTATATAAATTATTAAACAGTATATATTATATACTATATAAATTATTAAACAGTATATATTATATACTATATAAGTTATTAAGACATGAAACCTTTATAAAAGCACACCACATTTATCAATTGAAGTTGTATATTAATGGGAAAGACTAATTATATAGTGCGAGCCAAAGTTGTGCAGCTGTTAGTGGTGTGACCTCAATCAATGTCAAGGTTATATATCTCCATAACTTACGAGACACAAAAAGTAACATCAATTGAAAAATGGTCCATCAGTACAGTTGACACAATCGAATTGCGGTTTTCTTCAGAAGACAAAAAAAAACATTTCCTTTTATCTTCAATAGATCTGTGGGATGCACCCAGTGGGCTCCATTTTACGTTTAGCAGGAGTCTCCCAGGGAGCAGCAATTGATCCTATACGCTGCAGTATGCAAGCAGAACCAAATACAAAGCAAGCAGCGACGCATACCCGCAGCAGCAGCAGCAGCCGCTAAAAAAGATGCTGAACACTTTCAGAAATGCTGAGCATATCACATCTTATGCTGGTGATGTTCTCCCCCAGTCATTTGTCTTCTAAGACCCTGGTATTGTGGCATGTTCTGAATGGCTCATTAGCCGACGTTTATGGCATGATGTGTGCGTAGTCATGAGCAAATTGTCGCACGATTTACATTTACAAGTATGATGTGGTAAAGACATAGATCTAAATTTGTCTAGCCTGTTCGCAATAGCCAGTGGCAGATGTAATGATGAGATTAAATCACTGTAATGACAGGTACCACTACTTTCATAGACAACATTTCCACAGCAACCTCATTTATTCAGTACATGTATCTAGTGCCCATGTCAAAATGTCACAAGACACAGCAGCGCCAAAGTTCCATTAGGATGAACTGATTAAATAAAACTCAGCCTTTTTACAATCTCTAATCATTAAAGCAGCCCTTGAAGGCCTGAGAACCGGTTGCTAGAGTTTCAGTGCGAGCAGTAAACAGACTACAAATAACCGACGGAAACTTTTCAGATGCACCGAACGGCTTCTGTTGCTCTCGCCAAGAAATCAATGAGAGAATTTAATTAACTTGGAACCTTGAAGTTTGCTAGACCTACGCTAAAACGCTTCCACCATTTAAACGCATCTTTTTGTAGAATTAAAGGAAGGGAGAAACGACAAAGCACAAAAGCCTTTTTACATCTCTCATACATCATGTCTTATCCATTATTCTATTCTTGACAGATCCAACTTAGCACAAGGAATGGCTTGCAATCTGTTCACTGCAGTACAGACCAGGAGTCAAATCCAGGTCCTTCAGAGTTATTGACAAGCACATATCATTTTACTATTCAACCTAATAATAATTTCATCAGTGCTTTATAGGAAGTAATACTCTTAATTGCATGTCTGCCCTATCTAGCATGTCTACCACTGTCTAGTTACGGGGTAACCAAGACACTTACAATGCAATTATTTCATGTTTATTAGGCCATCCCCAACCTCAGCCATTAAAGCGAATCCTAGTCGCCCACAGCTCACCCAGAATTCCTTTTACAGCCGCATTAAAAAGCCAGGAGACAATTGAACCTGTCACAAAACGAAGGCTTTACAGCAGTCTTTCATCGATGCTCTCCCGAGACTGGACCATGGCCAAAAGATTTTACGAGGCCAACCTCATTCAAATTGGATCGACTGAATATCTCACCTCACTCCACCGACCTGGAGTCGGATAATCAACGTGGATTGATCAGGTTAGATGTGTTTGGTGAGTTCAATCCAGTTCAAGAGCAGTCATAGCAATTCAAACAACCACTAATCAGACTAACAAATTTGACGTCACCTTCAGTTCACAGCTTAGACCTAAAACAACAATTTAACGTAATAGCATTAAGCGCTTACATCCAGTAAGGCTGTCATCCATGCAGAGATGAGATAATCATATCTGCAGATTAACTTCCATGATGCTTTTACACATTTGTAGCATCTAGAGTAGGAATAAAACTAAAATAAAAATTAGAACTCTAGCTTCACAGGAGAAACCGGACACAAAACCCACTGGATCCGCTTTTGTATGACTTCGCCCCTTTTAGTAGTACAGTTAGTTTCATTAAAAACGGCCCGTCAAATGGCTACTCTAAACCGGATCTAAAAATACATATTTATGATATATTAAATTAATTCCTTACATTTACCAAGGTTTATATTTATCTTGTGATAGATGTAAGCCGATTATTCGCTGTAGAGTGGACAAGCAGCTAGTTTTAGCATGTTTAGACAACAGCCAGCAGCGGCTGTACCTTTTCACGAAGGAATGACCAACTATGACGGCAGTAGGCCCAGGCCATCCATAACTGCACCAATTCTTAGGAAAAGTGTCCGGTATAAAGTTATTTGAATAAGCTAGCTGGAATACAAAATGTAGATAAGTATAATATGTTAGGACACACCTTGGATGGCGTGAAAACGTGAATTTGTTGATGTATGGTACAGGATGCTACAGACAGCTGGAGTCGACCGTATTTTATGAAACAAACTGTATAGTATCAACCTCAAACCAATTTAACCTCAAGGTATCTTTGTTTTCTGTCCATATTTTCAGCCTTTTTAAGCTACTTTTAAGCGAGTTTTTCTTCTGGTATCAAAAGCTATTTGATCTGCTTTTAGGCTTACCACCTTTACACTTTTGTAGTTTCTTCGTAAACAAGAAAGTCTTCAAAACTTAAAAGCGAATTGCAGCCTGAAGTGTTTTTACCTTTTTTTTTTTTTTTCTGTCCTTTTTTTCTCCCTATAAAGACACCTTTCTTGAGTTTATACCTCAAGCTTTTAATACCATAGCCAGTTGCAATGTTTCTGTGCATGTTTAGCATTCACTATCGCTCGGTTCGAAAGAAACTTTCCTAATTAACTTCAGCTATTGATCTCTGTAATCTGATCCTGTACGCTAGAGGACCATCCATCAAATGAGAATGACATTAAAATATATTGATCACGAATCAGTCAGACATTGCTCGTGTCACGAGACTTCTTTGAAGCATAAATAACATGGTCCTGACATGGTCCTTACATTGGAACAAATAGTTGGTAATATAGTTGTAAAATAATACAGCAATACTATTTTTTGATGCAAAAGCACCATGATCATCGCAATCATTGGCCAAGTGGACACCAGCCAATTTGGCTTGTATTTGGTTGGTTACGAAAATAAACTGCCAATATATCCATATATAGAAAGAAGTAGGACAATTGGATTACCACACAACTGAATCTGCTTTTGGGATACCTGTTTTAGGTCACCAAATGACCAAGGTCACCAAATGACCAAGGTCACCAAATGACCAAGGTCACCAAATGACCAAGGTCACCAAATGACCAAGGTCACCAAATGACCAAGGTCACCAAATGACCAAGGTCACCAAATGACCAAGGTCACCAAATGACCAAGGTCACCAAATGACCAAGGTCACCAAATGACCAAGGTCACCAAATGACCAAGGTCACCAAATGACCAAGGTCACCAAATGACCAAGGCCAAAAACTTGGACGGGCCAATCTTTATCTAGTTGGCTGCAAATAATTTATTAAGTAGAAGATGCAAAATAGATTTTACTGACTAGAATCTCACCACCAAATGACAATACACTGTCGTTTTATCTTACTTTATTTAGTACTAGATCCCTGGTTATGTAATTGGTTACTGTTACTGCATTCTCCAACTTAACTGTTACCTCACTACTTTATATCACATAGATCTACTATTGATAAATTATATATCTATTCATTGGATATTATCTTACCATTCAATATCAAATCACACTTCGTGATAAACAACTTTTTTTCCTCATCATGTTAATAACAAAAATAATATACTGTTTACGCTGACACAAATAAATGATCCACTATATAAAACTCGCATGTTCCTAGCAACCAAGTATCATGCTATTGTGCCCCATACCAACAGTTACCAATGACAACAATGGATGAATCTGTTACATCAAAGTGACATCATAAAAAAGAGTGTTCAAAGAATACAAATCTCATAACCATCAACATTATCTAAGATTGATTGCTGACATTTTTTTTGTTCCTGGTATGAACGTGATATTTAGTTTAATTCACGGATGTTATTGAATAATCATGTTAATGCATTGGACGGCGAGGTGAATTTTCTGGAAACTTTCAACCACAAAACAAAAAATGTTAATTGGCAATCATCAGGTCGAGTTTAAATTCATTTTAAACAATATATACATGTACACAATGTCCATAGCTTAATTTTTCAGGAAACTATATGAGGGCACTGAAAAACAGTATTTCATTGATATTTTGCAGCAAAGCAGTCACTCTTTCATTCATACAAGACACAATAAAAATATCAAGACAGAAATTCTAAAGCAATTAAGGGTAACATATATCACAGTGATATGAACATGATGAAGCATTATCAAAGATAACATGATTTTCTGCATTAATTTCTAACACAATCGTGTTGTCCAAATGCAACTGAAACTTCAGTGTCAGAGGCAGACATAATGATGAGATGATGAAGCTACGAGTCCACATCAATGACGAAATGTTAACATATATGTTCACAGGCGGGGTCTTTTACTTGTCCAGCACAGAGTACGAAGGCCTGACAGTTACGAAAACATCTATTAATGTCTCGCACGTACATCACCTATATTGGCCCTAAACAATATTATTTTAAACATGTATTAAATCGAAGTTTCACAACAAAATAGTACTTCAAGAATCATGTTAGAATAAGCATGATCATGGCTTTCAGAGTTCCGCTTATTGCACCAGGAGCTTGTGAGCAAAATATCAGAAGAATGCGTTGCAGTAGCAATGTCAAGGGAGATGCCTCATCGCCTAGCAACCAAGCTTATGACATCGGCTGCTACATCCTTTCAGCATTTGTTTCAAATTGAGATAGATCAGTATAAGTAGAGAAAGGGTGGAAATTATCTACTACTGGTGTACACTGGGTTCCACATAGGCACACAACATACTGGTTTATATAGTCACAATGACACTATCAAAATCTGAAAAATTTCTCAGCCTCTGAGCATTCATTCAAAAGGAAATGTTCTTCATATCGAACCTGACTACAAGCCACAAATCAAAAGGGGTCGACTTATCGATAACATGAGATTGAAGGCAGTAATATTGTATTAGCACCATATGGTAGATATTGGTGAAGTTCACACAGTTGACAGGCGAAGCAAAAAACTGTAAAGGTAGCACTCGAGAATTTTACAATCATTAACCACATGTTCACAGATAGTTATCATCAAGTATCATCATTATCCCAGAATAGCAAGACTAGCATCTAATATCAGTCATTACCAATGATTAGAAAGAACACTGACCTTGAGGATGTCATTCAAGAGATAAAGAGGATTAAATATTGATCAATTGTCATTCTAATAACAATCCAGTCATCATGGAGTCATTTCACTCGCACATTTTTACTGTCCTATATAACATTCCACGAGGCTTCCTCTAAATTAATTCCAGCCTTAGCCACAATGACTAAAGCAGTCCAAATTTTTTTTAGCCACAACAGAGTTCAGCCACCATTATTTGAAGCAGCTTTCATAAGTTTCTATTTCCCAGTTTCTCTTGTGTACACTAGAGAGGCATTTTCGCCACTAACTTTGACAGATTTTCGCCACACAAGCATTTAATTTAGCCAGTTACATTAATTTCGCCAAGAGGACCGTGGCAAACGTTTAGCAGAAGCCTAGCTCCACATTAAGCACTGTTTAACGATCTATTATCAATTGCCAATATTTCCCAGCAGATTGCAACAGTCCTGAAAACATAAGCATGGTGGAATTTTAACCTGGGTACTAAGGGCTCTGTAACAATCCACACTAAATCAGTCAGAAATATTTAGCTGGTGGGATCTGAACTTGGGTCCTCGGGAGCATTGTAACCACCTGTCTAAAACATAAACCACTGGACCAGCTTGTTGACCAGCTTGTTGACCATCTTCCCATATCGATAGTAAACTATAATCTATGTACAGAAGACAACTGATGCAAGCAAGACCCTATCAACATGATCAAGATGCACAAAGAAAACATATTAAGCAGGAACAGCCATCAATTAGAGAGCCATGTGGCTCCCATCCCAGACACACCTGTGTTAGCAGTCGCCAGTGTACTTTAACCCTGACAACAAGCCAACTGTCTCCAGCATCTATTATTGGAATCAATAAATTGTAAATACAGTGTTTGTCGAGCACTTTGCCAAGTGTCACCCTTGATTCGTCATTTTATTGTCGTTCCCAAAATAATTTTGCGTCATACCAAGGTTGCCAGAAGTGTCACACGTTCAGCATCACGAAAGTAATTATTTACAGTGATCGTGACAATAGAAGAAATGAGTCTCAACGCCCAATTTGTCATCATATCAAGCCATCTATGCACAGATCTGAGTTTAACACATACGACTGATGGCCAGACATTCAGTCACTGATTACTGTCAGGAAATCAAGACAAAGCAGATAAAATTGTACAGAATAAAACTGAAAGTCAACATCACTGGACAACACGTACAACATTAAACATTGTTGACCTATGGCTAACAATAGCCAGCCAGACAGAAATTAAGGAAGTAGAAAGATCTGGGGAAAAAGTCTCTGCAGTAAGAATGACGTGTCCTTGAAGACTCTCAGTGAAAAACAAATTACCGAATACTACGAGCTGCAGACAAAATAGTCGTGAAGCTTTGACATATGCAATATGATGTACTTCACTCTACAGAGCTCAGGAGTCAGGAACCTGCTGTAAATTTAAGCAAAACGATGAACTTAACATATCTAGATTCTATCCTGTCAATTATATTTATTATGATAACCAAATTATCAAAAAAGTTGGTTTCGTAGCATGGCCATTGACGCTGCAGATTGCATAAATTTGCAAATATTTCAAGTCGATGTCAGGATCAATCTCCACAAAGGCCAGACATCGCAGCATTGATTTTCAGGTCGAATGACGTCTGAAATATTCCTGCATAAAAAAAAATCTTAAATCGTAATACTTTACTGCCTGCCAACAGCCAAATAAGGCCACTGAAAGGATTAACCGCATTTAAATAACAAATAATTACATGAAATTTACATTGTAAAATGTCACTGATAGTACAGTTCATTAAACTCCCAAGTCTAGCATAACATTTCGTGCCATTCATGTTCGACTGAAAATTCACTTATTTCACCATTTTAACGCCAAACATGCACTATCCACCCTGACAACGTTCAAGGTTAAGTCAACAACTCCCACCACGGTCATTAAATATTTGTGTCACCTGCAAACACATTGCATGACAGAAATGATATCGGGCTACAACTATACATGATCCAAAAGGCCAACTGAAATTCCATGCACAGAGCTTGTTCTACCTGTGAGAAAATTGAAAACCTGCAATTATACTTATCATTGGGAGGGCATAACCATGAGCAAAGAGAGTATGACATGTTATCAACATTGTTTAGTCAAATTTTATTGTTTCTAGTTATAGTAGTAGTAGTAGAAGTTTATTGATACTTATTATACATTTATGAGCGGGACAGAAATTGAAAGTATCCAATTTAAATTAAATATTTTGTAAGAAATCTTGTATACAAAGCTTATTCGATTCTACCTATTCGCTTATTTCTATTCTACCTATTCATGCTACAAATGAAGTCACAATTCAACTGTGTTCGGGTGAATCTATAACATTATGGTGTCCACCTGAGCCAGCTCTCTGATAGACTACAAGCTTAACAAAATGATTAATCTCCAACTTAATTGCCTGACCAGCATTTACCATTTGATTTTGACATAACTATACAGAATTGCCATAATGAAGATACAGCGTATCACTGTCATGGAAATGCAGAACCCTTTCTTCCTACAGCTCTATTATAGCCAGACGAGTCCATGAACCAGGCAAAAGCAACACTCTTTCCTGTCAATTTGCATTGAGCAAACAAAATCCGGCCGTTCAAACAGCTCATCCGGCTGCAAAAATGAACATCTCTCTCCACTGCATTAATGTTACGGAGGCTGCTGGAGAGACGGAGTAAAGCCAAGGATTTCCCTAACCCTGGCTGAGCTACAATCTTCAGGGTTTGCCCTAAACACACAGCCAAGCAGGACCTAAGATAAACACTGCTCCGATACTTCGCAGATGGGTTTCAAAACTTTCTAGCTATTCAAGAGTGTATAAGAGTAGGTTTTGAACTTCATGCTGTTGCCATAAAAATTGATCAGCTGATATACACAATATTGGATAGTCAGATAAGAACAAGATCATATAAATGTCCTTATTTCTTTCATATGACCATGAAGAAATCCATTCCAGGAGTCAACTAGATGCAGCTTATGACCCACAATCTTTAACATTAATTACTAGCCTGGACATTCTGAGGCATAGATCTCCATTAGCTGTCCAAAGTTCGATTTAGATTTCCCAACGAGTAATAAGCAGATCAGCCAAGTTTCCAATGAATGTTGCTCTGATAAGACTTCCTTGTTGAGTTCAATTCTAATGCCTACCCAGCACTAAAAGGTTTATTTGTAACATTTTAACATTTTTTATTGGCGTGCTTATCGCACTAGCTACTTCAATGCATAACATCCTTGAGTTGGCTACATAATAATATGACATTTTTACGTACTCTGCTTTTGCTCAATTACAAGTTTTACTTTCTGATAGTGTTTTTTTCCATCCTTTTGTTTTGGACTGGCACCTGTTCTAAGTTTGATGCAACTACAGTGTATTCTATACTTCAGAGAAATGAGCTTCAAGAACATGAATGTAAGTCAGCAAAAAGAAAATCTCCTTTGAGGCCAAATATATAAACACCCAGCATCATTATGATTTGCAAACACCATAATTTATAATCTCAAATATTAATGGTCTGGTTCTGCAGTGTGACAAATACAGCTTTATTGTTTTCCTTTTTCATTTTTTCTCCATTTTTCATGCAACCATTTCAAATTTCTTCGTTGGAGTTCTGCAGGGTCGTCCTTTGTTCCTACCTTTTTCGTAATTAAACCCACTTGAAAAGAGCAAAGAGAGGGAAATTCATAGGTTCATTACTTTAATTACAGCTACAACACAATTTTACTCCGGGTGGTTTCACCAGTAATGAGGCTCATACAAACCCAGGTTTATAAAACATTAAACACCAATCCGCTCGCTCCCTTGTGTTTACTTGAAAGGCTTCCCTACTAATTTTCCCTTGTAACATGGCTTATTTGCTAATCAGCTAATTCAACCCAGAAATTTTGTGCATTTTCATCTTGTTGTAAATCATGCAGGTACCTGGGCCAAGTCGGTAAGCGTGTGAGGTATACGCATGGTTGTAGGTTCATGACACTATAATCATATGATACACAATAAATTTATATTATCTAAATCCCTGTTTTAACTATGCTATTTTCTCAATTGTAGGCTGCCAAATCTCAATAAAGAGAGCTCTGCAAGAATGGAATAATGGTAAAATGCAAGTTGTCATGTCTTAACATCAAACATCACAGAGGTTTATATTCACATTTTTTTCATAGTGGCTTATACCAAACAATAGAAACACAGAAACATCAATGAAAGTTTTTCATGCAACTTTGTGAAAGCCTCCGGTTTAAAATGCAGACTGAGACAACGCCAGTAAATGCATTAGGCGCCTGTCAAAACAGCCATGTTCGAAGCATTTTGTGTAGCAAAGCACTTCCTGTTACAGAAAACAAGACATCGTAAAATGCGGACCAAAATTCTGCATTGCTAATTGCGTTTGAAAAAGTTCACGGCAACACAAAAGCAATCCATTTCTGTTAAATCCAGCAGAAAAGATAACAGAATGAAAAGCTGCGATCCAATATTAAAATGCAGGAACCACTCTTAACTAGCTTAATGACAGAACGACTCATTTGATTGAGCTTCAAACCGCTCAAGCTGCATTATATTAGCATCGGAGATAACCAAGGTGTCAGCACAAAATTTATTTCCAAGGTTTTATTCATGAGTATGAAGAATAAATGAAATTTGCAAAACAAGAAATTATTGCAAGTAGCATCAAATTATAAAGTGTATTTTACAATATGTACATGCTAATATGCAGACATGCAATCGATTGTCCAGCATAAAGCTCCACATATGCAACAAACATCACAGAGCAACCTTGGGACTCTTGCATGGCATAAAATGAATTGACAATCAGCACTCAGATTCATCTAAAACACCATCTATCCGTCCGTCTGTCTATCTTACTGCAGACTGCTACATGCATGATATTGATGGACTTCGGATATACAATGTACATCACTCTATACAATGTATTTATTTTCAGGAAAATAAACAATTTTGTCTGAAGGTGTGAGATTTCATTAAATATTTCATTACATTGAAGCAAGTAACTTGAAATGAGTATTGAATACTTAGAAGTTTGAAAAACCATACAAGCCATTGCACAATGATGAAGAATTCTGACTATACTAAACGTGTGCATCTGTCTGACATCTGTACGATTGAATTGGGCATTTAAATTTCTATAGAAGCACTCAACATCGAAAGGCATTCCATTGTAGATGATGTAAGCACCATACAAACATTGTACGTAATTAATTTGCACTACTGATCACATCATGTGCAGCTGCAACTCTACAATTTTACCTTAATCAGTGCTAATGATACATCCAGGTGCACGAACAATGCAATGACAATGTACATTGAGCAGATGCATAAAATCTTCCTGCTTTTTAGATAATTGCTATTGGGATATAGTTTGTCTGCCAAATATACTACTTAGAGCATTCGAGTCCATTTACAACAGTGTATAAATAGCATGTTTGTAATGACATTTCCTATATAACGAAGTCTTACTTCATTACCAGGTCTCATTATTAGGTGGTCTTAGCTGCGGGGCTCTATTAACTCCCAATATTTTTCATGTGTTTCTAAAACACATAAGTATTCACAGCACTTTTTGAATGAACTGAATAACCCACATTTGATTTTGAAAGCACTTACTTTTAACTTGCACGTGTTCTAACAAGGAAATTACCTAAGGGTGATATTCACATGATATTAAATCTTAGATAACATCAACAGCAGATATAGGGAGCCTTTAGAATTCAAGTCTTAAATTAAATCATGTGATTTTCTTGTATATGCCTCCAATTTACCACCCAGTTCCTTTTCTGTAGTCAGTGATTCACTAAAACATTACATTGCAGTGAGAGTCATATTTTCTCAAGTGTTTGTCTTACGCTACCTGTTGAATCATTCCGAACATGAGCTAATCTTTCCTTTTTTTAAGAGATGAGTCAACTATACACAATGATTCAGGACTATACTTCAGGACGCAATAAATTGAACAAGAAGCAAAACTTTCCCTATTGAGTTTTTATGTCAGATGAATTGAACATAAGCTATTTTTTCTTTTTATGGTATACTTTTCTTTTTACTGTATATCATGTATACTCTATGCATACATCATAGTGTAACCAGGATACATGTCTACATTTCAGAATGAAAACAATAGTTACAATACATCACGTCATGCTGAATACAGTTCAAAGCCACGTCCTGAAACCATGCTACAGTTATGATGATCCTGCATTAAACATAGTAAACATTAAACATAGTAAATGTGTCAATGTTCTGACTTCTTAAATTTTTAAGCCAGTAATTGATTGCAATTCTATACATTTGCACTTATCATTCGCTATGTTCATGATAGCCATGTTTCTAGTCATGAGTACGTGTATATGTCAGGATAACAATGCCCCGAAGTCTTATTTAATCATAAGTTATTAACAATTCATTTTGTATTGTTTTGTATATTTTCAATTAATTTGTGGGTCCAGATGAAGCAATGAACATACATTATCTTGTCAAGTGGTAAACCAAACTCGCCAAACATCAGTCACAAACTAATGAACATACCGCCTTATTTATATACTTTTCTGATAAAACCATAGAAATGATACAGAAAATTACCAGTCACCCTTCTCCATCGCACATTCCGTATAGCCTCTAATTATTACTCAGTCATTACGAGATAATGTCACGATGAGTAAAAGTCTAAAATTATCAACATTTTAATTTTGAAAAGTTTCTCCAGACAGGAGACCAAGCTAGCCTAACCTAAAAGTACTGACACACTGCCATATACATTTCTGATAAACCACAGGGAAGACAGAATACAACAGGGCATATTCCATAGCAATTAACACAGATACCAACCCCATTGTCACTACTCATTAGCACATAATCACGACACGAGACCTCCAGCGAAGCACCTTAATTGGGCGTATTATTAAAGGGGGAATCGCATTAGGAAAAAACATATCGTTAAATTATTTTGTCCCTGTGAGGATTACCATATATGAATTATATACACCAAAGAACCCTATAATTAAGGCCATTACTAGGAATCACAAATGTTTTAAATATCGGGGGAGGGGTAATCATAGTTTAAGCCTTAGTCACCAGGCAAATGAACTCAAAATGTCAAACTGAGTGGCGTTGCTGGTGTCATCCATTGACATTTAGAATGGAATAGACAGCGACAGCAACGGTTCCTTACAGGCCATGCTATATTGTATATATATAAAATACAAATTTGTGTATAGAACTACAATCACACCATGCATGTTTTTATTTTATTTTATGAACACTAATGCCATTAACAGGCATATTAGACATTAGAACTTCCCTGTCTGTAACAAAGTAACAAAACATGACTAAGTAGCCAAATCACAATAAATCTGAACAAGACAATTTAATTGACGTACACCTTTGGTTTCGTTTTTCTGGAAACTTCCTCCTATATGTTAGAAAAGACCAGTAAGCTCAACTGTAATGCAAAATGCTATATCTAGCTGACCCCTCGAGATAATTCCTGGTATTCCACTTTCCTATAGAAAAATCAATACGTTTGTTTAGCACAGAATTCCATACAGAAGATGGAGTTCTCATCATGATATTATCTTGTATTCGTCCGTGTAGTTTCAATGTTTCTGTGGCAGAGCCACCGAGCCCAACTTGTCTGTCATTTCACCTTGCATAATAACCTAATTGCAGAATATTGCATTTCGCGACAAGCATGTCAAAAATGCTCGACGAAAAACGGAGGGCGATAAGATGAATGTGAGGAAGATACAAGCGCATGACAGGGACACCGTTTCGAAATTAATTACTGGGCCGTAAAAAGGATTAGCTCCAATTTTCTGGCAAATGGAACAGAATAAATCAATTGTGAATGAGCAATAACTTGCATTGCATGCCATAACCAAGACAGCATAAGGGCCTGCTCCAGAGCGCACTGCAGTAGCATCAGAACTGACAGAAGGCAATCAATGGATTAGCATACTATGATATGCAGCATAGCTGCTGAACTAGTCCCAGGGACAGAGATTAACCCTAGATCAGCAAACTGACTGTTCAATAACTGCAGTGTAAAGATCCTAAGGGCAAATACAGTCTACTCAATCACAACAATCATTCGTAACAGACAATCAGACGAAACAAGGGTTGTATGATTGGTCGTATCAACTTGTATGACGTATGAAATCACAAGAGATGTAATCGATATACATCTCATATATATAATTCTAACCAAAATTAGTCAGTTGCATCTACAAACCCCTAATTTGAAAACTGACCACAGAACCTAATGCAAGAAGTAGCACCGAGTCAACTTGATTGTAAATTACAACATACAATTCTTCCTTAAAATCCTATTAACAAATACACTGGATTCAATTAGAACTTGTTTTTGTTTTTGTATACAGCAGATTTTCTGGCAGTAAGATATTAAAATAACTCCGTTCTCGGAATAAGTTATATTCCTGAAAAACATTCATATTACATACAGGATAGTGCAATGTGTCCAACTATAAATAATGTGTCAGACATAAGCCCAACATTTTATAGTCATGCAAGACTTAACCCCGTGAACAATTTTCAGTCCGCACTAACTAACTCCTTAAAGGTTCAACAAGATAAGCACAAAACTGAAATTAAACAATTTTTCATTTATAAAAATCAGGAATTTTTGCTGCATTTCAGTCAAAGACTCTACATTTGGCATCAACCATTTCATATGTCATACTTTGAAGGTAAGAGCCAAAAATAGTGCTCCAGCATATGAACAGCCACGCCCGTTCCTTCATGTAAGTCTATTAATGCAATAACAATAAAAACATGTACAGGTACAACATACTAAATATCGAGTATGTCTCTGCATTCAAAAGTAAAAAATCGAACTAGTAGCTGAAATAAGGACTTTCGGATAGTTGTCCAATTATTATATATATATCTAGCATGTCACTGATGCTTCAAGTCGAACCATTTTTGGATGTCGGTGTTGCAAATTTTGTTCACTCGGACAACCTAGCTCAGACAACCTAACACCCATTCCTTCCTCCCCTAGCATTTGACAACAGCGTTGTACAATAGCACTAAAAAATTTAATCTGGGACTCAAAGTCAAATAGACAATTGTTATGACACCTAACATGACAAATGTACAGGTTAAAATGAAGGGAATCAGGCAATGCTATTTACATACAGCTATAAACAAGTGTTGTCTGGCTGCAGTGCCACATAATCTATAGCATCAGTCAATAATATATACAGAGAACGGTAAACCAGTTCTCCTACAAATGCAAGTCATTCTCAGGGGCACAGGTATGGATTCCACAGCCAGTAAAAACATTAGAAGTCCTTATATATCATGAAAATCAATACGCTTTCAAACAAGTCTTGTACCGCTCAAACTCAACAATAGATTCCAGAAACAGGAATTTTTTTCATCTCTTATCTAATGACATGACACTAATATGTCGCTCCACAGTTACGTCAACAACGCCATTCTCATTGAATCTGATTCAAGTCTAATGCCATACTATTTCATCACAATCTTCCTTATATATGTTGCATCAATTGATGGAAGTCTAGCATAACATACCAAATGCTAATCTAATATGAACTAATCAACTAGGATATACTAAGTTATTAGATAAACTGTCCACTTATAAGTTATCACACACTGATACATGGATAGCTTATACACGAACACAGATCCTTTCTCTGTACACAATGAAAGTTCATTGGCCATACGGACGACTGACAGGTGTGAGCGTATGATGTGAGAATTTCCCCCTTGTTAAGTACACACAAAGATGCTTATTATTCATGATGTTTTTTAGTGTCATACTAAATCAATAAATAGATCAGATTAATAGCTCAGATTTACTATTACATCACACTTATCCAATGTATATAATGTAATTTCCACAATTGAAATTGTTAGCAGTCAAACCTGTTCAGTCTAACTCAATTGAATGCACATCATGACAGAAAGCAATGGCTCCATTGTTTTTGCTTTGAGTGCTTTATCTTGTTAAAATGTCGCCCAACTCCAAACTATCCCACCTTATGAGGCAACTGTAACAATGCCTCATTGTCCAGCACATGTTCTGATTGTTTAACCACGTGTCCCTGTGGGCATAACAATGTAAACAAAGAGACAGATCCACATAAAGACATTTAAGGCACTCACCTGGCACATCTCTATGACTGCAGTCAACTGTTGGCCTTCATCTCCAGTGGCCTGTAATCCTTGCAACAATTGTTGCACCTTGTTCACTGCAACCATGAGGAAAATATATCACAGTTAGCTTTTATACAATAAATTAAGATCCAATACACATTTCTTTGTCTGCAGAGAGCCACTGCTCCTGTGTATATGCCTGCCACTGCAGTGTGTATGATCATGTGGCCCCAGCTGACAACAAGTCTATTTTTAGCAGCTCACAGCCTACGTCACTTCCGCTGCACATGGCTACACGTGACGGACTACTTTCAAGTTGAACTTTGACCCACCTTGACCTCACCAGGTTACTTCAGGCCAACTGGACCGTAACTAAACAATATTACATTCCCAAGATTACGGGATTCTCCTTATTAACAGTTAATCTGTTAAATATTACAATTCGGACAATAACTCATACAGTTCTAAATTAAAGTGAAATAATCTTTTCTTTTTTAGGCATTATTACTTTTTTCTTTAAAAAGTATTTTTGCTCTTTTTTTTGGGCTCAGCAGGAGCATAAAAGAAAAGAAAAATTTACTCCACCCAGTATCATGGTACATGTATAACATTAAGTAAACATTTTCAGTTATGAAAAAACCATCACATAGGTGGCACCAGTGTTCTCACACAAACGCCATCTACTGTAATTTTCATCAGAAAAATTTGACAAGATTTCCAGCCCAGGGTAATAAATAAATTTCTATAGTGCCGGTTTCAGTGTGTTATTTATACTCAATGGCACTTGAATAAAGTTACTTAAATTACTGCTGAAGCCACACAAAATGCAGTAATACACAATATTCAACATCATGACCTGTTAAAGCTTGTTGTCACACAGATAGTTTAGTGACAGATTATGAAATTGCAAGTGTATTTGTGAGGGTGACAAATTTTTAATCTTCAGAGATTTAAAGAAATAATACATGGCAAAAATGTCCTGTGGAATTGCGATTATTTATTTTTTTTATATAAGACCAGCATTATTTAGCAAAATGCTCAGTTGACAAAAATAGTGCTTCTACTTTTTAAACATTTAGTTCTTAAAAATTACTGTTCTAGCCCAACTCATTTTGTTACAAATGCAAAAAGCTTTTACAGCCACCAATTTATGATCAGGAGAGATAGCATCATTTAATATTCAAGGACAATTTTAATTCTTTTGGGTATTGCAATGAAGAGAGCTCCATATAAATCAAACCAGTTGCACACCAAGAAATACATAAGTTCAAGGAGACTGGCCGCCCTTGAGCAGCAATGATGCAAGTCATTTGCACCACAGATTGATGTACACAGATTGATAAGTTTTTCATTTGCATAAGCCATCCAGGGCCTTTCAGGGTTGGCGGATAGTGTCCATTAAGATTAGTGATGTCATAATCATTATAATAGCCAGTGATACATGGTGATGGTTTGTTATTGTTACGGCATATTTCTGCGAGGTTGAAGCAATGTGTAACACTTATCCGGAGTATTAATGACCATATCAGATTAATTATTTGATTTTCATTAGTGTATTTAAATTAGCAAATCCTTTCATTGTTTTGATGTCAAACTGTTACTGCGGGCTTGTCATGCTGTGATACACCGACCCTGAACAGGCTTACATTGCTTCAACGGGTATATCTTCTCTGTGATTTGCACTAATACAGCTGTGGATCGTTCAGTTAACTGAAGCAATTTAACATGGGAAACAGTGGAGTTTGTATCCAAATAGGGGAAATGAGAAATATGGATAGCTGACTGCAAAATAAACTTAAGTTTATTGAGATAAGTTCTTACTGAAGCACATTACAGTGGAACATGGCACATTACTTGAATTATATACTTATAATGACTTATAACGAGAGGCACCTTGCAACAACACTTCCCTTTCACTCAGGCTTTAAATCAGGGACTTGAACCAGACACAGTTTAGCGGTGAAAAGTGGACTCGACCCACATAAAAAACATGACATTTTCCAGTCTTCTACTTAAGCCGCACAGTTTGCTACATGCCTTAAGCAAAAACAGAACCAGTGCTTACAAATATTTTCTTTTGGTTTCAAGTTAATACCGAAAAGGAAGGAAGAATAAATGTACTCGTACTAGTACTCCTGCACATTTGAAAGTACTCCTACTCAAGTACATTCACCAAAAGCTGCACTTATTTATACTTGGACCAAGAGTTGGTACTCGAACCAGTTGATACTTGTGTACATTCACCAGGTATTAACTGTCTGATGCAAAATACAGTAATCCCACTCTTCAGGAATATTAACATCACTCAATTCATGTATGACATAATGCAATTAGTCATCCCCTCCTCCAATTACAATAAGATCCCAGTATTAAAGCAGTTGAAACCACTGATATCATCAAAGGAACTTCTGTACCTCGTAACTTATTTACAAAACGACCAAAAGCTAACTTACTTGTTCCAGATCCCATTGACCTGTGTAAAAGCTGATGCATGCGAGGACCGAGAGCACCAAACAGATGAGATGGGAGACCTCTCGCTTCTAACAAGGCTGAAACACAAAAGCCGATTCATCAATACAACCATCCTTATCGTGTCACTCAAGACTGTCAGTCATTCTAGCAGCGAGTAATCTTTACGGTAAATGTCACTTGTCTGCTGGAGTTATAAATGGAAGCACACCTAGATGCAGCGCACAGGATTACGGCTTATTGATTTCTTGCGATTCCTTTTCATAAACAAGCGCAAAAACAGATTTCATCTTATTTGCAAACAATGCGGAGTTGAAAAGTATTCCAGCACTTAAAATGTCGAATACTTTCAGCTTTTCCAAACAGGTAGTTTCCCCACCTTTAAATTGCTGTTTTTTTTTTCTTCCAAAAATACTAATTTTGTTTTAATTCTTCTTCCCTTTCTAAGATATAAGCAGAGGTTGAATTTATTGGCTATAAGAATACACACCTTGCAGTCTTCCCATGTCAGACTCCTCATTTTCATTTTCTGGATTAACCATGGCCGCTGCTCCACCTGACCCAGATGCTGAAAAAATATGCAATTTATTAACTCTCTACACTGCATAATAAATATATTCAGAAGAACCCAACAATTTGCAATAACTTGCTCTACTTAATATACTTATTCAATAATTCAACAGACACCCTTTTTGCAAATAATTTCAGTAATTCAGTCATTACGATGTTATCCAAACCATAGCAAGCACATAAAGAATCCACCAACCCAGCCGACCATTGTATCTTATAGCCCTCATACTACTTACCAGCCATGTTAGTAGGTAGTGTGTTGTTGTCATGATCCGGAAGGGGCTGGGGAGGTCCCCCTGGGGCGCCAGAGCATCCTTCGCCCTCCGCCTGACCGGACATGCCGGACGGCAAACCTGACGCCCCTCCTGCCCCTCCACTTCCTCCGGCCTGCGCCAGCGGTGCGTTTCTCTTGGAACCAAGCAACAAAGACCGTTGGCTCCTGCAATTAAGCAACAAAACATTGTATTCTCTCTGCAGACAAATTTAATATTGCAGCAGATTTCATAGACTTGGAAACAAGACTACAGTCTGACAGATGATGTCATGGTTAACCCTCAGCCAAAGGTAGCCCTGAAATTACATGACAAGGGAGCTTAGTTTCCAAGTCTTGGATTTCTGCATTTGGCCGAACTTAACGGACCCATATCAAAATCCACGAACTCTTGAAATTTCATGTAACACCTGTTTATTAAACACACACTTGCAAATATTACCAAAATGTGAAATTATTAATCATACTATAATATATGAGTGTAAGCTGCACAATTCTGGGAGCAGACTGATATTTGTAAAGAAGTGTTAATATGTCATAATATCAAACTAAATTAACTCTGTTTACGTTATAAAAGTCATTACATCTCCCTATCCAAACAGATAAAACCTTGAATCTATTAGTTTGAATTCAAATTGCCAAGACTGTTAACATAAATCATTATAAATTGCAAAGCATTGCCTAACATACCCTGAGCTGGCAGAGGAGCCCGTGTTTCGGTTGGACTTTATTCTGTTCCTCCTCTTCCTCTTCTCTTCCTTGTTCTTCTTCTTCCTGTTTGATTCCTTGGCTTCTTTGCCCTTTTTGGATTTTGTCTTGTTGTCACTAGATTCACCTGAAAAAGATTCACAAATTGTAAGTTTAAAGACAAATGTTACCCAATTTATAATGCATACTACCAATTACACTGCTCAGCTAGTAGGCAATAGCTGCTATACAAAATCTAAATTTGATGTATTTGGTCCAAATATTATTTATGCATCTGCTTGTGAAATAACCCTACAATTCACTGTGTCTTACAAAGTCAAATACAAGTTGTAACAGTAGGGTACTCACTGTCTTTTGAATTTTTAGCCTTCTTTGACTTTCTCTTGCGCTTCTTTTCACTCTTACTCTCAGCTGTAGACGAGCTAGTAGATGGCCCGGCTGAGACTGAGGTTTCACCTGCGTGGCTCTCAGCTGCTTTGACAACTTTACCGCGCGTCTCTTTTGATTCAACTTCTTCTGATCTACTGTTTGATCGAGAACGAGCACCTTTCTTGAATTTATTAAGCACCGAGTCAGGGTAGTACGGCAAGCCAGGGATCACCGATGCCTGGCTGTTTGACCGAAGTGATGCGGCTACTCCACTACGAGGAAGTGATTGCGACTCCCTTGATTTACTTCTTGCTTTTCTCTTTGGCGGCACAGGGGCCCCAGCCTCTGAAGATGAAGCAGATGAGGACTGGATCCCAGCAGGAGAATTTTGAGAGGCTTCTGATCTTGTGCGCTTGCGAGATCTGCAAACAACCTGCAAATACCAAAGACTTTATGATCATATGTATACTGAATCATTTCACAACAAATTTAGAAAAACGGAGAAAATTCTAAAAGTGTTTTCTTTTTAAGAAACTAATAAGCAATTTTCGGAAAGGAATGTGAAATGCTCACTGATGCCTCGAATGATTATTCTGAAAAACATTGGAACCTACAGGACAGGTGTCAAAAACAACAATATTTCTCAATGATTCTCAGTCTTACCATTGTAACCGTATCCTCATTACTCAGCATAACTAACAATTTTCATGAGTTTTTCCATCAATACATGCAGTAAATACAAATATATTGAAAAGTCATCAATGTATCTAATACAGACCTGTTGGATAACAGGCACCTCCTGAGCAACTGGTTTTGTTAGCTCCTTCTCTGGTTCTGAATGTACGCTGCTCCTTCTAGTTGTACGGACAGATTTGTTGGACAGACTGCACGCTCCAGGAGAGGGCACGGCAGTCGAAGGACCTTTTGATTTCTTATCTTTGGCTTCTCTGAATATCCAAAAATGTTAAAATTTAAGACTTCATTCAAACTAAATGTGCACTTATGAACCGTGGCTCACATGTATGTATGTACAGAGAAACATGTACTTCAAAAGGTAAAATTTATGGAGAGACTTGGGTCATATTACAGCAACTAGTTAAATATTTACTGGTCTATGAGTTCCAAGTAGGTTTGTAATCCAATAATTAAAGCAATTCTAATCATTGACCACTCAACTTATATTAAACTAGAGCACATAGAAATGTGCAAATTGGCACGCAGTTATACATTAAATAAAAGGCAGAACGTCATAGAAGTCATTTCTGAAGAGAAACGGTATCCATTTGCTCTCGAAACTGCAAAATTTGCCGTAGGTATTATTTTACAGTTGACCTTATCACGGCGAACGGAGCGCATAACTTCATGAAAAGTTGATCAAATTTCTCAAAGTATACTGTAGTAGATTGTATTTGGCCTCCTCTCGTTTTCGTGGGTGAAGTAATGCACATTGATCTCTACACTCTAAAGTGTGACTATGCTCGCCAAATTATGCATGTAGCTGCAGGTGTGTACATGATGCAATGCCGACGACATTTGTAGAGTAAATATTGGAGCTAACTGGTACTGGGCCTTAAAATGTAGCACTTTTAGTTGCCATCTGTGTGTACCAAATTTCTGTGCGACGAACAAGCTGAGCGCAATTCGATAGCAATCATGATAAGATTCAAACACGAGAGGGTGACACTTTATACTTCAGCATAACACAGTAGCGACACCTGGCGTTTAGTGGTAACTTTGGCGGAGATACACGAATGAACGAGCGGCCAGCATGCACACAAAATGAAGATTTTGAGAAATATACTGGATAGATAAGCCCAGGAATCAGTGCCGAAGACTATGAAGCTCTACACAACCGTTTGGTAACGCCGACAGGTCCGTACTTTGAGTGCATATGTGCTTTATACACGCTTGAGCCTTCCGCCGAACTGGCCCCATTGGATTAACATGTAAGTTCGAATTTGCCGCTCGCAAAAAGCCAAACCGGACACATTACGCAAAAACGCCTCCTACAAGCAACGTAAGTATTGGCACTGTGTGCCAATAATAACTGTAATGAAGACTTTAAAGCACTTACTTAGCCTTGTCAGATCGTCTCCTTTTCCGCTGAGGAGTAGGAGAGCGGGAGTTACTTGTTGAGTAGTCAGCAGTGTCGATGTGTAAAGGCTCAGAGTACCTGCGAATACAAACACGTTTACGTCAGAAACACTGAACAGTTGATAACTGCATCAAATGGTTAATAACTGCATCAAATGGTTAATAACTACATCAAATGGTTGATAACTGCATCAAATGGTTGATAACCGCATCAAATGGTTAACAGACGTTACATTAGGTCATATTTTTCTGGTAATATATCTTCACAGAATGATAATTCCAAACCTCATTTGTAAGTCAAACAACTATGTGTTAAATTGTATAATAATTAGGCCCACAACCAGCTGTGGCGGGCAAACGTGGTGTCAGCAAAGTTTGGTATAAATTGGGAAATCAAAATGATGCACATGAGATTTGCAACAATGCATCCAATATTTATACATCCAAATTCAAACATTATTTCATATCACACTTCATAATTCCTTACCTGTGGAAAGCTGAAGCAGCAGAGGGCTGAGCCTTGTCAGAACTGCACCCGGCCCCAGCACTGTGACGTTGAGATCTGCGAACTGACCCCCCAGAGTGCAGTTTAGGTTGGTCGGCCATAGGGGCAATACCTAGCCTGGCACATGCCAGAATACAGAGTCGACACCCTGTAAAAAAAGAGAACATAAATGCATAAAGAGCCATGAAATATTATCGAGTAATTCGGAAAAATATAGCTAACGTCAGAAGGATTAGGTAACAGTAGCCACATTTAATTAAACCTTCAATGCCAGAGCAATCTCATCGGAGTATGGTCAAGTCGTTCGCTGGCCGACCAACTTGCCCGCGAAGTCAACTCGTCCGCTGCCGAAGCCTACGCATCCACCGCCTGAGGCCGACTCGTCCGCCGGCAAAAATAGAAGGGGGACCAGGGCTGATGTCGACGGCCGCATCGTAGCAGCCGCCGACGTCCAACGGGGACTGAGCAAATGCCTTACATTCCACCCCCCCCCCCCCCTCAACTGGTCCTTTGCAAAAATTGAGAATTGCAATTGGCTAATTGCATCCATCCCATTTTTGCAATCAAAGCTGAGGCAAAAAGGAGCTAATTGAAATTTAGTATGCCAACTGGGATGCAATTAGCCAATTCTCAATTATTGCAAAGGACCAGTTTCATTTTCTGGCAGACGAGTTGACTCTTAGTGGCGGACCAGTTGACTCATCTCATAGTAGCGGGCCAGTTGACCACAGGTAGCGGACGAGTTGACCAGACTGGCAGACCAGCTATAACAGGCGGGCAAGTTGGTCAGAGGACCAGTTGTTGGGCGAACCACTTGACTAGACCCCCATCTCATCGCATGTGCACTGTCTCATCACTACAACAACAAAGATTGGTGGTGGTGGTGGTGGATTAGGGCTTTATGTCCTGTATTTCTGCACCTGAGGGCTAATTAGGACAGTTAGGGAACATGGCAATGAGACGAAGGATGAAACAGCCATCCAACAACAAAGACAATGCCGCAGCCTCAACACATATGCACCAATGTAACATGTTGCCAATAGCGCATTAAGTTCTTATATCATTCAAGACCAAATCCTCAAACCTTAAACCTCATTGCATGAATGACAGCGTTTTTAAGCAACAACAAAGTAACTATCTCTTAAAAAGAACAAAAAAATTTGGGACTTGCCATATGCACAGTGGCGATATAAAGGACACTTTTCAAATGGAAAGATTATCAACTATTTTGGAACACAACCTTGTATATATATGGTAAAGGGTTGAGTCAAGAATCAGAATTATATAGAAAGTACAAGAGACATTAATCATTGTAATTGTAACGTCCCAAAGACATATGATGAACCAGTGACTCCAATGTCAAACACTGAACGTATTGCAACTCTTATCAGGTGGGACCAAAGTTATACCCATATCAAAACGTGACATTAACCAAAAAGGAGGTCTCAAGTATTCGATTTGGGGTTCCTTTCACTGCACATTTTTACATTTGATGTGTGCAACCCCCCTTTGCTCCAGGCGTGCCCTGATCTGCATCAGAGACAACCCCCGTTACCAAATTTAAGGACTACCCGTTACTACATTTATCAACTAAATCATTATCATGGATGTTTCCTTTTTAGTACGTAGTTAGTCCTAATTACCACATAACCTCACTGAAAGTGAAGCACATGGTTTGTACCACTCTTGCGAAATACCAGTCACCTGTTCACAGGTGGCTAAGTCAAAATACCCTTCTTATTTTACCATGGTTACAGGGACACACCGTATATTTCTTCTTTAGAACAATTGTGCGCAGACCAGTATCCAATATAAATGGAAATTGTCAAATGTGGCCAGACATGCTAAATACAGGTCTCGCTGCGCTGTAGAATTTACATCAGCTGACCAGAATCTGGTGGTAGGCAGCTTTTGACAGCAGCTATTAAAATATTGCATAATGCAATAATTATCAGCCAGTCAGCGCCTAACTAAATTAAAGTACCATACTTGAATTAAGTAAGATTTTAATTTATTTCTTCACTGCGTCTGGTTATAATTTGTGTTCCGATTTTTCCAGAAACGTTTTTGTCCACTGAACAAAAGACGCCATCATGGTTTGGCCATCTCCACGATTCCAGATTAATTTGGGTTTTATCACGATTTAACACCGCACAGGAGAGCAACGCTGCCTCCTCTAGAATCTTAAGTACCCGATTGACGATATTTACCAGTTTATCTCAAGATATTTTTGAAATTATTTCACAGAAAACCAGACTTCTCTCTTCGCCCTCCTTCTCTCCTCCGATGTCCAAACGTAGACAGCGAATAACTGCTCATTAGGAAACCCTTCCGCGTGGACTATTTTTCTGCAATTGTAAACATTGCAATTCAAGACAATGTCAAGCCATTTAAATAAAAATATTTGAATTTTCTGTGTTATATAAACACTAAATGGTAATGTTCAATTATTATTATTGCGTTTTTTTGCTTCTGGTGCAATATTTTTTGCAACACATAGGACGTAAACAAATGATCAATGCGCGGATCCCTGTGGCACCTCTTCCTGCGCGCAAGTTCAATGCAAACTGCTGCAGTTGAACAAATGTCAGTAAGATGAACTTGTCGTTTTTTTGCATGCTGCATGCAGTTGATATAAAGAGCTCAAGGACTCGTGCATGTTGTTTCTTATTCTCATGCACTTAAGTTAAATGCTGGGAGAGTCGTAAGTTGAGCACTGTTTTTCTTATCATGGTTAGTACTGGTAAACTGGTAAAGTGTGTTATATGTATACCATGCTGCATCTTTCAATAATATTTGCAGCTTGTGTGGGCTGTTTTTGTTATCCTGTGCATATATACATATGTATATATTCATATATACATGCATTAATGTAAAATTACTTTTTTTTTTAACACATTTAATTGAATTGGTAATTAAAGTTAAAACATTATATATAATTAATAGTACTAGCCGAATATTAAATACCTTGTCTTGTGATCTGCCCGGTTTCTTCGCTAGCTGCATGGTATGAAAACATTTTTGACATATATATGCCCATATCTAAAATTAAACTATATTCATGACTTCCTTTACTTCCTAGTTTTGCATTGCATCATATTGTAAAATACATCATATATTGCATGGTTGGAATTACTCATGCATGTTCATTCAATAATTAATGGACAATTCCATGATAGTTCAATTTAATTGATGTCAGTGATTTTACATTAATTGTTTTAGTCATTGTTTTTCAGGTAGTACAACAACAATGAACTGCATTTTATTTTTTATTGAGTAACTGAGATCATGTCCAATCGCCCATCGTACCTGGCAACAAGGCCACCGCTACGCAGGTTATGTGGGCCCACCCCTCGACCACTCAGAAGAACTTACAATGCACCATCAGGCAGTGGCTGCAGCTCTCCAGCAAGCAGTACAAGATCTAATGATGGCCAGGAGTCGTATATTTACGAAGACAAGGGGCGAACAGATGCCTGCTTAGAAGGATTCAAATCACTTTACGACAGCGGTCAACTCCTTGACGTGATGTTACAAGTTGAAGCTCAAGAATTCAAAGTTCATAGGGTTCTGCTGGCATCATCCAGTGATTATTTTAGAGCAATGTTCACAGGTAAATTGAATCAAGTTTATGTGATTCCATATCAATGATCTGTATCGTTATGCATATCTGATTTTGAAATGTTAAATTGCTCTTTTAAAAAAACTTGTTATATTTTTGATCCAGTGCTCTTAGTATTTAAATTATCAGTCCAGTTATAATCAAGATGCAGGCTAAATTTAAAATAGGCTATACAGTTGCTCATCGTTGGATATTTGGTCTTATTTAACTTCAAAAATCATACCCTTCTTGTGTAATTGATTCCAGATGACATGCTGGAGCGCAGCAAGTCCTCAATCAAGATCAAAGGAGTTGATGCATTGTCCATGGAGCAAATCTTGAACTATCTATATACAGGGAAGGCGGAAATTAAATTAGATACAGTGCAGAACATCTTGTCTGCTGCAAACTTATTCCAGCTGACAAACCTCCGAGATGGCTGCGCGAGATATATGTCCCGACATCTCGAATCTGACAACTGTATAGGCATTTATTTCTTTGCAAAAGCTCACCAATGTAACTCATTAGCAAAGGAAGCTAGGTCGATGATTGAGAATTGCTTTGACTACATTCACTTGACTTCATCAGAATTCTTGGATCTTAGTGTACAGAACTTGTTAGAAATTATGGACTATGATGAACTGAAAGTTTCCGAAGAAGATCTCTTTGAAGCGGCAATGCACTGGTTGGAACATGATCTCGAGAATCGATCTCAGTACGCCTACGACCTGTGCTGTCATCTGCGATTGCTTCTTATTGATGTACATTACTTCTATGACTTTCTCAAGGACAACACTCACTTCAAGTCTGATCCCAGAATCCAGGCGCTGTTCGATGAAGCTATCCGGTAGGTGGGAAAACTAGTCCCTACTTATGATCCAGATATGAATTTGAAGTTGTACTGAAATTTGCCAGATAAAGGTTGAACTGTTTTTTTTTTTTAGGGTGAAACTGCTTCGCAGCAGATGGATGGAATCTGACATGTGCATGGAACCTCGGATAGGTACAGCTCCGTATTGCAGGTAATTCCTCCCACGAAAAATATAAATTTTTATGCAATTCAATGACATGATGATTCCTGTTTGGTCAACAAGTGAATGTTGCCCTTAACAAAATTGTATGTCCAGTGAAAATATCATATTTTTCTTATAAAATTCTATGATAAATAGTTGTCAATCTGTGGGTGCCATGCGGCATATATATACGAATGATGTGAATCCATTGCGTATGAGCTAAAGTTGAGCTGGATAACTTTGATTCACAACTTCACAAGTAATTACTAACAAATTATTTGGCATTACTTGTTCATAACTTCAATGTGTCAACAATTTAAATTCCAGAGTTTGTGTCTACATTTCATACACGGATGACGAGAAGAAACAAGTGCTGCAACTGTATGGGCCGCATTGTGATGAACTCAGGAAAGTGGAGGATAACATTCTCATTGACCTTCCCCCAGATATTGAAAATCCTGCTCTTCTTGTGACAGGTATTTTTTGGTGCTGAATGTCTGAATATGCTTAATTTTTAGGAATTTTTTCAGGCTAGGTGATTTTGCAACATTGCTCTATAGGCGATGAAAGTAGGTCAATTACTGCGTCCGTTTATTTCAACGCAAACAAAGTAGTTCCTTAATTATTGCCGAATCTGACGTTGAATTGCTTTCCTTTGCACAGAAACATGCGTGAATGTATTCTAATGGTTAGTATAAAATCATTAATGATGTTGAATTCCTTGCTCCCCCACGAAATCTGTCAGTCGCTCTGTGACAAATCATGTCGCCTAAATGGAATTTTCTTGCATTATAAACTTGCAAACTATTTTGTCGTTGTTAATGTGTAAACAAACTATTAGGCCACAATTGATTGGTCTTTAGCTTCTCGGAACCTCTCAGGGCACTTTTTAATGGGTCATTTGAAAATCCTGAAATAAAATAAATTTCCTATCAAATAACATTGGCACGTTATTTTATTTTTCTGTCAGCACATTTCTCATCATATCGGCGGATCCAAGAAGCTAATAATAATATGAGCGTTGCATTTAATTTTTTGCAGGATCCAATGAATTGTACATAGCTGGAGGAGATGCTTATGGTAGAGCGGTTTATAAATGGGTCGCTGAGGAAATGTATTTTGAAGAAATGTGTCCTATGCCAGTTGCAAGAAAACAGTAAGTATTTAGTCCTTTGAAAAATGTAAATATAAGTAGTGTTATGAGTTAAGTAATGCGTAGAATTAAGGTAAATACTGTATATTATATTTGTTTTCTTGTTGAATATGGTATGGCTGCATTCCGAACTTAACTTCATTTTCCTGATGATGTAACTAAATTTCCTACTTAAGAAAGGCAATGTCTTTGCTTTAATGCCTTATTGGGTTTAGTGCAGTATAGCGGACCCAAATTTATGCCTATATTTGGCATCCATTAAATATGAAAATAATCACTATTTTTGACAAAATTTCGTGCTAGTACACAATAAGAATAACATTTTTATTGAGTAGCAGGGGTTTGGGGCAGCAGCCCCCAAGAAAAACAAAATGTAAAACAATAATAAGCTGTGTTCTTGCCTTGAAGCTGCCGTTTGTTTGTGATGTCACATATTGAATTCAAGCATTTGACGTCATTGGCCTGGCAATGGGACTAAATATGGTCTTAAATTTGGGTCCGCTATACTGCACTTATTCCGCCTTATTATAACACCTGTCTCGAAAATCGAACAAAGTTTACTTTATTATTGTTGAATATGGTCAAAAGAGCAAATTTCTATTTCATTAAAAAGTGTAATTCTTTTATAGGTTCTCGCTGGTTCAACTAGACAAGTGGATATACGCAGTAGGTGGCTATAACCAAGAAGGAAACTTGAACGTTGTTCACAGATTTAACGGAGTGGACAATTGGGAGCCCGCTGGTAATCTTCCTTTTGCTCTTCGCTGTTGCTCGGCCATTTCTCTCCGAGGAAAACTCTACATATTTGGAGGAGAGTGCGAAAAGGGAGGGAAACTGTTTGTGTTTGGTTCTGAAAGTGAAAAACTACACAAAAAGATTGTGCGAGGAAAGAAAGAAATCAGCAAACACACTTTATGGTATGTGGGTATTATAGTGTCATGAAAAGGTTATTCTAGAATGTGATTTATACTCTGAGCAATTTTGTCAATGAAATAATCAGCAGTGTTGGTGCAGAAGAGATAGTGGTTTAGTAAACGTCACCAATAACTTCCAATATATTATTTTCGAGTAGACACAGAGATCGTCCGTTGAAGGATGTTATAGCCTTGTAATTCTGCTATGCTGCTGAAGAAATGTCATCGGTTGAAATATTGGTCTCATTGTCATTCATTGGTTTTCATGTTATTTTAATCCTACAGCTATGACCCATCTGTAGAGAAGTGGTCATTCCTTGCCGACATGCCTGATGCCCGAGCTCTTGCTGGTTGTATGATATTCCGGAACAAAATCTACTTGATAGGTAAGTACACAAATATATACAAACAGATAATTTGTTGAATATTAACTGATAATTTACCATTAGTGCTGAATGATATTATGTAGACATGATTGTATCATGTTTTCCTTTTTACAATCTTTTTTCTTGTATTAGGCCCATAGCCTTAGTCAGGATATATTGTACGCTTTTATATGGACCCATGATTTGTATTGTGTATGAAATGAAAGTTTGAATTTGAAAAACTATTTGAATATCTCTCTTCAAAGTTAACTCTCTACTGTTTGCCTATTGGCTACTGCATTTACAAATGGCTGAGGCCTGTCAGCGAAACATTTTGCTGCAATAAAAACAACGTTTAGGGGGTGGACGCAAAGCATTGTGACAGACTAGAATGATTGATAGGCCCCTCATCTAGAATCATGTCAGAATGTTTTGAAATCCCACCAGTGTGTTGTTATTATTGCCTGCAACTTTGTTGATGGTGGAAATTTCACTAATCAGTGTTCCAGCTAGGCCACTTGAGCATGGCACTGCACCATGCCCGACACTCCATGCGCCATGCCCGTTTTTGTCAGCGCCATGCCCGTTTTTGTCAGCGCCATGCCTGAAATTAAGTGAAGACCCTTTTTTTTCTTTGACTTTTCAACTAGCCCTATATGAGTCTATGTAGGTGCTCTAATATTCTTGTGCGCCATGCCCAATTCAAATCCTAGCTGGAACACTGCTGATGGGTGCTGAACAGAGAGCGTCTTGACCTTGGTGACATCACAGTCACAAATAATCACTGCTAACACACTTTGGATATGACAAACCTTTTTCACTTTTAACAGTACTTTTTTCATAAGTCCTATGTCTGTTCTACAGGTGGTTTTGGATCAGTCAGTGAAACATGGCTCAGAGACAAGTGCCCAGAAAATATCCTGAATACTGTTGTGATATATGACCCGATAAATAACACCTGGGAAGCGGGCCCTACCTTGCCGACACCCCTCTGTGCTGTGGGAACTGTGAAGTACCGAGGAACTATTTACGTTCTTGGTATGTACTGATAATTTGTGATAAAAGTTTAGTTGATCTTGCCAAAAAACTCTAAGCAAAAGTGTATATTGTTTATTATGTGTGACATTTTTGAAAAATTACAAATAAAAATTAAAATATAACATGCCCTACTTACCTTACTTTGTAACCGTTCTGCAGCAGTATAAACTTAATACTTTAGCAATGTAATATTGAGCAATATATAATGCCAAAAACATTTTGTTTCTATTGACTTGTACAGAATAGTTGTATTGAACTAAAGAGCCAAAGTACTCCAAAAATATGCTTGACATTCTAATTAAATGAAAAGTTGGAAATCAGAGGGCCCTTAGGTTAGAGCTAGCCTTTTGCGATGTTTCGCCACTTTTGAATTATAGTGAGTGCTGTTGCATGTGATTTTAATTTCGCCATTTACACTGGTGAATGGCTAGTGCGTACCCAGCACACCATTTAAACTCCAGTGTAAAAGTTATACAGTGCAAATTAATACCATTTATTTGTTATTACAGGAGGAGAAGGTGTCGATAGCGTCAGTTCACAAGTTTATGCTTTGAACACTACGACAAGTACTTGGGAAGCGCAGGAAGAGATAATTACGGGTATAACTGAGACAACCATCCACTCGGCTTATTCTGTTATGAATATTGATTTTGAATAAGTAATTTATTCATTGTCCGTATGTTGATGAACAATGATATCGGCAATAATTGGTAGGGTTCAGTTGTGAAAAATAAAGTTGGAATTCTACAAAGTAGAGCGGGGAGGGCTCACATGTGCTATACGCTGACTGCTGAGTAGTTGTGATACATCTTATGGGATGTTTTAATAATGAAAACAAAGATGAATTTAGTTTAAAATTTTATTATTTCACAAATTCACTTTCATCTATTTTTTTTTCATAGATAATTTGTGTTTTTATGTTGGAAAATATTTTTATTGAAGTGCTTGTATAGGTAATTAATATGTGCAAGCTGTTATATAATTGGTTCAATGGGTTAGGCAATTAATGATGTAACTAATGTGACACAGTGGAACCAAAAAATCAGATGGTGCTATTTAGGTATACACTCTATTGAAATATTGTAGAAAACTAGTTTGGCAAACAGCTGGATCTGTTTGAAACATTCCATTATACTGAATGGAAAAAAGATAATGTACCATTAAATGATGTGGTGCTCTAGTGTACCAAATGGCATACTTGTTTTTAAGGATTAGGATATTGCTGAATCCTGTATTGATGAGTTTAGTTTATAGTAATGTAAATTATTTTCGTTTTTATATACCAAACAAGCAGACAGGACACAATTTTAGTAAATAACAGACACTATAGTAAATAATGTATTGTATATATAATTCCTTTTTTACCTAAATGTTCATAAGTCTAACTTAATTTAATTGTTTTCCACACTATCTTCACCATATATTTTTAAGTGATAACTATTACTAGCCTTCAAACCACTTCTAGGAAAGTGTGGTAATAAAGTAAATAAACTATTAGTACTTAATAATTTGCTGGCCTAAAGCAGACTGTGTAAACATCTGCTGAACAATTTTAGGAAAGTATGTGGATGTAAGCATTGAGGAGACACAATATGTTACTCCTAACGTTAATTTTGATGTTTAATGCTTTTTATGTCCGAGTGTGAATTGACCAATCACCCATATGGTGATGATATGCATTGTACTTTATATTAAAGAAAATATAAATCTGCATGATTACTCACAAATGCAAACCTAAAATGTACCTGATAATTTATTGTGGCATGTTGAATATTTACGCATATGTATTGTATTTATTATTTTATTTAGCTGAAGTCTCATTGCCTATTCCAGCTATTCATTTAGCAGTGAATATTTCACTTGATTTTGTTTTCATAATATCTTGTATTTATTTCTTGGATAACATCTTCGATCGGTTTAATGTTGGCCAGGTGTTGCCCACTTGACATGCTATCTGCATATATGCTGTATTTTGTTGACTCACACCTGTGCAAGACGGAATGGGGACTCCATTGGGGAGGAAAAGTATCACTAGAGGTCACTCAGGTCAGTGACACCGAACCAGAAACCATGCTCAGTTCTCGCGTGACGTAGTACTCGGCAATTCTAAGACAATGTGTGACATCACCAAAACACAATACTAGATGACGTCATCAATAATTGGACTGGTGACATCATGTATTGTATTGATATTTCCGGGTACGAAGTCGCACGAGAACTGACCAGTCATACTGTGCTGTGTCTACTTTGGTGGCAGTGACCCTGGTAATCTTTCACCTCATTCCGGAGTGCCCCCTGTTGAGTATGTTCTTCTTTGTACACTTTAGAGCAATACGAAGTTGTGTATCATGTGCAGGGCCGGTATATAGTGCAAAGGACTTTAAATCTTGCCAAGAGAAAAGCTGAGAAACAAATACATTGTGGTTTTAGAATTTGTTTGATTGTTAATTTACTCGTAATGTACATATTGTGTACTTCCTTGCTATAAAATCCTTTGCTGTGATTGACATTTGAGCAAAATTGCTTTACATGAAGTATTAATGTGCCATGACCATTGTGGTTATACAGGTTACTGTCTCTTTCCAATGTTTTGTCTATTGTATAAATGTATATTTACACTTTATACGGTTTTGTAGCGTACAAATTACATTAGTAATAGACTCCTAGTCTTCTCTGAAAGTGACTGATAAATTTTTTACATGTTACAATTAATTTAATTGTAACCGTTGTTATATTGTATCACCCAAGACTACATCTTACTTTGGGGGTGTGTTAATATTTAAATAATCATAATATCAATGTTGAAAAGCAAGTCTTTAAGTGCATTCAACTACTCATCTTGTACACCGCTGAAAAAGTCCAGGCCGGAGTGTTACGGACACACTTATGGTGTCATTTTAATGGATTGTAAGCACCTTGATAGGATTTACTGAATAGCTATGTAAAAAGAACTTTTCTGAACAAATGTTTGTTTGGGCGCTTAATAATTTATACACACTTCGATGTATTGTTTGCAATATTTTATAATATTATACGAGGCCCTCTGGCATCACAACTGTGTATTACATATAAACACCTTAGGCTTACTTATCTGATGTATTTCTCAGAGAGAATTTGTTCATACTGTTTGTTCAGGGTCATATGTTACTCGGACATTTCGAAGAAAGTATGCTGAAGTCATACTTGATCAACTGTTTTTTCCACTTTGTACTTTCTCTATTGTAACATCATGAACAAATAAAGCCTTTATTCTTGTAATAAATGCTGATGTTATCCTTTTTGTTACTGAACGAGGCCTATTCCGCTAAGTTTTAATGTAAATCACATTAATAATAATATCCATATTCCTTGTCTCATTGCTAGCTCTAGGTAGGTAAGTATGGAAAGTGCACCCTCCAAGGCAAGCTCTTGCTGCTATCGAGGGTTCAGTGATGAGGTGAGAGAGGAGTCCACCCAAGTTACACATTTACCCCATGGTTGGGTCTTTTACTTGAATCAGCACAGACACCGAGTACAAGGCGTCCAATTTAACGTCTCATACGATCGACATGCAGCTAGGATGTAGCTCATGAAGAGTGCCCGGGCCTGGGTTTGAACCAGGGACTTTCAGCAGAGCTGGCCAATGTGGCATTGGCGGATGCCTTAACCATGTGGACTGTCACATTTTGGGCACAATAATGCAAAGGGTATTCAACACGGTCAACCGTGGAGTTACTCATGGTTCAACTAATCAACACCACCTCTGGGATCAAAGAACAAATCAAATTTACAAATTGGATAAATATTCTCAACATTTATTAATAGTGTTCGGCATATAAATATATATTTACAATTTTTGATTATCGTAAAAAATACAGCACTTTCAGATCTTCCATAACAAAATTCACTGGATCACAAAATATTGGAAAAATCACAACGGCACAATGGCAAGTTCTATCACTTTTTCATCTAGTCGTATATACTTTATGCAGCACTTAATATATCACAATAAACATCCTTACATTAACCAAAATCACAAGCCAATAGCATACTTGAATACTCCCAAAAAGGTGAAAACTTTCCCTTTTGACAGCAACACAAGTAGCTTGTACGAAATCGTTCACAAACTTAAAATTCATTCAACATGATTAAGCATATAATGAGTTACAAATGGCAGTTGTATAAATGCAATTGGACATTCAGGGTGTATAAATTTGTGATAATATGCATTAAATGCACTGCTACCTTTGTTTCTTCACAAAATATAATGCATTGCTAGTCTAACATAATTAATGTCCGTCAGCCATGTTTTTCTATGCAAATTGCAGTTTCAATTTACTAAATAAAGCTATAATATCTTAGATCCTCACTAGTAATCAAGAAAATATGGTTATAAGAACCCAAAAATGTGCTTAAACACTAAATAAACACCAAATCAAAAGTGAAAAAGCTCAAACAAATATATAAGAAAACAAATGCATCAATTCAAAACTTCAAAAACAAACATAAAACAGAATATATATATTGTGAGACCACCTATCTGTATATATATATGTGTTTAACTGAACGTTTCAATTCTTACAGATCTAACAGAAATTGGATTATATCCAAAAGATCACAAACCCCAAATAAAAAACGCAAGTCACATATAAGTTCAATAAATTTGAGTATGACGCAGATTAATTTTAACACTCCTCTGCGCTCAGCATCAAACCCCAATATAAAAAAATTCTGCAAAGAATGAAACTTAATCAAGAGAGATCGTTTCTTAGCCTACGTGTAGGTTGATGCTGCTAAAAATAATTTGCATCTTTAGCAGCAACGGTTAATTAAGATGAGATGATATGTTTCTTCTTTCAATGAGTATCCTTATATATTAGTTTATTAGCTTTCTAACCTCACAATACATTTTGGTATGCAGTCGACCCATGGAATGTCAAAAAGTGTAACTGAGTTGCGTCTGGTGTACAATGAGTTTGTAATAACCAGACTAATGTTATAACTTTCAGTGCCGATTTTACATTGCAATAATAGCCATCATTCAGAGAGAGGCACAGGCTACTTAATGATGGCCCCCCCCCCCCCCACCTCCCCCCGTCTGAAAATTAATGGGTCGGACCGCAACTAGGAGAAAACCTAGATCTAAACTTCAAATTCAAAATACCAAAGGTAAACAATATAAAAATTTACCCACAAAAAAAAACAATATAACAACAAAAATCAAGTAAATAGGTACTAACTACTGATGAATTAAAAAACAAAAGGTAAATGATCAGAACAATCTCAAGACAGAAAAAAAGCAAAATATGACCATTCGATCTCAGTACATTATAGACCATTGCAATTCTTACAAACATGACCAGATATGCTTGTGACAACAGGTCTGACAGAAGCCTGAGTTGAGTTATTCAATGCACTTGAATTTACAGTAATTCTGAATGACGCTCGCTCACTAGTTGTGACAATTAAACTTTACATTTGGCAAAATTTGCCACTTGAAATCAACAGCAACAGACACTTTTTAAATATTGCAGTGTTAGGATGCTGTCAATGACATAAACGATCAGTACAATTATTATTACAATTAGGTACAATTATGTTTTACAGTTGGTGAATTTCCATGTTGCCAAGCTTAGGGTGCCAATCAATTCACTTGATTTGGGTGGCTTATTCAATGGCACAACAGTGCTCATAAACACAAAAGGCAAAGAACATGTTAAACTTGCACAAATTACGCATGCAAACTAGTATTAGTGTTTATCCGATTTATAACGGATATTGAGATAAAAAAACGTAAATATTTGTTTGCGACACTAACACTACAGTCACGGAATCATGACAAGCATGCAAATAAAATTGTACCTGCAGTGTTTCATACCCAGTGGATTGTGTACCCTGTGTCCTCCGTTTCAAAAATCAAGTGACACAAAATTACGAGTCAAAATTTTGACCAGTGCCTAAATTGAACCACTTTCAGTGCTCATTTGGAATGTTGCAACATGTAGTTATTGCAAAGTTTTTATGCATATTTAAATTGTAAATGGTGGTAAGTATTTCCAAGTATTTCGTAAATTAATCAATATACTCTTGATTTTGACAGTTCTTATCTAATTTAACACAAAATAAATGAAACTGCTGTATGCTTGAAATTGCAAAACTTGGCATTTTTGTGTGAGGAATATGCATGGCAATAATTTAGATTTTGCACCAACCAAAAAATGTAAGCACCAGGGGACACAATTCAAAATTTTGGCTTTGCTGTGTTTCACGATTGCACCACTGAAATTGCTGCGATTGGACCAGAAGCAAACAGTCATTATTTTCCTTATAGAGTCTCTATGATTGTACACTGAAAAGTATATGCACACAAAATTGTATGAAATCTGTATAAATTACTTAATACACCTGGAACATAGTGAGGATGAAATAAATTTTTTAGGAAGTGGTCTAATTGTGGAAACTCATTTGTGATACTCAGCAAATTTTCCTACATTTGTCTGATTCAGCATTGGATTCCATTATCTCTCTTTAGCTTATTATTATTTCTTTCTACGTTTTATCATTGATATTGACTGGTGGTAGTCTAGCCAATTAAACATTTTTGCAGTAACAATTTGAAAGTTTCAGGGTGTAATGAAGGTGATTCAATTGAGGAAACAAGGTGGTCCAATCGGAGACACTGTTTCCTGGACTGGACCACTTTGGAAAAAATTTGGAAATTAATTTTCTAATTTTTGGAGTTAGTTCAAGCACTGCATTTTGGACAGTTACAAGACATACCAAATCACTACAGGTTACCTTAGAAATAACGAGTTTATGATGAACTACTTCCTCTCTAGAGCCCCTCAAAGTTAAGTGGTCCAATCCCGGCAACTCTCCCCTACAGTCATACACTTGACTGTCACATAAGGATTTATAAAATGTATGAAAATAATAGAACCTATAAAAGTAGTTCGGTAGAACAGGATCCAGACCTACAATAAAAGGCACTTAAATCATCCCTCATTAAATAACATGCAGCTGCGTATGCTCCTCATGATGAGTGCCTGGGCCTGGGATTGAACCTGGGTCCTTCAGAGGAGCAGGCACTAGACTGTCAAGCTACATACTTTTAGACCAATACAAAAACTCCATGTCACCTGACTTTTAAAAGGTTGTACAGTACAGCTAGACAGAAAATAGACAATATCCATACAATCACTGATCTGCTGATTTCTTCTTTCGTGCATGGAGTACAACATTCGCCAACAAAAAGAAGACTGAGCACAAACCCATCAGTATGGCGGAAAAGATGTAGGCTTCCCTGAAGCTGCCTGTGTAGTCTTTCAGTAGCCCTGAAAAGATAGAGGTTTATTATTCATAACTTTCAGATAAATTTGCAACTTAATACATGGGTAATTAGCCTTAAAAATGTGTAAAATATGCAGGAAAACTAAAAAAACAATTTTTGCAACTTCGATGACTATTATTTCTTGTCATTATTTCAGATGTTATTATCAAAAAATTATTGATTACTTTATCAGTAAATACTGTGAGTGTCAATGCTCAGAGAAGCAAAATCTAAGATTTTGCAAGGAATTATGCTTGGACCTTCTGCTGAGCTGCACTTAAGCTTGGTCACCAAGCTTTTAAACAAGAACTTGACAATAAAGCGTGACTTTAGAACTTACCAAGGAGGGCAGGCGTTGGCACGTTAAATAAACCCATAAAGAATATTCCGATCCCAAATCCATTCGGCAGTTGCTCAAGACCAATAAAGTCAACCAACACCACGGCCATCATAGCGATGTAGGAGCCTCCTAGAACACCAACAAACACCGAGTACATGATCGCCGTGCTAAGCTTCCCAATCTGAAAAATGTTCGACCTTTTAGCTACATACAAATACGAATGACCGATTTCACAAGCTTAAGAAATTTCACATTGATCTCATTCTTTTTTCAGTTGCAAGATACTTCGTAACAAACTTAATACCACTAATTTGCAAAGATTAGGAATAACTATAACATCCCATTTTAAAATACCTCTACAGTGCCGTGAATGTGTAAGTAAATCCCCCCCCCCCCCCCCCCCCGGAAATGGATATTTCTTTAGTTTAATGACTAGCAACATGACAAAGATCATCTAAAAGTGCTAGTATATTACACCATATTAGTTATTGTAGACTAGTTTTGTGATACTGGTTTAATCTTTTGATTTTCAGAACCCTATATGCAAATTTGTTTTAAAAAGTGCTATTTTCCTGGGGGGTTCATTTACTTACACATGGCCCTGTAGGTACCATTGACAAAACAATGTAAGAAATCCTATCATAGTTCAATACCTACCATGGCGAAAACCAAACAAGCTGCTGAAGTAAGGAGCATACAAAAAGCCATTAAGTTGTGTCTATGAACCAATCCGAGATCACCGAACCAACCTCCGCTGATCCTTCCTACGAGATCACAAACTCCTGCGGCTGAGAGGATTAGAGCAGCTGTGTATTTACTGAGTCCAATTTCATTGAGATAGGGTGGCAGGAACACCACAGAATTCACATATCCACAATTTCCGACACAAATCCCCAGGATCCATAAGACGTACAATGGGTCCTTAAATAGTGTCCAGTTGAATAAGGGCTTCACGTGAGGTGATTTTTCTATGCAACAACCGCAAAAAGAAGCTGCAATTGCCTCGCAAAGAGTTCCGTTATTTGCAACTTTTTTCTTGGCGACTTCATTTACTGATGGAGATGGCACTATAGGAGGATCTTGCATGTAACATAAAGATCCCGTACTCGTAAATTCATACTTTGAATACATCTGTCCCTCACACTGGCATTCTGGTAATTCATTTGACAATAAATGGGCATTATGGCTTTCTGCTGACTCGTTCAAGTTTTCTCCAGAGTCGATGATCTTAACATCGGGCAAATCTACATGACTTTCACTTTCTCTTTTCACCCTGTCCAACAATTTATTCACAGGCACGGCATCAACAGATTGTACAAGTTCACTCTCACCATGTCTGATCAGCCCACACTTCTCGCAGACATTGTCACTCGTCGCATCATTGTTCGTTGGAATGTTGGCAGAGTTAGAAGTCGGCTGGGCATATGAAGATATAGGACGGAATAAGGCAGCACCAATGACTATATGCAGCACTAGACCTGCGTAGATCATCAAAGCATTTCGGAATCCTAGCTCATCTGTTAATGCCCGTAACGCAAGTGGAATCAAAAGCTGTCCAATGCTGCCACCAGCAAATGCAAGACCGTTGGCGAGGGAGCGTCTCTTGTGGAAATATTGTCCCACGATCACAATGCTGGGACTGAAGGCAAAGCCGTAGCCCACACCTGCAACAACAGTAATTTGTAAAACATCATACAACATATGAACAAGCCCCTCATATAACTAAGAGACAAGGAATCGCTATCTGGGATTTTCAGAAGATGAGGTGCTTATTCAACTAAAACAGATTCATCGCTAAGATCACAAAGCTGGTGAGAGGACAAGGGCTTCCGGATGATGGATGAAACAGCCATCCAACTTAAGCACGACCGGGAATTGAACCCGGGACCCAGTGGTTGGAAGGCCAGCGTGCTAGCAATGAGCTAAACCCCAGATCGATAGATAGATAGATAGATTAGATAGATATGGAAGGAGCAGCCCTCTACAGCAAGTTCTTGCTGCTCATTAGGGCCGATTGATGAGGTGAGAGAGACAAGGACTCCATCCATTTTGCACCTTGTCCCCATGGGGAGGGTCTTTTACAAGCCTCAGCATACATGTAGACACCGAGTACACGGAACTGCCAATTTAACATCACATCACCAAGGGTGCTCAGGCCCCAGATTGAACCTGGGTCCTTATAGATTTATTATTTTTTTTGTGAATGATACCCACACAATTCAATTATAGACCGTGCTAAATGTCATTAATTAAATACAAAAGTTATGGTATTGTAAACTGTGTATTCATACAGTTCGATTTCAGAACAGTTGTTTTAACATTATAAAAAAAAATGGAATCAAGATATTATTTTTTAAATAGAAATACATCAAATGATTACGCTCATATAGTATAAGTGTCTCTCAAATTTATAAATGATGAAGGTAAACATCTGAGTTTAGTATTGTATTGTCTAAGTGCCATTGGTCTGATGTTTAGTCAGCTTAGATAATAATATGTTAAGACTTGGAGTCCACACCATGTTACACATTTACCCCACGGGTGGAGTCTTCTACTTGCCCTAGCATTGACTATTAGACACCGAGTACGAAGCACCATCAACAACCACCAGCTGAGATCCAGCTCATGGAGAGTGCCTGGGCCGGGGATCGAACATAGGACCTTCAGAGGAGCCAACTCTGGCTTCTTTCCATATGTTTGCATGCCGTAATGAAGTGTTGGGATAATGAAAGGTTCTCATTGTAAAGGCTCTCGTTATGACCTCATACGCATATTATAGGCCGATATGTAGATAAATATATTTTTAATCCATTTCTGTACACATAAAATGTAGACTGAGTGCACATAATCGGCACTCATCTCTAACACAAACCACATGTCAATTGCAGCCTGATTACATAATTTGTGTTGGAAAAAATTCACAAAGCACAGTCCAAAAGGATAATTGCTATGTTTACGAACACTTCAAGCACAACATTTGAGTAGGACAATGTACATTAAAAAAAACCATCTATTCACAATTTCACGGACATCCATTGTCTATGGTTTTTATTGTTTCTTCAGTGTCAATCAAACTTTGATACATGTGAGAAGTGCATAATTAACTCAGGCACTAAATGATACATGTAAAAATAAAGTCTGGCGTAACAACAAATTACAGGGGTAAAACTGAGTGGGTAACTGCTCTGCCCCATCACAATATGACAGACCACACCTCAAACGACCCCAAAATTTTGAGGCTGATTATTAAATGCACATTATATTACTTTTTCTTCCATTTCTTTGATACATTTATGTTATTAAATGCACATTATATTACTTTTTCTTCCATTTCTTTGATACATTTATGTTATTAAATGCACATTATATTACTTTTTCTTCCATTTCTTTGATACATTTATGTTATTAAATGCACATTATATTACTTTTTCTTCCATTTCTTTGATACATTTATGTTATTAAATGCACATTATATTACTTTTTCTTCCATTTCTTTGATACATTTATGTTATTAAATGCACATTATATTACTTTTTCTTCCATTTCTTTGATACATTTATGTTATTAAATGCACATTATATTACTTTTTCTTCCATTTCTTTGATACATTTATGTTATTAAATGCACATTATATTACTTTTTCTTCCATTTCTTTGATACATTTATGTTATTAAATGCACATTATATTACTTTTTCTTCCATTTCTTTGATACATTTATGTTATTAAATGCACATTATATTACTTTTTCTTCCATTTCTTTGATACATTTATGTTTGGAGAGAAGTCTAAGAGCACATTGGGCAATTCAGTTTTGTTGATGCTTTCATTTGGAAAAGAAAATTGAATAACATATTTATCATGTTCAATATTGTTCATTCATAATAACCAAGTGTACTTAGAACTATAAATCATTAAATGAATGTAAATGTAATTTAGTTAATTAAATTAAAAAGTGCATATGTCCACAATAATGTCAATAATTTCATTGGCAATCATCTGTAACTAAAGAGATACCTCATCAACATTCTAGAGCATTTTCTGGTGAGGAGCATGATTTAAAATGTCTTAGAAAATCTATATCATTACACATCTTCTGAGAAACCCACCAAAAAAACAACGCATCACTCTTGCACGCGAGCAAAAATTCAGTAGAGACCAATATTGAGATGGGGAAACTGCAGCAATATTGCAGTACTTCCATAAAACCACTCTCTTCTTATTCTCCGCTCTGAGTTTTGAGAAAGCAAAAGCCTTCCACTTACTAATCGCTAATCAGCCACAATGATAACACAGTGAAATTTACTATTTATTTGGGCAAGAATGAAACCCCACTCTGGAGGTAAATGCTTATATTAATGTGGTGTGGACTTACAGTCTCATAATTTCATCATTACATGCCCTACAGGGTTGCCTGCAATGTTGAATCTTCCAGATAACCATGGCTCTAGCAACTGGTCAAATATTTAAAATGAAGACAATACAGTACAATGAAATACAGAAACACGTACCTGTGAGCAGTCCAAACACAAGGATAACATATAGCATGTTTGGGGCAAAAGCTGTGAGAAACGTCGCCAGACAGCAGATTAGTCCTCCGATAATGGCGACAAATCTGAAGGAGGTCCTCTCACCAATTGCAGTCGCAAAAGGAGCTGAAAAATCAACATATTCAATTGTCTTGTACAATCATGATAATATAAATCACTTAGAACATGTCACCTAATATAGTTAACCCAATTTAAGAAGCTCTGTAACGACATTATCAAATGACACTCAAATTTATGTTTCTCATTCCTTCTCAAGAATCTCATACTTCACTAAATTTCATTCCAGCCCAAATTTAACATGACCAATTTCAGTGTACAAAAACACAAATCATAATCTCCCAAATTCATTTATTTTTTTTTTCAGATTGGCCTAAAAAGGAAAAGGACATTCATCATTAAAATGTGTGTATTGTTTAATGTTCAATAAACTAATAGCTCACAGAGAAGCGCCATTCCTCCAGGTATAAGACCCATTAGCAGCGCAGTTTTTGCCGAACTCGCTCCAAACATCTCTTTGAATTCCACGAAGATGATTCCCAGCGACTTGTAGCCTCCAATCAGAAATGCAAGGCAGATGTGAGACCCTTTGAAATGCAAAAATGGGAAAACATTTGTATCAGATTGTGCGTAAAATGACACTTTGGTTTCGAAAACAACTGGTGAAAAATAGGTCTGTATGGGAAGATTATATAACTTATATCACCATGATTTAATGGCCTCAGTAGTGGTGTATTATTAATGACTAGCGGTGTGTAACTTGTAAAAAATTTCCTAAATAACTTCCTTATCCGGCAAACTGCAGTTTGTATCCCCAATGTGTAATCATACAGCTAAACTGTTGTGACTTATCGGAGTTAAAAAAACATCATTTCATTGTAATTGAGATTTATCCAATTGGGAAACATGAGGGAAATCATAAGGGGGGGGAAAAAAAATACTAACATCATTGAAGGATTATAAATATATGTGCTGGAACTGTCATGATGGTATACGTCATAATATATAGATGTGGTGACAAAACAGTTCTCGAACACCTTTACTGGTTATAAAATATTATACACAATATAAACAATTAAGTAAGATGGTTTAAATACCTAACATGACCATCCATGCCCAGCCTCTGTCGATAGGCGGTCCACTCGTCATTGTGCTTTTCACAAAATCAATTGAAAGAATCCAAAATCTGCTCAAAATATTGTCGTGTCAATGTCCTCCTGGATGTCATTGCCAGATTTCACCTGAAAATACATTATGAGGTGAACCAGTATTACAAAGCACAGAAGATATATGAAAGTAGTCAATAAGGATGTTCCCGCAGTCAACTTCTGTGGCTCTGGCAATTACCTGAAAGCATGCAAAATCAGATAAGACCTAACATATTTCATGTTGCATTTCACAAATTCTGAATTAAAAAAAAAAAGAGAGATTACAGGCATTCGAGTTAAGCCAAAGCTGAACTCAAAAGTTATACATTTATGCAGTTTCTCCCGATATTTACTGGCTGAACTCGTACACTTGACATAGGTTTTTGTTGACCGCAACATGTCGGTAAAATTCATCCATTCGTAAATCAATTACCATTATTTGTCAATTCTGTTTTGAAGACCTAAATTCCCCAGCAATGCTAAGCATATTTAAAAGAATGTCCACTGAAAAAGACAATAACATAACTTCTCATACCAATGGATTGTTTAGCAGTCAACAACGGCAGAAAAAATACACACAGAAAATTGGCACAACAGCTTCAAGTATGCATAGACACGAAAAAGCTAAACAGTGCTAAATCAAGTCGTATTTTTGCACATTTCAGTACCTGTGCTGAATGCGATTTACCATGGTCTATGTTCTCAAAAGTTAGCAGGTGGCTGGTCATGGGTGCCACAGAATTACACCTGTGATTTATGCTGGTGACATGGAAGCCAATACATCTGGTTTAAGTGGTTTTACACCATTCATTAGATCTATTAGGTTACATTCGTAGATACAGTACTGTGTAAAAGTATTGAGCCACCTTAATGCATTAGGTGTTATTTGCTCATATGCTCATCTGAACAAGTGATCCTGCACTATGCTTGTAATAAAAGTTTGACAACTTGTATTTATGTTTAAGGTACCTTTTAATGATGTTAGGATAGAATTTAGTCAAATTACTGGGCAGCCTCTAAGAGCCAGTTCATGCAGTTTTATGTAAAATGGGGACCATACCAAATAACAGAAATGAACCAGAAGAAACAAACTTTCTTCTCTATTATTGTTTTCCTATTTGCTATGTCTGTAATTCATTCAGAGTAAGTATGATAAACCCTCCAGGCAACACAATAATCACGTATAAAATGTATTTCCTTGCTGTAGCATCAATTTGAGGGTACTCAAGACTTTCGCACAGTACTATAAGTGCTTTTTTTCTTCATGGGTCGATTTAAGCGCTCCTTTTTTTCATTGGTTGATTTGAATTATACATCTATCATAATACACATGTGGATTATACATGTTTACAGATTTTTCAATTTTTAAAGCAAAATAAAAATAATCATTAAAAACTTTTAAGTATCGAATGACTATACAGCTGTTGCATATCAGCATTGGAATTATTTCTAGCAATATCAAACCGTCTGCAACTTTCAAAGGATAAATAAAATTACAATTATTCATATCAATATCAGGGCCACAATAAAATAATAAAAGAGATTACTGACTAAAAAAAACTTCCACTGTTACAGCCACATATTATCAGTTGATTTAGGAGCTTGAAATATTTTCACTTCCAAAGTTTCAGAACAATAATTGCAGACATGAACTTGGCCAGACCAGCTTTTCAAGTGCCGAGAATGTTCTAAAACACACTTTGTGAAAATACTTGTCATTTCTTATTGAAAATTGGGCAGTTTAGGATGATTTGAATAAATTTGAATTTCATCGACATAATATTTTCATACTATTCAAACGAGAAGTGACTATGCATTTATTCATGAAATTCTTTTAGTACTAAACAATGAACAAATGAGAATTTATTGCAGGTGTTCCATTTTCAGGTAAGGTCATAATATCCATACTTGCAAACTTTGCTCTCTCCTCTTCGCAAATTAACTGTGACACTCTTAATGGGATTGTTGCATGCATAAGAACTTCAGACTGCATATTTGCTAGGAACTTAAGGCATTTGTGTGAGATTTTGAACATTGATATCAACTTTCTTCGGCAAAGCAACAAATACGTCATCCAAAGGATCATGTAGCAAAGTTGCTATGATGAGTGTCGATCTCAGCATAACAAGTATATAGCTGAGGTGGTAACAGAGCTCACCCAAGTAAGAGAAAATATACTAGACTGCCAGCTCTCCAAGGAACAAATCGATTTTATAACAGAATTATGTATTAGTTAATACCTGTACATACTATGTTTCAATCTTTGAAATGTATACCATTGAGTATGAATAAACATAATAATAACAATAAATACAGAAGAAAATGGTTATCACATTCTAAGAGAAAGTGTCAAGTTTAACTTTTCTAAAACCTTAAATTCGAAACTTCCCGATGTCTTAAATACATATTCTTGCCATTTGCTGCGGTTTGTGTATATATCATAGCTCTTTTTCAAGAAATATGATGATCTATGCCAAAAGTGGGTACGGCCAAGTTCACTGGCTACTGTTGTAGTTGTAGATTCAAGATTCATAGAATTTTTATATTATGTAGTACAGTGATTTGCATGAGTATAAATAAACCAAAAATTTTCAATATTTAATGCTCAAGCCAGACAGACAAAACTCATGTGTATACATGAAAATAAATCAAAACATCTGGAGTTAGTTATATATTAAGTAAAAAAAACAACAAGAGGATGCTATTCACAAATACAAGTTATATATTACTGTAAAATCTATTGTCTCTTTTGAAAAAACCATTTTGAATAAATTTGACTACTTTCCTTGGTTTCATAATATTAATAACACATTTAAATAACACTTCTGTGCTTAGTACTAACAAACTTTCAGATAACAGTAAACTATTGATTAGAATTATTTGTACAATGGACACTCTAAACAAAAAATTTCATTTTGGTTACACATTAAACAAATTCTATTTTTTAATGGATTTAATGGTATAGTGAAATGTCCTGTCTCTATCAGAAGTGGCAAAATTACAAACCTTAACTAGTAAAAATAAGACCAAAAATCAAGTGGGCATTTGTTTTGGATTATACTTTTTTAAGTTACAGGTTATTTAAGACAGAATATTGCAAAAATATGTTTATACTACTATTTAATATCCCAGTTACGCCACTGTGTGCTTCTCTATGACACGTACGTTCCATGAAAAAAAATAAATAAAATTTTCTACAGACTTAAATGTATACATGAAGGTTCTTCATCTTTGTGTATAACAAAGTGTACCAACTTACAAAATGTAAATGGTATACAATATACCATCAGATAATCCTGTAAGGTTAATTGGGTTAACATCCTGGTTAATTGGGTTAAAGTCCTCATGTGTGTGTATCTCCATAGAAAGCCATGGTGTCTTTAAGTGTTGACAACTGAAACTTCTAAAACTCCCGCTGTCTATTCTTTTAAAATGTGGGGGAAAAAATTGGGTCTCAGACAACAGAAACTTGACAACAGATAAAACAAAAATTCACACTAGGGCCATTCTTAAAAATATTCCTGTTGCGGGTTACACGACTGTCTAGAACATATCAGTGCTTTTTTTTTTGCTTTTAATTTTTTTAATTTTTAATCCTCAAATTGTTTGCGGGTCTATTCTTGCGGTATCGGTAAAATATTCTTCTGATGATATAATTTTTTTTTTTAAATCCTACCCAACTGCTTGGTCTCTTTAGTGTCATGGATGGCGGTGGCAGAGCTACTTTTTCAGCTTAGAACGTAAAACAATCAGAAACAAACCATTTCATGGTTAAATACACAGCAATGCATGGAGCCAATTTTTGTCATACAAATAAGCTATCCATTACTAACTAAAATACCGATATCTTTTATCTTAATTCAGATTGTTTTTCCTCCTGATATCCAATTATTAGAACTTTTCAGACTGTTTGAAGGCAAAATAATACTCACACCTGGATGTTTTTAGACTAGACATGCTTCTGGACAACCCAGTCTTTATTTTACTAAAATCTGACTAATATTATTGGGCAGCTTTTGAAGAATAAATATTCTAATTCATCTAACACCTCTTGGTGCCTGTGGCCCTAATCTAGTGATTTGACTTTCCTTCCAGGCTTGACTCAAAGCTTTAATTTCATCTCTAGAGGTGACTGAAGCTCTCGTTTATCATTGCAGTTCACGAGTAGCTTAGTGTATGTATGAGTTTAACAGAAGAATTTAGAACTTATTGAAGAAAAGAACTACTCACAGCCAGCACTACTCACAGGAATACTAACTATCTTACACAAACATAACTTCATTTTGCGCTTTACCATGACATGTTTGTAATAACAAAAATCAAGTGGACGTTTATTATGGATCCTAGTAGTTTAGTATGGTTGTATTATCATGATTCATTAAACGTGCACTAATTAATATCAGCTTTATATGCTTCTCTTGTGACAGATGGCGAGGGGTTTGTTTTATGATTTGTAAATTGTTACTACTACCAGGCAATGACTCGAAACAATCAATTTAAATAGTAAACAGCTGCTTCCTTAATAAATAAATCATCACAGTTACACCCACAAAATAAAAATGTGACATAACCATAACAAAAATTCAATAAAGTTTCAGATTCACTCTGCAGCTGTGTCATCGATATGCCACAAAATAAATAACTAGGCTACAATCTCGCAGTTCAGATCTTATCTGTCTTGTTTCTAGATAAGATTAGATAACCATCAGACAACTGACAAATAAATTTCACTAGCTTTTTGGACGACCTACCTGTTCATTAATCAACTGCCACTGACAGCCAGGATAATAATGCGGACTGCAAAATTAGACGCAGCGCCGCAAAGCGGACTCCACTAAAACGCGGAATCCATACTCGGTCTGGCCAGCGCCTTAAAAGTAGATCGAACCAATACAAGTCAAGTCAAGTCAAGTCAACTTTATTGCGGACTCTAGGTCCATAAAAGGTAGAGAATACATATATGATAAATGGGTCAGAACGACCCCAGACATCAAGAGAATTTAAGAGAATCTATCTTATCATAGCTCTGAACTGCAATAACCAATGAGAAGCAATACATAAGTATATATATACGTATGTATTGGTTCGATCACACCACCCTTATAATCACAACCAGTTTATAGCACCCTTAATTTTATCTTTTAATTTGCAGCTTAAAATATCACAACATATTCTACTCAATTAATGATTATCACAATGCTATTATCGTATGATGCCAGGAAGTGCATCCTACGACCTCCATAACCTAATAATATCTAGAATTTATTTGACATCTTGCCATTGACCCAACTATGCCACTTATTTAATGTTTGAGTGATTCGTCTTAAAGTTCATTAATGCAAATACAGTAGTATATAGTCCTTTTTGTATGTAATATACGTGAATGTATTAGTTATGTAATAATTAGAAGGAGGATTATAAGATATGTATTAGTACCTAATGTTTGAAGTTTGATGAAGATGACACGTGTGAGGATTTATGAGATATCAGACATCTCCCATTTATTAATGCATTTTATTGTCTTAATATATGTATTATTGTACATATCCCCACTGTAGGGGCTTTGCTGTAATATTAATGTATATCTCCCATATGCAGGGAAAAATGATTTTTGATGATTTACTAATGTACACCTGATAATCTATAACGAATTTGAATTGAGTATTGTAGAATTACTAGTTAACTTGTTGGAGTATAAGCACACATTCTTTGGTCAGTAATTCACAGAGGGTAAAACTTAGAACATACCCAAACCTACATAACTGCAGCTACATTGAGAAAGCATATCTCCTGCAGGCCTACCTCTAGCACGCAGTTGAGAGGGGGGGGGGAAACAGGTAGTGGGTATATAATCAAGGTAAGGGGCTGGGGTTAGTCAGACAGAGAGAGAGAGAAGAGAGAGAGAGAGAGAGAGAGAGAGAGAGAGAGCATTGAGAGGGATCCAAAGAGAGATTGAGCATAGAGCAGCCAGCTGGAAGGAGCTGTGCTATCAAGTTGGAAGAGAGAGATTATAGTAGATATAGAAGTTAAATCGTTAGAATAGATTTGTCAGGTTATACGACAAGTGTATGACCAAGGAATGATGTGCACTTTTGGTTAAGGTATGTGACTTTGCTTTTTGTTTAGTATGTGTAATCATATGTCTTTTAATGTTATGTTTGACAATTGTGTGAATTTTAAATAGATTAAAGGTTTGAAATTTATTTCTCCTAGTATTCTAGTTAATTACTGCAATCAGAATCTAGTGACCTATAATGGAAAGACTAGAAAAATTTCTGATAAACACAAAAGATTAAACCAGACTCAACAATTACATACTGAGTTGAAACATATCTAAATTGAATTTGATGCCAAATCAGCAGTATATATAGACAGATAAATAAAAGAAAGAATTTCTGACAGATTAGGCTTTTGGCCGTGTTCAGAATTGTCATACTTTTGATAAGACTTCGGTCGCCTAATGTAAGATCCCGGATTTGGACTAATTAGTTTAACGAGCTATTAGTGCCAATCAATACTATTGTCATGAGCAGCTTTACCCACACCTCTAACCATTCGGCCACAAAGGATATCCCTTCTAGCCAAGTGCTAGAAGGTGGGGTCACTGCTGAGGCACCGGGACACTACATCCCCCATACTTTCTTGCGATTTTGACTAACATCACAAGTCAAACATCGCAATTCTATTTATATACCCCCTGTGAGCGGGATTCGAACTGCCTTCCCTGGCCTTCAACCCCTAATTCATGCTCACAGAGGTGCCCGGGTTCTCCACCATGTCATGAGCAGCTTTACCCACACCTCTAACCATTCGGCCACAAAGGATATCCCTTCTAGCCAAGTGCTAGAAGGTGGGGTCACTGCTGAGGCACCGGGACACTACATCACACTATACATGTTGACAATTTGGTCACTGTATTTATTAACATATTGTAAGGTTCATCCATACATAAAGTATACCCCGAGAGTGCGAAAGCAACCGTACTAAAATCATTCTATGGGTATTATAAAAAATTTAAAAAAGGTGCTGATCACCTCCTCAGGTTGTGCATCTGCTCCCCAAATGTCAAGTTATAGAAATCCACTGGAGTTATTATTATGGTTTTATGAAAAAGCTAGATTATATTTTTTTGCATTTCAACAATTTTCAAGATATTGAGATGAAGTTTTTATTGCATAAATTTTGTGCACCCCGAACCGCCAATCAGAATTTCTCCTTTTTTTTATGGAGGTAGCTGAAAGACTCATCTAGTATGTGCACTGTGCAGTTTCGCTGGGGGTGCTGCGACTAGCTGACGCAGTACACAGGTAGGGGCTGCCATTATCCGGGAGGGATTCCTCCCGGTAGCGTGCGCGCGCATCCTAGGCTTTAACATTGAAAAGGCCTGGTCGGAACGTGATACCCAGTCTAAAAATAGCACAGCCAATCAGAAAATTCAGTTATTGGCCAATCAGCCATCCGGGATAGGTAGAGGCGACCTGCCTATCGCGTTCACGCTTAGGCAGGTCCCAGCCAACTGTGCAGTGTGAAATATGAGCAAATTACATTGCTACTTTTTTTAAATTGAGGCTGAAGACATGGAATTTCGCAAATATTAGTCACATTTTTTCAAAATCTAGGAAGGAATGCTGCTATTTCCAAGATTTTGAGTGTATTATTAGCTGTTTAAGGGTTGTAAAGACTAGTTTTATCTATGCTAAAAGTTAGACAGAAAAGTTCATTTTTGTTTTCTACCGGCACTTTCTTAACCGGACAGTCCAAAAAATTACTGTTTCCGTTATGGTAAAAAAGGTCATTTTTTTGATTTATCACATCTTAGACGTGCTCGGAAACTTCCAAAAAATTCTAGAATGCCCTAAGTATCTTTTGGCGCAATTTAAACGGAAAAATCACATTTGACCGTTTTCGAGGATTATGTGATAGCGAAGCTAGCTACCCGGCAGCTACCCGAATCTAAGGCCTAATTACACCCATTTAACGGGTGCACAGGTCAGTTTTACATATTGCAAAAGTTTTTAAGATACAAAAGTTTATTTTTGTTTTTTACCGGTAGGCCTACCGGTCAAACGGTAAATTTACAATCGCAGCTACGGCATAAGAGGTAGTTTTGGAGTTTTTTTTTATTTCAGAGCCGTAACGCTTCAGAAAATTCTGGAAAAATTCTAAAATGTAGACCTCTGCCGAGTGCATCTTTTGTTTCAAAAACGGTAAAGATCTGTGAAACCGTTTACGAGAGGGTGGCAAAAAAGAGGCGAGCCAAATTCAAGCTACTTGGCCGAAAGTACTGCTGAATTTGACCCCTTTAAAGGTTGTAAATACTAGTTTTGGAAAATTCCGAAATAATTCTAGAGTAAACCTTTGCCCTAAGTATCTTTTGGCAAAAACGGAAAAATTACCCTCAACCGTTTTCGAGTAATATACATGGAAAGTTCGGGTAGCTGCCAGGTAACTGTCAGGTAGCTGGGTTCGGGTAGCTAACTTTACATCTTTGGTAGCTGCCGGGTGGCTGTCAGGTAGCTAGGTTCGGGTAGCCAACTTCACTGATCTCACATGTTGTAGGTATCTGTCAAGCATATAATTTTGCATAAATCTAGATTTCATGTAGTTCTGAATTTTCAATGAAGCATTACATGTAAACAATGTATGTGTGCAAACAAATCTTTCAAAGGAAATTTTGTGTTGCCATTGGCACAAGCTAAAATGTTAGGTTATTAACTTATTATTGAAATAATTAATTTTAGAACTTTTAGTAGATAGAGCATTTAAAAAAAACTTCTAATTCATTTAATGGGTAAATAAAATATTTCTGTCATATTGAAATACTGGGGTTTTAATTATAACTTTTACTTCGGCACTAACAGGCATTCAATGCAGAATCCATGCCGATTTCCCAAACTCTCTTCTTCTGTTTAATTGCTAAGCTAATGGCTACAATTGATATTCACCGCTAAGGAAATTATAAAAAATCTTGTTTTCATTGTTTATGATGGTAGATTGCCAAAAACCACAACTTTTAGAGGTAGCAATGTCAATAATTTAATCCATGATTTGTATAATAAGACAAACTTGACACACAAATAAACTATGCTGTTATCACAATCTACATATTTGCTTTTGATACGGTTATTATCTTTTGGAATTTAAAGTGAAGAACGAGTGATAAACTTGCCTATTAAAAAATATTTTTGCTTTTATTTGTCATAACTCAATTTTTTACTTTTAAATGCTTTTTTTTGTCATAACTTACTCAATTTTTTTACTTTAAATGCTTTCATTTGTCATAACTCGATTTTTTACTTTAAATGCTTTTATTTGTCATAACTAATTCAATGTTTAAATTCTTTTATTTGTCATAACTAACTCAATTTTTTACTTTGAATGCTTTTATTTGACATAACTCGATTCTAAAGGTAAAAGTTAGTGCAAGAACACTAGGGCTGTGAAAGATTGTGTTAGTTCAGTAAAAGAGCCCTAGGCATGTGCAAAGCAGGCTTGTTCAGAAAATTAGCACCAGGGCTGAGGAGAAGGAAAGCCACTGGGTACAACGTCTATTTACTAAATTGACTATGACGCAGAATCCCCTCAAATAACCCAGAATAGTTACAATTACATTTTGATTCACATAAGTAAGATGAAGTAAACAGCTAGCATGAATCAGAAGGGGGAAAGAGCTCATAGCAGAGAGCTAATAGCAGAGTACGAGGTGGTCTGAAATGGATGTATGATGATGTGATGCAAGAAAGACTTGAACTGGTTCTGGTGTTTCCTTATTCCATGACACTGTAAGGAATACAGCCTGACCTCCGGCGGTCAACCGGTCCACCCGGACCTCATCACGGAAGCGAGAAACAAACCCCCTTGAATGAATCAATCACTACAACATACCACATGGTTTATATAAACAGACACGCACCCCTTTGACAGGAATACCCCAGTTGGGCTGGGCTTGAAGGGGCGAGACAGTGATTCGCATCAAAGGGTTCCCCTGGGCCATTAATAAGCCATAAAAGGCGCCAAATTCAAAGGAAAAGGCCTTGTTTTCTGGCTAATCTAAAAAACACATTATTTTATAGCATTTTCACTGTTCTCTCCTGTCTGGTGGCTCCACGGTTCAAGTGAAAGCTTTCCTTTATGAACATGTGCATTTATTTACTACTGCAATATAATCAGTTAACTAGTAAAGCTCTCTTTAAAAAGAGACCTGTATCAGACTTGTGTGATAATAGTCTACAGTAGATATTTATGACATGTAAACATTATAAAAATAAAAGCTTTTCTGGAACTGGATTTCCTCATAAGCAGCCCAACGCCTCAGATGACTCACTCCGCTCCAACCAACAGTAAAACTTGTTTGGAAGCATGGCCTGTAAGCTCTATATATTGATACCTTGTTCTACTGCAGTAAAATTACTGATTCAAACATGTCTAAAACATTAATTTATGCATTTTGAATATGGTATCCAAGGACTTCTTACGAAAATTAGCTGAAACTATGGTCATACAGCAACAGATTTAGGACTGCCTTATTTGGTGTTGCACAAAAAGTGATGACAAAACTTCACCAGGCATGTCTTCAGAATGTTAAAACTGGTTTTAGTACTCTTTAGGTGGTCAGATATAGTGTTCTATAGATTAAGATCTGGTACAAAAAGCAAGAAGCCAAATCAGTCCAGAGTCATTTCTATATATACATAATCTTTATTCATACACCATTGGTACAAAGTTTGAGTCATATAATCATATCACATTTAAAATTTACAATCAAATAAATTAATTGAATCATTGTAAGCAAAGAGTATTTAAAAGTTCAATAGTCTCATTTCTATTAAGAATTGAATCAAACAGTCCATCCCTCAAATTTGCCAATTCTGATATAGTATGGGAAGTCCTGCAATCATCCAACATTTTACACTGCTGCTCACACTCCTTCATCATTTTGTTGTACACAGAAATACACACTCTGATCACTGAAAGATTCAGGGACTAGTTGAGTTTCCTTGCTTGCAAATCTCAGACTTTTTGCAAAGCTTCTATTTTGTAATGTCACAGCAGTATTAAACATATAACGGATTTCTGGGGAATTGTGTTGCAAACCATTGCAGGTAAACTTAATGAATCGTTTCACCAACATATGTTTACAGCACATAGAATTTGTCTAATAATAGAGCATAAGCATGACTTCCTCCATTTATGAAATATGCAGAACACTGTTGCAACATTTCCGTACATAAAGCAGTAGAGTACTTTGCAAATGTAAACTGTAGTGCATCTGTTGTAAGACTATGTAAACCTTCCTTGGTAAGAATAATAAGGTCCAAGATTTTGCCAATGACACAGCTGAGAGTGATTGCCCAATATTTCTCAGACAAATGAGTGATTCCACTACTTTTAGGAATTGGTGTCATAGTTCAAAGTAAAATGTCGGAGGGCAAATGGCCATGAGTCAGCATACTGTTATACAATATTGATAAAAACACGAAGAGTCTCTCAGTACCATGTATAATACAGTCAGATGATAGGCCTTTATTCCCATCTGATTTGCCATATTTCAGCTTCTTAGGTAATTTCTGAATGTCACTAATACAAACAATAGATCCACTGGTAGTTTCTGGTAATCTAACTGAACATTGGACGAGATATCTTTCATTAACTCCTTCATTTTGTCATAGTCATATGGCACACTAGTGTATAAACTTCTAAATTTGTTGTAAAACAGATCTGAAATACCATCAGGTTCACTAACCCCATCAACAACCGCAGGCACACTTTTTTGTGATCTGTTTATTTTCTTAGCTTCTGTCCTAAAGTCCCTTGAGGAGTTGTTTGTCATGGCTTCAGCCATTCTTGTAGATTTGATCATTGTTGCATTCTTCTTACACAGTCTCACAGCATAATGATACTGATGTCTGGTATATCTCATTACTGCAGCTAGTTCACCATCAATAGGTCTGTCATTTTCTATCCGTCTTTCATGCCAAAACAATGCATTAAAATACTTTTCCTGGACATATTGGTTCCAGTCTGGAATTCTGTTTTTCTTGGGTCTGCTTATCACAGGTATGGACACCTCAGTTGCTTTCAAAAAAGATTCAACAATGTCTATCAGCCGCTGTCGTTACAACATCGTTTTGACATCGCGGACATCGCGTCAATGTTGAAAGTATTTGGAATGCTATCCAAGCAGCACATTTCGTTTCATATATATTAAAAATCATAAACTCCCAGCAAAGACTTACACTGCATGCATGGGGCCACTCTCTTTGGAATTAATTGTCAACAGACCATGACAAAGATCACTCATCCTTAGAATCAGGGCCAGTATTTTACCACAAATGTTAAACTGAGCTGGGTCAATAACTCCCATAGACATGACATGAGGTGGGGGTAGTACACAGTCTAAGGTAAGATCAATATATTATTTATAAGATAACATATACTATTATTAACTTAACTGGATACTGGTTACATGCATTGATGTTTTGATATACTAAATTATATATAGATGTGTTGTTATTATTGACATACAGATGTCAGACATTGAAACGAGGAAATACATGTACACAATGTTTCTTTGGAACAGGCAATGTCATTATAGACAACCAACTATCATCAGCATTGTTTTTTTTATAGAAACAATAATATTAACACGTGTTAGATTTTAAGTTAAAAAAATAACCCTATGCTATTTTTATATTTGGGTGGTGAAATTTTTTTGTTACTATTTTACGAAACAACCACAATTAAGCCTTTGAATCTACGCATTTTATGGAAATAGAAACTCACCATTAACAAGAAAAGCTCTCTTTAAAAAAAGACACCTGTACCCGACTTGTTTGAGATTATTTTACATCGTGCTGAACAAAGATGTTTTGGTTGCTTTTTTTTTTTTTGTAAATCGGGAAAAATTGGACTATAAATGAGTGATAAACATATTTATTTAAAAAAAAAAAAAAAAGACTTTCCCTTGGTTGAATTCGCACCCAGGTCCTTCATGCCCCCTTTTCAATCATACCAGCACCTCTGACAATTTGGCCACTGCAGCAGGCTATTTATGGCACAACTTTCCTTGGACTATATTACAGTCAAATGTAGGCCATAGTCAGACCCATGTTGTGTAGCTTATTTTATAGCCGTAAAATACCATGGTTACCAATTCAATTATGTCTAAAATGTTAATTGCATTTTGCAAACATGTGGTAACCATATTTGGCTAAAATCGGCTGAAACTGGTCATAGAGCAACACAGCTACAGAACTACCTTATATGGGCATGCACAGAAAGTGATGATGAAACTGTACCAATCCTCCAATAAATTTGTAAACCTGATCACAGAAGTACTTCTTGAGCAGTAGAATATCTTAAGTTAGAGGTGTTCTATAGATTTAAATCTGGTACAAAAACTAGTCTTAACATTGAGGTGATCTTAATAGTAAGGTAAAACACAGTAAAAATACAGTATGACAATATGCATGTGAGGTGGTTTTGATAACTAGGGCCTAAGTGCTATTCAATTAACAATGCCCTGAAAACCTCAAGAATTCAGAAAAGTTAGATAATTATCATCGCTGGCTGAGCCCACACGTTGAGAAGATAGTCAAAGATTCTTTCGTAAATACATTAGTAAATGAAAATTCGCACAAATTTCATTTTTAATTATCCTGTGCTAAAAAAAAAAGCTTCTACATCTTTTGTCAATTGTGTCCACTCAAAGCTATTTTTATAAAAATGCTATTTTATGCATAAATATCAATAAAAATTGAAGACGTTAATGCGTCAATAGACACATTCCATTTGGTATATTCATTTATAAATATAGGAAAATAGTTACATTTTCCAATGTTATTACAGTGAATGGTCTACGAAGTCGTGATCAGAAAATTATTTTAAAAAAAACCAGGAAGTAGTGCTGTTGTTGTGCAGTTGTTATTCAAAAATTGTTTTGGTTTCATGCCAAAGGGAGGGGAAATACATAATTCAATTATTGAATTTTGGTCCCTTTTAAAGACGAGACTACTGTCATCTATTTTCACTGTCATTCACAAACCAGTCCCTTGTCTCTGAAAGTGTATCTGGGAGCTCTTTGAACGTGTTTGTTGACCTTGAAGATTTACTTTACCTAACTTCCTGTAATAGTAATGTACTACAATAATCACGGTAAGCAGTAAATATAAACACTCTGATTTAACAAAGTATTTGTTCTAAGTTGGCTGGACTGTGATTTGCAATATTAATGACCTGAAATGCTCTCAATTCATCAGAGGTTGCAAAAGGTCATGCATGAAGTTTGACCTTGAGAAAAGATCATGTTCTGAACCCTTAATGTTATTCTCCAATTGTCATTAATTTGTATTACCAAGTACCATGTGCAATACACATGAACCATAAGGACGATTTTAAGGTTTTAGCATCCTGAAGTTGACCGCTTATCTGGTCAACAATATGACTGCTTTTTAAGTTGATTAAAATTGTGACCACACCATACTCCACAGGATGATTGATTCAAGACAAAAGCATCGATAGTCGCTGTTACTTTGCCCAGAAGGAAAGACAAACTGAGTTTATTGTGTATTCGGCAAAGAGGAAAGACTTAAACAGAATTTTCAAACTGACAGATATTTGGCAAGGCAAAGTGTTAAAACTTTGAAATCGATTTAGATTATAGCAGATTTCAAAGACTTTGAAACTAAACTCCAGATGACGTCATGTGAATCCAGGTCTTCCCACAAAGGACAAACAGGAACAAACTAATTTCACGGATGCATTCCAGAACAGGACAGGCAATGGAGGCATTTCCTGTTAATATCCCACACTTGGCTGTGTTCCTCATAGAAAACCCATTAGGAACAACCCATGTGGTATTTATTGTGATCCACCATCCCTAATTCTAATAAATTGTGATCCACTAGGCCTATCCCTAATTTACATATTGGACGGACTACTTTAGGTTGATCAGTTTCACTTTCATTTTCACTTTCACACTAAAATCACAACTTCGCCTATTACATAGACTCCTATTCACAAACTAGGTTTGAAATTTGCTTTTAAAGTAATTTTGAAAACTAGAAGTTGTCCGTAGTGGTCATTGGTCATGTCTGGACGAGACTTCAGTTCAAAGCACTTTCACTTTCATTTTGCCCATTAAATCTGGAAAATGGACACAACTTCGTCAATTCTTGACCAATTTTGACCAAATAAAAATTGGCTTGAAGCTCAGTTTCTCCTCTCTTCAAATCGGCTAACAGTTCCTTTATATTTGTCATAGATTTTTGGTATCGGCGACTCTTTTTTGCCGACGATACAATCTGTTGATCTCAAACAGGCTGACATCCACAGCATTGAACATGCCATGGCCACAACTTCACCAATTCTTGTCCGATTTTGACCAAATCAAGACTGACATGAAGCTGCACCTCTCCTCATTTCAAATCTTTTAACATTACATATGTTTAACTCGTTTTTTAGCCGTACCGGCGATTTGTTTTTACCGACGAAACTGTCTGTTAAACTCAAAAAGAGGCATTCAATGCTGTTGCCATGGACACCAAAATGCACAGTGGCGTCACTGAGGAATCTAGTTGCACTGAACAATGATTCTGACTAAAATACTTATATTTTTCTCATTAAATGATGAAACACGTATTTCTACATGAACAAAACACAGGTTTCTATAACAAACACAATCTATCAAATGCCTATTTTTCTGCTAATAGCCTTCAAACTTTTGAATGGGATGACGTTGTGATGTCTGTCTGTGTGCTTGGTTCTCTTCTGTGATTGGCTGCTAAGGAAGTTTATGAATATTAATTAGATTTGTGATCCTCACTGTTTGTGTAGGAATATCAGTATGAAAAGTACAAGAATTTGGTCAAAACATTTCTTAATTTCTTAGTTTTCACAGCTAAAAATGCTCAAAATATCTGTAAAAGTGTGGGATATAAATAATTCGTGAGCTGTCTTGCTACAGAACTCACTCGTGGCTTTGCCACTCGTGAGTTCCTCTGCCAGACAGCTCACTCATGGGTTTCATTGAGCTGATCCACCACTGTGGTTGGGTTTTATTATAGTAGATGAGTCCCAGTTTCTTCATGGAATTATTAATTTGTGCAAATAACACAAGACTCAAGGTTGTCAGAAGACTTTATAAATTCAGACATCCAGAATGGCAGATGGTTTTACTATGGTGACCTCACTCAATGATCAGAAACTGAGTTAAACAAAGGCAAGAGATACATGCGACTGCTGGAGGAGAATAGATCTTATGGTACAGTTGGTTTCATCAAAAACGGCCTGTCAAATTGAACCTAGACAAAGCCAGACAACTTCTGCTACACAATGCTACCTGCCACAAAACAGACCTGTCTGGCTATAGCTGGCTGGATCTTACAGTACACGAAGCACCATTTGGTGAATAAGTTGAGAGTAACACAATTACAACCAAGATTAGGGGCCAATCAATAACCCCAAGCCACTTAATAGTCTTAAGTTACCTATATGTGGCATGCTGTCTGGCAGACTGGGTGAAGACTCAATGTTAACAACAAAACCAAAATACATAACACGGACAGTAAAGCTTCCAAAGTGGGGTGGTCGTCTTATAGAGGCTGGTCGTCTTACAGAGAACGGCACTGTGGCGCCACCTATAATTCGCGGTAATAGCGCAAAAAGCAATTAGTGCCCAGGTTGATAATGCTGTGGCCAAAAAAACATTTCTATACAGCTACTTCTTCGTCAAGACGTGCTCTGTTTAATGGTCTGTGTTTGAAGATTCTAACCCTTATGGTTGCTGAGAAATTTTGTATTGAAGTAATCCAACTTAGTTAGCCTTAAGTGTGTCAAAGACTGCTAATTTCTCTTATTATTTATTTATTCAATAGATACCCCCCAAAACTACAAGTTAAATGTACAAGAGGACATAAAAAGTATATAATTTTAATATGAGTGAAAATAAAAACCTGTGTGGATGGTCGCTAGCTTGAAGGCTTCTGTTATAGTTGTAATAACATGATGACTGTTATACATTGTATTTAACTTATTTAATTCAGCACATATAATTTTAATATCAAGTCAAAATGGGGTTTTGAATTATCATGTCCTTTTGATATTACGTAATTGCTACCAGATTTGTTGGCTATGGTCTTCAATTGTAATTGACAAAAGCCTTCATCACAGTGGTCATGCATGGTTGCCTCTGAGGCCCAGAATTGTATTTGATACCATTTGAATCTGTCCGTGTTATAGAGAATGGTTGTGTTATCCAAACTGGTCATGTTACAGAGACTTTTATTGTATTAAAAGACAGGAAAAATATTCGGTGCAGCTCAAATATGGCCACGCTATCCAGTCTGGTCGCAGGTCAGTCCCAACTGTACTTGGAAACAAATCTCCTGGGCTTGTAAGATAAACTGTAGAGGACGTCATGTGAATCCAGGACTCAATGAGAGTCATGGAATCACATGAGGACCTCTGCAGTTTAGCTTTTGCTTTCCCAATACAGTGCACGGATGGGCGCCTAGCTCAGTGGTAGTGTGCTGGGCTTCCAACCACTGGGTCCCAGGTTCAATTCCTGGTCGAGCCTATGTTGGATGGCTGTTTCATCCTTCGTCTCATTGCCATGGTCCCTACCTGTCCTAATAAGCCCATCAGGTGCAGAAATACAGGACGTAAAGCCCTAATCCACCACCACCACCACCCAATACAGTGCGCTATGTACACCAGAAAATTTGTTACTTTTATCTTAAACATTATTGTATTATATTTACTGTAAATGTATATAGCCCAGACTGCATTCTAAATAAGGAATTATGGCTCTCGAGGCCTGAATGAACTTTCTATTAATCTTCGACTCATGAGGAAACAATTGTATAAAAGGTCTTTTGTGCCCAGTTCAGTTTCCTTATGGAATGACCTTGATTTGTCTGTAAAGTCAAGCCTGAATTGTGCGATGTTTAAGCAGAAATTAAAAATTACTTCATAATTAGAACCTTTACTTCTGCCTTTGGGATTACCCCGAAAGGCAGAAGTAATGTTGGCACAGCTCCGGCTTGGTTTCTCGGATATTCCCCATTTTGTAACTGCGTCACCTCTGCAGAAACTGTTAACCACTTCTTCGTTGCATGTCTGAACTATTCCAACAATAGACAAATTTTGCTAAATAGTGTTAGTAATACAACACCACTCCCAATTACTTCCAATTTGCTTTTATTTGGAGACGAATCTCCGCCCACAAACGTCAATTTTGATATAATAATCCAAAAAATATAATTTATTTCATCAACAAATCAATTTTAGTTCAATCCTAGCCTATTTGTAATAGTTCATCAATAGATCAAATATTCATCAAGTTTGCCTGACTTAGGTCTTTTGTACAGTTTGCACATTATACTAACCAAGATTGAACCCTTTTATGGAGCCTTCGGCTCATTGGCAAAATTAGATAAATAATTTTAAACCAAATAGGGAAAACATTGACGTGATTTTGGCGATGTTGATACGATGTTGTTCTGAAGGCGTCCAATATAGTAGAGATGTAAACCCGATTTGGAATGCTATTTGGAATATATGCATACTGCATATTGTTGTCAATCTGTAATTGAATATAACAATTCTTTGCAGATCTCAAGATGACAGACTGGAAGCACTTATTACTTGTGACCACCTTCATCTTGACCTGGTTAGGAAAAGGTCAATCAGAGGTCATTGTTGTTGGAGGAGGTCTGGCAGGGATCACAGCAGCACGTGACCTTGTTAATGAAAATGTTAACGTCACAATATTAGAAGCAAGGTCAAGGCCAGGGGGAAGAATTTGGTCATATGACCTTGTCGACAGTAGTGAGTGTGAAATATCTTCTGAAATTTACTACTGAACCCTTGGTTTTTAGAATGTTTTACCAGGCAGCTAGTGGCATGATAGTTTCTTTATTTTAAAATGATTGATTATATACTACCTTGCCAAAATTGTTCATAAACAACTGACACATGTATTAATGGAAACTTATCATTTCCATCAATAAACAACATTTATAAAACTACCTAAGGTCAGCTTGAGGAACAGTCATGTCCAAAAAGACAGGCTATGTTTGATGATTCCAACTAAATTTTAACAAACCAAAAATAAAATTCCATGATATTTTTGCTCTAAAACTGTTACAAGGTCAAGTTACAGTGAAATTCAAGTTTACATTGGTGCAAACAACTTTTTATTGTCCGATTAAATGCCCTTATTTTTGGTCTATTTCAGCTGTAGATCTTGGGTGTGCTTTCATATTCCCAAATTCGAATGATGTTCTGAATAAAACTTTTGAATTCAAACTACCATTGGGCAACATCACAATGCTAAATTGCGCAGTGAGAGATGAGACCAGAAATGTCAAAGAAACAGCAGAATTTGTCAAAGATGTTCTCCTTGCTATGGTGGTAAAGTCTATTTAAGCTTCAGGGGACATCATGTGAATCCTGGACTCTCATTGGTTGATTGGCTGTTTTATGGGATTCCTGTTTCACATGACATTCTAGTTTAGTTTCCACATCTATGAAATCTATTATAATTTTATTGTTTTGTCTTAGCTAGTTGTTATGTTTACATTAAAAATTCTCTGGGATGGTGGGTGAATCATTCTAAAGAACACACAAAAAAATGCAATGCAATGAGGTTTCAGAAGTTATTCCAAATATCCTATAAGTTAGCTGCTGTCACTTCCAGTTTGTTCCTGAATTTTGGTGGTCCATAACTGTGATGTTTTCTTCACTCAGTGTGTCTGTACGTTCTTTCATAATACACTTAACTGCCACTCAGATACTGAAAGGCTTTACACATGAAAGGATAAATCCATGGAGAATAAAAAAAAACATTTTCTGCCTCACTGTCTCCAGTATGGTGAGCATATGGCCTATATAAATTTTTTATCATTGCTTACATTTTATGTTTAAGATTTCGTAGTCCGGTGAACTTACAATGGTATACATCCCCATTTTTGCTACATTAGGTTTTGAAATGTACTCTCTTTGACAATGTAGCTATATGAATATGTTCAGCTCCAATAGCTCACTTAATATCTCTTTTGAGTGAAATATTTATTCAAAGTCAGATGTTCAGTAGGTTGACCATAACACCCTTACTACTTGGTGGACTTGCTCTATTGTAAGTGAGTTGTGGACTCTATTTCACTTGTAGGTTAATTGTCTCTGTAAGTGAGTTGTGGACAGGTTGACTGTTTTATGGGATTCCTGTTTCACATGACATTCTAGTTTTTAGTTTCCACATCTATGAAATCTATTGTAGTTTTATTGTTTTGTATTAGCTAGTTGCTATGGTGGTAAAATCTATTTAAGCTTCAGGGGACGTCATGTGAATCCTGGATTCTGATTGGTTGATGGACTGTTATAGCCAATGGGATTCCGGTTTCCCATGAAGTTTAGTTTCCACACTCATCATCAACCTTATTGTGAGGACTTGTCTTACAGCACTGCAGTTTCATAATGCTTATTCTAATCCTCTCACATTATTAATTTTTTTACAGAATCTACAAAATGTCCACGATATGTTCAACCATACCCTGAGTATAAGTGAAGCTCTGCGAACATCCAGGGTTGACCAAGAATTAGAAAACCGAGGCGCGTCAGCCTGGACAGCCGGGCGACATATCATGGAATTCCTCATGGGAGGCGACTTCGAAAAAATGTCCATAGCAGTACAAATCCCTTTGAATGAATTGCAGAAAGTCATTCATATGGTAAAAGATGGAATGGAGACATTGATTGAAAGGTATGTTTTTAGGCCCATTGCCAATTTATATATATATATATATATATATATGGTTGAAAATAAAAATTTCACTTGTGTGTATTGGAAGGTCCAGGCAAAATCAAACAGGTGGACATAAGAACATACTTACAATCGATCAGAACGTTTGGTAAAAAGTCCCAATGTTAATCTCTGGAGAATTTTGATGGAACTAATAACCCTCAGCATATAGAGCAGAATTATTTATTCACCAGTCCTAGTTGAATAGAAAATTGATCTAAAAGTTGTCCGCATGCTGACATAAAGTAGGTCCAGTTGAGAAAATTGATCTAACAGGTAAAGTATGTTTGGGCTGCCGTTAGATGATTATCTTGAGGCCAAAATCTTAATTCAATGGTGTAATGTCTTACTCTGCAGTATGATAATGGGAAAATCAGGAGAACAACCATTATCCATAGTGTATGACAGCCCAGTGACTAAAATTGAAAAGACTGAAAATGGTTTTGAAGTGACCAGCAATGGCAATGTCCAGACTGCAAAGCATGTGGTAGTCGCTGTGCCAGCCGCAGTGTTGAAAGCGAAACGGATTCAGTTTATACCAGAGCTCAGTGACCAACGACAGAAAGCTCTAGAACATGTTGGTAAGGACAATTTAATATTGTTGATCTATTTCTTCTTATGTTCATCACTCTTTCTTTGGTAAGGACAATTTAATATTGTTGATCTATTTCTTCTTATGTTCATCACTCTTTCTTGTAATATATGCATTCAAACATGGATGCTAAATGACAATTTCAGAAAACATTACTGTGTCCAATATCAAATCTCAAAACAAAAAAAGGTTTAGCATTGAGTCATGTTTCTTAATTCGTTGCCAGCACCAACAAATATCTGGTTTTCCATGTTGAGGAATGCTTGCTCGAACAATCACTCTGTGAATCGTTTTGACAATTTTTTTCTTTGCAGGTGTTGGTGTGATAAACAAACTAGTGCTAGAGTTTGATAGCATCTTTTGGGGAGCAAGTCCTGTGCATTTTGTGGGGTATTTGCCAGGTATGAAATTGAAATGCATTATAATGTTCTTTTCAATAACTATGAGACATTTATACAAACTTTGTAAGATTAAGACAATGCTGAATGATATTTCTACCACTCACATTTAACAAGCATTTTTATAGCATATCACGTGTAGGCGACAAGTGAAAACCAGTGTTTTCTTTGAACCTATACTTGAAAGATACTGTAGCTATTAATACACCCAACTTAACAGAATAGATGGCATGCCAATTGTGTGCTGACATTGCCATCATTTGCCCAAAGGCAAGCCAATATTTCCAACATTGAGTCAATATTAAGCTGATACAACACACATTGGGTCAATGCTAAGCTGATATAACAGACATTGGGTCAATGTTAGGCTTATATAACACACATTAGGTCAATGTTAGGCTGTTATAACAGACATTGGGTCAATGTTAGGCTGTTATAATAGACATTGGGTCAATGTTAGGCTGTTATAACAGACATTGGGTCAATGTTAGGCTGATATAACAGACATTGGGTCAATGTTAGGCTGTTATAATAGACATTGGGTCAATGTTAGGCTGTTATAACCGACATTGGGTCAATGTTAGGTTGTTATAATAGACATTGGGTCAATGTTAGGCTGTTATAACAGACATTGGGTCAATGTTAGGCTGTTATAATAGACATTGGGTCAATGTTAGGCTGTTATAACAGACATTGGGTCAATGTTAGGCTGATATAACAGACATTGGGTCAATGTTAGGCTGTTATAACAGACATTGGGTCAATGTTAGGCTGTTATAACAGACATTGGGTCAATGTTAGGCTGATATAACAGACATTGGGTTAATGTTAGGCTGATATAACAGACACTGGGCCAACATTGAACCAATGTTTCTTATAGTAGGCCAACACTGCACAGATATGAAATGTTTTCTGGCAATGTAAATAAAGATAACTCTTTCTGTGTTTCCTTGCAGGCGAAAATGATGACACGTCGTCTCTAATTTATTGGTTAAACTATCATCACATCACCAAGAAACCTGTTCTTGTCGGGTTCTTAACTGGCAACGATTCAGTTAATAGCGAGTCGATGACAGCGGAACAAGTCAGGGATAAAGGTGCTGAAGAACTGTTGATTATTTGTACACAATTTTGCCTTTGGTATTAATTCAGCAAAAGACAACATCATTGCTGTCAACACTATTTCATACCAGGTCAATTTTAATGAAGAAGCAATAAAAATTAACAGATGAACGTTTAATGCGTCATGGGAATGACATTACTGTGATTAAAATGTGAACCAGAAATGTTCACGGCGTTTTGGCCGTTCTAGACAAAATTTAAATTGTCTTACTGAATTGGGTGGAATTGGGAACAGCTGAGCATCTCATTTGGAAAAACAAATCATTTCAAAGGTTATACCTATAAAACAAAAAAGTAACAAATTGTCTGATGCATTACATAGTATTGGAAAAAGCTGAAAAAAGTTAATGTAGATATAGGTTGCCCAAATACAATTACTAGAATCAAAACTGAGAGGTGTTAAACGACATTTTAAAGCATGCTAACCTCCATCTCCTCTCAGTTCAGAGACTAGAGGTTGATATTATTATATTAAAAACCGACATTTTTAATTTGACATTGACAAAGCGAGCACCATTTACCAAAACTGGAAGAGGGATCTCATCTGTAATATCTTCACATGATTTTGAGTAATTCCAAACAATGTTTTGTGTTTTTTTTTAAAGTACTGCTGAGATGATTACTTAACAAACTGTAACTATAGCTTTGCTATAGCCGTAAATGTGTTTGGGATTAGAAACTTTAGTTATACCTCGAAGTACCTTCATTAACTAGATGAAATGAAATTTTCAGGACTGACGGTCTTGCGAAAAATGTTTGGTGACTCAACAGTAGATGCAAGAACAGTTGTCTCTTATTACAACACAAGATGGGGGACAGACCAGTACTCTCTCGGTTCTCATGTCTTCAGAACACCAGGTATCTATGAAATTCTGTAGCTGGGCAACTGGTGAACTTGCTACCATTCTCCATCGAATGTTTTATACCAAGTATGTACTAGCAACTTGAATAGAAAGTCATGTAAAGATCATGGAATTTCATTTCAAAATTTTGTGGAAAGTTTGATCGAATGCAAAATTACTATATATATATATATAGATTTTATTGACATGTAAAATATCATAAGTGATACATATGTCATTCAGTTAAAAGATAACATGAAAGAGACATTAATGTAAATACAGAAAGCAATAAAATTTCAATAATCAAGGTTCCAGCCACCAAGTTAACTATTAATACATGTTTAAAATCCACATACACAATAAAAAATATACAAGCCGCTAATAAAAACATTTCACTCTTAAAGTCCAAAACATGACAAGCACATCATAACTAATAAACTAATAAACTAAATTAATAACTGTGTGGATACTGGAGATGGTTTTCTCTACACATCGGCTTGAAGGAGAAACTTTCCTAAACTATTTAATTACTGCACAGTCACTATTTATAGTCTGACCTCATGGAACCCATAAGATGTGGAAAATTTCGAAGTCCAACTTTAATTACATTATGACTTAAGAAAACAAGGCTTTAAACGAGGCTGATTATAGTAGGATAAAATTGGGTTAGAAGGGAAGGCATACTGAGTCATTCCAGGCCATGCCAATTGATTTGCTAAAACATTTGTCCCAATAGATTAAGATGTTTTCATTTGGCCTGTTTCAGAAATGGGACCTGGTGATTTTCAAGAACTGGCCGAATCAGATGGCAACTTGCATTTCATTGGAGATTACACAGCTTTGGAGATCAAGGGACTAGGAACGATCACAGGGGCTTATTTCTCTGCAAAAAGGGCCCAGAAAAATATCTTATATATTGTAAGTACTGTGATTGTTTTCTCAGATGTTTTCACACGGGTACAGTTTCATTAGGAAGTCATTTTGAATGTATTGCATCATGGATGACACCATCATGTAATTCCAATAGCAAAGGATAGAGAAGTACAGCAAATCTGTTCAAGCATTCTCATTCCAATGCTGTGATGATCATGGATGAGAATACAAACCTCTATTTATTTTTATGTTTATGTCACAGCTGATTCTGTTACTGACTTAGGTTTTAATAAAACAACTTTGGGAGTATGGCAAACAAGGGGAGACCAATATACCTTTTGGAGGTGTGACAAACATGGAGAGATCTTTCCGATGTGTATGATTTTGTTTTTTTAAGTCTTGATGTGTTGTCATGCTGTTTTATGAAGATCAGGCCAAATAATTGCTGTTTTCAGGGGGAATCCTTATAATGTTGGCCAGGTTTGCCATGGCCAGTTAATGGGGAGAAAAAGTAACAGAGCCATCATCAAAAAATAATTATCTGCACAGATTACCCAGATCACACACACTTGCGCTATGTTAAGTGAGCTAATGGAGTCACGAACAGAGAACAACCGGCGACAATTGAGTGACATCATACTGCCGATATATATGAAGTCATTGACATGTAGAGCTCAGGTCTTCAGACTGTTCAGTGTTTGTTGACGTTGTACAATGGTGCAGATAAATATCTAATATTTTTGCTTCAATCGACCTGTAGGATACTGGAATCCTGTCAAATTGATGAAACTTTGGACTTGACAGAGCTATTTCAAATGAATTATATTATCCACTAGGGGCATTGAAGATTGCACCTACTACTTCCAGAATTCCCGGCCTGCTGGAAATCCGGGGGGGGGGGGGAGGTAGGCCCAACGTTTACAATGTAAAGTATAGGGAGTGGTGCTTCTTGGTAATCTTCTTTGTTATCTGCTATGGTGTCAGTGACCTCTTGTGGTAATTTTTCTCCCCATTGTTACTCACAAGTAGGCCCAACGTTTACAATGTAAAGTATAGGGAGTGGTGCTTCTTGGTAATCTTCTTTGTTATCTGTTATCAGTGACCTCTTGTGGTACTTTTTCTCCCCATTGTTACTCACATGGTCAACTGTGGTAGTTAGCTTGGACCAAAGTGGCAATACAATTTCCCTGGCAGTAATGTATGATCATATTCATTTCAGGACAATTTCGTCACCCCCAGCAGTCTGGGACCTTCCACCCCAACTACTGCCACAAAATTCACGACTCCTACCACAGTCATGACTCCTACCACAGCCATGAATAGTGGATCAACAGATGGTGGCAATAGGAGTAAAGATAAAGCAACTTCTGGTGGAAATTTAATCAATTATGTGACACTTTTGTTTCCATTTTTACTGTTTACATGTTACACCTTTGCATCATTTTAGTCATAAAGACAGAATTTTTTATGTTTAACTTATGTATGTTAAAATTATTTTGGGTGGACATATTATGTAGGGACCATCCAAAAATTCTCATTAAACTATGCAAAAAAGTAAGTTTATATTATTATTATTTTTTCATGAGTGATTTATTAATACTTCAGCTCTCCGAGGACTCTGATCCATAGTATCGGAGGGAATGAATAATACAGTATATACTCGTATACCTTATGGTAATATGATGTCAACAACTTCTAATATAGCATTCAATAGGAATACTTGGTTCAAAAATGCATCTTTGAACCGAATCTCTTTTAGAAAAATTGTGTCTTGCACTACATCTTTGTCAGGAGCAGTTGACAGCCATGTTTTTGTATGTCGCTGCTCCTTTCAAAATCATTATTAATCATATGTTATAATTACATATAATTAAATCTTCATGCACATTAGTACAAAAGGCCACCCTCAAGCACTTCCATTAACCGTAATTAGATCAGCAGGTATTCGTGTTTCTTTTTCTTTTGTTTGCATACAATAAAAAACATAGGCTGCGCTGCAGCAAAACCCTCAGCGAATCCTATATAGAACACAGGCAACATTAAAATTGTTGGGCATCCATCCGACAGGCAGGAGGGTGGGCGGAACACTTTCGGTTTTAGAGCAGAACTCCCAATACTAATGCATTACCCTAACAAAATTTCATACAGTAATACTCTATATGACCTAGCGGTACCTTTTGACAGTTACAGTAATACTCTATATGGCCAAGTGGTACCTTTTGATAGTCACATTGACATATGTCGGCTATGTTTTACAAAATTTGAATTTCTGTATCAGCAATCCATCCTGTTCGGGTTAAAGAGAATGAGCATCAAAAGTACTGTATATCCAATCTTCCTAAAAGCAAGGCTACCATCTTTGCATAGCTAAGCTAGGCAGCCTTGCTAGATATCACGGCAAAGCGGTGGTTTTTGTCGTTGTGGTAAATAGGCACGTGAATAAGTAGGTCAGCCAATGCAAGCGACACAACAGCTTTTCAAAAGACTCAACGGTCACTGCAGGCCACTTTGCTGTGCTAAATATAGATAAATTTTGTAAGCACTGGTACTGACTTGGCACTCCACAGACCAATTCGACTGATCTGTATAAACCAAGTAATTAAGCCATTTCAAGCAAGGCTGCATAACGTTGCTATGTGAAGACAGCAGGCTTTTTATGCACAGTAACGAGTATTCAGTTCCTTGGAATTATCAATACAATAGCATATCCCTTAATTAATCTACACTAACGATTATCATTTTTCGGTCCAAATACTCATACATGAGCTATGACAATGCTTTCGAAGGTATATATGAAATTCAGCACTTATGTTATAACAAATACATAACAGTGTTAAAGATGATATCTTACATGTGTTGGGTATAATTCCATACAAAACAAACATGTAAGATTAGTATTTAATTGGTATTTAAATCAATATTTTAAAAAAATTTGAATAAATCTAAATGGTTTATTTTGCATGGGATTATACTTACATTATCAGTTCAAGTTCCCTGCAACTAGTTACTGGATTGTTTGGTTGTTAATTTGCACCAAATCTATGGTATTTGAATTAGTTATAGATTATTATGCAACTAATTATTAAGAAATTGGTAATAATATACAAAAACTTTCAACTGGGTTGCTGAGAGTTAAATTAAAATTAAGAGACTGGATGAGAGAGATCAGTCTTGCAAAGAAACAGTTTATGGCTGTCATAGCAAAGTATGGCATATAACTATGGAATGTTGGATACAAAACAATTTTTAGCATTTTTATCCAGATTCTCTATTATTATGACAAAAAGGATGAAACAAATTTCAAAATATAGCTTAAAAATAGGAAGTACTAAAATTAGGATATGCTATGCAAAATTTCACTTATGTAGGGATCATACTGTCAATGATATGGGGATTTGAAAGAGTAGAAAAATCTTCATATTTTCCCCTTCTTACAAAACCCCAAAAATGTATCTCTACACTATTTTAGATACATTATGACAAGTTTGTATGCATTTATGCACAGCAATGAATAGAAAGATTTTTTTCTTTTCTAAATCGTAAAAAACAGCCGAGATAGGTCAATGTGACCATCAAAAGGCAGAACTAGGATATATCGAGTAATACCATATGATATTTTGTTGGGTTAGTGCATTAGTGCCAGAGTTCTGCTCCAGAAACACAGTTTAACACAGTTTTTAGCAATCTTTCAGATTTTATTCAGATTGAAAGCGGAAATTGTCCATGTGGTCAGTATGATATATATAAATAGTGTCTTTGATATTAAGGTATGAAAAAAGTAAAATTTTCTGCATGATTCTGAACAAATTTGACCCTGTTTCCATGCCTATCGTTTGTGACCTAATTTTCAAGGAACTGTTAAAGCAGATATTGACCTAATTTCACTTAATAAGTTATTAGTAGGTTATTCCGCATGATTTTGAACAAATTTGACCCAGTTTTCATGTCGACTGTTTGATAAAAACTCATCGCCTGTGGACCCCTTTTCATTGCTGGAACATCCTCGATTAATAGGCTGTTTCATCCTTTATCTCATTGCCATGGTCCCTTGACTGAAAACATGTCTTTTTTCTCAAAGCATATTTTTTGGGCAAAGTGGTGTTATGATATTACCACTTAATATTACCCTACTGACATATAATTTCTGTTTTATTGTTGCATTTTATTATACCTGCTGCTTCCAGTGATGCTTTTGGCAAATAGACTAATATCACCATTTCATTTAGAATATCAAATATCACGGTCAATTATAGATATATCTATTGCCTTGCAAATACTACAGAATACGAAAACGAGGCACACACGAACGTCTTTTTGATTAAACAGCAACTTTAATTTTCGTTTTTTCAAAATTTTCAGAAGTTTATATAATGTTAAACCTGTAGTGGTAATTCGATTATGACTTGAATGGAAACATCTCTGATCCTATTTACATAAAATTATTCTGAAATCGCGAATCGACGACGCTCGTCATAACGTAAGTAATTTTCCAGACAAATTATCTCACAGAGCAACAATATCACGTAAGGCTTGTTGACAAATTAAAGTAAATGTTCTAGGCATGGTAAGCATGATTGTTATTAGACAAATAAACTAATATACCCTGCCAGGTCAGCTTATTTGGCCATAAGTGCTATTGGTTGTAACAATGCCATTTGGTAAAAGGATCAACAACACAAAGAGATATATATTTATAAATTACTCCTTACTGTTGTGGTATCAAGTTTAGGGTGGGACTGGGTGGCCTAACACTGATATACTTTTAAGGTCAACATTGTTCTGAATCTAATGTTGGCTGTTGACGGTCATTGGTGTCGAGTCGATGCATGCTCATATTATCTGGGCATAAGCACAAGCTTTTGTTTAATAAGGTAACAATTAAGTTCTTTAAAAAAAAAAAAAATCAGACAACATTTGTCTTACTGTCTATCTAAAATTTTGCTTAAAATCAACCTAATAGACTTGAAAGCCAAACTCCAGAGGACGTCATTTGTGAGTCTTAGGAATCTAATTTTTTCTTTTCATTCTGACATCAGTCTTTTCTGGCATATCACAGTCTAAATAGTTACCTATAGATACTTTAAAATAATAGCATACATACAGTTTTATCTGGATTATATTTGACATTATACGGAACTCCTCACATATCTTAATCATCTTAGACAGAAAGTGTCTTGTCATCTGCATAGCCTATAGCACCATAAAACTGGTTGCCAACCAACCTCTCTCTAACCTTGATAATAATTCGTCTATATATATATATATATATATACAAAACAGTACTGGGGATATAACCCCACCTTGTCTAATACCATTGGTTGTACCAAATTCATCAGATACATACCCTCTCCAATGCGTTCTCATACATTGTCGAACACATAGTCTAACATCGCTCTTACAATAACAGGGGGTACCCCTCTGTCTATTAATAAACAAAATAGCTTATCATATTACACTCTGTCAAAAGCCTTTGTTGCATCTACGTAACAAGTATACACATCTAATCCATTATTCAAATAATATCTAACAACTTCTTTTAAAACTAATGTACACATCACAGTACTGTGTTTGCGTTTAAAGGCAAATTGCATTTGTACTAAGCTTGTCTTTGTACCTTGATAAAATAATAATATCTATAACTTTAGAGATGGAGTTACACAAAGTAATACCTCTGTAGTTACTACTATCACAGACATCTTTTTTGTTATCTTTAGGAATTGACTCTATAATACCAAGGAGTACATCCCTCGGTTGATACCCATGAGTTAAAACTGATGTTAACAACAATGCAATATTGCTAATAAATCGATCACATGATAATAATAGATGATTGGACATAAATCCTTCATGACCATCACTCTTATTAGATTTTAAAGCTTTAATAGCTTCTGCTAGCTCAAAGTACAACTTTATCCGCATCATTAGATGAAATACACTCTTCTAAATATTTGTAATTATAGGAAATATTGTTTGCATCAGCTGGCACACTGTTTAACAACTGATCATACTTCTTTGCAAAATGCTGTGCAATAGCTTTACCTTCAACAATACCATCAATTGCAACAGGCACCTTGGCTTTAGGTTCAAGCCTATTAACCTCTTTAAAGAAATCTCGCATATTATCATTTGCAATAGCAGTAGCCATTCTTTCTTTCCTTATCACATCCTGTTTCCTAATTTTTCTTCTATTCGCATACATGTATTGCTTTTTAGTGAATTTCATAACATCATACAGAACACCATTTCTAGGACACCCGGCATCCATCCACATTTTATGCCAAAATATATAGTCATCTCGATATGGCTTAACCTCACTGGTCCAACCTGATCTAAATGACTTACTTGCATTAAATTCTTGGAAATACATCATCTGCCCTCAAACAGCACTGAATAAGATTGTGACACCAGGCGTCAATTTGCTCTCTATGATCATCTCTAGTACACATCACATTATTGCAATACATGACATTATACACTGACACATTAACAATAACACAGGCATATGATATGACGGGTTGAGTGGCTCATGACACACTGAGGCACTTTCAGTTTGCATATGCAAATGTTTACTCACAGTAAAATGATCTATACAAGTGAAACAAGTCTTAGCTGGATCATTATAAGTATAATCAATGTTACACCCAGGTAAATTATGAGCATACATGCAGTCTATATGACCACACCACTGCTTTGGCCAATAAGATTCAGATTCAGATTCATTCATTTTATTTCACATTCATATATATAATAAAACATATATTATAAATTAAATTTTCAAAACATTTTGTACATAACGTGAGGAGACCCCACTAAGAAGGTATCCCTTCGCTATCGTGGGGCCACCTACAGGGATTAAAGATTCATAAAATATTTTCTAGACTATTTCAAATTAACAAAACAAAAATATAAACAGTGCTCTTCATCAATGATGACATATACGAAAAGTATGTTATGAATATAATGACACTAACGAGGTTTTGACCTTGAACAAATATAACAATTAGGAATATCACAACGTTCATTATATGTTGCATAAAACCGTCTCGACTATGTGTAAGTAGTTTTTCCGTATAGTTGACAGACATGTTATTTAAATTATTTATAATTCATGATTAACTAATGGCAATCTAAATCTATGTACTTGTCTTGTTTCATAATTAAATATTTCGGGAGAATGTGATTTATATGTATTTAAGGCTTATAATTTTCAGTCATCTAATCTAAACTATGATATAAACCTGAACATTATAAGCACTATAAAGCAGTACAGCTAGAGCTAGAAATATTTGTTCTGGATTAATTCATAATATTGCATGGATTGTTTATGATTGAGATAAACCTTAGATTATTCAAACACCTTAACGTCCTTAGAATCCAGCAATCCAATACCCTGTGAGAACTGGTTTCTTCATTCTGAAACCCATAACTTGAAATAGTTTGACAGTGGGCCTTGGCATTTAAGCCATTCTTAAAAAATATTCCTGTTGTGGGTTACACGACCGTATAGAACATATCAGTGTGTATGACAAACTTTTTCCCCCCTTTTTTTATATGTATGATTCTTTATTTTTATCATTGACAAATACAAGTTATTTACAACAATAATGATGACTTGTGGTCTCAGAACTTAATTCAAAGTTATTTTGAGACCACTAGTTATATGAAAAATGTTGAGGAATGAGATGCATGAGATGAAAGTTCCCTTGATTTTTGGGTCTATTCTTGCGGTAGTGCGGGTTAGTTGAATATTGGTAAAATATTCTTCTGAGGCAAAAAAAAAAAAATCCTAAATTAAAGTTTATCTCTACATATCAAGAAGGACATTGGTTAATTTTATGGGCATATATATAATGAGTCAAATGTCATTTACTTGCTGGTCAAAGATGAGGTATAACCTATTGCACGGAAGCCTGCTTAACTTCTTATGATACATGTATTTTATGAAGTTGCCAAATAAGCCCAGTACTAGCTCCGATGCTTGTCTTCTTTATAGGAAATGTCCACTCACATTGATTGTTACACAAGTCTACTTATTATATGTTATTTCTGATGAATCATCACTTCTGCACTGGCTTACTTGTCAATTCTCCATGGATTCAATCAGTGATAAACTATGCCATTACTTCGTAGACCCCAAACATTGGTATTCAATTTAAAGCTCTTTACAAGAGAAATTCAAATAAATCATTATCAATGAAATATCAGGACATTACGCACAGATCGCTGACCTTTAAAATTGCGGAAAATGCGAAATTTCTTCTTAAAAGATAACATTTAAACGAGGCTTGGAAGGGATCATAAATAAAGGTACACCTATGTGTAATGCATCTTTAGAAATGGTTTTTAAGCCTTAACAAAGTTAGGATGGTTTCCCATTGAAAATCTGACATTATTATCATCCCCCTCTGATTCAAGTGCACAAATTTGCTGATATATAATTACAGCATGTGTTTTCATAATATGGCTAAGTGGTTCTCGATGACAGGTGCGATGTTTTTCTCAAACCAACTAAGAAATTCTATAGCTGTTTTTGTGTTCCTCCATTAGTAGAGTGTAGTATGTCTTGAACTAGTACGAAGACACATTGATGGGTACCATAAATAACTAAGTTCAATCTGTCAGATATTATGAGCTGGCCTGAAAAAAAAGCCCCTGCTTACATGATGGCCAGCATTTGAGCCATATTTTGATTTTTTTTCCCCCATCATTTGTATATACATATGTACCAGCATAAGGATTCCTATGGGGAAAATATGTGAATTTAGGAGGCCTGTTTTCAGAGTGAAGTGCCTCATATTTTAAACCAATTCATTTATCAGATGGCAAGTGTATTCAAAGTTAGATTTATGACTGATCTAGCATGGAACACTTCCCCATTTTTGTTAGAATTGCATTTACACGGTCTTAGGTATAAATCCCCATATCTTTTAATATAATACCTACATTTCTGACAGGAAGTAGTTTATGATGTAGTTCATAGAAATGCATGGTCAATATACAGTTAGTTTCATAAAAGATGGTTGACTCTAGACAGCTGTATAGTTATCTATTCCTGGCTGTAGCTAGAACTAACTAAGCCAGCCGCTTCTGTCTAATCCTAGCTTTTAGTCGGCTTACACCTACCACCACTGAAAAAATATAGAAGTTTATAAATATATGTAAGTAGAATCTATATATATATATGATATATCATAAATATATGTATTTGTTTGCATGTACTTCTTGATCCGACTTTGAGTAGCCAGTTCTATTTAGTGGCAGGTAGCATCGTATAGCAGAAGTTGTCCAGCTTTTAATAACTGTAGGCACTTCACTCTGAAAGGCCCCAGGTTCAATGGGCTACTATTTACCAATATCGGTAAAGCTATCGGTAACTGCGCCCAAATCACTGTTTAATGACGTCATCTTAATATGACGTCATTAACTGCACTCAATGACCCCATTGTTTGATTACGTCATTAACCAGGGGGGGTTGGAACAGATTGGCGGCGCCACTGTCGCCAGTTTGGTAGCCCTTGACAACCCATGTTAATCCAATGGGAACTTTAAAAATTCGTCATAAATCACAGAAGCAACAGATTGGTCTCAAACCTGGTGAACTTGTAGTTAGGACCCTAATCTATCTCCCAAACAAAAAGCGCCCAAAAGCGCCCCACGTTTTATTAGCGAAAATCGGCGTTTCTTACGTCACTTTGAAGGCAATGAGAAGCTGGAAAATGGCTAAAATTAGCACCTGATCGGTGACGTCATAAGGCTACAGTATTATGACGTCACTATGATAAATCACAGCCACAACGCTGAATACAACTTGCAAGCATACTAAAGCCGAAATAAATGTAATAAATAAATTAAAAAAATATAAAAAATTACAATATACATATATATTATAGCCTAATTCCATGCCCTATTCACGAAAGAAGTGGGTAAGATTTTTCAGTGATACAATGTACAATACAAGGGAGGATTGAGATGTTGCCACTTCGATGATCAAAGGGCAAATGATTGTTGGTGACGTCATAAATTTGCTAAAGACGGTGGCGCCGCCAATCTGTTCCAACCCCCCCCCCCCCCCTGGTCATTAACAATTGTTTTTTGCGCAGTTACTGAAAGCTCCCTATTGGTAAATAGTGCTCCATTGCAGGGCAAAGAATACTCAATAGAGATAATATAAGTAGGTTTAGTCATGTTATTGTAAACAAGAATTTCTTTTTTAAAAAAAGAATGAGAAAGCTTTATTTTCAGAATGTAGTTTTCTAAACATATTAGGCCTATTAATTAAAAAAAAAAGTTTTTCCATGACTGGATTAGAACTGCTGCACTCAGTCAAATGTTCATCAATCTGATTCAATCAACAGCAAGTCGTTGGTGGAATGAATAGCTTGCTTTGTCGCAAGTGTTCCTGAGCACTGAGTTCGAGTCTTGCATGAAAACTTAACGCTGTGGACTGTCACCTAGCAGTCCACAAAATGATTGGTAGACTTAAGAAATCTTCTCTCAACAATACAAGAGAAACGGATGAATTCATATTTTTTTAGTTTAGGCAATTTTTCTGATATTGCCTGCAACTAATTATTAGAACTGTAATTTCATTGTTAGACCTTTAATACCAAAAGTTAGCCTATGGACTATAAGAGAAATTGATTAATTTACTTCATGTTTATTTGCTTACATTTTAGCAAAATATCTTGTGATATTTATATTATCAAATTAAAGCATAGTATATTAGGATTGGATCGAAATCTAATGCCCATCAAACATGACTGAATAAACTCATCACCCAACAGGTAGCAACAACGATCTAGAGTTGCCTGTGTGTTATTTTTTTGCCACTTAAATAATTCAGCATCGTACCGACTAAGCACCGATGAGCAAGAGTGGCATTGGGCCGATGTACCAGCGACATTGGCCCAATGCCGGGCTGATGTCGAATTGCTATCTGGGATGTACTCTAAGCTGGTATCCCACAATAACCTGTATACCATATAGAAAAGCCATGCGGTATGCATATAGATTTTAATTACTGTTACTCTATTATTAATTAATAATTAAAACTGAATGTAATTGTATAATATCCAGGTTGTCTAGCTTGATATCACTAAAATCTTAGCAAAGGAGACCCCTTTTAAAGAAATATTCGCATTCTTTTTAAAAAAGAAGTCTTCGAATCAGTTTCTTTACAATGCCTCCATCTGCATGGAAAGTAGAAGCATAGAGGATCCTAATCTATGCCTGAAGCTAATCCAACCCTCTCATTGGCTGCAAGACAGCTCCTTGTGGCCGCCCAAAATGGCCTGCTCTATATAAGATCATTAGGTCTATACAATCATTCATTGCCTTCTATTTTGAAAAAAAAACCAGTCGTTGGGCTACACTTTGCAATAAAATTCTAACTACTGCTTAAGCATAATACCAGGTGAGTGAATTTTATTCATAATGTTTTGCTATTTATATTTAAGTATCGCACTGTGGCCTAATGATTAGAGTACTGGCCTGCTAAACCTCTGGCACTCAGGACGTAGGTTCGAATCCCACTCCGGCTCTCAACTGTGATACCAAAACTGATACCAAACTCTGATACCAAGATAGCTCAAGATACCGACACAGAATGACCCCTGATTCCATACTCAATGCCAAGCGCCAGTGAGCAGAATCCAATTCTGAAACAGGCGCTATACAAATACATAGTGATTTATTGATTTATTTGATTTATGGCAGCAGCCCAATATTTTTTACCTCATTCAAAAGTTTGATTATTGGGTGTGTGGCCTATCCCAGCTAACAAAACAATAAGGAACATACCTAAGCCTGAGATAGTTAATTGATATTCAAAAGTGGGATTTTTTCCCAGCCAAATTACTATTTGAAATGACATTTAACATAATGGCATATGGTACAATTTATAATGCGAGATTTCATTGAATAACTCACAATTGCTATATAATTCTTACCATAACGAAGTAGACGAGGAACGATCAGAGATGAATAATACAGCCATTGTTTATTTGTAATTATACTCCACCAAGATAGTTATCCTAGTGTTCTGAGAGTAATATAACCAGCAACGACAGTGTTGTTTCAATGCATTTATGCATAGCTCTAAATTCAAAGATTCCACTTGAAGACACCCGAAATCAGTTCATTGGTTCTATATTTACGCCTTGTTCTATGGGAGGAGGGCAGATTCATGTTGACTTATATCCCTGCAGGGCCTTACATACATTGTTGTGTTGTGATTTGAATATAACAGTTTTGTAAAGGCAATGAACAAACAGGGGCGTATCTAGAAAGTTGGTAAAGGGGGGGGGGGCAATGAGGCCTGACATTAAGTGTAGGGTATGCAAGCTCAGTAAAAATTTACTGCAAAAATAAGCATTCTGGGCTTTCCAGAAGTACCTGTTTTTCCATAATTCACTAGACATTTTATACATAAACTTGTGTTCAACAGTGATCTATACCGGTCAGCAAACTTTAAATCACTAAAATGACTGAAATGAGAGTCTTTCCTCACAGAGCTTGACATTAGCGCCTGTTCAACTAGCCAAGGCCAGACAGAGCAATTTATCAATGTTATCAACTCAGAACATTGTTGAATTGCAATTGGCTGACCAGTTCAATCAGGAATGGGTTATAGGGGAGTTAATTTAAATCAACCAAGGTGTCAATTGCAATTAGTAATATTTGACTCCAAAGAATGATTGGCATTTCTATATTTAAGTACAATTCTCATTGAAAAAAAAGTTGAGTTCATTCAAATTGGAAGTGGCTCATGGGGCAAAATCAAATGACAGGTAAAGTAGACAGAGTAAATACTGCACACTGCTGTAGTGCAGAAGACTAACTTTCCGTGATTTACCAGGAAGACAATCTTTTTTGTCTCATAATCACAGTAATTAAAATCTATATTGTTGCTAATACCACATAATACACATTCACATGCTCTACATTTTTTTGTCTACTTCTATAAGCAAAAATATTTGTGCCAAATCTGGACAGGTATCATGGCTGGTACCTGGTAGGGCAGGTATGATTCAATTCACTATCTGTCCCATGAAAAGGCGGATCACAATCTTTAGGCTGTTGATCACCACAACCTCAACTGGAAGCCTATGGCTGAACTTCAATTGAGCATGGTTACAGACCCAGAACTGGAGTTCTGTATTCGGTGGTTACAGAGAACATCAAATTTTATAACAATGTTCCACTGTCAGATTTCTCACATGAAATTCAATATAGATAACCTGACCAGTTTTTTTCTAGCTTTTGTCGTTTTCATGCACTGTGTAAATGAGCAGTTGTGGGCTACTGGTCCAAAAAAGGCTAGAATGTGATAAACCATAAAATATACAGTTTAAAGGAGTTTCACCCCATTTTACAGGCATTATGCTTAAAATGTTTATTCGGGGAGGAGGGTAGCACAGAATGTTATATCAAGGAGGGGAGGGCACCTTGCAACAGACGCCTTGTTTTAGGGAGATTGGAAGAGGGCAGTATTATGGCCGTTCGGAGGCAACACGAAGGGTTTTTGTTAATTATCATTTTATAGGGTAAAGGCACTTTTTAATGACCGGCAGCAGGTGCTGCCCCATCATGTGCATGTAACGGTATATATCCTAACATATGACATTTTGGTCTTTTGTGCCCTCAATATGTTGGTAAAATTCATTCTAATCACTGAATAGTGTTTTTGCGGAGTATTGTCTGAGCCGCGCGGCCTTAATTGTTTCTTGATTTTTTTTTTGGTCCAGGCTAAGGGGGCTGAGGCCATGACCCATTACACACTTATTACACAGACCCCCTGTCTGTGTAATAAGTGTGTGCAATGCAATGTATGTGTGAACTGCAATTTACCATACACAAGCATTGGTTGTAATGTTGTGTTGTTTGTGATAGGCAGATGTAATGATGAGATGATAGGCTTGAATTGCAACCAAGGTTACACATTTACCTCATGGGTGGGGCCCAGATAGCATTCCAAATCAGGCTGATGGTCAGCAAACAGTCGTTGACAGTTATTGGCCCATCATCATTCTGCTCATCGGCAAAACATCAGCCCTACTGCGGAATACCAGCATGACTTGCAGTCTCAACACACGCTGCCAGCAAGAAGATCAGTGAAGTTGGCTACTCGAACCTAGCTACCTGAATGCAAATACATTTGCAAATGCATTTGCTTGTTTTCATATGTAATACACCAGAAAAAAGTATTAAGATAAATAACTATAAAGAGAAGCCCACATGTTTGGCAACATAGAGGTCTATTTTCTAGGTCAATTACATGTACCATCTAGGTCCATTATCAGTAGAAGGGAAATTCCTCATCTCTATTATGTTCAGATTTAGCATGACTTAATTGACCTTGAAAAAATTGCTTAAAATTATAATTTAAATAGTAGTTATTTAACCTCTTTGTACAGAGAGTAATTGCATCAAAACATACCATAAAATAAGTAGTAAAAATCAGATAAAATGCATCATTTAAAATGAGATAAGATAAATGATATTAGAAAAGAGGTTAAAAAAAAAAGTCAATACATTGGACAGCTTATCAAATAGGTAACACAAGACATCATGCATGGGGTAAATGTCTGACATGATTTGTACTAAAAATACTTCGAAGTGTTTCAATGCACACTTTGATAGCAGATAATAATCTTAGAAACATGATGTATATACAAATGTTATTGATTGAGTAATTGACACGTGCAGTTTAAAGTTGGGAGGTGAAACTCATTGTCAATTTGAGCAACATTAACCTATACAATAAATGCCAATTTTTCATTCTTTTGTGAAGACTTTTTAGTTAATAAGTTGTTTATCAATTTGTAATGAACTATCTACTGTGTGAAGTTTTAAATCTGTGTAAGTTATATTACAAGTAATTAATTATAACTTAGAATATTAGTATGTACTTATTTTCAAGTCTTACCCAAACTAGGCATTAAGAAAGACATTTGAAAAAATGCTAATGTTTTTTAAGTCAAATGCAAATGCAAATGTTTTCAGTTTTAAAAATGCAAATGCAAGTGCAAATGTTTGTGAGATTTGAACGAAAACATTTAAATGCAATGCAAATGTGACATTTTTAAATGCAAATGCAAGTACATTTGCATTTGTACCTAACCCTGAAGTTTATTAAGCAGCACCTGTCTCTGCTCGGGATCCTTGATCTACATACACGCCTCTGTAGATTGCTTCACAAAAGCATGAAAATATCCTGATTGTTTGGATTTGTTTTCCTTGAATGACATTGAGCAACTTTGCGTTGATGAAAGTGGCTGGGTGAGTTGCTCTAATGAGAATCTGTAGATGCTTGCGCTGCTCGCCCAGTAATCAAAATTACTATAGATGGTGCGGGCAGTCAACTTGTAGACAGCAGGAGCACTGCGTTGTACTTCTAATGACTTTCACAAAATGGACAAATACTCTTAAAGATTAAATGAGTCTATGGGTATAAATTGTATGAATTATTGAATGGAAAGGGGAAAGAACTTTTGTTCTCAGTTTGTGATGTCCATGATGTCCTTGTCAGCATTTCGGTTTCCAGATGAAAGCAAAAGTTAGCGGGGAGTAGTGCATTGTGGCTTAGTATGTAGGCAGACATAGCTATGCGACAGCTTCTCAAAGTTTTTGGGCTGTAATTTTATCCTACGCTGCATTATTCGCCGATCACATTGACTTGAATCGTCAGAAGAGGTTCTTGCCCCGAGATGCAGCCCTCCGAAAATGGCGGGAAATGCTATCTATCCATAACTTCTTACATCAATCAATTAGACTATGCTTAAGATGATAAAAATTAGATTTAGATCTGTGAAAATAGCCGTCATAAAAACTTCTTTACTTAGAGTGACTGCAGAACTGCACAATGCATCAAGATGTAGGAAAAAATATATTAACCAGAGTATCAATATCAAAGATAGTGGACCAGTTCTGTGTATGCTAAAAGTTAGACACAAAAGTTAATTTTTGATTTCTACCAGCGCTTTCTCAACCGGACACTCCAAAAAATTACTGTTTCCGTTACGGTAAAAAACATAATTTTTTCAATTTTTTTGATTTATCACATCTTACACGTGCTCGGAAAATTCCGAAAAAATTCTAGAATGTAAACCTTTGCCCTATGTATCTTTTGGCGCAAAAACGGAAAAATTACACTCAACTGTTTTCAAGTGATATACATGGAAGGTTCGGGTAGCTGCCAGGTAGCTGTCGGGTAGCTTGGCTCAGGTAGCTAACTTTACATCTTCAGGTAGCTGCCAGGTATCTGTCGGGTAGCTAACTTTACATCTTCGGGTAGCTGCCGGGTAGCTGTCAGGTAGCTAAGTTTGGGTAGCCAACTTCACTGATCTCCAGCAAGACCCCATGTTGGAATCCAGGGCAAGGAATTCTCCCTTAAGACACTACAATCATTTCAGCAGTTTTGGCCCTGCTATGGTCTGCATAAACTATTTGTGGATGTGTTAAAACCGCACAGGGATTCAAAATAAGGATGATGTGATTAGGAGGGAAGAAAGCTATCCGTTAGACCAATTAGCCAGAAAGTTTATGATACAGTTAAATGAGTGAATGCACTTTACCTCATACCACCCAAAACTGGATAATGGTACAAATATATATTTTTATATCACACTGGTCAAGAAGATCTAATGTAACCCACATTATACTTCACCATGATAGTTTTTCTCGAGTTATAGAGATTAAACCAACGAAAATGTTAGTTATCTCCCTCCGAAGTGTACACTAAGGGCAGGGGCATAGCTCAGAGGTAGCGCTCTGGGCTTCCAACCACTGGGTCCCGGGTTAGATCCCCGGTCGAGCCTAAGTTGGATGGCTGTTTCATCCTTCGTCTCATTGCCATGGTCTCTGCCTGTCCTAATTAGCCCAACTGGTGAGGAAATACAGGACGTAAAGCCCTAATCATTCATATATTCTGAGTTTACTGTGTGTTTACATAGTCTTATGAGTGCATTAATTTGTTTTGCAGCTTTTCTACTAATTATTGATACATGGCAGTCAAAATTCAGTTTGTTATCAATGTTGTTACCTAACAACTTAACAACAGACTCAGATTGTATTATATGATTGTCAATCCCAAAAGCTATGGAAACATTTCCCCTACTCAGACATATTGCTTGGAATTTAGATGCATGTGCTTTCATAAAATTATTTTTGAACCATTCAATTGCTAAAATGGAAGGTTCTTCAAGTTTGTCCTTTATGACCATTTGGTCTCTGTGTGCATAGGATAAGGAGTTATCGTCAGCATAATTGTAAACACTGCAAGAAGTAATTAATTAAAAAAGGAAATCATTTATGTAAATGTTAAATAAGAGAGGGCCCAAGAGAGAACCTTGGGGAACACCAGTTTTCAAATTTAACCATTCACATTTGATGTAACCCTAGTTTTACAATTTGTTTTATATTTTTTAAGTAGGCTGGATACTGTAATGTGGGGCCCTTTAAGTGCAAGGCTTAACTTCAATCACCTTCTTATTTAGTATGGTACATTAATCATCATTTATAGACATAAGCTACGTTTTCAAGAGGCCGAAAATGTTTCTGCCAATCCCATTCCACATTAAATTATCAAATTACCGAAAACAAATTTCATAACAAAAAAAAAAAGTAAAATGATACAAAGAATACAGCTGGTTGACAAGTTGTTAAATTATGAGCCAGCACAATTTCTGCCAAAAGACGGCGCTTGTCCGGTGTGTAGCACCGGTCTTTCTGAAGACTCACGAAATGCTCAAGGGATACAGTAAAAAATAGATCATTGAAAAGGCGTCGCAACGCCGTTAAAAACGCTTGTTCAGTCACTTTCACGAAAATAGTACCTGCTGCAGTTAGTGGAATTTGACATAGTATCTGTCAAAAGAAAACGTTTGCACCAGTTTTACAGTATCTCCTTGTAAAAAAGAAACCAGGTGTAGTAATCACACTACTTCGTCTGCAGACGACGCGCAGAAGCATTTCCCTCCCTGATTTTAGGGGAGCAGAAAATCGGTTATCAGAAAAGCCGGTGCTTTGCACAGGATTGTAGCGCCACCTTTCGGAAGAAAACGGAATCAGCTAGTAAATTGCTCCGCTACACTGAATGTCCTGGGTTCCATTCTCAGCGTGGAAATTCTTCATGAGCTACATCTCAGCTGGATGTCGGTCGCATCAGATGTAAATTGGTGGTGCCATGTACTGGGTGTCTATGCTGAAGCAAGTGAAAGACCTCGCCCCATGGGGTGAATGTGTAACATTGTGTGGACCCCCAAGCCTCATCATCTCATCATTATGTCTGCCTCTGGCTGCTTGTCATTTCAGACCAGTAGCATTGGGAACATTTAATGGAAGAAAAATGAACAATGAGAAAATGTATATATAGATATGTATCAAATAGGAAAAACATTTACACAACAAGTTTACAGACAAATACACCAACACAGACATGCAGCATTTTTTAGTAACATAAACATATAGGTAGCATTTCATCACTGGGTCACTTCAACACTCAAGACACTTTATTTTGCTGCTTATACACAATACACATTCAAAATACAAATACAGAACAGACATGCTGTCATGGTTAGTGCAGATATTCATTAAAAAAAATGTATCATGCTTTGGCAGACTAGGAGGACACTCAAAGACAAAAGTAGTATCGCTAGCAAGTGCCTACCTGGGTTTCAGAGAGACCTAAGCAAATTAGTATGTAATCAAAGATTACCTGCTATGTTTACAACTTTTACCAGACTGGTATCCTTTTTTGTTTCTCGAATGAGTAGCAGAAAAGTTTTCTTTATTAACGTTTACCAGACTGGTATCCTTTTTTGTTTCTCGAATTATCAGGTACTTACGAGACACGAACATTGAAATCTGCAACAAGGGGCAAAATAGATATACTGTATTCATTGCCACACAACAGCCCTGGAATTTGCGTTAGCATCACAATTTTTATTCGTACTGAATTTGTAACGTGTTGATAGCTATGAAATATCAAGTTTTCAATAGCAAAATTGATATAAATACAACAAGAGTAAGTGTTGATATATTTAAATCATTATTGAATATAATTATATATGTACATTTCTTTTCAGAGACAACTTGTGGGGAATCAAAGAATCATCAAGTATCTGCACTCCTTGACACACCTGATTTATTCTGAACTATTATTTCCTCAGCCTTCATGGATTTTAAAACTGCTACATTCAACTTGTCATCAGTCTTTCCACCAAATGAATTTCCTGATATTTCATCAACCATATCAGCATCTACTGCAGACAATATAAGTGACTTTAACAATATTAGGGACTTTACCAACATCAGTGACTTTCAAAGACAGTCTCGACAAGTGCCACTATTTACCTTTCCAATCTTTGCACTGATTGTTCGAATCATGATCATGTTTTCTTCAGTCTTTGGAAACTTATTAATTGCCATAGCTTTATTGAAGAACAGGCATGTGTGGAAAGAGAGTTATTCTCTTATCCTGAATGTCTGTGTTTATCAATTTTTCCTTGGAGCACTGGCCATGCCTGAAAATTTAATGACAAGGAACATTCGTGTCTGGACGAGGCTGATCGGCAACCTTTGTCAAGTGAAAGGGGCAGTCATAACTTTCCTGACATTCGGAGAAGTTTTTGGGGTATTTCTGCTTACTCTTGATAGGCTTGTGTTCTTCGTAATGCCTTTAAGGTACTACAATATCATCACAAGAACTGTGACTTTCATTTTGATTGCAGTGGGAGGAATTTTGAGTATGACCATGTCGCTTATCATCCATCTAAGTTATAAAATGCCATATGGAGTAGTTTGCGTGCCAAATTTCATCTTATCGCGTGCAAATCTCTTCCTCAGCTTCTTTTTCATCTTGATTCTATCCATAGTAACCCTTGTTTTTAATGTGATAATTGGATTCATTGCTTGTCGTCAATCCCGAAAAACTACTCCTTCGTGCTCAACCAACAGTTCAATTGCAGGCACATTCCGAATGAGTTATAGATCATCAGACTATCAAAACAAGATAAGTTCTAACCAGACAGCCAAAAAGAACAGTAGAAGTCCAAATACTCTTAATGACCAAGAGAAACAAAATACTGTGGCAAACCCAGCCTTGTATTGCAAGAAAGAAACAAAAGAAGGAAGAGGATCAGATCATCAAAATGAAGAATCCAGTTGTCCATCTCGTGGATCAGATCATCAAAATGAAGAATCCAGTTGTCCATCTCGTGGATCAGATCATCAAAATGAAGAATCCAGTTGTCCATCTCGTGGATCAGATCATCAAAATGAAGAATCCAGTTGTCCATCTCGTGGATCAGATCATCAAAATGAAGAATCCAGTTGTCCATCTCGTGGATCAGATCATCAAAATGAAGAATCCAGTTGTCCATCACGTGGATCAGATCATCAAAATGAAGAATCCAGTTTTCCATCTCGTGGATCAGATCATCAAAATGAAGAATCCAGTTGTCCATCTCGTGGATCAGATCATCAAAATGAAGAATCCAGTTGTCCATCTCGTGGATCAGATCATCAAAATAAGGTATTCAGTGGTCACAATGAAATATCAAGTGGTTTATCTCATGGATCAGATCATCAAAATGAAATATCCAGTGGTTTAACTCATAGATCAGATCATCAAAATGAACAATCCAGGTCAGCTTGCGACAGTATTGGTGATCTGGGACTGATGGAAAGATCAGTTGATGAACATGTCAATGAGACCAAAGCAGAAAGCTCAAGGGATTGCCATAGCAATCTTGAGCTTGACAAAGATTGTAAAGCTGAAAATTATGATGGAGAACTTAAGAATCGCCAGACAGCAGTAAAGAGAAACATAAATTCAGCTTCATCTGGACAGAAGCGAATAACGAGAATGCTCCTAATTGCAGTTGCACTTTTTCTGTTGTCATATTTTCCTTTTGCTGGTTATCGGTTTGCCGTTATGTCTGGCCGCATCGCTCACAGTGGCACTGTGAATTTCTGGATGGCAAACTTTCTGTACCTGAACTGTGGTCTTAATCCTATTGTCTACTTCTTTTCCAATGCTGATCTCAGAAATGTTTTCAGAAGATCCCGTGCTGGGGGTCTGAATCGGCCATCTGATTAAAGGTTGATTTTATACATTGGATTGGAAGACCAAGTACATGTACTACAATTTGTAAACCAATGCCTTCACACTTTACAGGCTTAATTAATGTGCAGTGCCTGTATGCCTTCTAATAGGCAGCTGGGTGGTCTAGCAGTAACAGGCTCACCTGCTCCTCTGGGGACCCGGGTTCAATCCCAGGCCCGGGCACCATTCATGAGCATCATCTCAGCTGGAATGGGGTAAATCATGCTTTTTCATCTCTGATCACAAGCATTAATTGAAATTCTGAATTTCAACTGATTCCTGTTTATTATTCATATTAAAGAGGAAGATTGTCTATAATTTGTTTTGATCATGGATGGAACATGCAATATCAATTTTAATTCCAGTTGGATTATTTTCAGAAACAACAACAAGAACGAAATATTAATAATTTATATAAAATGAAATAAATATCTAAAATGATTACTCTAACTAGAGTATATCTATCTATAGATAGTTTCTATCATTGTTTTATTTTCATTTTTTATTGATTACGATTTAATGAATTATTGATAGTAACGTACTATTAGGTGAAGATCTCATAACTATCTGTCTATCTACATATCTACATATCTATACTCTATGAGGTATTACTAATTTTATTAACAAGAATATTCTTGTTTTTGCCTAGTATACTCCATTAATTGTCCTCACCTTATCTATTATATAAATTTTATTTGACGAAAATCAGACTATATACAATTAATTATGACCATTATACTAAATGACAATTGACACTCAGATATGTGTGATGTTCAAAGTGGCTTCTTTTTAATTGTGAATTGAATGGCAATATTGTAATTAGGAAATACTTTCACATATTTGGTGTTTTGTTTAATTTTGTGGAAATTTTCTAAACATATAAAGTAAGGAAGATGGTCTGATATGTTATTGATCAATATTCCAGTTTTTACTGCAGTTAGGTCATTTGAAATTTTGACAAAAAAATTATCTGTGTTAATCGACACTTGTAACTTCATTCTTCATTTTTATTGGCGTTCACAGGTAATCAATTAGATCAAATGGAATTTCAATTGTTTATGCTCATTTTTCTGTTTTATCAGTATGAAATTTTGTGGTGTACGTGATCTTGTGTTCCTTCTACAATGTTTGATGTATCAGGCAGTTCCTAGTTCTGTTTTGTGAATGTCTGATAAGTCTGACTTACATGCACCATTTGTTATCTTGTGTCATCATGCCAGTTTTTTTATCTTGTATATTCACCTATTAAAACGTAATAAACTTTACTGTTAATAATAAAGCCAATAACTGATCCAATCAGGATAACTAAGTTTGATTAAGCTGTAAAGTACAATGTTTCATATAGTGTCACCAGCAGTGCATTTTAAATCGCCACTACAGTTTCCATTGGTCTGTTTGATATGAAATATTGCTGTGATTTGTTTCAGTCTACACTTGTGTTTATATTTAAAAGTTGCTTGAAGATATTTTAGGGTCCACTTTGTCATCTTTTGACAATGTTCATGTTCCAAGACCAAAGGAGCCCCAAGCTGAGCTAAGTTGAGCAATTATGGTCAATGGGATGGAAATTCTATCCTATGATGAAACTGTACTGGTAAAAGATTTTAGTAATTTGTTTAAAGAGAAAATGACACAAGCCAAGAAGAGAGGCCAACTATCAAACCGAATGAACCTGTAATTACTTAGGCCTACTATAGAATTCAAGAGAGTACTGAAGATATGAGTAAAACATCCGGCCCACATAATCCACTGCCCAAGAATACAGCCAAGGTCATATCTTCACGATTACAATGCCAATTGATCACGATCTCATAAGTGGCCTATATGGCGGTAGTCAACCCCTTTACCTATCTTTTGAAATGATAAAAAAATTGACAAAGTTGTGGCCAAAATTGATCACGAATCTAGACTATCAGGTTGCCCCTGCATGTCCAAAATAGGCCAAAACGTGTAATATTATAATTTCTAGTGCAGTGTCCCAATAAATCTTCCCAATCAAGTTTAAAAATTGTACAGTTTCATGATTTGATTATCATTAAAGTAACTGTCATGCAAATAATAATAATAAATGGAAATACCCAATGGTTTTAGAGCCGTATAAATAGTTGCCGCTTTGCACTCAGCATAACAGGCAGCTTTCTTTCAACTTCTGGAGGCCAGTTTGTGTGTTTTGTGGAGTCTATTCTTCACTTGTGTTGGTGAAGTTTATAAAGTGCTGCTGAACAGGTAATTGCTATAACATCACCTGCCATCTTGTCACCGAATAGTTCTTCAAGCATAATCAGTTTCATTAACTGTAGAAATAATTATTCTAGCATTTGGTATATTCTGGTGTTAGAGAATCAAGAATGGCATATCACAGAGATGCCCTTAATACTTTAAAAAATTCATTTATTTGTTTATTATCAAGCTTAATCATTAAAAGGCACTTGTGTACATGTGTCACGTCTTCAATTTTTAAGTAAATGTATGTGACGTAGGTAAGTAATGTATTTTAGTGGTACATTTAAATGTATCGCAATCAGAACAAAGTTATCTGAAAAGCTTTTCTTTTTTTCCTTTTTTCATTTAAAGGCACCGTGCTTACACATGTGAATATTTTTAACACCGTCAAAAATTTTATTATATTTCTTATTTCTAGGCAGCTTAATCTCTAAGTTTCAATATGAGTACACCCACTTCGATATAAATGATTAATAGGCATTGAATTATTTTCAGAATCAAAATGGCCAAGTCAACATTCACACTTATGATACTTCTACATGGTTTGATCTGTTCAAATTTAACAACTGGGGCACCAACTCCCAAAGAGTTAAAGGTTAGTGAAATATGTACCCAGTTAAATAATTTTCAGCAATTTATGCATCAATGAAATTTTTTCATACTTTCAAGTGCCCAGTCAAAATTATATATATATGAAAAAAAAGCGTGCCATGCTTGTCTGCACGTCACGTTTGCCAATTTAAAATAAATTTTCAAACTCAAAATAATTTTTAGAAGGGTAACACATTCAATTACAAATGTTTTTCAGTATCATTTGCTGTTGTGTGTTGTGAACGTAAGCATTCCAAAGATTGCAATGAAGAATTTATGCCATTTTTATGTCAGTTTCAAGGATGTATGGACAAACTGGCCAGCAGGGCAGATATTCCTAAGATCATTCTTACAGAAGCGTGTAAAAACATGGAAGAATGGCAACATAGGGCATCCATGGACAAAAGGTATACCTTTTTCTTGATAATACATTACTTATCACTTTGCGCATTAGAATATAAGAAAATATCATCTGCAGAGATGAATGTTCTTCAATGAAAATTTATCAGCATTTTTGCAATTCTCTTCCAGTGACCCTTCAGCTGTGAAGATTAGCAAAGAACAAATGGCATTCATGAACTCCTTAGGTCACCAGCCCGGTAGAGAAAGTGACTGGCCATTCATACCTCCTAATGCAAAGCCTAGAAAGGTCTTACTATATTTTACTATTGTCACATTCTGTTAGCACAGGCAATCGCCGAAATAACAATTGTAAATGATTAATATAGAATAAGAGAGTGCTTTAAGTTGGCAAACACATTGTTAAAAATATTTTTAAAAATCATGGTACAGTACAATAGGTTACAAAAAATGCATTGGTTATATTTTACTAAAATATGATCATCACTGTGCAGGAATATAGAATGCTCACAGATGAAGAGAGAAACAAGTTCCACAATGCTGTCAATGTACTGAAGACCTTTTACATTGATGACAAGAACAACATCTACGATACTTTTGTTGACTTTCACTTTCCTGACCAATCTCCTTCTGCTCATTTTGGACCAAATTTCCTTGGATGGCACAGGGAATTTTTGCATAGGTAGGTTGAGTTACAATAACTATTTAGTGACATTTATTAATAGCGATTGAGGTTAGATGGCACTTGACATATATCATTCCTTGGCAAGTGATTTTACCTATGTGTTTTGGTGTGACATAAACAAGAATATTCTTTTTCAAAAAAACAATAGATACCTGGTGTTGTGTGTAGAATGCCAGCAGCACTAGGCCTACAATGTAAACACTTTAATACTGTATGATGGCTACTGCCTCATTGAGACCAGTGTTTGTGCCTTGTATACTCCATTCTTAACAAAACATTTTACAAATTTATTTATCTATTGTATATAAATATAAATTCTACACATTTTCCTGAACAATTCAGTCTTTATTTGATGAAAATCGGACTAATATTAGAAGAGCAGCAGCATATGAATACCTATAGCGTAGTCATCCCCCTCCCTGCCTCTGCTGCCTATGCTGCCTATGTGTTGACCTATATATTGTCAAAACTCAGAGCGTTCATTCGCTTAAATATACCTGGTCTGTCATAGAACATAGTATGACAGTTCTATAATTGATAAAAGCCTTAAGAGATTGGGTGGTCATCTATTATCTTCCGATGATAATCTTTGTTGATTCGTCATATCCGCCAGTTATGACACATTGTATAAATATGTATGGTTCTTGACACTACTTTTTTTTTCGCAACTCTTCCATCTTCACAGATTTGAAAGAGCGCTTCAGTTAGTTGATGCAGATGTCACTCTGCCATACTGGGACACCAGAATGGATGAACTTTTGGGGGATAATGCACACCAGTCAATCATGTGGACCGACGAATTCATGGGAAACAAAAGAGGAGATGTCACAACAGGGCCTTTCAAAAACTGGATATTGGGCAAACCGACTCTGAATAGGTGAGTCATATAAAAATGTTTCAACTAATTCAAGCAAGATTTGAGGTCATGAGAGCATATCATTAATTTCTATATATATGTAGTAATGCGTTGTTTCTCAATATCCAGAAAGAACCAAATTAAGAATATTTTTCTTTTTAATATCATTCTTTAACAACATTACAGAAAACTACATTAAACTTCTGATAGTAGTGATAATACACTGTATTACAAAACATAAATATGTGTTAAAAGGAGTGCTAATTCTAACAATTATGATGTTACATTTTGCTGTTTTGAGGCTCACCATTTCATTCACAAATTCTTTAGTTTAAATGCAGAGACAATCTCTGAATCAGCTCAAGATACCTTAATCTTAATGAAGACATCTTTTTCTATGTTGCTGCCATTGTTTGAGACTTACATGGCCTTTTTTTTCTTTCTTCCATGTAAAGAAACGTTCTGTTTAGAGCTGAATCAGAGGTTAGGCCAGTCTTTGGCCAGGAAGATTATGACTACGTCGTATCTATTGACAACTTCCGCAACCTAACACTGTTGGTTGATCCATACTTTGAAATCTTTCATGGACGCAGTCACACATGGGTAGGTGGTGTAATGAGTGATATTTCTAACTCTCCTTCTGATCCCTCATTTTATTTACACCATTGCTTCATGGACTTCGTTTGGCGCAATCAACAATCAAGAGTCTTTCAAGAAATTGGGCGCAAACACTACTTCTACCCACGAGAAGATGACGAGGAAGCCTATGGTGTCGGCAGAGTCACTGACCCCACAAATCCTAATAATACACTCTCTGATCCAATAAATTCTTACCATTTCTATGACAATCCAATGTGGCCCTTCGTTGAGAAGAAGAACTATGAAGGCTTGAGTGATGTCTATTGGCTCTACAGTTACTATGATGATCCAGCTACTTGCGATGAAACAAAACCGTCTTGTGGGTCTCCATATCTGTTCTGTGTCTTAGAATTCAGCAGATGTGCACCTAAGCTGCATATCGGAGGAAACTGCTCTGATTTCAAAGACTATGACTCTTGCTACAACAGTGCATGTATCGAAGGTCTGTGCACAGCTGTGTAGAAAGTGCCAAGTCCAAGATTTTGCATATTTAATGAAATAGAAATGTTTTTATATTTTCTTGTTGTGTGTTTTATTTTTACCAATAAATGAACATGATAAAAGTCATTACGGGAGACCGGGGCTGGTTGTCACACTTTTTATTCTTTTCAGCTCATCTTCACTAATTTATAACATTGATCAGCAATAACCCTAAAATATTAAAGAGCAATATATTGGGCAGCAACATGGGTTGTGCCGCTTACATATTGTACACCATTGTCACACAAATCAAAAAACAAAAAACGTATTTCAAATGTGACAACCATGCAGCCGCATAGCCGGGGAAGTTTGTCACACTACATGGGGCTGACGGTCACACAATGAAAAAAGGAGAGAAAGACTAATAAGAGTAAATCCTCTTTAATGGATTGACTTGCATGGAAATGAGAAATCATGTCAATACATGTTCAAAACATTAAACAAATATAGTCTGAATATCATAGTTGGAAAAAGAATTAGGCCTAATGAGGAGTTCAGGTGATACTGGAAAAATTTCTTGTGACCGGATTTTCTGAACAGATAAAAAGAGTCTTTATACGTGTGATATATATGTGTGGCAAAGCATTTGATGAGGTTTCTCGAACTGCAGTATTGAAAATTGCTATATTTTTATAGATGAAACTACTACTGATGAGAGTAATTTCCATATTGCGTTTGATTTAATGTTCACTATGTAATATTAATGGATCTCTCCAGGTAGCCTCACGCTAGCGATAAAATATATTTATCTTTGTGAGGTCTCCTTTGCGAAACAAATGTTTATAAATAGAAATATGAAAATAAATTGTAAATATGTTTTGGCAAAATAAAAAGAATAATATCAACTTGTGTCATGTACATGTATTGGCCACAAAAGACTGACAAGACCATCAAACCTTCACAAACATTGGACTTTGTCTGACTTACAGATTAATTATTAAGTCTTGTATGACATACATAAATGCCTTGCATTCCAACACATACTCTGCATCAGAATCCATGTGACAACCAGCCCCACCTGATGTTTTTAACTATGCCCTTTGATCTTGGTAAAACATGAAGTCACAGCATTTGCAGCTGTATCATATCATGAAGCCCTTTTATCACTGAACACAATAAAATACTTAGGTCATCTGTACCTGTTACATTGTACCTCTAACAACAAATCATTACAATATCCAAAATTTACCTACATGGGGAAAATCAGAAAACTGAACACCACACGTGGAAATAATCCCTGCTGATCAATATAATGATTCTGAAGTATTTAGTAAGACCAACCAAAACCATGGATGACTTAGCCTTCTTCGGATATAAGATATATACCTGAAACCAAAAACAATCTGGACCTATCCACAACTATCCATCTTTTGCATGTTTCAAGCTTACTTCCATACCAAGACATTATCTGTTAATACAGACTGTGGAACTATAATTTGATGAATGTCTGGTTACATTTGTAGCAATACTAGCAAGGCAGCAAGCGATTCACAGTGAAGATTATAAGTTATCACATGTATGTTTATTTTGAGAATACAGGAATTTATTCTACGAAATTGTCATATTTCACAAAGCCGAAGGTCGAGTGAAATATGACAACTGAATGGAATAAATTCTTGTATGCTCAAAATATCAACATGTGATAGCAATTTTATTCTCTGGACAGAAAAATCGCGGTCTAAAACCGATGTAAACAATTATTTTCTCGGCTCCTAATTGTCATAAACACAATATTTACCTATCAGCCGGAGCGCAATTTGGTTGGCAACACTGCAATGCCTTCCCTATACTTCCTGGCAGGCTGGGCAACGTTTATTTTGAAATAACTCTGTCCAGTCCATAGTTTCTTCAATTTGACAGTTAAAAATGTCATTGCAAATTGATTTCAGTGTCAGCTAGTGTCCAAAATTTGTGAAAAAAGCTAATTATCACAAATTGACAGCGTCAATAAAAGCTCATCAATCTGAACGTAGGATCGATGTCCAATGTCGTCATAATCGGCCAGGATGATGTCACTCAATATTGTAGCCAATTGTTCTCTGTTCGTGTACGATGTCATTAGCTTAAGTACTTAATAAACTCCTTTCCCCAGCATGCATAGCGCATTCTACTTATGAGTGTGTGTGATCTGGGTAATCTTGTGCTATAACCTTTGTGACGTCATCAATTTACTCCATGACCTGTTTGAATGATTACTTTACAGACAGTGGAACCTTTAAGGACCGGTATGTGGCTCCCCCGGGGGCTCTAAAGTCTCTTTCATTGAAAATTAATAACAATAGATGTCTATAAAATTTACTGACATAGATCTACATGTAGCGGCCGAAAAACTACTTTGAACATTGATCTTATTCAATATGAACTTCTTGTTCTTTTGATCTACAATATCTTCAGTAGTCAAACAGTCAGGAATCAAAAATAACCAGTTGATGTCTTTGTTAGGAATGGCCATGCACGATGGTCTGTTCTGGATCTTTCAGCCTTATTTTCAACAATATTCTTAGATATAGATAATATCTAAGTAGAAGCTATAAAATCCCTAGAAAGTAATGTAAATCCAAACTCTATTAGCTAGGCCCTAGGGTAGTCTCTCAGTCAGTGAGAGTCCTGGATACACATAACATCCTCTTCTGCTGTAATAGCCAGCTCAGATAGCATTCCAAATCGGGCCAGCAGCGTTTCTATATAGGCCAACGTCGGTACAGCATCGTTTTGAAGTCGCCAACATCTCACCAACGCTGAAACGATTTGGAATGCTATCTGGGTTTTCATTACAAGCGAACAACTTAAAAGGAAGACGTTTTCATGGCTCATCCTTCAAACGTTCTTCTTAGAATCCATAAAAATAAAAGATATACAGCATGACTACCGATGTTTCCAAACGAAGATATCTACAAACAGTGCAGCAACCAGTCGTCATGACAGTGCTACAGACAACCAGATAGCATTCCTAATATCTTTTCGGTTGAAGTCATGTTGATGCCAAGCCAATTTAGAATGTTAACTTATCGGGAATGTCGTCAGGATCAAAGTTTAATATTGCCCAAAATAACTGACTCTGATTTTGTCTGCTGTGTGTATTAGGCTGGATTGGATGCCGTGACCCATTCAGGAACTAAAACTAGCGGATGAAATTCTGGGTCAGTGATTCGGGCAAAGTTTAATAGTGCTCCATAGCCATATGGAAAATAAATTGCTTCTGTCTTTCTTGTCTAGTTTGCCTGTCGGCGATGTTGATGCGATGTTGATACGATGTTGATACAATGTTGACACGATGTTGACACGATGTTGATACGATGTTGACATGATGTTGACATGATGTTGACATGATGTTGACATGATGTTGACATGATGATATGATGTTGACATGATGTTGACATGATGTTGACATGATGATATGATGATGATATGATGTTGACATGATGTTGACATGATGTTGATATGATGTTGATATGATGTTGACATGATGTTGACATGATGTTGATATGATGTTGATATAATGTTGACATGATTTTGATATGGTGTTTAAAAAAAACACTGGTTAAATTTGGAATGCTATCAAGGATGGGAAGTGATACAAAAAACATGCCAGAACAACAAACAGCTTGACAGACCAGCAGACAGAGAATGTAACAGATGACAGATAGACAGCCAACCTTCAATACAGACAGACAGAGGTGTATGATAAATATGCATAACTATGCAAAATATGTGCAGAAAGTGTAATGAATAAAGCTGACACGTTGGCCTGTCTTGAGTTATTAGAATGATCTACTTAGGAGGTTTAATATAACTTAGATATACATTAAGTTCTCACTGAATAGAGGATATGGTTGATTGATCACCATACATGCAACAAAGTCATAAGAAAGTCCTATAGAAATGCTAAGGGTCTTGTGAGTTTCTTATGTGTTGTTTACATACCAAAATAGGACAGGGGGTTAAATTAAGTGCAAGAAGAAAATATCACCAGACACCAATGAAGCATTTGGACTGAACTGTTGTGACATCCAGACTGAACGGTTGTGACATCCATACTGCAAGTTAATGAGTGCAAGTTCCTGAAAGACATTTCTCTCTCACAATGCCTTCATTAAGGGTAAGTAAAATCAAATTATTTACGTACTGTATACAGGGATAGGGTGTATAATAAGTAGTTAAGAATAACATCTCCTACAGCAGGTTCTTCAAAATTCAATCAATAGCATGACATATAGTTTTGAATAACATTTCAAAATTTAGTCTATAATATAACAAATAGTTTTGAAAAAGCATTTCGAATAGCAGGTTCTTCACACTATAGTTAATACTTACGTAACAGTTCATGAATTGCCTATCATAATTGGATCCAAATAAATGTTCACATTTTATTCAGACCTATCTTCTCATACCAAGCACATAATAGACAGAAATATAAAGGCAAGTCCCAACTTTTATTGCCTGATACCTCTCTGTGACAATCAACTTAATATATATAACTAAAATTTGTATTGACCCTTGGATGGGGTTGGGTGGTACAAACAATTACACAATGGTTACATTGTGAGACATGAGATATGTACACCCCCAAATGTTATATTTTCGGGTGTACATATCTTCATGTCTCACATGTAACCATTGTATAATTGTATAATATATAGGAAATGGTATATAGCCTGTATCAGATTACTTGCAAGTGCCATCATCATATAGCGAGATGTGACTTAGTAAAAAATGTTTGTCAATTTTGTGCTGCTCCGTGGTTAGATCTTGTTTTTCATAATAGCTCGAAATAGTAAATATAAACATGACTAAAGCAAAGTCAAGAAAATAATTTGAATTTACGGTGTCTTTAGTCAGCTTAATGGTTGAGGATTGACCAGTGACAGTGTTTTTTGTGAACACTATAACCTGTGCATCAGGCAAGTAAAAAATACCTCCCATAGGGTAAATGTGTAACATGGTGTAAACACCTCCAAGTCTTATCATCTCATCATTACGTCTCTGGCAACTGGTCATACAAGCCGATAAAGCTTCTTGCCAGTAGCCATTAAACATTGACATATTACATGGTGAGTCAGGTTCCTGTATGTTTCAATAACCATACTCAAATCATGGTTGCTACATGCAGTATCAATTAATGGTCTATAGGCCTACCACTGTGATAAACCCCACAGGTGAGCATGAAGGAAACTGGCTAGTAACAGGTATACAGTATGTATGATTCATCTTAAAGTTGACTTGTTGGCAGACTGCATGTTTTCATGGCAACATGTGTCACCAATAACTGAACATGAGCAGTTTTCACAAAAGTATGAAGAGTCTTCACCCACTGTCTGTGACTTCAAATTGAGGGTGCCTTATGCTCGGTGCCTAAGCTAAGGCACATAAAAGATCCCTTTCTGTTTTATTTCTGGTATTGGTTAGCACCAAATATGTTTGATTTCAGCTGGTAATAAAGAAAGTTATATAAAGTTATCATTACTGAGCATACTGATAGGTTTCCATAGCAGGTTTCTTCCAAAGGACGCAATGTAACTGTATCTTGTATAATGATTAAAAGCATTGGGTTCAGTACAGATCCTTGTGGAAACTCACATTTAGGAAATTAGCAAAATATATTTCATAGTCTTTTATTTTGCAAGATATGATATTAGGTAAATTGCAAGTTACACGAGAAACTTAAAAGATCAATGATTGCATGATTAACAAATACATATTTTGTATACATCATGTTGCAATTTAAAAGTGAGTATTGACCTTTGTAAGTAAAGAAAAATGCATGCACTCACTCTATATATCTTTTAATCCTGTTTGCACTTGGGTTTAATTTGGATTTGAATGAATAATTGTGAATTGAGGTCTGCCCAGTTAACACAAGTACGAAAATAGACATTACATGCACATGAGTGGTCTATACAGATTAATGATAGTTTAAAGGTGCACTGTCTGATAAAATCATTAGTTTACACAAATTTAGTGCCTTGATTACTAAAGGTTATTTATGAACTATTTGATTGAGTCTTACAAAATCGCAAATTTGACAGACAGTGCAGCTTTAATGATGGCTGACTTTATTGTGACATTATTTTGATTGGTGTTTTTGCAAATCATTATGTATTCACGCCATAGGAGATATTTTGGACTAGAAATTGCCATGAACTGGCTGCACGTGACCATGTCGCAAAATAGAGCTGATGTCGTTAAATTAAAAGCAAAAGAAATCGACAGTAGCAACAGCTGGTCTAACATATCCCATCAAGCCAAATATAAGCAAATAGGCAACTGCTTGGCTGTGCTGCAGTTGCATATATAAAGCTGCTGTACATGTAAGCATACGGCCACTCGCAGATTATACTTTCATCTGGACAAGCTTACATTGGCCTAGAGTGGCTTAGAAAAGAAGTAAACGGGTGTCTACACCAATCTATATTAACATAAGGTCAGTTAGACATCAATTGAACTTGAGTATTTCTTAATGTCTATTTTGAGATGGATAAAGGTATATTCAATTATATTAGTCACGACTTTTGATTTACCAATCAGTACATGTAGGAGATCTTCAGTTACTGGCTCAACACCACCGAACGACGGTTATGACATCATGTGCCTGGTACAATATTAAATTTCATAATTATACTCATTTGCATAATATAATATATCTAATCCATGCGTTATAATATTGTGGTGTACAATGAGCATTATTATAACCAAATCACTTCCTACTATGATTTACATTGAGATAGCATTCGCGGAATTACACAGGATTAACTTTAATAGTTAATTAGTGGACTCAGCTGGCTAAATACATCAATACATATGCAATTTATCAACAGTTGATATACAGACATGGCTGCATATAGGAGTAATTACTTGAAATTAACATCAAATATTACAGATTTTAGCAAAAATGGTGGACGTTTTTTAAAGTCTGATCATGGATTTGTGTTACCACCAAGGAAGAAACTTATCACAAATGCTGGGACACTTGATATGGGCATTTATACAAGGGTGGGAAATTTGGTTTCTTGTTTAATGTTTATTAAGAGTATTTATGCATTTTCAGAGTATTTTGTGCCATCATTCGTGTGAAACTTTATGGCCTTTTTTTTTTTAAATTCCTGTTAAAAATTATTAACACTTTCACTGTTAGGTCACAATGAGCACATTATCATTTGTCATACATTAGATGATTTGTCAAATTACAACATTGAGCCAACAGATCCCTTGATTAAGTGGTGCTTTGTACCCGGTGTCTATGCTGGGGCACATAAAAGGTCCACCTTTGAGGTAAATGTTCCCGAGGTGTGAACCCTAAGCCTTATAATATAGGCTTATGTCATCTCATCATTACTTCAATCATGACAAAAGGAAACATATATCATCTCATTTCAATATAAATGTAGGGCAACATATGATGTATTATTATTGTTAGATGTCTCCTTGAATCTAGTCACAGTTGGCTGTAATCAGAATTTATTTGATCACTGAAATCAAACCCTGACAAAACCTTAGATTTCAAATGCAAAATTGTGATATATTTTGAAAAGACCTATATACTTGGTATATTTTTGGTGGAGACCTATATTTCTCAAATGAAGTTTTTGATTTTGGAAACATATTTGTTTTGTTTTTCAAAATTCAATAATAATATCGTTTTGGTGAGAACTCAACATACAACGTTTTTTTTCCCAATATATTTTGATTGGGACTCAAAATTGAGTGTTTGTTAAAAAAAAACCTGTTTTTCTCAATGCGTAGGGGAGAGTGGGGTACCATGAGCTACTTTTTACTTTTTCCACTTTGGAGCCTGAAGTAACAATCATAAAGTCTTACTGCAAAACAACTTATAGTTTGACATCCTGAGTATATTATGTAAAATGTTGAATTATATATATTAGATATGGCTGCATATAGGAGTAATTACATATTTATATATTATTTGTAAGAGGGGGAAATGCTGTTTTTAAACAATGTGGTCAAGTGGCTCATGGTGGCCTGCCCATGGAGCACCTTGAGCCAATCTAACAATCACATGGAATTTGCTAAATGAGGCTTAAATTTGCTTCAAAAATAGCACAAACTTGGACTGCCAAAGACTTAGAGCAATCAGCGATTAATTATGAACCATTAAAAGCCCATTTAGGGAATAATATGTTGAGAAATAATCACATTTATCTTAACACTGCTTAAGACGCATGTTTTCTGGAATATTTCATTAAGAAATATTGATAAAGTCCATATGAACATCCACATAAATGTAGGGCCAAACCTCAATGATTGTTTGACTGTCCAGGGCAAGTAAAATGTGCCTTAGGTACATATAAATTACACTGTTTTTTTGCTTGAAATTTACCAAGCCGAAATGAAATAATATCAAGCCCTGAAATGTACAAACATGCCTACATTTACTATTTTTAATGTATTTGTATTAAGGCTTATTATGTAATTAAAGGTTAATAATTTGAATGTCCAAGGCAAGTAAAGTGTGCCTTGGGTAAGTGATAATTGGAGGTAAATTACATATTATAGAATACACTATATGGCATATTACATTAAGGCTTATAATATAATTTAAGGTTTGTAACATGTAATAGGTGCGATAGGATGCTTTCAACTAGGTATTGTTGTTTCATGTGGTGTGATGCAGGTAAATCTCAACTAAATATAGTACAATACTATTTAGGGTGACATGTCTCATTGAAGCAGATGAAATATCTATTCAGCAATTTACATATTTATGTACCTGCATGTGCTATAACTCTTTCATAAATATAGAGCAACACGATAGGGTGCAATATATCTTACTGAATTAGTTTAAAAATCTATTCAACAAGTTATGCATACACATTCCAGGAGCTTTTGAAAAGAGATTCTGGAGCATCGGTCTCCAAGGCAACCACAAAAAACACTTCTAAGATGGAAGAAACTGACGGAACAAACACTGGTGACGTCCTTAATGGTGATGACGTCATGGTAGAAGAGAAGAATGGCACATCTAATTGGGGAGACAAACAAAATGGTGCCGAAAATGCACCTTACGAGCTCCCAAAAGTTTGCGATGATGACGAAGAACATGTGGAATGGCAGAATGAGACATTGAAACTCTACGCTGAGCAGTACACCCAAGAGGTTTTGGAGAAGAGACTAGAGGAGCAATATAAGGTGAGAAAATGCTAATTCTATCCCAGATGGCATTCCAAGTCGTTTCAACATCGGCGCGATGTCGATGTTAATACGATGTCGTAACGACATATATGGAAACGATACCAAGCCTACAAAGAATTTCTAAAAAAGTTTTGAAAGACCAAAATTAAGTGTGTCCTAAAAGTGGTACTATAGTCGGAATTGAACCTATGACGGGCGGCAGCAGAAGATGATGACTAAAAATTAAGCTGTTGGAAATAACATAATTCTAGCTTCTTTTATGTACATAAAATGATATAATTTGTTATGATGCTTGTCCAATGTGAAGTTGTCACTCTGTCATAAAAGCAAACGTTCTAGTGGCAGCGGTCTACTAAATTTGGTTTCGAGTAGAGCCAGCCATAAGGAATTTCTGGCTAGGTTTAGCTTGTAGATATATCTCAACTTTCTTTATGACTACTATTACTGTAAGTGAGGATGCCGATGCCATCACATTACCAAAATGTCATCTTTTGCCCCAATTGCTTTCCTGATATCCACTACATTTTTAAAGAAAATAAACATTATCGACTGAAACCAGCTACAGCTGTGGTTTGTTTATGACATGTTGATAAGTTGTGTATTTTACGAGAAACTGTAGAATTTATATATCTAGGCCATGAGAAACAACAATAAGAGCTGTCCCGAGCTGAGAACACTTACTTGAAGCTGCTTTGTTGTCTTCTCAATTAAAAGTCTTCATTATAGATAGAAATATCTACTTTGCAAAAAGTGAAGCTGCACTATTGTTCTATTGATCAACTTCTGCTGGTTACAGAAATTTATTTGCCCATTTGTTTGCCATAAGATGGTGGAGAGACCCTTCCATTTAAAACAATATCCAGAACTATATTCTATTGTATGCCAAATATTTTATTTCAACAGGAAGCAATGAAAGTGGAAGCTAGCCTTCTAGACAAATTGAAGCGAACATTCGGTGGGACCGAGAACCTCCAAATAAACGGAAAACCATTGCCTAGATGCGTTGGGGGCACGGGTTTTGCCACTGTAGTCAATAGGCCCAAGTTCCCTTTAAATGAGTTATTCAGGTATGTAATGGACTGTTGTATGTTCATGTTTTATGTGTCAGGCATGTGAAAACATGAGCATTTTTCTGAAGTTTTATTTTTTTATTTTTTGTTTTGACACATAATTCATACAATTTTACACTGATACAATACATTCAATACAGTTAAGTATATAAATAATAATTACAATACATTAGTGTCAAGAAGGAAAACAACAGTTTTATAAAACTATATTAGTTGCTCCCATATACAAAATATAATGATATAAAATAAACATAGGTATATTTGACATAATGATTTAATAATGTGTGGAAATCTACATGACCGTTTAATTCCGTGTTTATGGTGTTTAGAATGGCTGATCCCTATTTCTTTTTTTTCTTTTTTTTTTCAAGTATATAAGCCTTACTGGCTTATCTGAATTAAGGCCTTAGTAGAAAATGCATTGTATGGTAAATCCATGCATGGTATTTGGTATGCATCTATCACAGCTGTATGAGAAAATTTAATTGATGCTACCTGACCAGTTCTAATGTAGAAATATCCCTTAAATGTACTCACAGAAGTGCAATGCAACTACCATCATTTAATGAGTCAGTCAGCCTTGATAATTATATCATAGTCATGTATCAAAAATGACCACCTTCTAACAAAGGAATGTCACCTAATATTTTCTTCTTAATTCTGTACATCAGACCAGGCCGTTGTTGGCGTTTGCGTCTCCGACATAGCAACCTTTCATCAACGGATGACGCTGCTCTCGATGGTCGTGCCGTCTGTCTTAAATTTTGTGACGAAGATACAGGAGGACCTTTTGATCTGATAATGCACACAGGAAGAATACCCCCTTACTTCAATTCAAGGACCTTTACTGAATACATACATGCGCACAAAGCGGGCGAGGAAGCTGTGAGGGATTTTGCAATCCGGTCACCTTGTCAGTGAGTAATTCAATTAAAGTAGTTTTTCTTTTTTCAGGAAATGTATGAGTGCTATCAGATAGAGACCGCTTACACAACATTAAATGACATCAGTTATACAATTAGAGACCACAAAAATGTTACTGATTTGCTATCCTGTGTATTTGACACAATTTCAGTGTAACAGTTGAAATTTGTACCTCAGTGAACGAGTATTCGTTCTCGCTACTGAATATACATTGATCAAATTTGGTATATCGCTAGTACCTCAGCCCTAGTTGTGCTTTTTGATAGTCACATTGACATGTTTCCGGAGCAGTTTTAGGACACTATTCCACCTACGTGCATAAAATATTCCCAAAATATGCTTAAATGGTGTAGTTGTGCCTTTTTGGGGTTTCATGGCAATATATTTAGTACAATTGTCATATCAAAGGGAAAAGGTGAAAATTCTTATTTTTCCTTGATTCCATATCTGAGATGCTTATAAGCCCTACATGGATGATTCTTGCATTTTCGTGTCTAATTAAAGTACTTTACCGTTTTTAACTTCATATTTACATGCATTTCACACTTTTTTTACAATAAGGAAGAATATTTTTAAAAAAAAACTAAATATTTTGTTTTTCCCTACATTCTCCTTCCTGGAATCTCATAATTTGCAATGACGTCCTGACATATTACAGAATTTTCCATAATGATGGGGAAATTAAAAAAAATTCCATAATAACATCAAGGAAAAAGATAATTTTAGTGCAATGATATTTATCTTTTAACATCATAATCCTTTTTGCCATATTCTATGTATTCATTTCATGTACTGTGTCTTAAATAATAGGAAATTATATTTTCCTATTTTGGCTCTCAATCCTCAAATAGGCATGCTGTGTACAGGTGTTATTATGTAATCTTGGCTCCGGTCATACGGCAAAGTTAAATAGTCATGAGACAGCATATCATGTTATACCATAAAGGCAATTAATTGGTTCATTAGTAGACTTTAATGAATAGGTTTCAACAATAATTTAGATGCACGTTCGCTGAGGGTTGCTGCGTAGCAGCCCTATGCTTTTTTATTAGACATCAAATAGCAACAAGAGTAGAGCATTTTGCCGTTTGTAAACTTTTTATCAGCCGGTTAAAGTTTCCATTGCCTTAGACTTCCATTTCAAAGAGTTTGTAATGATAAACCTATTATAATATTCAAAATATTAGATAAATTCAAATTGCAAAATAACATAATTTTATATATAATTAATCATATAGTACAAAAGTAGATCAAAGTGTTATATCTACGCTTGTTTGACATTTAAAAAACTAAAATCGCATTGATGTTTCCAATTCCAGCTGGTATGGCATGGTGGAAAATCTTCGCAGAGCGCCTAAATCATATTATGACCTCAGATACTACTCTCATGCTCCATACGAATACCATGCTGAGGACAAAATCAAGCGGATCGCACGATTCAGGTTAATCCCAGCAGATGGATCCGATGAGACAGGATTGCCTGATTTGGAAGACCAGAAAAACTTCTGGTGGGTATTTTTGCTTGTGTACATATAAAGGCTAACTCCAATGGTAATATAAACATTCCTGTTGGAGAATGGTCCAAAATGCATACAGACAATAGAAAACCATCGAGGATGCTGGTCAAGTATTGCCATGGTCATAGACTTGATCACTGCAGACCAGTTTTTCCCAGGCCAATGTATTGTTGTCCACAAGCCTTTTCAGCCATTTAACTTTTTTTTTATGTTTAACTTCTCGCTTCTTACTTATTGGTTTTGTGAAATTTCTCAAAATTCCCAACAGGTGTGTTAGGTGGGCCATTTAAGGTAATCTGTAGGAAATAACTGGTCAATTTCTTTTTCTGTAATGAAATTAATTTAAGTACATTATGCTTACACACAAACAAACAAACAAATAATTGCTGCAATATTTTTTCCAGGGTTAAAAGTAGACGAGAAAATGAAAGAAACTCAATGAACTACCTCCGGATCGAATACAGCAATCGCTTGGGGAATGCTGCTCTACAATACCGACTACAGATTCAACTTCGCCCGGTTGGCAAAAACGAACTGAATGAAGTTCTAAATCCCTGTCAGGAGTGGAACAAGAAGTTCTTTCCTTGGTATGATCTAGCGGTGGTCACCATCGCTTTACCGTTGCCAGAGATAGTGGTAGCGAGAACAAAATATTCACTGTTCAACCTCCCGAAAGAGTTGTCCCTCCCCTCACCTCCTAGCAACAACCATTTCTATTCGCTGGCTCATGAACTGGGCACGTACATGGGAAATATGGAGAAGAGTTTCAAACCCAGTCCAGATGATATGGAAGAAGAATTCAAGGTCAAATATGTTGTTACAGTGTGCACTGGGAATGTCAAAAATGCTGGCACTGATGCAGACATTTACATCATCCTTACAGGTATTTTATTATTACTTATAAAATTTGGTATACACACGTTGGTAATTTGAAATAATGTCAGTCCTGAGAGCATTAACATGAATGTATATATATAAAATATAGGTTTACAGTGTGTTTTCACTGCTCGAAGCAGTCTCAAGCGACCTTACAATTACACCCTTGGCAGGCCTGTTCAAGCATGAGCCTTTCTCAACTCCCTAGGGAGCATACAACTGAGCAGTCGTAGTCAGCACATCCGGCTGGGCACTCTACAATTAACATCAATGCCTAAAGCTAACCCTGATACATTCCAAATCGTTTCAATGTCGGCATGATATCGGCGATGTCAAAATGATGTTGTAACGACGGCGGCCGATATAGAAACGACGCTGGCCCGATTTGGAATGCTATCTGAGAAGTACCAATTTACTCCTGCATGGAGTGAAGCAGGGGTTCAAGGAGGATTTGCTCAGTTAGAACCCACGGCCATGTGTGTATGAGTCAAACGCCCATATAATTAACAGTGAAATATCACACTGGAAGAGGGAACCATATTCATATATGTAGGTTATGATATTGAGGAAATATAAGCGGTTGAAACATTTCATGATATAATAATTCCAGCCATTTAAGTGCGACCTGGATAGGAGTCTGCATGGTGGCATATAGTGATACAAATACGTTCATTGTATCTAGTACAAATAGCCAATATGTGGCTGTAATAGTGTCATCAAGTCTATAATGAAGTATTCTCAAATATTCGACTGCTGGGCAGTCTCCAAATATTTCTCTATATCTTAAGCTGTCTGTATGCTAATATTTCTCCGCAGTTTGGTACAGAATTAATGCATAACACCTGCCAACACTTTATTCAACAAAGCTTTTTTGAAATTGTCAATATATTTCATGTCAGTCAATTTCAAAAGCGAGCTAAGGCTATTGGCAGATATAATGCTATATTGGATCATACAAAGAGTTCGTTTTGCATACGTATGAATGGATTCATATACGTCATCCGAGTTTTGTAAACATACTCGAAGTTAAATCCTTGATGGAAAACACTTTTCATATTTACATTATACATATAACCTTGAATGTAATAGGTAACTTTTGTTTGTCAAATAAAGGGTTTCGAAAATTGTGTTTTGATAACAGGTTGTCTCAACGGTCTCAACAAAGATGTAGAAAAATTAAATTAAGAAGGGTAAAGTGAAGCTATAAGCATCAGCTGAGTTGCATCAACACGTGAATTCAATTAACCTGACAGATAAGCTGATGAGCTTAACATACATATTTTTATCATTCAACTCTGATGTGTTGAAATTGAAACAGGATGGGATTATGTCTTCATCCTGCAGTTGAGTATATGAAACCCCTTGGCAATTATCGAAATGTAACATATTGGCAATTATGCTAACAACTTCTCCTCCATTCATTTTAGGTCATTGTAGACATAGCAAAATGCAACAGAACTAAAGATTATTTCTCACTAAATGCCTTGATAATGCTATTACTGTTTGGTTGAATAAGAATCAGGGAATCAGATCAAAATTTGTTTATTTGCACCCAGGAAAAATAAAATAAATAATTGTGCTGGAGACGGCTCGGGCCCCGCCGCCTGTTGGCAACCATGGAAGTGAGAGAATGTTGGTTGCACATGAAGGCTACTTCACATCAGGAAGTAATATAGGTTAACAGAGAAACACATCACTCATTCCTACAAGCATTTCTGCAACAACTTAAAAATGAAACTCCTTTCTTCAGAAAAAAAAAGAAGAGGAGATTCGATACTTTGATGTTACAGCGGCAATACATATTGGGAAAATTCTTACCGTCTACTTTTTAAAACATTGTTAATGAATGTGAATATTTTTATTATGATGATTTTGCAGGCACACATGGTCGATCGAAACGTATCAATCTGGACAATACTATGAAGGATGACTTCGAGATAGGAGAGACAGATGTATTTGAGATTGAAGTCACTCCTGTGGGTGAGATCGTCACGGTCCAGATGGAACTGTCAAGCATGTTGAGCAGGTAACACTGGATAGCCCTGTGGTACACCATTCCAATAGAAAAAAGATTACTCTCAGGGTTGTAGATGATCTAATTACATTATCTAAAACATCCACATTTTCTTCATAACGTATTCATACTGGCAAACATCTACATTTATTCTTTATTCATACTGATTAACATCTACATTTTGTCAAAATGTTTATGCTGGGAAGCAATGCCCATCAAATAGTTTGTACATCTATGGGCGAATTAGTTCTGATAGAATTTCCTAAGTATTATCTAATTATATGTATTACTCACACAATACAGTTGATATTAAATATAGACGAGATTAAAAATAAACTTAAGAATCAGAGGAATATCTTAACGTTTTATTTCATTGTCTAACATTCTTACAATTTGCAGCTTTTCTAACAGGTAAATTCTGATGGATAAAAAGAATTCAGGTTATGTAGAGGTTTTTCCTACAAAAAATAGCAGATTTATAGATTTCTCTGAAAATAATTTCTTATATCATTCTATGGATCGAGATCTTTCTATATTCCAAGCAATTCACATTTTTGAAATCAACATATTTAAATCCTGCTGTGGTGAGGCTTTAAGCTCCCGTCTTTTCTCGCATTTTTAGACGTTTTGAAAATTTCATCTACCTTGACTTGGTTATTGCGCAATTGCTCTTTGTGTTTTTATTAAATTTATCATATCAAACAAGCCACTTAACTTTTATGACGTAATCACAAAGTTCATGTGAAAAAGAAGTTATTTTATTGGTATGATCTAGTAGTAGTGACAATCGCTGTAAGATTGCCAGAAGCAGGGGTCGCAAGAACAAAATATTCACAGTTCAACCTCTCAACACAGCTGTTTCTTCCTCCCAAGACAGACAGACAGCCAGACAGACAGCCAAGGAGACAGCCAGCTAGACAGTCAGACAGACAGACAGACAGACAGCCAGACAGCTAGAAATAGAGCCAGACAGACAGACAGACAAAGACATTTATTCACACAAAAGTAGATATTATATTAGTGCTGATTAAAATGAAATTCACATGCCACTGTTGCAGCACTGTCTGAAAAGCCCAGGATCATTTACAAACCTATGATCAGATGGTTCATTCAATTATGTAATTTTAATCATGCTGGTATAGCTTCGCCTCACAGGGTTTTCTGTTGCAAATGTTGTTTCAACGGAAAACTACTGTAGAATCAGCATCGGGTCTAATGTAGTGTCTTTGTTATTAACAATACCTGAACATGTTTTATAAGGAGTTACAATAAGACTCTGACAATGGTCTTTCATCTCCATTGCAGAGAATGGTTCTTGGATTATGTGACAGTTCTTAATACAGCCACAGAAAGTTTGGCAAGGTTCCCCTGCTACCAATGGTTGACAACTCAGAACAAATCCATTCTATTAAGAAGGGCAGAAGGTAAACATCTCTTCTGTGTTAATTTTGCAATTTACAGCAATCATAAAACTAACTCTAGATATGACATAAAAGTGAGTAGACAGCTGCTGAAGTTCTGCTTGTCGATATAAGATCTTCGTAGAATTTTCCATTTTCTGCCTTTCGTTTTACTTTTTCGCAAAATTTGCAGCTATTCTGGGTCACCAAGAAATGTCAGCATTCTCCTATCTCCAAAGAAAATACGAACTGGAAGAAAAGAAGAAGATTTACAAATGGGAAAAGATAAAAGGTCTACCAAGCAGAATGGCCGTGAAGAATTATGACAGGTTGGTGCATAACATAAAACATGTTTATTGCCAAATTAGTTCATGTTTGACAATGTTGACCCATGTAGGTCCAGCGTTAGCAATAGGCCCAACGCTGGCCTGACTTGGCAGGGATGCATGTTGATAATGATGAATACATGTCTTGGAAGATATATTGGCTAGTCGCAAAAGACTAATATATCATATTGTATTATATGAAGGAAATTATCAGACTGTAAAATTATCATCAAAAATGTTTGGCGAATGTGCCTTTTTTGCGTGTGGTTTATGGTAATACACAAGTTTATATTGGTATTTATTACTGTCACACCATTTAGCTTGCCCAAAGAAGTGAAATTTTTTCACGAGAAGGAATCAGACCTGAGGGGCAAATATGTCCGAACGCTTGCTAACACAGGAGTTGGGACGTTGAAGGTCGTTTGGGACACTTGGGACATCTTCAGTGACAATGAAAAACTCCTCACCAGCTTGCTGAAGGTATGCTAATTTTTCTTTCGAACAGATATATTTTATAACACATGCTAGATAAAATACCAAATAACATACCAAATCCGGCCTATGTCGAACCAATATTTGCCAACATCAACATGATTTTACATCAATTAGTGCCAGTGACAGATCAATGAGTGCCAATGTTGGACAACATTTTGCAAAAATCAGGCTTACATTGGACCAATTATTGCCAGCATTGGACAGCCAAATGCAGATATGGCATGGCATGTTTGCATCCCAAAATTTAGATATCAATTATGTTCTGCAAATATGAAATATCCATAACTTTCAATTGAAGTACTTACATTTTAACACAATATTTTGTTTTTTCAATAGGGTAATGGCAAACAGGTATATATATTAATGTATTTTCTGCATGATTTGCATATATACACCTGATCCTTAAGTTTGTACAAATTGTTTAACTCACCTATTCCGTGTTTTCATTTATTGGCGACATTGTGTGTGGCAGCTTGTCATATATGCCTAAAACCAGTAACTGCAAACAGTCCTGGGCTACCTTGCGGAAAAGGTGGTTACACTTGGGGCGAAGAACTAGATTCTGTGATGTTCTTGACACAATGGATTTTATTTGGTCTGGTAGTGATCCCCTTTTTCCATAAATTTTTTGTTTGTCATAAACAATTATCTGTCTCTCATTGACATGAATTATTCTTACTCCCTGAACTTGAAGCATTAGACAAGCATAACTGAAGTGTGCAGAGGGCAGACCACTACATTAGTGCCTTTATGATACGCACATCGGGCTATGATATCATATCCTGCTGTGGCTGTGGCTGTGTCTGTGGAGAGAGCGATCTCGCCACGCTTGACTCTCACTACTAATTGCCCCCTGACAGGTGGCATTTAGGACTAAACGTTATCAGAACCACACGCCCCTTGAGCACTCTCCGTGTAGATGCCATTGACATAATTAACATAATTTATCTGTTAACATCGCTGGTGTTTTTATTAGTAAAACATTTGAGATGTATAAAGTGTAAATTTTTTTAATATTTCGGAGTATTACTTAATAGCAAAAAAAGTTATCCTTTTCAGTTAGTACGCCTATAGCTTGAAATACACTTTATTCAGCTCTTCTTCATTGCAATTTAATACTGTTATTAGCTGTATGCAACTACTTTATTACTGGAAATTCTCTACCACTAATTCAGTACAGTTCGATAAACATAGGCGTTTCTCTGTGTTAATAAAGAATATGGTGCACATTGCAGGGGGTGCTTAATTGAGTCATTATATATCTACCATTTCAGATACCCCCAATAGTCCTTATTCGACCGTGAATGTACATTACAATGGTGCCTAGCCCGGTGATCGAATGAATGCCCCATTAGCAATATTCTCAGGGTGCTCAGAGCAAAACTTATGATAAGAATCTGCCCCCGCTACTAAATGTGATAAGATATACCCCCCAAGGATGTATTAGCACAGACTGAGTATACATTTAGTCCTCATACATCGTACATCAAACTGGCTCAGACAATGAGCCATCTCATCGGTCCAGTTATTTCAGTCCTGGGACTCTGATACGGAGTTTGAAGCACCTGATCCTATCTTAATCGAGTGTGCTATCTCGATCTGCGTATGTACTTTAGTTTAGGTTCACCATACTACATATCTCGATGGAATAGCCAATTTTTAAATGAAATAAAGTCAAGAAGAAAATCTTTCTTTGCAAGTTCGCTGTAAATAAATAAAAAACATAGCTTTCAAATCGGAAAAAATTTAATGACAGTACTAGGAACTCAATAATTTTTTTTTTCGTAAGAGCGTGACATGGAAATTATTTAAATGAGAAATATATATATATACACATATCATTATAACGTTATAATACAAGTTATGTACAAAAAAAGTTGATAAGCACAGGTTAAATGAAACAGCACCGTAAACATTACGATAAAATAATCTGTAAGACTAACATAACAGTGGGTAAGACGCACCTTTCTATGCAGCTAGGCCTAAAAAATGTACAAAACAACAACTATACTATGAAATTAAAGACTGTACAGCGATATTCATGAGTATGACATACAAGTGGCAAGACGCTCAACTCGGTATGAAATGTGACATGGTAACATACAAAAGGGTTATTCGATAAAATAAAAATGCGTTAAAAAAGTAAAACTAAAAACTATGCCTAAGTAAAATCATTGCTGGACGGGTCTATTGTTTCTCAGCCGATGACCGATGACATTGGCCACGTCTATCCAGTCGCGCTCCCGGGCAAGGCGCACTCGATACACCCTCGGCTGAGCAGCGTGCTCGCCAGCATGATTTGGCGGTTCCTCAGCCCTGTCAACACCGCCCTCATCCATCTCAATCACGTCGTAGTGCTCATCCAGGGGGGCATCATCCATGTTAGGTCTGCCATTAGGTTGTTCATACATCACTCCATCGTCATCCTCATGTTCAACATCGTCATCATTATCATCATCATTTGCATCAGCAGCAGCATAAACCCTCCAAATGGCCATGAAAAGTCTCACCATGCGCAGTTCATTGACATCAGCTGTGGCATAAATACCCCAAACTACCATCAATAGTCTCAGCAGACGACGCGTGGTGGCATATTGCTGTCTGATCGAATCACGTTTCTGAAAAAAACAATGTCAGTTAACTCGAGCCTTTGGAATTGTATTAAAGTTGTTCCAGTAAGGTATGCAATAATTCTCTCCAGGGTTCATTTATACTTAAATTAGTCCATCACAGACACTAGCATTTACAACTTTACATCGACATTGCAGACACTGACGTCCAAATTTTTTCATCCGCTGACAAGTGTTCGCTTAGTTTACTACTACAAAGTGTTCTCAAATCACTTTAACTCGTGTAGCTATAATGAGAAATTGAGTATACCTAGACTTGAAAGGGTGTGGTGCTGGGTGGAGTACCTCGATCCAATGTGTGAATGTCACAACAAGTCCAGTTGCAACATTTGGCGATCAGGTGTACTGGATACAGCATTAGTGCAAGACATTTCAAACAGCAGGCAACGGCAAACAGGGGCGGATCATCTGACCTAGCGTGGCTGTTAATACGGGCGTGCAAGTTGACCAAACTCACCAGTATGCAACACGTCATGATCCCTCCAAAAATACTGCTCAATATCGTCCAGACTATCATTCCAGTGCCATAGGTTTTTAGCGATGACTTCGTTCCTATCAGAGGCTCTTCAACAGCGACTACGTCATCCTTAGGGTCACTGACAGTCGTCCTAGTCCATGAAGTGACAGTCACGCGCGGCTTTGAAGATCCAAGGTCGTTCGCCAAACAGCGTGCCCATGGAAAGGTAGAAATCAGTGTCTCACAGAGGTCTGCTGAAAGTCCCATCACAATCACTCTTTCAAATCCCTTCGTATTCGCCATACTTGACATATCGAATTGGTCATCGGTCGTTTTAATGGTCAGCTTCTTGCCTGGCCTATGCACTTCAGCGAAGAATGGAGCTGCATCTGCATCTTTGCAGAGTACAAAACCAGAAGATGAGCAACTACACTGTCCAGTATTGCCACATATCCATGCAGAACATTCCGCCAAGCTCAACAGCAAAACAATCGCGATTTGTCTCATTTTTAACCACCAAAAAAAGCGTGCAACTCAAAATTACCCTCTGTCTCTCCTTGCAGTGACAACTTATGCAACTGAAGTAGCTACTGCAACTGACCTACCCCTATGCCATGTAGCAGTACCCCCCATTGTTCCCCCCTTACTCACGGTGACCCCAATGCCTAACGTTTGAGTGTTACGTAATAAAACAAAAGACGGTAAAAGTGACCGGCGTCCTAAGACAATGGAAGGAGTATATTAGACGTAGTGTACCCCTGAGTTATACCACATCTGGCCGCGTGGCATCAAGTTGAAAATGTTTAACTTAATACTGGTATTACGTAATAGCTATTTACCCACACAATCAAGTCCAGTTTCAATATCACTATTCATAAACTTAACTGAGCGTCAATTAAAAAATATGGATGTGTGACTTAATTGAATTATATATCTACATATCTACATATCTACATATCTACATACCTACATACCTACATATATATATATATATATATATATATATATATATATATATATACACAGTTCGAAGTGCAAAATTTTTATTTATTTGCAAATTTAGCGTTAAAAAACGTCAAGCAGACGAAGCGCTTTTGCTCAATTTAAGATTAGTCATAAGCAAAAAAAGAATGCACTCAAGCCCTTAATGTGGCAATCAACGATGCGATCTGTCACGGGCGGGCTGAGCAGGGGGGGCCGCTGAGGCACTCGCATTGTCCTCCAGCAAATACGATGGTATAAAAAGCATGGGTCTGAAGCCGGAGGGCATCTCCACTCACAGCCTGATCGCATTAGCATACGCTAAGACCTCAGTACCAGCTACAATCGGACAGCCATCACAGAGGCACCTCTAGGAACATCATCAGACTGACTCTCTACGTGTAGTATTTCGTCAGAAAAAAATACAGCCAGGTATGTCACTTTTCATGTATTTTGGTTTTTTATTGGTTTATGCTATAGTACAAATTTAGAAAAAACACCGCTCGTGTAAAATTTTTAAACTTTTATTTCACGTTTTTTCACATACAAATGGTAATACATACATAAAAGACGACATATATATATTTACACATTTGGTGTACATTTTCAATACTAACACCTACACATATATGACAATGCCGTAAATACATCAAAATTTAATATAGAAGTAAAATCGATAGGTGTAATTCATTTCCTTTATTTCACTTTTTTTCACATGCAGACAGTAATACAGTCATAAAAGAGGTCATACATATATATATTTATTTGTGAATTTCGTGTTCATTTTCAATACCAGCAACTGAGCATATGTGACAATGTTGTAAATACCGCAAATTTTAATATAGAAGTAAAATCGACCGTCATAATTTTTTTTTTTTTTAAACATGGAGTATTTAACACCGAAATTAGCCCGTTGTTTCACTCGATTGTGTGTATCCGTTAGCTACGCCGTATAGCATTAAACATTGACTTTTCACATCAGGTATTTCGTATAGCATATTCAAAACACTAGAGGGGCTATATTTCCTACTTCGGTAATATACATATATCAATACATAGTAACCGCAATTAGTAGCAGCTAAATACCTAGAATACGTTACACAATGTCTAAATTTTGATATAAAAGTCATCATTTCTCCTTTGTAGGTGCCCTCGCCCATCGAATCGAAAATCTCGATCAAGTTGGATTCTCCATTCAGCGACGTCGTCCGTACACCGTCAACATCAAGACCAACAGCAGCAGCATCAGCAGTGACAAAGACACCACAGCCACCACCACCACCACCACCACCACCACCGCCACTGCCACCTCCACCGCCGTCACAACCATGAACAGTGAGGACCATCCAGTGTCCCATGTCGCCGCGTAAGTACGAGTTTTCATTACAATTCACTATGTAACAGTATTCACTCTTGCATCGCTTGGCTGGTTTGCACCGTCTGGTACCATGACTCGCTTTCAGGTACTTCAGAGCATTTGAGGGCATAATAGCCATAACGTATGAAGACGTAATTTCATCATTCCAAAGTATTTCGTACAATTGATTGGTGTTCATGTTAAATAGAGATTGCGAGCGTAGTCGATCTCGAATAGTCCAGGGTATGTCACTTTAGTGAGCATGACAACCGATTCCTTTAGAGGCGATTTGAATCGTAGTTCGATTCTCACGCATCCCTCCCTAGTCACTGGGTAGAATTCGTCATAATTTTGAGGGGCTAAGTCAATGACGAATAAGGTATAGCCGTCTCTATATTCCTCTCGATTTATTCTCGCATTGCTAGCGTAATTCGGTTTCCCCTTGTAGAGTTCGGAGTAGCAGTGTAGGTACTTATCTTCGGAGAAATCCAAGTTCAGAGGTCCTCTCGGAGTAGGTGTGCCCGATAGACTCACATTGATGAAAGTGATGTCGTAGTGCATGAAATTGTAGGGGTTCTTGGTTAGGCTCCCTCCCATGGACTCCCCTGACACAAAGCCTAAGACAATTTTACTGGGTACTCGTCCATTAAACGCATCTTCGATGTAATAGGAAGAAGTGTCTCTAGCCAAGTTGAACTTTCGTAACTCCTCTTTGGTATAGAAATATTTCGCTCTAGAAATTTCCTTCAGCATTACATCCTGGTGACCGAGTAAAATGAGACCTGAGGGGGTCACGTGTTTCAGAATAAGAGTAATATCGACAATCTCCAGCTTGTAATCAGTGGTCTCTCGATTAGCACTCTGTAGTCTAAACTTGTTTGACGTTGGTGTGAGATTCAGGTCAATAGTAACACCGTTTAGTAGATATTTGTTCGCTTTAAACACATCGACATCGACTTTCCCTAAAAGTTCGACTGTTCTACTTCCACTCATGGCAGAGGCTCTCTTTTTAAGTCCACTGTTACTTCCAAATGCGAGGCTGACATCATTCATGAATCCGGTGGTGTCCTTGTGAAACAGCGAATTTTCCAGTTCCGAGTCATTTAGTTCAGTCTCACCCAGCAGGGTGTTCATGAGAGCCTTGTAGCTGTAGCCTGTCTGACCCCCTGTCACCACTCTGTCATTAAGTCGCACTTCCACCTGATCCCAGAGTGCATGGGCCAAGTTGTTAACAGGCCCCACACTCCATACGCCTTCATCTGCCTCAACCGCAGACTCGTCATTGGCTGCAGCAGCAGCTGAAGCATCAGCAGCAGCGGCTGAAGCAGCAGCGGCCGCATCTTCACCTCCCTCTGGTAATCTCGAACCATCGCCCCTTACAATTCTCACTCGGGTCGATAGGTAGACATTTGATAAGTCGATATACGAAGTACCCACACCTGGTACGTGAAATTTTACATCGCCCTCGGCAGAAAATTGGTTGACTGGTTTATGGGTCAGGTATTTAACATCAGTTACTCCGAGGTTACTCACTGGTACGCTGAACAAATTTAATGTGTCCTCATAGGCTAGGTCTGATGACTCTAGCACCTTTTCACCGCTTGACATGACGAGTGAATACGTCGTTGATCTTCGGAATTTTCTTGCTAGTAGTCCCAGTCAAACTTTGCCTCCCTCGTTTAAGACGCTGTGCTGTCAACTTGTTCCGCTGGTGGACTGAGCCTCCTCGCTCTCTTCCCGAGTTTTTATCACTTTTTGTAGTCAGCTCACCCTGGGTCCGTGCCTGGGTCTGTACCTGGGCCTGGGCCATGTCATTAGACTGTTCTATCGGTGACACCACTGTCAGGGGTAAATTTTCATTGTTCTTATTTCCACCGCTGTCACCCTCCTTGCTTCGTTTGATGACAACGGGCCTCGGTCTATTAGACCATAGAGTGGTGTCCCCCACAGTTTTCCTGAAATGCTCTATCCATGGTTCGGCCTTCATGGCTGCTAGTGATTTGTATCTTTCTTCCATATCAGCTCCAAAGTACACTTGGTAGAGTTTTTTGTCTCACCGTTAAACTCTCCTAATAATTTGCCTCTCGAATCGCAGAGTTCTATCGAAAGATGTCTAACGTCTGACACTCGCAGTGGAACGTAGAGCACTGATTGAACTCGAGCAAAACCGTGTCTCTTTATCTCTCCCATTGGTATGGAGCGTAGTACTGGACTGTAGGTATCGCCTACCACAGAGCCTTCTAGCTGGGGACAGTTCACATACATGACATCCCACTTGGTGCGGCCACTATTCCCTAGCGGTACAGCTATGTCCACTAGTCCGAGGTACCAGCGACCACCAGTTAGGCCATTCTTAGGGGGTGTAAATACCTCTGGCATTTGCACAGTGAAGCGGCCTGCATCGTTGTCTGGGTTTATCCCCAGCGTCTGGTCGCTTACCAAGTAAATTAACATTTTTTGGTTCTATTTCGAAGTGTATTCTTCTTTTTCTTCTTCTTCTTCTTCTTCTTCTTCCACTTTTCACTGTCTCCCCTTCCTCTTCCTCTTCCTCAGAGACTTGATTCTATCGCTGGGTAACCACTGGTTGTATTTACTAGGCCAAGATTGATATTTAACAAGGCTCTCGCTCGAACCGTCTGCTCCCACTCTCGTTTTGATCACTTTCTCTATTTTGAAGAATGCATCGGGGTCAAATCTCACCGCAACCAGCTCATTAGAATAGAAAGGTCCTGAGACACGATCACCTCCGTAATCTGTCAAGTAATAAACGGCTACGCCGTCAGAAAATTTTCTAGCTCTTACCGTGAAGACCTCACCGGTAAACTGTTCATCATATGAGCGAGAAAAATTTTTTTGTCTATGATAGGACGCTCTCACTTTATCTCCAATGGCGAATTTGTAGACGCTTCGTTTCCTGTTTCTCGCCGAAGTTACGGCCTTCTTGAAAGCAGCTGCCAGACCTGAGGTATTTCTAGTGACGTACTGGTAGTCCCAAATTGACTGCTCATTGCTCTCATTGACCTGCCATGGACTGACGCCTATGCTCGAATGAATAGTACGATTGTATGATGACACTATATCCTGAAACTCTTCGATGTATGCGTAACTGTTACTGAGCTGAAAGAATTGGAACAGTCGCTTCTTCAGACCCTTGATCATTGCCTCGGCGTAGTTAGCCTTGGTTTCAGTGTTGGTGTAAATGAGCCTCACTCCCCTCTCGTGTATTATCGAGGTGACCATCGTATTGGTAAATTCAGTACCCCTGTCACTCCTTAGGAATCGAGGTAATGCATCTCCAGCCTCAGCTGCGGTAAATATTTTCCGGAACCCGTCACTCATGTGTTTCCCTCCTTTACTCTTAAGGGGCTCTGCTCTACAGTATCTTGAGAAGACATCGATTGTTACCAGAATGTAGGCGAATCCATCGTTCGCTTTTGTGAATCTCTCACCATTGAGCACTAGTAGATCGCAATCCCACAGGTGATTGATGCCTGGTGCAATTACTCGGCGATACCTGGTAGGTTTTTGACGAGCCTGCTTGTGTAATGACACAATGTCTTGAGACTTGGCCCAGTCATTGATCCTGTTGAGACTTATATCGTATCTACCTTCTCTCTTGATAACAGCGTGTAGTTTAGATGGACTCGTGAAACTACCTGGTGATTTGGTGCTGTAAAATCGTCTCGTTAAATACGCATCTATGTCTCTAGGTAACACCATTATGTTGCTTTGACGTGTATCCAAAACGTTCGACGCTTCTTCATAGGCCTCGGCCTCGGCCTCGGCTTCTGCTTCTGCTTCTGCTTCAGTTCAGCCTCCAACTTATTCCTCTTCCTTTTATTTGAGGTAGATACCTGCGTGGGCGTAGACGTAGACACGAGTGAGACTTCTGCTTCTGCTTCTTCCTTTTCTACTTCTGCTTCTTCCTTTTCTGCTTCTTCCTCTTCCTCTTCCTCTTCCCTTTCTTCTTCTTCTTCTTCTTCTTCTACATCTCTAGAGAGACGATTTTTCAAGTAGTGCAATATTCTCCTCAATTTTATATTGGAAATAAGCTTCAGGGGTACATCGTGGTCTAACATGAGACAGTACAGCTTGTTATGGTGTAGAGGTACTGGATGTGTGCTAGATTGAGTGTGAAGTAGCAGCCCTGTGTAATCAACATCACCGGCTACAAACCTATTCTCAACCTCGCCCTCACCCTCACCCTCACCCTCACCCTCTCCTTCTTCTTCTTCTTCTTCTTCTTCTTCTCCACCCGTCTGTATCGACGGCGATGTTGTGAGTAGATATAGTATGGTGCGGGCCTTATCCTCATGAGTTTTATAAACCAGTTCGGCATTGACCTTTCTCAATATTGATTCGTACTCGTCATTGACCTTAGCATCGACATCGCCCATGCGGTTGTCATTACCGACGTAATTACGTTGCCGATCTCGAGGTGTGTTGTCATTCGATTTCTCTGTATCACTATCGGCATCATTCACAGATCTAGAGTCAGCGTAAGCGCCAGTGTCGACGTCAACATCGGCGTCCGGACGCGTTCGACCACCGTCGACAGAGAGAGTGGACGATTGCGTCGACGGCGCCCCTATTACAGCAGTATTTCCATTGCTAGCGGCCCCCCCACCGTTTCCAGTGAGCCTTCCTCCCTTATTCGAAGACGCGCTAAAAACTACAGCCTCTTCCGACTGTCGCAGGGAGGGCGACTGGCCCGCAACAGCTGTTGCGGCCAGTCGCCCGGGCTCATCTGACGACTTCTTTCTATTGGCCTCTACCAGATTTTCGTATTTTTCCTTGGGTATCACGTAGACCTTCCGGTTAAATTTCATCGTCATATTCCGAGTCATCGTGACCTCTGTCGTGACCGTAATTAGAACTGTCAATGCGGTCGGAAAGTAATTTCTTCAGGTAAGGTAGACAGTGCTCCAAAAACTCTACAATGGTCTTGTAGTGTGTCACGTAAATTCGTTTCAACTGATCCCTAGTAGAGGCATCAATCCTAATTGTAGAGGTAGAGGTAGAGGTAGAGGTAGAGGTCGAGGTAGAGGTAGAGGTAGAGGTAGAGGAGGAGGAGGAGACTGATGTTGAGACTGATGGCTCGGTCCCTACTCCTATTCCTACTCTTGCTCTTGCTCTTGCTCCTACTTCAACCAAACGTGCCACCTTCCTGAGCACTCGCTTGGTGCGACTTAACTCGCTCAACGTGTTACTAGAAAGCTCGAGGTTTCCTTCCAATGTATTTAGGATCACTTCAGTCAGGCAGAGTACATGCTCTCTGGTGGCATCAGCCAATAGGGTACGACTCAGGTGCGCTGTCATCCTGTACGTACGTATTAAAAGCTCTAAAAAACTGATGCACTTCTCAACTCTCTTCGACATTATTTACGCGTGTATAGCGTTAGAGTCTCCCCGGGTAGAATAGAGGTGCTCAGCCGTACGTCCTCGTCCCCAGAACTGGTCAAGTTGTTCACTACGAGGTATCCGCGTGGCTCGCGAGTGGCGTCTTCGTACGCTTTGACTAGTCTCTTCGGAGTGCCGGGGAACATCTGACGTGAGAGGAGGTGTATCTGTTGTAAGTCTCTACACGTTTTCATTAATATCAAGTAGCTAGCGTTGAGACTGATTGTTCGAGAGTATCGTGACTGATGGTAGACGTTTTGTGATATCATGATAACTGAGATACGACTATGGTGAACGTCTCTAGTGAAAAGAGAGCACATTTCACTAGATTTACATATCTCGTCCATGAGATCATCGAGTACCAGCAGACTGTGGCCTTCATCAGTGGTGCTCTTCAGTTCCTCCACAATCTCTCGAGTTGGTAAACCGTGGTGAGTTGTTAGATTGCTCACGTCAGCCTCTAGAGCGTCAAATTTTTTCTGATGCACACCATACGCGTAAAGTATTTTTTCTGGCGGTATCGTGTACATCAGCTCGGCGTGTCTCAGGATGGCTAGAGTCAGAACCGTTTTACCCGACATTGATGGTCCCGCAATTATAGTTGAAGAGGGCGACTCGAAGGCGAATATAGCTTCTCCTCCTTGCTTCTCCATGATCAAATGACAAATTATTTTTTAAAAATACTCTTTTTTCTTTCTTTACAGATTGGCTGATCAGGTCATGAAAGACTTACAGGATCTAGTGAGAAGCGGTAATAACCAGGGGGTGAGAACTGACGCAGGGGTCGATGCTGTGACTGAGGGTAAGGTAGAGGTAGAGGTTGAAGTCGAGGAGGAAATGGAAACTGATGAAGCGCTAGATGCCTCCTTGACCTTAAGCGTCGCTCAGACTCTAACGTCAACACCCGAACCCGACCCCGAGCTCGAACCCGAGCAGAAACAGAAGTCAAAGTCGACGCAGAAGTCAAAGTCCAAGGCCAAGTCGAAGGCCAAGTCAACGTCCAAGACCAAGCCAGAGTCCGAGTCCAAGTCGACGCCTACCCTCACGAGAGCTCAATCGCGAGCTCAATCGAGAGCTCAAGCGAAAGCTCAAGCGAAAGCTCAAGCGAAAGAAACGCCTCGGGTTCGGATTCAGACCCAGGACCAGTCTCAGATCCAGACTCAGGCTCACACTCGGGCTAGTACTCAGGTACCCCGGTCGTGCTCTGTCGATGTAGTAAGTCCAACTTCGACAGTATTGCCCGGCGCATGTGCCTCAACGAGGACTGTGTCTGCGAAGGTGACCACGTCGACGGCGCCCTCGATTGTGGCAGCAACAGTGATAGAGGCAGTAACAGTGGCAGTACCAGCTGTAGTAGCACCAGCGACAGTGACTAACACTCGTGTGCCAGCTCTACAGTGGTCTGGAACAGTACTATCGCCACTAACTGCGCAAACTGCTGTACCCTCCACCAGTATGGCAAATCACCTTAATTACGTGTCCTTTTATGCATCCGACGAGTCTGGCGAATCGGACGACGCAGCCGAGGCATTCGAGGAAGAAGATGAGGTAGAGGATGAGGACGATGAGGATGAAGAGGATGAGAAGAAGTCTAGAGATGAGTATGGAGGTAGAGGCTGGAGTATGGTTAGATGTGCGGGCAGTAGCCAGCCAAGTGAGGCTGAGGCTAGAGATGAGGCGATGGAGGTCGACATTGCGACTCTCACGTCTGGATATGTTGACACAGGGACGGAAGAAGAAGAAGACGAGGTCATGGAGGGAGTTGAGGAGGGGTGGAGTGGGAGTGATGATGACAATACTCTACGCTCAGTTGAGAGCGAAATGCTTAAGGTTGGTGATGATTAACTGAGAAAATACTAATTTCTTTTTGTGTCAAAAAAATTAATAAAATTTGTCTCAGCATTACGGTAATTTTTTTATTTATTTTTTTACAGCGTTTCGGACAGCAGTTACGTTACCACCGGAAAAGATCCAGGGAGCTTGAGGAATTTTTTGCATGCTTCACCTCCTCCAAGACTGGCGAGCCCTCAACTAAAAAAAGAAAAGTGGACCATGAGTGAGTTTGTGTTCTGTAAATAACTTCCTTATTTCATTTTTTTAAAAGCGTTAAAATCCAGTGTCATAATAAGTATTTCTTTTTTCCACTACAGAGGACACCAAGCAGCGTCAGCATCAGCATCAGCATCAGCATCAGCATCAGCATCAGCATCAGTATCAGTATCAGTATCAGCATCAGAGGCATCAGAGGCATCAGAGGTATCGGCATCGATATCAACAGCAGCAGCAACGTCAGTAGGAGTATTGAGGGGTGGAGAGAGTCTTCTGGAACCAGTGAATGAGATGAAGAATGAGAATGAGAATAGAGCTGAGACATGTGGTACGAGACATCGTGTGGTTGACGTGTCAGAAGTTAACGGCGATGGTGAACCGACGAAGAAGAAGAAGAACATGAAGAACAAGAAGGCGAATAAGCCGAGCGCCGAGAAAGAGAAAGAGTGTCGTGATAAGCGTGATGACATCGGACATCAGAAACCTAGTGCGTTAGTAGTTACACATTTTAGCATGGGCTCTATAACAGGAGTAATATGTATATATATATATATATATATATATATATATTTTCTATATTCGCCAAAATTTACTGAAAAGTTTTTTTCCACTGTTTTTTCAGGCTGAAGGAAATTTTGCAGTTAGACACAGGAACAGGAACAGGAACAGGAACAGGACTAGACACAGGAGTAGGAACAGGCTCAGGAACAGGGACCTCATGCGAACAAGAATTAGACAGAGATCTGGATGTGGATCTTAGCATGGACATGGACATGGACCTGGACCTGGATCTAGAAGAGCTACATGATGGAAATGAAATGAGGCTGCTTCTAGACATTCTGTATGACAATAATATAGTGGGAGATGGTAGTGGTGAGGGTGATAATAATAATGTGCCTATTTTAAATGATGCTGATGATGCTGATGATAGAGATAACAATGATGATGATGATGATGATTTTGAAGGTAACATGGTTTTTGATGGAGATGATTACTCGGTGAATTTCCACCGTCACATTAACGTAGAAAATATACGTGACCTCGAGTTCGATGGAGGGGCAGTACGGGAGACTGTGTATCGTGTACACTTTAATGCTAACTGGGCCGGTGTAAATCTAGTCGATATAATGGGTGGACTTGAGGGAGTGATCGATGACATTGTCACCAGACTCAATGAGAGTTACAATCCTCATGATCTGGTGAGATTTTTCATTCAAAACGAAGCTTTTTACAGCCCCCATACCTTAGGACTCATGCCTCTACACCAGCTCAATATTTTCAAAGTTCTCGAACTGCTGGAAACCTTACTTCAATCGGATGACGAGTTGTACTTGGATGAGCCTCTCGAAATCCACATTGGTGTTATACGCAATCCTCTAGGTGCTGGTAGGAGTGAGGGCCTCAATTATGTTGATGACCTGCATAGACTTCGATGTATATGCAAAATAAACAATAGTGACAATTTATGTCTATCAAGGGCGATTGTGGTGGGAATAGCCAGGGGGGATCTCAGTGAAGCTCCTTCGACTGATCGGGTGTTACATCAGAAGGCAAGAACTAAATACTACACAATGATTAATTCAAGACGAAAGTTACAAAAGGTGGAGGCTGTGAGGTTGCACACGCGTGCTGGGTTCGATCTAGGTTACGTGCCCTCATTCACTGACATTCCCTCTTTCGAGCGGGAGGCAAATACACGTATTGTGGTTTTTGGCCGGGGGTCAGGTGTTCGTCCTCTCTATGTGGGTGTTGAACAGCGCCAGAGAACAGTTTACTTGCTTTACGTCGAAGATCCTCTGAGGCCTACAGCTGTAGGACACTTCCACACCATCACCAAAGTGAATTGTCTCTTTGGAAAGAGCTCATTTTGTTCGAAGTGTCTGCAGCCCTATGACAAGCGCTATGGTCACAGTGGTTGTGAACAGTGTGTGTCATGTAGAGGTGATTCATGTGACATTGTTAACTCTGAAAAACACTCATGTACCACGTGTAACCGCTTCATGCGATCCACAGAGTGCGCCCGTCGGCATCTCGAAAATGGTGTCTGCTCCAGTACACACAGATGCAAAGCATGCGGTGTGTACTATATTCCATCTCGTGAACACCGATGCGACATGCGCGAGTGTCGTATTTGCAAGCAGTGGGTGTCTGGGGTCCATTTTTGCTACATCAGACAGCAGCCCCCGAAAGCTGTGTCCTACAAATATATGTTTGCTGATTTCGAGACTGACCCCACAACTGAATATCACACTCCTAATCTACTCTGCGCTCACTGGGAATGCGAGCACTGTATCGACTACACTTACAGGGAGAGACAACACTGCGCACACTGTGGCACAGCCTGTCCGAAATGCTCGGCTCTCGTCTCGCGCAATATTGCCAGGGGTCACCCTGAGAGAACACTCTGCATGGGTGATGAAACCTGTGGAATGAGGTCAGTACGCTTTTTCGGCGATAACACCGCCACTGAGTTTTGCGAATTTTTTTTCACAAGGGAATTTGAGGGTTATACACTCCTTTTCCACAATGGGCAGGCGTATGACGCGTATTTCATCGCTAAGTACATCTTCTGTACCATGCGCAAAATGCCCCGAGTAATTTACAGGGGGAGCAAGATCGTTGCGATCGACACTGGGAAGTTCCGAGTGATCGACTCTCTAAACTTTCTGACGTTCCCCCTGAGTCAGATGCCTAAAGTTTTCGGCCTGCAGGGTGTTAAAAAGGGCACGTTCCCAGTCTTTTTTAATCAGAAGGAGAACTGGGACTACGTGGGGCCTATGCCTCACCCCTACTGCTACCGTGTGAACAGCATGAAGCCTAAGGCTCGTGAAGAGTTCATGCAGTGGTATGTACAGCAACGGGGTAAGGTCTTTGACTTTAAGAAAGAACTACTGGCATATTGCGAAGATGATGTGAACATTTTACAGGAAAGCTGTAACGCATTCAGGAGCTGGCTTTTGGGTATCACATCGCGTGATGAGGTGGTGGACATCGGAGAAGGGGGTGAACAGAACACCAAGACTATCGGTGTTGATCCCCTTCAATATAACACACTGGCCAGCGTATGCATGGTTACGTACCGATATCTGTTTTTAACAGAGAAATATTCAGTCGAGCTGGAGGATGGTCGTACAGTGAAGGGTTTCCTTCAAAACGATAAGTTAAAGCTAGTGGGGGATGAGGGAAATGTTATCAGCAGTGAGGAAGTGGAGGTGCGCTCGATGCAGTTTGAATCGACACCTTTTGCCAGAATGCCATCTTGTGGTTTTGCTGGTATTGATGCTCACAGTCGCTCGTCCATTGTTTGGCTTGAATATGAGTCACAACGGCTGGGAGTACCCATTCAGCATGCGCGCAATGGTGGCGAGCATCGTGTGAGGAATCAGACTAGTGATGGGTGGTTAAAGTTAGATGGATACTATCTCGATGTAAAGACGGGGCGCGCATCGGCGTGGGAATTCTATGGATGTGTGTTTCATGGTTGTAAATGGTGTTTTGGTGGAGCGAAAGCCATGCCCAATGTACGACACCCCCATACTGGCGAAAGTCTCAAGACTCTCTTCATGCGAACTGAAGCAAGGCTAAAGTATCTGAGGTATGTACTCAAACTCGAAGTTCACACTATGTGGGAATGTGAATACCATGCGATGCTGAAAAATAATCGGAGGCTACAGGAGGTTGAAAGTACGTGCGAGATGCTTCCACGTCTCGATCCCCGTTCTTCTTTCTACGGGGGGCGCGTAAATGCAGTGAAACTTTACCACGAGGCCAAAGATGGTAAGAAAATCGGATACGTTGACATTTGCTCGTTGTATCCGATGGTTCTGAAAAACGATGTCTTCCCTGTGGGGATTCCAGAGGTCATCGTGGATCCTCAGACAACCGATATCAGTACCTACTTTGGTCTCGTCCAGGCACGCGTTCGCCCCCCTAGGGGTCTATACCACCCGTGTCTCCCTGTGCGCCTCAATGGTAAACTCTTCTTCCCTCTCTGTGTTAACTGTGCTCGGAATTTGTCTAAAGACCCGTGTAGCTGTTCAGATGAGAAGCGGGACCTCACTGGTACATGGACTACGGTGGACCTCCAAGATGCCCTTCTTGTGGGGTACACTGTCATAAAGGTGTACGAGGTATATCACTTTAAGGAGCGAACCAAGTTTGATCGTACTCAAGAGACCCCCGGACTGTTTTCGGACTATGTCAACATGTTCTTGAAAGGGAAACAGGAAGCTTCGGGGTGGCCGTCTCGAGACATGAGCGACACTGAAAAGAATGAGTACATCAAGCAGTATGAGTCAGTCGAAGGTATTCGTCTTGATGAGACCAACATTGAGTTTAACCCAGGAAAAAGAGCAACAAACAAGTTGCTCCTGAACAGCTTCTGGGGCAAGTTTGGCGAAAACAATAATCATCGCACTCATCAATTAGCCGAGCGAGGGGTAGACATTTTCAAGTTAATAACCAATCCTTCAGTATCTCTGAAAGGGATGCACATTTTGGACGAGAAGAGATGTATGTTGGAGTACTGTAGTTCAGAGGGCTTTCTCCCCGAAATGTCACATGTAAACGTGTTCATAGCGGCGTTTACAACTGCCAACGCGAGAAGTCGTCTATTCAATGTGCTCCACAATCTAGGCCGCAGAGTCCTTTATTTCGATACAGACTCAGTTGTCTATGAATATGACGAGAGAAACCTTCGTGAGTACACACCTGACATGGGTGATCATTTGGGGCAGTGGACAGACGAGTTGAAGAAGGATCAGTTTATATCACGTTTTGTCAGCAGTGGCCCCAAATCATATGCGTATCTGACAAATGATGAGGAAAGGACAACAAAACTCAAGGGTTTTACGCTGAACCACGAGGCAACAAAACTCTTAAATTTCGAGAGCATTTGCCGACTGGTGCTTTTTTGGGCTGACCCCGACAACAATCCACTGCCCTCTGATGAACAGCCCCATGTTCAGGTGACCTATAACAAAATTAGACGTAACAAATACCAGTTTAAACTTTTTAATCGCGAGGAACTCAAGAAATTCAGAGTTACCTACTCGAAAAGACGACTTCTACCAGGCACGTTTGACACCGAACCCTTTGGGTTTTAGGGTGAGATATAAGTAGAGTAGTCATGTTACCTTTTTTCAATGTCCACTGTTACACTCTACTTCGTCTATAAAAAAATGTTTATGTTAAATGTAGTAAAACGATTTTTTTCCATTAGAGCATGTTTATTAATTATTTAACGTTTGAATCACCATACATGTACTTATTTTTTCCCCCCTACAGTATCATTTCCAGTTATGTCCGATGTTCGGAGCTTTATTTTTATATATTCAGTAGAGTATACGTACCTGAAATGAATGATTTAATGATTTAACGAATGATTGACTGAATGAATGCATGATTTAACGTGTGATTGACTGAATGAATGAATGAATGAATGCGCGAATGCGGTTTTTTTCAGTATCGATTCTTGTTTATTAGTGGTCATATACCAGAGAATTTTGACTGTGATATACATATATAATACTGACTGTTGACTGTTGACTGTTCAGGTAATATATGAATAAACCTATGTGAATGTAAATATATATATTTAAATGTCAATTACCGCAATGTTTGTAACTCCTCCTCCTTTTATTTGATATAATGAATGTAACCTGTCTTTTCTACGTTTGCTGTTGTAATAAAATATGGCCATTGAGCTTTTTTAAAACCGGAGATACTGACTTAATTTTATTTCGTGTTGGAGTGTCTCCTGAATATTTAGCTGTTAATGATGATGATGATGATGATGATTTTTTTTTTGTAAGCCTTTTTTGAAAATCACAGGCCACTTTTTTTACTAAGAAATTGAAACAAAATCGATTGTTTGAAATTTGAGAATATTTATTAAGTCATCGAAACGAATAAACAAATCACACTGTTCTATTGAGGCTGAGGTGGAAGGACATTTGCCTGTTGAATTTCATTGTCTCCTCTTTTTACTACTAATTCATAGCAAGAATCTATTAACCGTTCTGATACAAGTTCAGAAGGTGTTACAGACTTTACAACCTGCTCTTCAATTTTAGCAATTCCATCTACATAAGTGAAAATATCATAAATTTCACTTAAGAAATACAGTCTCTTGTGATTGAGCATGGACGAAACGGCCTCAACAATCCGCAGAACATTGACCTTGGTTACTTTCTCCTCGATGGTCTCCCTGACTAGCGCTGCTGAAGGAGGCATGATAGTCATGTCATCCACGTCATAACCGGTCTCCTTCAATAACACGTTGTAGTACACTCGTTGAGTAATTTCGAGCTTAGAAGGTCTCAATAGCTGTACAGCCTCTATGGTGTAGGAGGAGGGGTCATTATCCTCTCCAGGTGAAGACTGAATGTAGTTCTGCACTGCCATTTCACACTGTTCACGATCCATGTACACATTTAGAGACTTGAGACCTCTTTTTTCAATAGACCATCTGTAGCACTTGACAGTGGGGCACTCTTCAAGATGTTTGTATTTGTCACTGTCATTTCCACCACTCTGAGGTGTGCTTATAACATGGTCAATCTTGTCAAGCGAGGCGTGAAGTTTTTCGAATTCCTCACGGCGTAAATTGATTGTTTTGCTGTGTAGAAATTCGGTCACACTGGCAATGCTCTCCTGCTCTACCTTAGGGTGTAATATGGACAAAAAGTATAGTTCTTCCTTGTCATGCTTCTGGAACTTCGTGATCATCAGAAACTGCTTCTTGGTTAGGCGTTGCTCCATGGCTTTACGATTCACAATCGCATCAAGCAGGTTATCGGCTGATTCTCGGATTTTCTCGAAAGACTTCTTCGCGATGTGAACATTACGCCACTTGCCTGTATCGTCGTTGTATCTGGATATGGTTATGTAACCAGTCTTGTATTGCAGAGCCGCGTGTGCGATGACTCTCGTCTTCTCTGACAGGCAGATGGTCATTCCACTGGAACCCTGAGGAGTCTGGGCATTGAGCTGGCTGGTAGTCATGCTGTTTATCGAGTGATTCTTTGTTTTCACGAAAGAAGCGAATGACTCTAGGACTCCGGGCTTGAGTTTATATACGACACAGGGTCAACGTTAGCGAGGGCATTCATGCAAATGTCATGGTAATGCGACCCTAACACCCAATCGTTTTACTGTATCATATTGAACTGGCCAATTTCGACATGCCTCAGAGTGTAGCAGGGGAGAGTGGACCAATCAGCTGCGTTATCATATCGCTCTAGCGGTCTAACCAATAGCAAACATTCATCAGGGTTTACGTGTAGACAGCGTGGGCTGGGGCAACATAATTCCCAGTGATGATGAGAGGAGTGCGGTCCACAAATTGCTATCACCATTGCGTAAAGAGAGGTTGGCTATACACGTGATGATTACGATATATAGAATCACCACTTGGCAAATGAAAATAACCTCATTCTTCGGGAGAATTCTACCGAAAAGTTTCCAATTGCTGGTGCTTGTGACGGAGTAAATATCGGCGACATCAGGAGTGTCATGTGCTGTAGAACTTATTCCCGAGTTTTCATGTGTTTCCTCACTAGGATGAAGAGGTAAACCCTCAATGAATTTTCCTGTAACGTCCTCACCTTCCATCGCGCAGAGTACAAATGATTGAAATAATCGATGTATTTACATTGCCCCATAATAAACATAGCCTAGGGGTGAACATAGTTGTCCCATAGTTGTCACATGACCCGGAGCTAATAAATCATGGGCAGTCCAGCCCTCAATGGGGGAGTATAATTAGTAGCGGCAGTCAAGCGTAGCGAGATCGCTCTCTCCACAGCCACACCCACAGCATGATATGATATCATAGCCCGATGTGCGTATCATAAAGGCACTAATGTAGTCAGACCCTAAGTGTTACTACCTTTCCCAATGCTTGAAACTTGAAAATTGTATAGCTGCATGTACATGTACATAATTATTGTGTATTTTTGTGTATTACTACAGAGTTACGACTCAGTCAGGTTATGATAAGCTTATATAAAAAGCAGATGTAATGATGCAATGATAAAGCTTAGATTCCACATTTTTATGATTGAGATCTTTTCACTTTTCTCTTTACATTTAATTAAACTTGACCAACATTTTACTGTTCTCACTCGATAATAAGGACAAGAAAATTGTTCGGCAAGTCTCTAAGATCTGGAAGGAAGATGTGGAATTTGGCAGACAGTTTCTGAATGGATTCCATCCGACAAGAATTCTAAGGATGACATCCATACCCGGTAACTTTCCACTCACAGAAGACATGGTCAGTGTCTTCCTGGACAGAGGCTTGTCCTTGAAACAAGAGATGGAGGTAAAGTTATATCACCTGTCCGTTTAAATCAAGGCACTATGAGTTCAAGTGGCTAGTACAGGGGATCCCAACAATTAAGACTACTCTTAATTTAGTATTCTACCCTGATAGGCAGTGAAAGCCTTGTTTGGGCCATAGTTGGAATGGTCATCGTTCACACTCGGCGATACTGGTCAAATATTTATTGAGACAATGTTGACACAGTAATAACTTTGAGACGATTTCGCATATATATTTCATCTACCTTGGCCTAGTACATTTTAATTTTAATTATAGAAAAATTAAGCGGTCCCCGCAATACATTTTAATTTGTCAACCCTCCCCCCTGTGAAAAAATGTTCTGGATCCACCCCTGCAACTTGAGAGTGATCATAATATGAGGGGGTCTTGATCATGGGTTCTATTGATGAGTCAAAAATCACTACTAAGACTGCAGTTTGTCAAATATTTAATACATCCATTCACTACAGGCGGGACACGTATACTACGTATCATATCCGGAACTGAAAAAACTGGACGAAGTGATAAAGGAATCGGCCGACGTAAAGAAGCCTCGCTTTTTTGTTGCACCCATCTGTGTCTTCTATGTGACACGTTCTGGATTCTTGCGACCAATTGCAATTCAGCTTCATCAAGTATCAAGCGAAGAAAACCCAATCTGGACCCCTGGAGATTTAGAATACGACTGGCTAACAGCAAAGATGTGGGTACGAGAAGCTGATGCCCAACTTCACCAGGTTAGAAGATGACTCATGTTGATACTAATTGCAGTTATGTCTCATCCAAAATAATACATGTTCTGATAATGCTGCAGATGAACTTTACAGGCAGGAATAATCAACACATCTGCCAAAAAAAAGCTTTAAATCCTAGAGTGGTGATATATTCTAGTTTTTATTATTATTATTATTATTATTTTTTTTTTTGTGGTCAATGATATCAGCTTGTCATGACCTGGAAAAAGCAAAAGTCATTACTTCTAAATAGCAAAAATGACATCATATTATCTGTTCTATATTATACAACTATTTCTACATGTTGGCAGTTATTCATGATTTCTTTTTTATTTCTTTTAACAGGTAGTGTCCAGGCACTTAATGACTCATCTATTCATGGAGGCCATTTGTGTTGCAACACATCGTCACCTACCTGCTGTTCACCCAGGTGGGTAAAACTTGTTAAAATCATCAAGTAGACAAAATGTATTTCATGTTCACAAGATTGTTTGAGTGAGGCAAAGATCACGCGGTTCAGTGTAGGTGCATAGCGTCTGATGTTGATGGCCTCCTTTACTTTACTTTTGAGATTGTTGGCATCAGAATCTAAAAACTTGGTGTATACAAAGTTGATAGTGACCTGCTGCTTTTTTAGACTTTTGATGTTCTTCAAGTCTTTTTCCGAGTGGCCTTCCCGTCTCCCCAATATAATTTGCTGAGCAGTCCATGCAATTGATATGATAGATGATTTTTATTTCTATTTTGTCTTTGGTGCAACAAAAAAAGTATTTGAGGGTGTTTTACAGGCTTGTGGTAGGTGTTAATTCCTCAAGTAGACCGGTTATCATTAAGTGTCAATGTATGGGCAAAATTGTTCCTTGCATTGGTACTTAGCCTATGTGTATATAGTGATCATCCTCTTTCCAACTGCATCACTTACTAACTGAATGGGTACACATTCATCATTGCATCCACGAGCACTTGAATTTTTGTTTTTGCCCAGACCTGTGTATAAATATTCATGTATATAGTACATACATAAAGAGTACAATACATTGTACTGATACATCCAGAAATTCAAGCTCTCGTGATTGCATCATTGTCAAACTCATTACATTTATTCCGTATTCTAGGATCAAAAATCCAAAAATGTCCTTTCTGACCCTCAACCATACATCAAGGAACAAACATTTAGCAAGCTATGTTAGAGAACATATTACAGACAATTCCATAGACTTGGCAACAAAAGTTCAGAGGACGTCATGAGAATACAAGCCTCCTATTGGCTAAGACAGTCCCACAACTAATGAGAGTCATGGGTTCACATGACATATGTCCTCTGGAGTTTTGTTTCCAATTCTATGAAATCTGCTGTAAGGGTAATTTTTTTTTACTTTCCCAGTGTACAAACTACTTATTCCTCACCTACGATATACCTTGGCTGTAAATGTCCTCGGAAGAGATTCACACTACCCAGCAGATGACGGTTTGTTCGAGAAGTACCTTGCTGTAGGCCGTCATTATGAACACTTGGCAAAAGAGGCTTACAGGAAGTTTACGCTTGATGACCTTCATGTTGAAAAAGTGAGTCCTCTTTATGTTGATTCTCGTTTCAAAGTAATTTTTTGGTAAGGCACATTTTCTGTGTTGAAAATTATCAGTGTTAGGTGACTACTACACTTGTTCAGATTATATTGTCTGAAACATTACCTTGTAACAGTGTAAAAACATTGAGGTGAATAGGTGGCCATACCTAATATATCATCATGTATTTGTTGTATCAATATCATTTCTACCAGGACCTGAACAACAGAGGAGTTGCTGACAGAGAAGCCCTGCCTAACTACCACTACAGAGAAGATGCTCTACTCCTTTGGAAACTCATCAAGAAGTTTGTCAGAACAAGTGTCTTCCTCCACTACTGGACTCCCCAGAACATCAACAGTGATGAGGAACTCCAGTCTTGGATCTTTGATATCTACTCTATGGGGTGAGGTCAAAATCAGGGTAGTGTTGTGACACACAGTAGCGTTGTGACACCGAGTAGTGTTCTAGAGCACCCAATCAAACTGACTACATTTCACTTACAAGATTTATGGAAGTGTTGATGTGATGTCATGCTGTTGAAAGGAGCTCTGACCAATCCCTAAGTTAGTTGTTTTCCCAAATAATTGTTGATTCCAGGGAGGGTCTTACAAAATATATTTGAAGCAAAAGGTATTGCAGCAAGTCTGACTATTTTGATGTAGTGGCCTCCTCCCTACCTGCAAGTCCACTGCCTGCTTTGAGCCAAAACTCGCATATGTCACATGGTCAGTTGTGGTTCGTTGCTTGGACTCAGTGTAGTCAGTTTGATTAAAAGAGCAGTAACATACCCTCTGAATTTGCAGCCTTCAGACTTGTGTGCTTTGAAGAGTGACATATCTAGCATCCTTTTCATTAGAATGTTTTGGATCTCCCCCTGAACGTCTCATGCAGTCGAATCTGGCATATCCACTGATTTTGCTGATGGGCACTGCAGTTAGCACGGGACACTTCAAAGTTGGCCTAGCTAAAATGTACCCGTCACCACCCTAAACACAATAACAATGAAACCTCAGGGCTTTTCAGTAATACTTTATTATTTCAATCAACCAACCAGGATTCCAGTATACCCAGGATGTGGCACTACAAAAGGAATTCCGCAACGCATTACCAGCCTTGACGAACTCATAGACTTCTTGACCACCATCGTTTACACTGCATCTGCAAGAAATGCTGCTATAACAGGTCTGTATAACTGGTAAAAATAACAATGCATCAAAAATTAACTGAAATAATTAAGAATTTGATAATTAGAAACATTGCATATGTCAATATTTTTATTCAGATATAGTTGATCGATTTGATTCAGATATAGTTGATCAACTCGTGTACCTCTTATTTTCTAGGTCCAATGATGGACTACTACGGGTACATTCCGAATGCACCAACAATGATGATGGAAGCTGCTCCTTCTCTCAAAGGAGTCATGACAGAAGAAGCGCTGAAGAAAAGTCTGCCCAGTCGACAAAAATGTGCTGAAATCATCGCCACTTGTTATACGTTATCGAGATTCAGTAGAGATGAGGTATGGCTGTGTTTTACTCAGAATTTTCCATATATTAATCCTGTAGACATGGGAACTGCTCAGAACACAAGTATAGAATAAACTGACCACACTTACGATGTTACAATATGAAATACTGTTGGCAGGAGGTAAGCAGATTGATGGTTCATTTTCCTGTGTAATCAGTTGAGTAGTCCAAAATTGGACATGGTTTGCCAGTATTGGGCAGGTGTTGAGACGATGTTGTATGATATTTTGGTACATGCCACAGGATAGATAGATAGATAGATATTTATTTATTTGATGGGTATACAATTACAAATTCCTACACACAAAATTCAAACATACATATGCAAACGGCCACACTGACACACACATACATAGTTAAATAACATATTGAGCATGCAGTGTTGCCGCAACGTTGCTGCAACATTGACAACGTTGCATATCACCATTTGGTTGTGTAGTTTCCTGACAATGTGGCCATGCTGTGTACAAGTCGATCACTCGCACCATCTATAATGATTTTAATTAGCGGGCGCGCACCGCGAGCATATAAAGATTCTCATTGGAGCAACTCACCAAATTTTTTGTACAACTAACCCAGGCACTTTTGATTTGACCTGTGGTCATCATTTCAAAGATGCTCCGTATTATTGTTCAAGGAATACAAAACCAAATTAGGATATTATACACTCTTTACGAAGCAATCTAGAGTACAAGGACCCTGAAGGTTCAAGGGTCCCGAGCAGATACAGGTGGCCATGCGCAGAAGACATCATGCTGGTTCACTCGTATTCAAGATATCCGTATAATGCATGGGATTTTATATGCATTTAACGATACAATGTTACATTGTTCTTTTGGTAGTTTACATACAAACATATTAATAGTACTGATACATTACTAACACTTTGCTCACAGATCCAGGACATTGAGAATGTTGTACAGGAAAAGGTGCAGTGTTATGAAGAGTGTTTCTTTATATTTTGCTCTGCTATAGTATTCATAGTTGTAGTACTTCAATAGTAACTCCAGTACATGAATGAACATCAGATTTTTTTTTCTTTCTGATGACTGTTTTCTCAAAGGCTATAACATAATAAGTTCAGATTTTGTTCATATCTTCATTTTATGTCATTTATTTATTCTTAATTTTCAAATTTTCTTTTTCTTTTGATTGAACTTGTTTTTTTTTACTGATAATCATCATTGCAGACAAGAATTTTCTTTATTGAAATTCTCAAAGTACTGGGAAACTTTTTTTTATTGTTTGGGCCTTTTTGGACAGCTCAGAGTAAGATGTAAGAATAGGGTTAACTAGCCCTAACCTAACCCCTGTGCCAAATTACAAAAGCAAAGCAAACTAATGAAGGTCCAGTGACCTTTTCAATAATAAATATAGAACAAGGCCTTCATATTATAAGTTTTTTTTTATTTTTTATTGTGGTTTTCTCTGTTTGATGACTTGCTATCTGTTTTCCAATTTTTTAAAAATCTTTTTCCAGTGATTCGTGACTTAATTTCTGTTTCACACTTTTTTAATTCAAAATTTTTCAACAAAGGTATAAGAGATCAATGACTCACACACTTTCAACATTTCTTTCCTACAGCGTTTTCTGGGTGAATTTCCCGAGGACCATTTTTATGGAGATGCGATAAAGGGAGCGATAATCGCTTTCCAAGAAGACCTGAAGCAAGCAGCACAGACTATTGAAGAACGGAACAAATCACTTGAAATCCCATACACATACCTCTTGCCGGAAAACATACCTAATAGTGTTGCACAGTGAAGCGATTTTTCTACAACACAGCATGCACAAGAATATATGCAATCGATTGAGTACATGTGTGTGCAATATGCATACAATATAACTTTTTGTGGCTGACATCACCTAGACTCTAAAAGAAGCCATAACTACCCACCCATTCCGAAGTCAATTTGGAAGGTTTAGCCTCATCCAATACTAAGACCATAGGACCATCATGAATTGTGGTGCGTTGGTTATGTAGCAACTCAAAACCAACTCCTTAATCAACTGAGCTGAAGCGAATTCCCCTCTAGCTGTGTGTCTGGCACTAAGAAAACCTGCAGTCCGAGAAAGAGTAGTTGTATTGGCTGAGCCATAAAAATAATTATTCATAGTTGTGTACAAGTCATTATACAAAAAATAAAATGTTTGGCCATAGTGTTGAAGTGGTCGCAGCAGGGATGCGATTTCAGGCAAGGTTTTCTTAGTGGCTGGTAGGTGAAGTGGCTGCTGTAGGTATCTTTACTATGAGCTATATGTAGTTAGCATGCATTCCATTCTTAAAAGCACCGAGAACCCAATTTACATTTTAAGGATTTAGATTTTGGATTCCAAGGGATAGATGGTGATAACGGAAAGGTTGTGGTCTAGCTCGTTGTAACTGTCATAATGTTGTACTATACTCATTTTGTGTACAATGCCAATCAGACTTACGGACTATTCATTTTGACGAAACAAATAGTTGATGTCAAAGTGATTATTAGACAATCTTGATTCTAGTTTCTAAGGAAACTGAAAGTGAACAATGATAAAGAGGTTTTAAAATTGCTGTCCATCATTTTGTTATACTGTCTCAATGGATGTGAAAAATTCAAGGCACATATAAAGTATGGTTTATTAGTTCTAATTATATCAAAATTGAAAGATGATTTTAGTCGATGACATAATGTAGTCATTTAAAAAACAAAAAGTTATTTGGATTGAAATCTATAATAATTGTTTAAAAGTTGCATTAGTGCATTAGCAGTAGTGTTGTAGTAAATAGAAAAACAATGGTAATACGTAGGAAGGGACATCTTATTTATAAGGAAATCAAAATTTCTTACAGAGTGTGACCTAAATGACCTTGTGGCCAAAACGTGGCAAATTTGACATAAGTGTATTTATTTTTAAATATTGTAATATTTTATTGATATGTATTGTGTACATGTCATTGGTGCAATGGGTTTTATTCAATGCAATAAAATTATTTACATTGACTGTTTTTAGCTCATTCATACCAGCAATTCTTGCATTTGAAAGAATGCGCTATAGACTATACCATTCAAAAGTTGTAGACAACTAGAATGTTTTTGTATTTTGCAGTAAATTATAATGATAAGATGACAATGTACATAACAATACTTTCTATTTTTGTATCTTTGTCCGCTTCGACAAATATTATTGGCTCTACTAAGAATACATACAAGAACTACTGAATTTCATGCCACCTAAATGGACCACATATGAGAAGATATACACAACCAATACATATATAGTTTAAATTTCCCATATACCAATTTGATCTGTGAGACATTCTCTACAAAACACATGCATTTGAAATTGTTGGCATGTGCGAAACCTGGTTTTCCAAACCAAAGTATACAGCAACTGCTGTGTCATTGAAAACCAAATGCCCTAACATAACTGTCCCTAGAGCAGCATGGCACTATGAATTGAGGTTGGTTCCGTTTCTGGCGTTACAACTCTTGTCTGACGTTTTGCGAGTCCTTATTTTGAAGATCCTAGACATCGATCTGATGGGCCTAGAGGCCATTTAATTAATTTTTAGTGGCGATGATGGTCGATGATTATTCCAGTGTAAATTGAGTTCAAATAAAAGAGAAAATTTTGGAAATATTGGGAAACGTGACCCATCGCGACCTAAAATTCAGGTTACCTATTCATAGTGCTGGGATCGAAGTTGCTGCATTTCCTGCAAGTTTTTCCATGGGGTTCCCCTGTAATATGCAAATATATCAATAACCCGTGGTCGTGAAAAAATGCCGATTTTACTGCTGGTATGGATCTGCAGCAGCCGTCTCGTACTGTGGTCGTCCTGGTTGGTGGCCGTTCTGACCAAATCCCATTCTGATAGAGCTAAATCTGTGATCACATTGTACCACACACAGTTTCAAAATCCAAAAAAGTGGTGTTTTCAGTATTGCACAGTTATAACAGAATACTAATCTCCATTTCAGAAAGCTTCAGAGAAAAAAAAGTCAAGAGTCAGTGCTGACAGCGGAGTACAGTCAACTCGCCCAAAAATTTCTCGCCCAATTTAACTCGCCACCAACTTGCCCAATGATATAAGTTTTTATTCATAAAGATTTCACCTGTTGAAGTTAAGTAATAGTAGACACACCTTATATTATTCCATTATCGCACCCCCTATAAATGTATGTATAGTTAATAGTAATATCTAGATCCAGTATTATTGATAGGTTTTGTGCATTGAATGAGCTGACAATTTCAAATCAAGGTTACATATGGTTTTTATTCATAAATACCTTTTGGAAGTATAATGACAGCTGATGCTACCTTTTGAAGTATAATGACAGATAATGTCTTGTAGGATTGCAATAAATACATAATTATAAAAATAATGTCAGAACTTATTTTTGTGATTGTCTGTGACTTATTGTCCTTAGCCTAATTAGAACTACAACTTACTTTATTTGGATAAAATTATTTTTCTATATATATTACCAGGTCATTTTAGGAACATATACATTTCATATATTAATGAATTCTTCATGAATATTCATTAGTTAGAAAAAAAAAAGTTTTATTCATTAAATATTTTATTATCAAAATATGGACAATGTTGCGTCGCGCTAAATTTGTAATACTACGTCTTAAGAATGACTGCAGTATCCTATGTAGAAAGAGGAGTTTTCGGCAATTTCTAGGAACTTTAAATTTTGAAAATCCAACTAGAAATGACGAAGTTATGCAGGATTAATGATGCAGAAGGTTACTCCCTTCATCGTGGCTGAGGAGGCCGTTTTGGCGACATGTTAATGGCGGACCGCTTGCCCTTCTTGTAGCCCCGGCAATAAATCATGGCTTTTTATTAAAACAATCACAAAACAGTCAACAAAACACACAGGGGGGGGGGGAACAATGTCAAGGGTGACTTTTGTATTGGGCGAGTTGACTGTTCCAGACCTACCCTGACAATGGCATGGCTAGTGCCTATTCCTCCTAATAAAAAGTGTTGCAAACGAACTGTAAAGCATTGTCAATGCCTCACACCTAGCTTAAACTAATACAATAAAGTTTTATCGATATACTCACCACATTAACGGGTACAGGGAGCTGTTATTCTCTTAAAAAATCACACTTCAAATGAGCGATTTGATGGCTCATACACATGTGTTTACTTCCCTTTCTCCTGACAGCAGCCTCGCGAACAAATGCCGATTTTTCTAAATGTTTCTTCCAACTGATAAAAATATTTTTTTTTTTATTATTTATTATTTGCTGCAACTGCGCAGCAGGAAATTATATACTCCGCTGCAATTTGCAGCTGCAGCTGCAATAGCTGCAACATGCAGCTGCAGCTGCAATGGCTGCAACATGCAACTGCAGTAGCTGCAACTGCGCAGCAGGAAATTATATACTCCTCAGCATAGCCGTCATTAATGGTCATGATCTTTTTAGGATACTAACAGGTTGTACATTTTAGTTATTCAAAAGTATGTTTCCTATATTAAGCCATTTTGAGACTTGACAAATTCTCCATTTACAAAGGCAGCCAAGATACCCCGGTTAACAGTTGTTCCTATGGCATTGGATATTTTGCAAAATCATTCTGCTCTTATGCACCCTGGACAACCTGATCTAATCATCTTTTCAAAATGTTGAATTTCTGTCACATCTGCTATGCTTTTCACAGCAGCTCCAAAATGTGGCTTCTATATATGCTACACACAACCCCTGTAGAATAGCCAACGTTATTTATCATTTCCTTTTATTTATAAGTTTTGGTTAGACTCGTTGTTAATGCGATAAAGGGCTACCAAAACTTGAACTACAGGTTCCATAACTTAACACCAGATGGCGATTTTTTTGAGGTGGCAATTGACATGCCTCCTGCCATTTTAATTGTTGTTTGTACTTCATACTGACTTATTATTTTGGCATTACATGGACATAACATTGGAGATGTGAAGCAGGGAAGCCACTCAAGCATTTCAGTTGTTTTTTTTAACCTACAATTTTACAATCGTAAGGATATTAACAGAAACTACGAAATCTTCAGACGAAACTATATGCCCCGATGGAAAAAGCTAAATAAATACTACTTAGGATGATACCTTTAAGGTGCTGTATAATTAGCCAGAACCGACCTACATTGCATTAGAAGCGATGATTGACCTTGCAAAAGATGTTTTACCATTGACATTTCATGAACATTGTGGTAAATGCAACCTTGCAGAGCAACTGCTCTTCCAAAAAAAAACCACTTTTATGCATGATGCAACACAGTCAACATTTCACATCGGCTCAGTGTAGGCACAGCATCAACACTTATAGGTCATTGGTTCCATCATTGGCCTAAAATGGGCACTTGAGGAGAAAAACTATCACAGGGCACTGTCACTGAAGAAGATCAAGAACTTCTGCCTCAAAGTAGATGTCGTCATCACTTATTGTAACAAAAATTACATCTCTGAATAGATTACGTTATCGTGAAATATATATTTTTTGTTTTGGTTGCGTTTCAAGAAAAATTTGCTAAGTACAAGATAGCATGCAACATTGGCAACACATCGGCCCGATGTGGGCAACGTCAGACCAAAGCCGGCCCAACATTGGATGTTATCAGGGGTCTAGTCCTGGTGGTCAGTAGCTGTATTTCCTTAGTCCAACCATTCCAAATATTAGTTATACCACATTAAAATGGCAGTGCCTCTTACTTGGTACCTATGCTGGGGTTAGGGAAAAACAGCACCCATGATTTAAGGCTACAACATAATAAGTTTTATCAACTCATCATTATGGCTGCCACTAACAGCTGCTGGCAAAAACTGATAATTTAGATCTTAAAGTAGCATTTGGTTTAATAAGAGAGTAATTTGCAAACCTTTTGTATTGAATAAAATTCAGGTATTGCTTAAAAAGTGACTAGCAATTTGTATCAACTTCTTTTTACACACAAAAACAAACACCAATCAATCGTTAAGTTTATTTTATTGTTGCACCAGTAACATGCATACATAACCATTTTAAAACCTGCCAATAAATTCAGTAATAACAACTGTTTGTGTAAAACTATGTTGTCAGTTGCAGTGAACCAATTGCACAGCTAATTTAATGCTACAAAGTGCAAAACAAATTTAGTGACTACCTTTGTTGGATAATGGTGCAAGTATCAATCACAGACAAACTTTTTTCATGCACACAGATAATTATTCAGCAGTTGATAATTATACAGTGATTATAAATACTCCACTTGGTATCAGACAGTTTTCCTATTGAGGGATATAAACAGTTATCTCCCTCTTGAGTGGAAGTAGTGCTTTACTTGCATAATAAGAGCAGTTAAAACAAATTAGTAAATATGCCTCGAGTTAAACATCTTTGGCTGAAACTAATAGTTAACTTCTGACTATGGGGGATATAACTATTACTTTTGGTAAGGAGATTCATGAATAGTTCCTTACAGTGAAACTTATATAATAATAGGCCTACGTGAACTCAACCAAACCTGATTGGTGTCATAGATAAAATAATCAAGACTACCCGGTTCAAGAAAATCTTAAATTGACCAAAGAGTGTCAGTGAAAATAGTTAAAACTTCCACAAAATTCAATTACTACAATGACTAGCATTGATGCAGTCATCCGCTTCTGATACTCTCATTAAAAATTACTTTCTTCCAGCAAGTTGTGCTTTGGAACATGTGTTATTTGTTGTAAACTTCATAGCATACAAAAATATAATTATGTATGTCAATACTTTTGTCTAATTGCAAAAATTTTGGAAAAAGTGCAGAATAGCGGACCTAAATTTAAGACCATGTTTAGCGAGTCCTATTGCCAGGCCAATGACGTCAAATGCTTGAATTCAATATGTGACATCCCAAACAAACGGCGGCTTCAAGGCAAGAACGCAGCTTATTATTGTTTACATTTTGTTTTTCTCGGGGGCTGCTGCCCCCGAAACCCCTGCTACTCTATAAAAATGTTATTCTTATTGTGTACTAGCACGACATTTGGTCAAAAATAGTGACCATTTTCATATTTCATGGATGCCAAATATAGGCATAAATTTGGGTCCGCTATACTGCACTAAACCCAAACTTCCAGCTACCCGGCTGCCCAATCCGGCCCTGGCTAGGCACCCAACTTCTTGACATGTGCCGTTGTTAATTGCAACCACAAGACATTCTAATCTTATTCAATTGTTTTCAGTATGTTAATAAAGTGAATTCACATAACAGTACAACTATATTAACTTATCTGAATAACAAAAACTTGCATCTTAAAGCTGACATTGTATATTGTGCTAATATCATTCAAATGAGTTGCTGAAAGGCAATAGAAGTTATACATGCATGCATAATTTATTATTCTCATGAAACAACATGACCATAACATCTCACATCACAGTATCATGTTAAAACTTCAACCGACATGAACAAATAATCGTTAAATATGAATGTTTTGAGTAAAATATTTCCACTTGCCAGTCCAATCACCAGTCAGCCGCCTTTGTGTCAGCGTTGAGGTAATGTGTGATGATGTGGGTGGGTGATTAGGGCTTTACGTCCTGTATTTCTGCACCAGTTGGGCTGATTAGGACAGGCAGGAACCATGGCAATGAGATGAAGGATGAAACAGCCATCCAACTTAGGCTCAACCGGGAGTAATGTGTGATGAAGAATGCAGAATATAAATCATACTTCAATAAGTATTTTTGTTCGAAAATGTAATGACCAGTCATATGACCACTATAGTAAGCATTAATTAACACAAGGAAAGAACATGTGGACTTTCTTTTTTTGTTGTTGTTATTTTAAGGCAAATAACATTGTTTGGATTTCTATTAAAATTAAATTTTTTTATGGATAGAATTGTTGACATGGTACAAATCTGCATAGTACTAAGTACACTAGCATAATTCATAAGTTAAAAATTAACAGTTGTATTACTGCAAGTGAAACCAATAAACAGGGTCTGATAGTGGCACTTAGAAAAAAGCAGAGTAGATTAACTCTAAAGGTGGCCCTATATGAAATATTACGGCCTCAAAGGAGTAACTTCTACCCTTATAGAGATTAAAATGTAGCCTCTGTTGAGTAAATTTCGCTCAGATAGGTGATCTGTTCTAACCTTACTCCCTACTGAGGTACATCAGACTGATTTCAAAAGAAGGTCAAGCACTGCACACATTAAATTCAACACCGTGCCAAACAAAGTATTTCTCTAGAAATCATGAAATATGACGTTGCGTGGTGTTATTTAGTAAAGGGAGGTATGGCTTTTTATTAATGGATGATATAAACTGATTTTAACAGTCAAATTCCTTGCTCCCCCACCAGGATTGTTGCTCAATTCCAAAATCTTGCAGACCCTCAGGGCTATCGCCCTTTGCTGAGCGACCCCTTACAGTACTGAAATAAAGGTAGGAGAGGGTCTGCAGAGGATACTTGAGGTACATGCTACTCTCAATAAGGGTAGAAGTTTACTTAACTCCTTTGTTGGAATAATCTTTTGACAAAGGGTTAAATAGATCTTTTTCTGACAATGGGTACAAATGAAAGTCAGGAAAATGTTTCTGGATGTAAAAATAACATTCATGATCAAATGTGTTCCGTTATTCATATGCAGTATCTAATTGCGATATTCAATCTAAAGAACATAACAAATCATCAATCTGGAGTTGAGCACATTTGTTTGTAAATGTCAGAGACCATTTCATTGATAAGAAGAGGAGGCACAATTGTGTAGTGGTCATGCAGTTCTAATGTGGCATTCTTATTGAACCAACTCTTATAAATCAATCCTCTCCAATTAGCCATGACCACAAAATGTCGCTTCCACTCTGGGTTGACATAGTTTGGCATAAGTTCAACAAGAGCGGCATGTTTCGGAAGCATAAGCGTCAAACTCAAGGCAGCACCATGCATTCCAATCATAATGTCTGCTTGACTAGCCAGTTTCAATTGGTCTCTCATGGGCAGGGCATCAGTCTGTGCACCGACAATTTTCCATGTTGTATACGTCTTCCGCAACGACATTAAGACCTCGTCTTCATTTTTAATTTTTCGGTGCACGTCTCCGGACGGATTCCTTGGATGAGCAATGTAAGGCCTCCTCCAGACGAATAAGATGTTGAGTTTGGAGCAGTCCAATTCTCGGTCATAAGGCACATCATAACTGGACAAGAAGAACTCTCTAAATTCTTCTGATAATGGTAAAATTTTAATGGATGCCTCACTCATTCCAACAAACAGAGGACTATTATAACCCATGTACCCGAGGATAAGTTTCTTAAATTTAGTTCGCGTTGCTATTCTTCCAGCTCTTTCGACAGAATTGAAAAGCGTTGCCCATACAGGATCTAAAGAACCCCAGGGATGCCCATCCATCAGGAGTATATTTGTTTTAGCTTGAGTTAAGTTGAAGACAGTCATCGTTAGAAAAGCATTGTAAAAGTCAGTCATAGTATGATACAGATTGACATATTCATATCGTGTTATTGCCATAAATACTTCTTCACGAGTTTCATCTACAGAAGAAGGCGGAGTGATGGAGTAGGACTTCATGACATCGTTCAAGTGATTTCTCCCATTGAATCTGTAAGCTGGAATTGACTTGCATTCCTGTCGAATGTAACCAATATTATACTTAAAGAATTCGGCATCTTCTCTTTGATTAATTAACTTCCCAAAATCTTCTCCACCTTTCTTGCCGACCAGGAGCATATTGTCCAATGTAACATCAGTGAGAAATGCTACTTCGTCTCCGTAGCCTTTGAACTTTCCACCACACTGATCTTTCGTCTTTGCCAACCATCTGGTGAAAAGCCAGTTAGGATTTTTTGGATCATGAAAAAGTGTCATGAAGGATTTTCGTGAGAACTTTTGTTGGCTAAGCTTAGCGACAGTTGCATTTTGGTTAAGAAGAGTGATATTGCTGGTTGGAAATACAACTTCACTTGGCGGTTCAAAAATATCAGATTCCTTTGGAACAGCGACTTCATGATAGATGAATTTTTCAGGAGCTTTACGATCATCAAGAATTTGTAAGAGAGGATATAAACACACCAAGATGGTCCCAATTGTAATGAACGAGAATAAGGTCCTTTTTTTTACACAGCGAGCCATGTTGATGAAATACATAAACCATACTCCGGAGGCCGCAAATCATGATTCACTGAACAACTGATGGAAGCATATTGAATCTGAAACAAAACATTAAAAATCTGAATTAATATCAAAACATTTAAAACAACATTCTGGCTTGCAACCTGTGTAATAAAATGAATCCTTTCATTGATAACTCCCCAGTAACGTTTGTTTGTGTACTATAAACACATGATCATATTAAAATAGGCATTTACCTGTTGATTTAAGTTCTACTGTGGCTTGGCAGCTAATAACAAGTATATTAATTTGATACAATCTGATAATTTTCCTGACACAGCTGATGATTGCAGCAAAACTAACCACAAGGCCACTAAAATAGACAGGACAAACAAAGCTGTACTATCAGCAACAAAACATTTGGTTCAATAAAGGATTTATAACACTACACAGGATGGTTGTGACATATGGCCATTGTTATTACATTAACACCACAGTGCACCTGCCTTGATCATTCAGATAATATGCAGACATTATACCAGCATTAGCCAAACATCATTTTGCACATTGGCAAAGTGCTGGCCCACATAAGCAGCCAACGTTGGTATTAAGTTGGCCACATAGCACACACTTCTAGGCAAAAAAACATGAGGCAAGCCAATGTATATCAGTATGTTAACGGCGCTAAGTCACATAATTGCAAGATATTGTGCCCATTCAAACAGAAAAAATGATAAGATAGGTGCCTATTCAAACAGAAAAAGTAATAGAAAAATGGGTTTTTTGGCCTCATTCAACAACCGGGTTCAATGTGACTGGCTGGTGTAGTGGTTAGTAGGACTGTTAGCTTAGGTTGGGTAGGTAGGTAGGTAGGGCAATCATGAATGAAGGCTGTTCTCTGAGTTATTTGCTTTAGTTCATGATTAGTTGTAACAAAGTTACACAGCTTAATTGCTCTGAGCTACCATGGGATGGGAATGTTGCAGATCTAAGTAGAATCACACATGATCATCAGCTCACAGTTAGCTCACAGAAGACTCACACTCTGACCTCAACTCTGTGAGCTCACTGTGTGGTTACACGTTTAGCTGACAGTGTGATCTCACAATGTGACCTCTCCGTCAGTTTCCTGGGTGCTCACTGTGAGCTCAAATTCTTCTCTGGGTTTCTTGTGTGCCCATAAAATCCTAACTAGTAGATCTGCCTTCTGTCCAAGCCAACATAAACTGAACTGTTGAGTCAGACTAAAACCCATTTTTGTCATATTTGCTATTCGGCTAATAATAGCATTCTCCTAGAATGTTAAATATCAATATATAATTGACTGATTTCATAAGAAAACAGTATATCAAGGCAGTATGAAAGCCCTTTTTGCAATAGTTTCATGCATTCTGTTGCCGAAAGAGAGTTTTTGATTCGAGCACATACTGATACACATTGGCTTGCCTCTTTTTTTCTTGTTTCTTTTTTTCTTTTTTGCCCAGGAGTGCACATGTTCCACCAACACACCAATGTTGGGGCCAACCATACCAACATTGGCCGACTCCTTGCTAACGTGCAAAATAATGTTTCAACTTTGGCTGCCAACCTTGGCCCAATGTTGACCCAATGTCTGCATATTGTCAGGGTATACACAAAGATATGACAAATAAAAAAGTATTCTGCAAACCATTTTCAATCCAGTACACTGAAAATCATTCTGAGTAGCATGTGGTCATTCAATTTCAGATCAACCAAATTTCAGAAAGTTTCTCATCCTCTTGAATTTATTTCATACTTCACACACTCAACCCATTCAAACCTCGCCAAATGAGATGAATCTATGTAAATATTTCAAATGGTTGTCAATTCATATTGTTTAGGTTTATCAAGAATGATAAGCCAAATGATAAAATATCCCTACATTTATAAATATGATTAGTGATTCAGCAGAAAATTCCAAAATTTTGGGAATTTATTGAACTAAGGTCACTATTTTCCATGTTTGCTGCAGATCCTTAGAATGGCTGATATTCAATATTCATCATGATCTGGATCATTTAAATAGATTAACATTTTCTAAAATGAGTCTGATATTCTGTATTCTGTATTGATTGCCAGAAATGTCAGACATGTGCTATGTTGATGGTGTTTTCAGTCTGTCATGGCATATGTATCATTCATCAATTATATGGCTGAGTCAATTATTTTATTTTCTATATAGCTAAAAACTTTGTTTTTGATCAGTTTATCTTGGATACTATGAATACAAGACTTACGCATCACAACATTGTTGAATTAATTTTTGTCTTGGACAACGCATGCCATTAGCCTTTATCATTGTCATCAGCCATATAAACAATCCATACTACTCAGTAAACTGACAGTGTCTATATAATTACATACCCCCCCCCCCCCTAAATGCTGGTCAACATATCTGAAAAGTTTACTATATAATGCTATAAAAAGCCTGGTCAGAAAGATTTTCAGTGCAAATTGTTTTGATTCTTATATATCTAACCATACCTCAATAAAAATCAATTTCCAATTTTCCTTGTATTTATTTTTCCACTTATGTTTGTATTCATACCTCAATAAAAAAATATTCCTAAGTTTTTTATAATGGAATTATTCAAACACTTCTACAGCTAAACCTCGCCATTAGCACCACCCTCGGATCAGATTTATGCATTGGAGAATGTCTAATGCCTAATGGCTCAATGCTACTGGGTCCGAAGCTTATTCAGCTTATATGACCAGCTGCCAGAGGCAGACATAATGATGAGATGTTAAAGCTTGGAGTCCACACCATGTTTCACATTTACCCCATGGGTGGGGTCTATAACTCGCCTCAGCATAGACACCAAGTACAAGGCACCTCAAAGCTAACTCTCATGTGATCGACATCCAACTGGGATGTAGCTCATGATCCTGGGATCCAACCTGGGACTTCCAGCAGAGGTAGCCTTTAGCATTTAGTTATTTTATTTATTTAGATATATTTTAAATCAAAAGGTGGCTCAACTGATTAGAACGAGCCTTTAATCACTGAGGCCCTTTGTTGAAATTCATGAACAGTAAAACATTATGAGGAGTATATTTGAAAACATTGGGCATATCTATATTATGTAAATATTGTATGATATCATTTTGAATCATTGACTCCAATATCCTTATCTCAGTCATCATTACATCTGCCTTGGAGGTTCTACCCAGATAACATCGATAGCGCCCGACAATGGATCAACATTCAGTCATCGTCCAGCCAACAAAAAATCTGATCTCTTCTATACCCTAAGTGAGAGAATATCATTTCATCAAGCACATCCAAGATGACATGCTACAATGGCTAGATGTTGTCCCGACTGACCAATGATGGTCAACATTGGAATGATGTAGACCCGATTTGGCCGTTGGGATGTAAGTATCAATACATTGTGAGCATGTCTACCAATTTAGCCTATATTTTACATCATAGGTAAGGGGGCTTCTACCACTGGGTCCCTGGTTCAGTTCCCGGCCGAGCCTATGTTGGATGGCTGTTTCATCCTTCGTCTCATTGCCATGGTCCCTGCCTGTCCTAATTAGCCCATCAGGTGCAGAAATACAGGACGTAAAGCCCTAATCCACCACCACCACATCATAGGTAAGGGAGTATTCCACATTGCGCACTGTGAGCATAAGAGCTCACACCAGTACCATCACTGTGGTTGCCTGATCTGCTAACAGCCATCTATAGCTGTGCAGCCCAGTATGACCTGACCTCAATTTGCATGATGAGGCAAGTTTCTACTCTAATTAGCAGTACCAGGATGACTCACTGCTTTACCACCTTACCTCCAAAATATTTGGTTAAGTCACCACCTGGGTTGTCTCCTCTATACTAAAGTCCGCGACTGTCTCAAGCCGATCCAGCGGCCAATCAGAGGCCATCTCCTGGGCACCTTAGCGTTGCTAGGTTTCATGGAGTGCACTGCCTTCTTCATCTCTTCCATGCCAAAATGGTTCGAACCTCATAATTAAAACAACTTCAACATTGTGTCCAGATTATGGCTATTATGCTATGAATAATGTATGCGCTGAACTGAAATTTGTTTGTGCCTTTCCAATTATTGATTAGAGCAAGGCACTGATTGGAAAAGCAAGAAAATCAGGGACATAGTAAGATCCTGACAACCTCCAGAAAGATATTTTGTCGATACCGCCCTATGGTGGATTTTCACTTGGCTGTGATTGGCTGAAGCAAAGTGCATCCTAGCAGCAGTATTTTTAGTGTATTTTAATGTATATTTGACACTTCATCATTTAGTTGATGTTTTTTTTTTCTGAGAAAGTTATGTTTATGGAATCAGTTAGTTATAACCTACTCTGTCTGAAAAGCAAAATGAGTAATAAGAGGAGAGGAAAGACTTATGTCTTGCTGAATTCAGGGCTGTTCAGTGAAAAGACTCTATTTTTGGTGTACATTATCATTGACTGATACCGAGCCAAAGTCAAACCAGATTCAGATTCAGATACATTATTTTAAAATGTACATAAAAAATGAGCATTAAAAAACCAAAAACATTTCATTAAGGCATGAGACCCCACTAAGAAAACTTGAGTTTTCGCTACCGTGGGCCGCCTAGAGAGATTCTATTGCGTTACATAAGGAAAGTGTAAAAAAACTGCTCCCATCAGTGGTGGTTTTGAAAATTACTAACTTCCGATATTGCTTGTTAACTGGGGTGATTTTGGGTGATGACTGCCAACATTGGAATAACATTGACCAGATCTGGCTTGCTTTCTTGTGTATCTGGTTATAAAATATTTATAGCTTCGCCACGCTGATTGGAGGCTTATTTACTGGGACCCTTGATAGTGAAGTCCAAGCTTATTTGTCACATTCGTTGAACGGATGTTCGCCTGACGTCAGACGCATCTCATTAGAACGACAAAAGTGGATTTTCACGGAAGGTTCTGTCTTTTCACCAGGTGGCTATGACAGAATACTGCAATTCCATTGGCTGAAAATGTTCCCACCCTTGACTCTTTGAAGCAAAGTGCATCCTAGCAGCAGTATCTTAAGTGCATTTCAATGTATATTTGACATCTTATCATCAAGTTGATTTCTTTTATTTCCAAGAATTTATTTATTTATTTATGGAATCAGTCAGGTATGTACGGAAGCCATTTTAGGACATGAGAAAAAAAATATTAAATTGTATAAACGATGTAGTATATTGTATATACGAAATACTAAATCGTATATACGAAATACTAAATTGTATATATGTAACACTAAATCGAATAAACGAAATACTAAATCATATATACGAAATACTAAATTGAATATAGGATATACTAAATTTAAAATACGATATACTAAATTGACTATATGATATACTAAATTCAAGATATTATTCAAATGTAGTATGGTGCAATTAAAGTCAGCATCACATAGTAAACCCAACTACAAGAAATACTACTAAGAAGGGAAGGGAAGACTGGGGCCTGATAGAAAGAGCTGGGTATACGGACCTGCCGTTGTCACAGATCATACTGTATCTAGAATATTCTAACTTTGTTGATTAGATAGCCCTGGACCTGGCTCATAATCATGGTTATATATTATACACTTGGCAAAGATTAAGTGGAGTTGTCAGACTTGGGCCAAGTGCAGACCTCTTGATTTGGCAATTCAAAGATGGACCGTGCCCCTCCCCCACCAAAGAGGTCGATAAAAATACATATTTATATCGTAAACAAAACTACTGTAACCATTGGCCCCCTCTAAAGGTTCAGAGATGTCACTTATCAAAATTTAAGAGACATTAAGTTGTACATGTCACAAGATACGTAAAATTCAGTGTTAATGAAGCTAACATTAAAGATCAAGCCACGACTATAACTAAAGGGGAAAACAAGCTCCGAGGCCCCCTCAGAGTCAAATAAAAAATGTTTGCTCTATTTTTCTTTAATTTGAACATTGAGCAAACAGTTTAGAGCTGGGGGACTCCTCCAAGATGATCTCGTCATCGCTGCCCCTCCCCCCCCCCCCCCCGCTTTACATTATAATTATATAAACAATATGTAAAATTATGAACAGATTATGTTCATATGAATAGGGCCTCGTGAATCCACACACTCAATGAAATACACGATTTGCTCAAATTTAATAAAACTCAAATTCAATAAGAAACAGTCATTATTTGAGGGATTAAGAAACAAATAATAGGCCGCATGAGCGGCCCCATAGGGGCCGCCCGTAGGGCTTTTATGTTTAGAGATTGGCCAAAAACTAAATCTACTGACGTACAATTCTCAAATGACCGGATCGGAACTATGTTGTCCTAATTAATCTGCGCGGCCATGATGCGCAAATCCTATAATGACCTACTTACGCAAAAATGGTCTTAACTTAAGATATACCAACAAATTTGAAGAAACTCACGTTAAAACATGGTTTGTGTGATTCAAGACTGGAAAAGCAGTAGAACTATGGTTTGAATGTTCCATGTGAGCGATGTCCTTTACCGTGATTTTCCACGAAACTAGCCAACCAAATGAACGTTAGAAATCAATACGCACCTAACTTGTATTAATGACGTCACAATGCCTTTGACGTTGTGTATTGAGATGGTCCCATGGCGAGCTGGCTCACAAACGATGTTGCGTCACAGCGTCATGCCTTACAATAGTAGGGGCCATCTCAAAAGTGCAAGTCCACCAATTTGGCCAGATTTTACCAGCAAAAAAATTGTCTGATGATTGTCCACCTATTTAAGAAGCTCATTGGCCAATGTCCTGAGTGAGAAGGGCCTTGCAGATTTGAATAAAATTTGATAGGCTAAAATGTCAATGATTGACAGATTTTGTTACTTTATTTTGTGACAATAGTCTACAATGTAACCAAAAAGTACAAACAATACACATTGTAACAAAAAATAATCACCCAGACATAAACAATGTCTGCACAATTTTTGGAGGAAATGCACTTGACTTGACCTATCACCATTTCTTATAATTATTAATAATCAGAGATTTACCTGAAATGTATCAGTTCAGTCAAAAAGTGGGAACTTGCAGAACCCCACTTCTAAAAATGATAGAAAGATGCAGTTTTCTGCTAACACTGACACTGTAGCTTTGAAATCACGTTTTGTGTATATATAACTTTGCATCTTCTTTTTGTTCCTATGTCCAATTCTACTGAACCTGAAGCTTACTCAGTTTATATGGCCAGCTGTCAGAGGCAGACATAATGATGAGATGATAAGACTTGAGAGTCCACTATATATTTTATGCTAAGTCTTTCCAACACAGATTCAGTTTTTCAATTAAGTAGATCTACGTGATATTATATCCACATATGTTTGAAAAATTGAAAATAGCATCAAAGTGTAATTTAAGTAAATCGCAACTCCTGTGGCCTCTTATGCACATTGCATTATCATATTAAACTAAATCAAGTATTAGGCCATGTGTAGCAGGCTGGTCTAGTGCATACTGATCAATCAATGTACAACTATTCAAAAATTTAATTTTAATAAAACGTAAGGGAATTGAGAGAGGAAACATCGAATATGGCACATGTATGATTTTCTGATCTCAATAATGCACAATGCAACAAACTTGAACAAAGCAGGGGTTTAGTGCAGTATAGCGGACCAAAATGATTGACCATATTTGGCATTCATGAAACATGACTATTTTAGCCAAATTTTGTTGCATTATGTACAGCAACCCCCAAGCATTATAAGCGAATTAACTATCATTACCTTGCGTTCTTGCCTCACCGCCGCCGTTAGTTTGTGACGTCACTCATTGAATTAATTACGTCATAGGCCTGGCAACGAGACTGCTAAATATCCATGGTCAATAATAATAATTTGGGTCCGAGTGAGTTGAGATACTGAATTTCAGAATTATGGACACATCTCATTGGCCCTAATGCATTTCAATGAGCTGTGTTACCATGGCGCAACAGTCTTGTCCAGCTTAGTGACATCTAAAAATAGCTAATATTCCTATGCAAATGAAGGCTATTTTTAGCCTCATGGCTACATGTGAATGAAGTAATATGTACATAGCTGTCAATGCCAGGAGTGAGCGAAGCTATACAATATGTATATGACCAGAGACTTCATGACAACTTAAATGAGTCCCTATTCTATTTTAAGACTGTTATTTTCTTCTTTACCACCTCAAGACTAATTTTATTTGACAAAATGGTCAGGGTAGGCCTACAGGTTGATTTTTGCCAGGCCGTTAAGTGAGTAATTTTAAATAATGATTTGAGAGGCACAATAAGTCAGACCTGCTCAGCAATTGTAATGCGTACCTTCAGCCACCAGGGGGAATGCCAGTCAAAACGGCTACCCACGAAAACGGCTACAGCCCAAAACGGCTACAAAATTTAATGACATCCCCAAAACGGCTACACACCATGTGGACGTTTTGGTTATGTCCCGAAAATTGGTGTAGACGTTTTGGTTATCGTCGTGTAGCGGTTTTCACTGTCGACGTTATGGTTGTAGATGTTTTGGCTGTAGCCAATTTTGCGAGTAGCCGTTTCGTCCGCCTTCCGCCAGGGGCGCTGCGATCGCTTACACTTGCCCCCTGGTGTGAAAAAGCGTCATCGCCAAACAATGGCGTGGCTAGCGCGAACGTCATCCTTTCAAGGTTATTCGTCAAATTTTTCTGGGCTCCCCATTAACAAAGATATCCTTTCTATGTACCGTTAGAATTTTTACAGTCAGGTGAACAAGTTTTTTCTAAGTTTGAAGCTGGATGTGTACTCGTTACGAAATTATGGACAGCATTACTTTTAAACTGACGACGTTGTTATGACGTGATGACGTAGTCTCGTTCTGGACCATTGGTCGAAAGAGCGATATTAAGTTGATCTTCCATAGGATTACATGTATTTTGATAATTTTTGGGACACTTCCGGTTCGGCATGACCAATGTGTAGCCTCTTTTTGGGACCTCTCTCTACGGGAAGTAAGCTGCGCTCGCCGCCTGCAGCGGCGGAGCTTCGCTCATAATATTCGTATGATATTATCAAATTTTCTGGGCTCCCCATTAACAAAGATATCCTTTCTATGTACCGTTAGAATTTTTACAGTCAGGTAAGCAAGTTTTTTCTAAGTTTGAAGCTGGATGTGTACTCGTTACGAAATTATGGACAGCATTACTTTTAAACTGACGACGTTGTTATGACGTGATGACGTAGTCTCGTTCTGGACCATTGGTCGAAAGAGCGATATTAAGTTGATCTTCCATAGGATTACATGTATTTTGATAATTTTTGGGACACTTCCGGTTCGGCATGACCAATGTGTAGCCTCTTTTTGGGACCTCTCTCTACGGGAAGTAAGCTGCGCTCGCCGCCTGCAGCGGCGGAGCTTCGCTCATAATATTCGTATGATATTATCAAATTTTCTGGGCTCCCCATTAACAAAGATATCCTTTCTAGGTACCGTTAGAATTTTTACAGTCAGGTAAGCAAGTTTTTTCTAAGTTTGAAGCTGGATGTGTACTCGTTACGAAATTATGGACAGCATTACTTTTAAACTGACGACGTTGTTATGACGTGATGACGTAGTCTCGTTCTGGACCATTGGTCGAAAGAGCGATATTAAGTTGATCTTCCATAGGATTACATGTATTTTGATAATTTTTGGGACACTTCCGGTTCGGCATGACCAATGTGTAGCCTCTTTTTGGGACCTCTCTCTACGGGAAGTGAGCTGTGCTCGCCGCCTGCAGCGGCAGAGCTTCGCTCATAATATTCGTATGATATTATTATATAGTGGGCATATATCATTTGAATAAGACTGTACAAACTAATTAAATACACAGACAATCAAACAATGCATGCATAACTTTGTTGACGATAACTTACGGTAGGCCTACATGTTGAGTAAAATCACGTATATGCCATTTGTTGTCGATTGTTGGACTTTTTTTTGCAACAAAGATTAGTATACAATACAGTAAAAAAAAAAAAAAAAAGGTCATTAGTTTAAAAGGATGAAATATATAGGCCTAGGCCTATATATATATATGAAAAACACATAGATTTAAAATCTAATATATAGGCCTAGGCCTATATATATATATGAAAAACACATAGATTTAAAATCTAATAACGCATTGGTGAAACATAAAAATTGGACTGAACTAATTGCAGTTCCTGTATTGAGATATTTGCGTAAACCCTGTAAGCTATAAATAGCATTGTTATTAAAGGTCTCATTCATGGAGTAATTTTGGTGAAATAAAAAACTTGACCAAAATTGGACTTAGTGCTTTTTATTCACTGTTACCCACTTACCATCTAAAACAGTGAGTTTATGACATTTAATACACATATCTACAAACTAAAAATATATTGGTCTAGCGAAGTTTAGCTTATATTACTAGCAGACCCGCGGCCCAAGGCAACTGTCATGATGAGATGATAAGACTTGGAGTTGAAACCTTATGTATTTACCCCATGGGTGGGATCTTTTACTTGCCTCGGCATAGACACTGAGTACAAGGCACCCATGAAAATGCTACCTGATATCAAACTGAGATGTAGCTCATGAAGAGTGAATGGGCCAGGGATTAAACCCAGGACCCTGAGAGGAGCCAGTCATTGTACTAGATAGATAGATAGATATGCAAAGTGCAGTCCTCAAAAGCCATTTATTTCCTATCGAGGTTAATTGATGAGATGTGATAGAGGAGGAGTCCACCCATGTTACACATTTACCCCATGGGTGGGATATTTTACTTGCCTCAGTAGAGACACTGAGTGCAAGGGACCGCCAATTTAATGTCTAATCCGAACGACATCCAGCTGGGATGATGCTCATGAAGGGTGCCCACTGCCCAGGCCAGAGATAGAACCTGGGTCCTTCAGAGGAGCAGGCGAGCGTCTTACCACTAGACCACCCAGCTGCTTTTTTGTTAAGACCTTACAGGAACCAGAAATAATTTCAGCAAGCTAACGATGGATAAGGCAATTCACATGCATTTTGACCTTGGGGTGTACTGTGTTCTTAATGTGTAGGTGGACTTTTTTCTTTGTTATTACAATGTGGTCTTAAATTGAAGTATTTACTATATAATGGTGGTCTTATTATAGGGTGGTCTTAATTTTGATTAATTTAAAACTAAATTACGAATTATAAAAACCACGTTATTAATTTTTTAAACCACATTAGGTATTCATTTTAAAACCACAGTATTAATTGTACGCCATCTTTCCTTTTTGAAAGGCAAATACATTGTTTGCTGGTTAAAAATCAATCAGTGTCAAATGTGTGAAATTGCAGTTGTAAAACAGAGCTTCTGAGGCTTGAAAATCGAATATGCCACAATTTGCAAGCAATTTCACTCATACATAATTCAAAGCTATTTATAAGCAAATCTATATATTTAATTTTGTGAAAAATCATGTCTGTGTATATTTGTAGTCATGCACACCATACCATATTATCCAAATTTTTGTATCAGAGTCTCAATCAATAACATATACTATAATCAGCAGAACTCATAGAGATAGAGATACTTACTAAGATTGGTTTTACTAATAATCTTCTGAGGTTTGTGTAAATTAGCCATTTAGGCTATGGCCAGATCACTGAGCTTCACATCCTTGAAAATGACTTAAATAACGCCTTGAATGAAATGGAGCAACTTTGAAATGAGGACCGCATGTCAAAAGTGCCTGATCGTAACACTTCCCCCCTCCAACATAAATCATTATTACAAATACATTGGACAATGAGGTCATTCTGCATATATATATATATATATATATATATATATATATATATATATATATATATATATATTTATAGGGGGGGGGGGGTTACGACGTTATGGTGTACTGCCTCGTATTAAGTTGCCATGGCACATTATCTTTATTATGTACAGTTATTACTGTGAACCTATATCCTTGCATGTATCTTTATTGCAATTTCTTTCTTTTTTTAAAGGGTTATGAGTGTTTACAAACTCACAATCAGTTCAGAACAAATACAAAAAAGGCGAAAAGCTTAACTCACTTTAATATTGATCAGTGTACCAATTGCCTCAACCTGCAGTGGAATCAGTAACCCTGATACGGATTTTAAAGTTCAATTTGGTAGTGCAAATCCATTCCGATTTCAGATAGAAATTAAAATATTCCAAAATGTTAAAAGTATCCTGTTTCGTTAGAATAAGATCAATTGTTTCCAAAACTGAGTCATTCTCTGTGCATTTCCTACCATACAAATACCGGATTTACCTAAATAAAAAAAAGTTTATAATTTGGCATGTGTCCTATCATACATGCAGCCATTGATCTATTTAAACCTTTAATATACTATACAATTATACAATGGTTACATGTGAGACATGAAAATATATGTACACCCGAAAATGTCAATGTACAACAAGGGCGATAGGCCGAGTTGGACATCAAATTCGAAGGTGTACATATCTCATGTCTCACAATGTAATCATTGTGTAATTGTTTTGTACCACTGAACCCCAAAATTTTTATTGTCAATGTGTTATTTTTCATTTTTCATTGATTACCACTGAATGCAAAAAAGCGCTTCGTCTACAATTCGTCTAATTTATTAATATTTACAGGTCAAAATCTAGTGAGGGTTGACTTATTGATATTAGGGATGTTTAATTAGTTTAATTGGGTTCCATTTTACTAACTGAGTATAAGAAATATAATTGTCCTCATATGTATAGGCCTTCATTGCTTAATAAAATTTACTTAGTAAGTCAAATCGCTAGACGCTGCTTCAGTCAACGCCCACTCACTTGTTGCCTGCTAATCACACAATTGCTAATAACTGTTGTACATGAGGATTTGTACAACGGCATACCTGAGGATTTGTGCAACGGCGTACATAATGCTAAATTTTACTAGTGGGTGGTACAAATATAAATGTTACAATGCAAGATAAAGATATAGGTCTATAAATGAAATTTGTAAAAAGTAATTTACCAAGTTGTAATTATTACGGGAACCCCATCTTAATTCATACAATCCCAGTCTTACGACCACCCCACAATTACGTCCTTCAAGTTTATATCGATGTCAAACTCAGAAAATGTATTAATTATACAATTTAATGGTCAAATTGACAGGTAAAAAAGAAAAATATATAGGGTAATATATTACAAATACCTTCCTAGTGAGAACATTCTTATCGAATCAAGTTGGTTTGTTGTTAACAGTGGGTAACACTACATGTGTCACAAAGACATTAAGCATATCACAAAGTACACACATGATATTGTTTACATACCCTAGATCCTTTAACTCATTTCTTATGATACACTTTCTCTGTTGTCGAAACTTTCTTACATATCTGGTGTTTCTATTTTGTCAATACAGATTAAAATTCACAACATACAACATATAACAATTGTGGAAGTCCAACATTAGTTAGGTGGGATGAAGAATATTTTATGCCTCCGCCAAGAACATTTTTCAGAATCCCACAAAACTCTATGTCAGATGACACGCAATCCGCCGGCTGTCATCATTGCTTATATTATACTGAAGCCATCCAACATACATTACAGCCATCCAATATACTCAGCCATCCAATATACTCAGCAGCACATATACTCTGCAGCCATCCAACATTCACCCATGCTGGATAACAATGAAACATTCTGATTGGCTCACAGCAGCTGAGTGGAGAAAATATATGAGGAGAAAAATAAACTGGCTTATGAATATTATAATGAAGTGGTATTTACAGGTCAAAATCTAGTGAGGGTTGACTTACTGATATTAGGGATGTTTAATTAGTTTAATTGGGTTCCATTTTACTAACTAAGTATAATAAATATAAATTTCCACATATTTATAGGCTTAAATGCAGTGTTATGCCTATATAGCTGCGATATTTAACCCTTAAATGCGTGTTAACAGCATGCACATAAACGTAAATATTGTACATGACAGCATTATTATCATTATGTAGGCCTACACTAGAACATGTTTAATCGACACAGCTAATCGTATAACTAAATCACTTACTTTAACAGACTGCTCTTCTGTTGCAACGTATACCTGTGCATCGATCGACCATGCTGGATTTGACTTGACAGGTGGATTTTGTAGCACAAGGAAACGCTCACCTGTATGCTGGGCTAGCACATATGAGTCACTTTCAAGGCAATGTGTCGATTACAGCTGTGTATTTCAGCACACAGAAAGAAGTTAAACCATGTAAATTGTTTAAATGTGGTCTACTTCATACACCACGGTCATGCTCCATCAAAATAGCATGGGCATACCTGCCTGTTTTGGTCCACAGATTCTGACCCCCCCCCCCCCCCGTCCAGCCATATTTAGATGAGGGGGCGGGATGGGGGGGGGGGTTGGGGGGTTACTGTCCATATATATAAAGGAATTCACCTTATATGAGTTGGGTCACTGCACAAAATTACATTCAACACATTGATTGCGCATTGATTTTATACAATCTGTGCATGTATTTAAAGAAATTTATGGTTGAAAACAAATAAGATTCGGATTGAGCGGCGAAGATGTAGATCTACTAATATTTACACTGATGCTTTATCATGTCATCCCTCCATATAAGCTCGTTATAAAGTCTATCATTTTATCTGCCCAACGAGAAGATTTTTTTTTGGGCTGTCATCGAGTTGAGTACACAGTAAACTGTGACATCGCACTCCATTCCTACTGGCTTTGCTTGGGTGGGCATGATGTCACACCTTCTGCTGAGCATCACAGTTTACAGAATCAAGTGGTTTTAAAATGAATAATGTGGTTTAAAAAATTTATAAACGTGGTTTTAAAAATGTGTAATTTGGTTTTAAATTAATCACAATTAAGACCACCCTATAATAAGAATTTAAGACCACATTAGGATTACAAAAAAGTCCACCTCGACATTAAGAACACACTTAAATAGACCCCACACATCGGTAATATTAGCCAATGCTAAAGAAAGCACTCCACTTTCTACAATGAGGGATATATATACAGGAGGCAAATTCGGCCACGCCTTGGGCCCCGCCAAGTGCTAACACCAGCCTTGGTTTTGTTTCATTAGGAAACGAGGAATGAAATTTACTCAAACACAGGAGAAAACTGACATAATGCTCTTAGAATCAAGAGAAAATTGTGTAATTCCACGTAATTATTACAACGATAATAACACGAGGTTGTGCTACTGCATATATATACTGCAGAGCATCAAAAATATACGTGTCATAAAAAAATAAAATACAAGGATAAAAATAAAAATATACATATATATAATGATAAAGTAAAATAAAAGAACAAGGCACCATCAGGTCAATTAGCAGGAATCAATGCACCATAGAAGATTAATACTGAATACAAATAAGCAGCAAGAGTGGGTACAATGTATTTATATATGTACAGATTTTATATCCAGTTATATTGTTATATATGTAATTATATTGCATCTTAACTTTCACATTGATAAATTTCAATTGTAGATGAACTCAACATCATGTGTAAAACTTCTGACATAATCCCACTTTTGTTTCATTAGCATGTAAATTTTAGATATATCGTATAACATTAATGACTTGTAAAAAATTTCCACAATAGTTTTATTGTAAGGCATAAAATCATAACAATGTACACTGAAATCTTTATGACTAAAAATATAGATAAATGTTTTTTTTTTTAACTTCTGGCATAATCCCACCTTTGTTTCATTATGACTAAAAATATAGATAAATGTTTCTGGAATGGTTGACTATCATTATGGCGAAAGAAACACAAAGGATATTGACTAAAGGGGCGTTCACACTATCACGGAACGTCCGCCAAAATTTTACCCTCTCCACTGTAAGGTTCCCCAATAAAGACAAAGTGTTAATATTCCAGTTTCAAAGTTTTATTTTGCCCTGCTCCGCCGCACAGCCTGTCTAACGTCTGCTTCTTCAGCTACTGACGCGGTCTGGGTGTATTCCCGCCAAGACCCCGTGGTCAAGTGGTCCGGGTCACCCAGTGCGCATCAAGTCGGTCACTGACCTAGTAAGGTCAGTGACCTGGGGTCATCACATTACTCCCTTCTTACTGGGAATATGCCCCCATATTCAAACTAATACATGGAGTAGGCTGTACGACGACGATCAGGACGACATAAATAAACGAGATTCATTCATACAATTCACAAAAATCATAAATGACAATCGCCCACGACGTGACACTAGAGAGCTGTCACGCTCGCCCCCAGGCCTGGTTATTCCACCGGACTGGACCGCTATCCTCATGGTTGTCTCTTGGCACTGCTGCAAACATAACATACAACACACAGAAACATACAATACACACAGAGTCTATTATCCATGTCCATCTTTCGCCTTGGACAAGGGCCAGTACTGCTTTCTGGATCTGCAAGGTCTTTTTGCGCGGGAAAACCAGCGGCTCGTAATTTCGAGTGATGACATTGTTATAATTAGCCATTATCCATAATTTTCCAGGCATTAAGGTTTCTAATTGGCCATTATAAAAGTTATAATTTCTCCCGTTGCTGCATTACCTCCTGGCTCCCCCCGTGGTGTGTGGTCCGCCTCTGCGTGATGTGTTGATGTCCAGCGTTCAAGTCCAGTCCGTATCCAGGTGCCATTTCGTGGGGGGCGTATTCCGGGTTGTCATCGTGTGGTCATCATGCAAGACCTTGCGTTCAAGGCCTTGCAGAAGAAGATCCAGCCGCCCTAGCCTCTTCCATCCAGCGATTGCGATCAGCTGTCAATCGCTTGACCTCCTGGTATAGGAGGTCAGATTGCCGGGCCATGGCTTCGCGTTGTTCTATCTCTGCGCGAAGCTTGGCCCTTAACTCCTCGTTCTCGCGTCCAGACGCGGCCGTCTGCGACCTTGCCCTATGGACTTCCAGGACAATGTCCTGATACTGGGCCCTGGACACCATATCTTCTGCTCCTGGTGTCCTCATGGTCGTCTCCGTGGGGTGGGGCCTCTTTGGCGTGGCCAGCCGGCTTCTTGGGGACACGTTTGAAGCTGCTTCTGTGTCACGCATCTGCACCACTCTGTCGCTCGTGGGTGCAGTGGTCTGAGAGGGAGGTGCCCTGCGGACCAGGGCCCTCGTCTCCGGTGTTGCCGGCAGAGATCCGTCTGTGTTGGGCCCGTGAATGGTTGTCAGACCCGTGGCCGCCGTCACCTCCTCAGCCCGTAAGCGGGTGTATCCGTGCGACCTTTCCAGGTGTCGCCGGAAATTCGTCCTCCTGTCTGATGGTAGCGCAGCGGGACACTCAGGGCACTGGAAGCCTACATACGCTACGGCGTGAGCCACGCTCACGTGGCGAGTGAGAGACTTGCGGTCTCTCACGCGCTTCCCACAGGTGGCGCACATATAATTAAGCCCTGTTACGTCCCGGGGCGTAGCTGGCAGGACGACTTTGGGGGTGCTGTCTGGGGCCGAAACGTCACTCTCAGTTCCTCCGTCGTCTGTGGCCTCTGTACTCTCCACACTGGCTGTACTTTCTTTCTCCAGCCGTTTCTCGGCTCTGGCCGGAGTTGTAGCAACTTCTTCCATGGCAGCCTCCGTGGGCGGAGCTGCCTTGGCTTCTTTGGCAGGCGACTTGGTAGCCTCGGGCCGTGGGACCTCGACCTCTGCGCTTGGCCTGGTTACCCTCTCCTTGGCGTACCAAGGTCGCCTCTTCAGGTTTTCCATTACCTCCTCCTGGGTGGTCGCAACACCCAGGTCTCCGATGATCCAACCACTGAGGATCGGCATATCTTCTCTCCGGGGGCGGAGACGAAGATACCGTCGCATCCTCGCCATCTCAGGTAAAGTAGCCGACCCGTATTGCTTAACCGCCGGGTCCTCAGACTCGTATTCCCTCCTGGACATGTAAGCCCACATGTCCAGGTGCAGGAGTCCCAACCTCTGCTGGCTCCAATAATCCGGGGCCAGGGAGATTTGCACCTCAGACGTGGGTGACAAGCCGCAAACGGCAGCCACCTCAGCGTCGCTGGCAGAGACCTCCAGCTCGGCTCCGACCTCGAGGCCCGCTGCCTCCATGGCGGCCCATACCATGTCAGTCTGCTCCGACGTTAGCTGGGGTCCCTCGTCTTGTCTCTCGTCTTCCAGGGGCACTGCTGGCACAGCAGTAGCCTCCTCAATGGTCTGGTTTTCTGAAGACATCCTTTAAATGCAGAAAATCCTCGTGGTTACGTTTCAAAATTTCCGAATTGGCTATATGTTCTCTCTTCGCTGGTTGCAGAAGGTGTGAGACAGGGCGCCCCACTCCCTCCAGCGTTTTGCCGCACTTCCTTGGTCATGTGACCAAAATCACAGGTCATGTGACTCTAATCACCTTGTTGACCAGTTGACCCTTTTTCCCCCCCCCCTCTATAAAATTTCCTAATTGAGGACTGCACCGAAAATGACAAAATTAGTACAAAGGGGTGCCTGTTCGAATTTCGAACTTGGTTGACCTTTTCCCCCAGTGGAAATTTTCCATGAATGCAGGTCACTGGAAGCAGTGACACAGTTTCAGGAAATATAGAAAGTGAGAATTTCTTAGGAAAGAAATGTGTCATTTAGCAACTCTTGTGAGCCAAATAAAACAAACCATCAGGAACGTTTCACGTTCCATGATGACAAAATAGCCAATTCCTTATCATTTTGCTACAATACTCCGAGAAAATAACCATTTATCCTTGTAACCATAGTCTAGCAAATTATATCCTTTTGCTGACCTATCCAGATTACCCAACCAGCCATATAAAGTTTACCATGGGATTTAAACATTTCCATAACCACTACAGCCCTTAATTCTTGCCAATTAAGTTATTTTCCTGATATTTCCAGTGTTATGAGGCATTTTTCCCATTCTTATTACCTAATTTCGTGTTTGCCCCTGCTTTTAACCAACAGTGCCCAAATTCTACCTTTGCAGTATTCCTCCCTCTTTTATTCAAAAAGGGCTGCACTTGTAGTGACCATTTGGGTGGCACGTCTAAAAACCCACTCTGCAGGACACGACCACGTGTTCCGTCCACGAGAATCAGGTACACGAAATGTCCAGTCACTGAAAAGTGACTGCTGCGACACACCTCTTTAAAATGTCGACATTTGCCATGTGTTTGAGAGAATCTTTAATAAAAATAAATAAAAATCATGTGCATGGGGAAGACTAAGTAAAATCAAGCTATATATATTGTCTAAATGGAACTAACTGAAAGTTATTGAATAATCATGTCGACACTAGATTCTCAAAAACAATGAAATACCAGAAGTCAAACAATAAGTGTTATTTCCTTCTGCTATGCAGGGACCAGAGTTTATTCCTACTGATACCCTACATTGTGGCCTAACCTATCAGGTGGCTTCCTCAGCCTACCTGGTAGAAATGGAGCCGCCTCCGGATCCAATTCTCGAAAAGGAGCTGAAGGCAGCTCCAAATCCGGAAAAGGAGCTGAGGACAGCTCCAAGTCCGGAAAAGGAGCTGTATCCAGATTCAAACTCGAATCTGTCAAACTCCTCGTGTCCAGGGGACCACGTGTTTGCAAGCCGCGCCCCCTGTGTCCTCCAGTCCCCGCAGCTCCGCCCGCGCTCTGGCCGCCCAGACCAAGGCTGCGCTGCGTCACCATTCAATTCTCCGGGCAAGGGCGGATCCCGCCCCTCGTCGAGGGGGGTCGGACTTGCTACGTCCTCATACAGTGATGGGTCCAAATACGGGTCGTCTGACGGCATGTCAGGGACCCGGATCATATCGTCTGGAGTCACCTCAGCTAGGTACATCTTCAATTGGTTAATATGAACGATGCGCTTCTTGCCCGTCGCTGGAGCTTCAATTTCATAATTGACCTCTCCCATCTTCCTGGTGACTTTGTATGGACCCAAAAACTTCAAAGCTAACTTCTGCTTAGCCAGGGGCGGATAAAATAACAAAACACAGTCTCCAATATGGAATGACTGCTCCATCGCCAACCTGTTGTAGTGCTTAGCTTGCTTCTGTGCTGCTCTTTTCATTTGCGACCTGCACTTCTCAAAGGACTCCTCCATGGCATCACGGATCCACTCCACATATTCCACTGGACAGTGGTGCTTATGCTGGAGAGCGTGGCCATACATCAGATCTACAGGGAGCATTATTAAATTAGTCCCTTGGTCACTATGCAAGTGATAGGGAGCCCCAAATCGCAAAATCACGTTCGTCACCAAGCAATCAGCCACCGTATGAGCCTCCTAGTTAGGAAGGGCGAAGGCTTCTGTCCACTTAGTAAAGTAGTCGGCCACGACTACTATATACTTGTTATTGGACTTCGTGACAGGCAATGGTCCCATGATGTCAATGGCCATTCTTTCCATCGGCATTCCAACTGGCACCTGATGCAGGGGAGCCCTTTTCAAGCCACCCTGGTTCCGCTTCTGACACGCATCGCACCAACCTATCCACCGTATTACGTCCTCTTTGTAGCCAGGCCAGTAGAACCTCCGTCTCAACTTGGATATGAGGCTGTTAATCCCCATATGGCCACCAAGACGAGACGTATGAAGCTGGTTGAAGATGCTGCGTCTGATGCTTGCTGGGGCCACTATCTGCTTGACTAATTCACCTGTAGGCAACTTGTGGCTTCGATACACAATGCCTCGTTGCATTTTCAAGCAATAGAACTGGGCCCAGATATTTCGCACCTGGGCAGAGTGCGTGACAATGTCGTGGTACGGCGGGCGCTGTCCAGCATCTAGCCACCTTTTGGCGGTCGCTATGGCCATATCCTGGCCCTGAGCGTACCGTATTTCCTCCAAGGTGAAAGACTCTATCCAGTTTGGATCCAGAGATCTTTTGTCTCCCTCTCCAGCCGTTTCTCCAGCCGTTTCTCCAGCCGTTTCTCCAGCCGTTTCTCCAGCCGTTTCTCCAGCCTCTGCCACACACACTCACACCTGGGGTTCCTCGGCTTCTCCTGAGCCGACTGTGGTCACTGGCCGAGGCTGTCCACACGCAATCGTGCGAAAACCTCGTACTTGGTTCCACTGCGTGATGGAAGCCACGAGGTCACCGTTCTGGCCATGACCTTGGTCAGGACATTCCTGGCGCTTACAGGCTCTCACTGGGATGCGTGAGCAGCCATCTGCGTTAGCGTGTTTCTTGCCTTCTCTGTATTCGATTACAAAGTTGTATTCGGTCAAAGAAGCTATCCATCTCGCCAACATTCCTTCCGCATCTTTAAAGTTCTGCAACCACACTAAAGCATGATGATCAGTGCGCAAACGCACTGAATCCTGTCCATACAAGTAGGGCCGAAATATTTTCGCCATTCTGACCACAGCTAGCAATTCCTTGTATGTCGTGCAATAATGCTTTTGCGACGAAGACAGACACTGCGAGGCGTAGGCAACTACGCGCTCCTCTCCCTCAATGATTTGCGACAATACACCTCCTATCGCAAGGTCAGAAGCGTCCGTGTCCAAGATAACAGGGCAACCTTCACGAGGTAGCACCAAGATTGGTGCAGTCGTAAGGGCCCTGATTAACCTTTTAAATGCGTTGCTGCATGTCTCATCCCACTTAAAGACGGCCTGGTGTGCTGTAAGAGCATGTAGTGGTGCTGCTAGTCCAGCAAAGCCCCGCACGTACTTCCTATAGTACGATGCGAATCCTACAAAGCAGCGCACCTCCTGTACTGTAGTGGGTTCTGGCCACTCTCGCACCGCCTTTATCTTTTTAGGATCTGGTTTCACTCCCTCTCTACAAACCACATGCCCAAGAAAGGAGACCTCACTCTTGAATAACTCGCATTTGCTAGCCTTTAGTCTTAACCCAGCCTGGCTAATGCGTTTCAGTACAACTATCAGGTTACCTAGACACTTCTGGAATGTGGGACCCTGTACCACTATATCATCCATGTAACATAGACAAGTGGACAGGTCCAGTCCTCCTAACACTAGCTCCATCAAACGTTCCAGTGTAGCTGGTCCATTTGTAACACCAAAGGGCATCACTGTGAAGTGAAAATGTCCTCTTGGAGCAGTGAATGCAGTTTTCTCCTTGTCTCTGTCGTCCATGGCTATTTGCCAATAGCCAGACGACAGGTCCAGGGTACAAAACCATTTTGCCCCTGACAAAGTGTCTAAACAGTCATCAATGCGTGGCAAAGGATAAGCATCCTTTTTAGTGCACGAATTCAATTTCCTATAGTCCACACAAAACCTGAAAGTTCCATCTTTCTTTCTAACCAACACAGGGGGGCTGGACCAGGGGCTATTACTGGGCTCGATCACTCCAAGTCTCAGCATCTTGTCTACTTCATCCGACAGGGCCCTGCTTTGAGCCCACCCTAATCTCCGGGCCGGCACTTTGAAAGGCCGATTGTCACCCGTGTCAATCTTGTGCGTGGCTTGACTCGTACGTCCCAGCCCGTATTTACCTCCCTCAAAGCAATGTTCATACTCCATCAAGACCTTCCTGAGCTCTGACCGTTGATCTGCTATCAGATCGTCAGTTTCGTCCAAAAGAGGCTGCAAATGAACGGGCAGTCGTGTTTCAGTGTGTTTCCGCTTGAGTTCATGATTGACCTCAGCAGCATGCACCGTTTTTGGTGGATCCACTTTTTCGACCTCGCTCAATTGACCTACCACTTGACCTTTTGCGATATGAACACTCTCAGTCGTGGGATTGGCTATCCACACGTGGGCACCAGAGCATTGGGATTTCAATAGCCCTCTAGGTATCATTATATGTAAATCCTGGCAAACCGTGGGCAAAGACTCGAATACGAGGTCGCCCCCGTCAGATACGCCCCAGGATACCAAATTGACTGAGACCTGCAACACGTGGCGAGCTGGTATATGGACGTCTTCGTGTATAATTGCTCGGCCTGTTTTTCCAGGGCGACCTTCTATACACGCTATATCGACGCCTCCCAGTCTCAGCATCCCTACTGAACACATTAACAATGCACCGTGTCTCTTCGAGAAGTCCATCCCTAATAAACCAGGGAGACCTCCGATATCCGCTACCAAAAATTCACAAGGATAAAGCATCCTCTCTAAACAGAGAGTGAGCTCCACTTTACCATAAATAGTGATAGGGCCACCATTGGCAGCTGAAATCTTGCCTTCCACAGGCCTCAATTTCTCTCGATTTGCACCCGGTATCTCGTCATACTCCTGCTTGCTCAGCAGTGATACCTGCGCTCCAGTATCGATCAGAAGATCCACGTGACGTGTCCCTACACTGATCGTGATATACCAGGATGCACTCGAGTTTTGCATGGCCACATGTCTAGGCCAATGCTGTCCCACTTTTACCCCTTCCCAACATTCTGGAGGAGGAGGGGCTGCTTTTTCAGCAGGTGAAGGATCCGGGACGGATACTTCCTCCACCCTCACTCGTTCCGACTGCTTCCTCTCCCGTTTATCCTTGCCCCCCTTTTTACCCCGATCGCTACGCCCTTTGGACCGTTTATCACCGTATTTGTCTGATCGGTGCTCCCTGTCCTTACTAGACGCTCTCCTCGCAGGGCGATCGTCATCAGCTTGACGCCTGGGGCAGTTCCTGCGAAGATGGCCGGTCTTCTTGCACCGGTAGCATCGCCGTGACTCAGGGGAATAATCCTGCTCTTGTCGGCGATTATTACTATAAACCCTTCCTTTAGACTCTTTAGCCATAACCTCGCCCATGATAGAATAAACTAGATCTTTTAGATCCTGCCTCGTGATGGCTCCCTCTTTTTCAGAAGGCGGGCCGCCACGTGTAGAGGTTGAAGAAGTAGCAGCCACCGAAGCCTCGGGCTGGATTATAGGCAATGCGACAGCGCCAGCCGGCCCGACTTCAGGCTTGCTCGTTTTAGTGGCCTCGTATGCTGCTTCATACTGCACCGCCAGATCAATGGCTTCTTGCAGTGTAGGTGGCTTTAACGCCGCCAACCAAAATCGCATACTCGTAGACCCAGCCGTTTCCATGAACCGCTCTTTTGCAAAGCGTTCCTGCTCGACGGGGGTGGAAGCGGGTTTCGCTTTCCGAGATAGATCCAACAAAAACAACCCATACGTCTCGAGGTCCATCTCTGGGCCTCGTTTTGCGTTGAACCACTTATTTCTATAAGCATCCAAGGCACGATTCGAGCAGAACAGGGCCGTCAACTGGCTCACCATCTCTCTCCAATCGTCCCGATAAGTTAAGGGCCTCATTTTTAGCTTAGCTTGACCAGTGACGCTGGTCCAAAGATGAAAACACCTTTCCTCGTCCGTCCACTTATTGAAAGTGGCGACTCGAGTCATATTTAGGAGGAATAGCTTCCTTTCTCCGCCTGTACCTCGAGGAGCCCATACTCCTCTCCGGAGTATTGTCAGCCTCCATGACAGCCCGGGCCGAGCCACGTGGTTCCGCACGCTCGACGACGTGGGGCCGCCCTTCAGGCGAGGAAACAGGCGTCGACGCGGAGGAATCGTTCGATTCATACCCAGCTGGCGAGGGCTCCTTTCGGTGCCCTCGATCGCCGGTCATCCGCCTACTCTCCTGGCTCGTCATTGCGAGTCCAGGACTTGGGGTCCTATCCGCCGGGGCCTCTCGTCTCCGAGGGCGTCCCGGCGTTCGCACTATTTTATTTCTAGCCGAAGCACGTAGAACTGACTCATCCGCCGTTTGCGAGGGGCCCGGCACCGGAGTCAATGCGGGTTCACTCGTCTCGGCTGTGACCAAGCCAGGTCTTCTACGCAACTTCGCAGGCATTGTACGGTGGGGCAAAACACACTAAATAAGATAAAGTATTGTAGTGTGAATTCTACTTAACTGTAGATACGTGTAGTCTGAAGTTATCAAGTCGCAACGTTGATACTGCTGACGCTCGCTGTAGATGCTGACGGTCCCTGTGTTCCGCTGCAACTGACTGAACCACGTGGTTGCGAACGCCTTTATCCATCGTGGCTGTCGTAAAGTCATTTTTTTCAAAGAGTAAAAGTTCTTTATGTCCTTGCGTCGTCCATGTCTCTCGACCATTCGGGAACCCTACACTCGATCCTTCGAGTCCCATATCGGGCGCCAATTTGTAAGGTTCCCCAATAAAGACAAAGTGTTAATATTCCAGTTTCAAAGTTTTATTTTGCCCTGCCCTGCCGCACAGCCTGTCTAACGTCTGCTTCTTCAGCTACTGACGCGGTCTGGGTGTATTCCCGCCAAGACCCCGTGGTCACGTGGTCCGGGTCACCCAGTGCGCATCAAGTCGGTCACTGACCTAGTAAGGTCAGTGACCTGGGGTCATCACACCACATATGGTTGTGAGTGGTCAAACATGACCACGAGCATCTTACGGATCAGTGCGAGCATATATGGACACGTAGGATGCTCGTGGTCATGTTTGACCACTCACGACCATATGTGGAGAGGGTAAAATTTTTTAAACATGTTTAAAACTTTGGCGGACGTTTTACCAGTAAATTGTTTATATTAGTTACATAACTACGTACGTTCTGCATATGTTATATGTAGCCACTGTCCATACGTATATACTCACCATTCACTAGCATCCACTCAGAAAACACTCGACGGACGTTTGGTGAGCGTTTTATGGACGTCCGGCGAGCGATCTATGCGTACAATCATGGAAAGAAGTTATGTGAGCACGTATAGCCAAACGTCCGTCACACGCCCACGGTCTTCCGTGCCTATCCTTTAAGTTATACGTGATTAATAACAGAGCCATGAGTGAGCACGTATAGCCAATTTTTGATGTACGTGGACATACATAGGCCTTATTCGTGATAGTGTGAATGCCCCTTATAAGACTGGCTACTTTCTAATTTCAAGACCTTCTCTGTCAGTCTAGACATTGTCTATTGACTGCCTTGATAACAGTATTCCGCTTCAAGAGATGTTCAGTGTATTAACCTAAGTACAGAAGATTATTCTATTTTATACTACTTGGGTTTATACACTGAAAAGTATATGACAATAAAAATGCTTATACAACATACAGGAGAACTTTAAAATATTTTTGTAACAAACAATTAATACACGTAGTATCTATATATCTAACAATTTAACACTTTTACTTTAAAAAAACCAAAGAAGAAACAAACAGATTACAGGAATAAACATGGCAGCGTTGCCAAACGGTTTCAATTCTCCCTGATGGATAAAAATTTGAATATTGAAAATTACATTATATCTAATTCTCAACTAATAATGTGATTTTGCTTACTATCTCAGCTCACTGTGTATAATATTAACCTTTACATTGCAACTTTGATGTCATCTGAATTTTCTTTCACACAGTAGCCACCTGCTAAAATATTACCACTGGTGAGAAAAACATGCACATTAGAGCAATGGTTTGGATGATCATCTCAGATTTTCTTCAAACTTACTACAGTTGTTAAGATGAACAAAAAAATAAGTTCTGCATAATTTTTGCTGATAACATTGATGTCAATGGAAAAATTTCTCATAACAGATTTGCCGCTCCCCCAGAATCGGGGAGGGAAATGCTTCCGCGCGTCGTCTGCATACAAAGTAGTGCGATTATTACGCCTTATTTCTTTCTTCCAAAAAGCCACTCACTGTGAAATTAGTTCAGACGATTTCTTTTGACTTAAACTCTACTAACGTCATGAAATTGAACAACTTTACCGTGGAATTCCACCCACTGCAGAAGGTACTATTTTCGTAAAAAGCACTGAACACGCATTGTAACGGCGTAAGTGGCACTGAACAAGCGTAACGGCGTTGCGACGCTTATTCAACGATCAATTTTTTACGTTATCCCTTGATGCTTCGCGTCAGTTATCAGAAAGACCGGTGCTATGCACTGGACAAGCACCGTCTTTTGGCAGATAATTGTACGTCCATGGCCATTCACCGCCACTCGTGCTAACTTGCAGGTATGCAGGGGAGGCTCTCCATCCGTGTATACTAGCAATCCACTCTTGTTAATTCTTATACAGCTCGTGGTAAATTTACACAACTTTATACAAGAATTCCATCAACTAGACGAGGTACTATTCTTGTGAATGTCACTGAACAAGCATGTTAATGGCGTTGCGTGATGCCTTTCCAACAATATGTTTTTACGGTATCCCACCATGCAGTGCGTTAGTTCGTAGAAAGACTACGCACCGGACAAATGCCGTCTTAGAAATCTCTTTGCCTCTATGCTAAATTAAGTTGCCCTCTTGTGCTTATTAAAATCAAATCAATAAATAATTTGTACAATAAAAGATTGTGTTAAAATTAAGGCAAAATTTCAAGTGGTCGTAATAGTGAGAAGGTCGTAAAAAAAGATTTTTATTTAACAATAACACCATTAAAAAAAAGGCATCTGACTAAAAATGTCTAACTTGTACCTTTGCAATCCAGTGGTCAATAAAAACAAGCTTTCCATAACTTGTTGTTTTGTCTCTCATAACACAGAAACTTAAAATACATTTGCATTTATATAATAATATAACTAAAAAATACTTCAAGATATTCAAAACATCTAGGGTTTGTTTTTTTGTTTTGTTTTAATTACCAAGATAGCATTCCATTTCGGCCCAGCATCGCACTAACAAAACCTTACCTGAAATCGCATCCGTGCTTTGACCATTTCCACACTGTGTTCAAATATTTTCTTTTTGTTGTATAATGGCTTGTAAATAACTATGAAAGTGGTCGAGGCACGGAATCAAAAAATAATTTATTTAACAGCCGCTCAGCCAATCAGATGTGGCGATTCATCAAAAGACTCGCCTGCTGAACAGCGCGAAGGCTTTGCAACCACTTTTCTTCAATCATTAAGTTTTCTTAGTGACAGCATTGTATCAACATCGCCGATGTCGCACCGATGTTATTTTGATTTGGAATGCCATCTGGGTACCATTTTTTGTCTCCAGCGAAACAAAAACTATAAAATGCTGTTAATAAATTAAAATATTTCACTTTAAAAATCACAAATTGGTTCCTAAAATGCTAGAACATCAAGCTTCACGCAAGCATATTGTAAAATTAAAACTGGCTTTATAATTTTATTTATTGAAAAATGCTTCCTGTTTTTGCTAAAAACTTCTTCATGACACATCTGATAATTCCGTTGTATTTTGCTCAACCTTGACAGATTTTAAGAAACACAAAACGTTCGTCCACACAAAAGCTGCAGCCCCTACATAAGGTGCCCGGAAGCTGGTTGACAGGAACCGGAAGTTGATCAACTGGATGATGGGCCAGTATACCCAACCCATCTGTGAAATAACATATAATACCATCAATGTGAAAATACACAGATACGCATAATATGTAATCTGCCAGAGACAGAAGGAGTGAAAAGCTTGCTTGCTCACTGGGAAAACGCTTTGTAAAATTTCCGCTTGGGGCGCTCATGGCTATATCTTATATGGACATTTTTGCATTTAAGAAAAAACCATGGCATAGTGTTGTTTAAAGGTTTTAAATTATTGAAAGTTACAGCGCTAAGTTGGCAACTTTTTGAATGCATGGGAACTTTTATATATTTTTTTTTGAAAACAGCTTAATATTCAAGATTCAGGATTCAGTGTTGTAGTGAGTTCTTGGTATTTAGGTGTCCACAAAAAAGGGCCAGTTTACAATAAAATACTTACAAAATAAGCCTTTGGTCCTTTGGTTTTCACATCTTCTTTAATATCATCAAGTGTCTTGCCTTCCAAAGCAGCAGTGCCTGAGAAATTAATTACACCATACTAGGTCAATAATTTAAGAGTCATTCCCAGTTTTAGCTGATGGTGTCAACCAAGGGCCAACGATGGGTCGACATATGTGCGACGCTAATTCATCTGGATTGTGCATAACCCTTTCTACCATGTAGATGAGAACATGACTGACTTTTAGATATTTTAGACATTCTGGTTGTGTCTAGAACCATTTCTTTATAATCAGCTTTACTTTAAGACGGCCATCTGATGTTAATAATATCATACATCCATTAGAGAATAACTGACTTTTTAACATTGATTGACAATAATTAGGATGACTGTTGGCCTCAGAACTCAATACATGTTATTTTTTGGCATCTCCACACTCTAAAAAATAGACAAAAAATTGTTTTGCTGGTGTCCACTCAATATTTGACCGTAGACAATGATTGTTTTGTTCCAACAACGATGTCGGTTGGCTTAGAGTATTATCATTTAACGACAAACCATATAATGGCTGATTTTAAACAACTTACTGAGTGGAAAGTGCATTTTTTATACAAGACCAGCCTCTATAAGAAGACCAAGTGTATAATCAAAAAAATACTCCACAAAAATTCCATTATTGTATTAAAAATAAATCTCTTACCCCCAAAGAATGCGAAAACTCCAAAAACTCCAATTAGGCCCTGGTCCAAAGCGACTTTAGTGACTAGAGTTTTGGTGGCAGTTCCTGGAAACACCTTGTCCAGTTTGGTGTACCAAACGCTGTATATTGGACCAAGGCAAGCCCCAACTGTTGCTATCCTTCGAACAGATGCCCAGTCATATTCAGATCTCCCCTGAAATTGAACGTATTCATCATACACTGCTCCAGAATTGTGCAAATGCACTCTTAAAACAACAAAAAAAAGATGTCTGTTTAATGTCTGTTTCAGGCAATTGCGTTTCCCTGGTGTCCTTTCAATAGTTAGCGAATATATTGTTTGTATTTAATTGTCAAAGACAACCAATATATGTATAGTTGTATACAGTCATTGTCTGGGGCCAAAAAATATCTTGGCTGATTTATACGAGGTATTGATGAGAATGTTCCACAAAAGAATTATTGCCAGATTAGTTTGACAACATTCAGATCATAACAATTAATGTTTAATGTCTCAATGCAATGACTGCCATACAATTCCACTTTGCATGGTAGAATCGACATATAACAGGGTGGCCAGTCTTAGTCAATCTCATTGAATTAGTCAATCTCATGTGAATTGCAATGCTTTTGACCAAGTAGCCTTTACAAGTCATATCAGACGCACTGAAATTGAAAAAAATAAAATTGGCAACTTTCTTTTGACATGCTATATTTAGATAAATTTCTATATGGAATACTCCACATGACCTAATGTTTTGTTTTGAACAAACAACACAATTTTACAACATGTAACATGAAAGTTTACATGTAAATGTAGGTATGTAGAACACTATGCACATGCAGGCAAGCATGTAAACTCTGACATCGTATATTCCATGAAGCATGCCTTTCAAGTAAGGCATATCTATGCAGAATTATTAGGTATATACAACTTTAATTTAGTTCATTGATCCTATTCTTGAGAAAGTTTCACAAGTAGGTCCACCATAAAATCGTAATTACGGTGCTTTCTTGAAAGTGCATTATTCTTGAAATTACATTGAAGTCTTTTCGATCAGTCTTAATGTGGCGTATAACTGTTCTGACCAGCAAGTTAGTCATTATAAAATTAGCTTGAATTCAATGTGGCGCTGGCACATGCAGTGGGGGTTTAAATTAAATTAATAATTAAGATGTTATAGGGGGGACTTAATTGACTTTTTCTGTAATTTCAATATGTTTACCAGACCAAATTATGCCATTGGGTTTGCCATGAAAGGGGAACCACGAATTTTTTTAATATGGATAGTTCTACCCATGGTACATATAATATGCCTTGAAGTTTTTAACATAAATTACCACCGTTAGATTTCAACATCGGGTATCTGAAGTTAGATTTGTAACTTAATAAACTCATTACTTCAGGGTTTATCGCGACAAAAATTTTGAGAATATCACTTTTCAGTGTGAGATTTTAAATCATCCTGCTGAACGGCTCCATGGTTGCAACACTATCAAAAGAAAAGAAATTAGGTATATTTTGAAGTTATCAGCATATTTAACCAAAGGGACATCCTTGTAATTTTGTTTCAACAGCAAAGCCATAATTATTTTTCTGTAACGTCCACTTTCCTTCCTGAGCTGTTCCACATCTTTAAACTCTGCCCCATTCTGAGATATTTGTTATTTCCTTTGTACAATCCTTTGCTTAATCTCCCTCTGTCTCTCATTCCAGACACATGTCCTTCGATTTTTTGGGTATTAATTTGGGAAGAAAGAACCTCTTTAGGTTAATAATCTTTAATATAGTCAGTCAACCTGTCCAATTTTAATTCCTTGATCATGAATATGGTATACCATATTTGTGGTATTATCCACTATAGCTATATATGATAGCTATTTTCGATCCAGCTGAACAATTCTTACAAATATTAACGACTAAGAACACTAACCTTAACTATGCTCTTGGTAAATTTCTACAGGTAGCATTAAAATTAGACAGTAAAATATAAATGTTTTATATAAATAGTAATTTAATGTCTCCAAGAACTGAGTGGCTGGCGGCACATTGACGAAACTGCTTCCATGTGTGTATGAATTTGTACATTTGTATATTTGTAAATATCTACTATTGTATGTCACTTCATATTGTATGTCAACATTCCCATCTCATATTGTATATCACTTCATATTGTTTACCATGTTGATAACAGTCATGAGTACATCATGTATATATATATCTTAGTGTTTAGTATTGTTATGGAACCTGAATTGTTGTGCTAAAACTATTTGTTGGTGCTTTTTTAAACAGTATTATTACTATTATTTGTTTAGTTCTGGGTGCTTTAGAATTTCTTAGACAGACTATGTAGTGTTGATTAGTATTAGTCATAACATAGCTTTACTTATTTTAACTGTTGATCCATGTATTTCTATTAACTTTTTATTTTTTGCCATTTATTATCTTCATGCTGACACATGTATCAATTTGATATTTAGCTGTCAATAAAAATCTATATATATGGGACGAAACTAGAGTTTCATGGTGATGAATACAATTAAATAAAACTAATATTGGTAACATCCTGATTGGGCCTTTAACCATAGCCATGTCAAAATGTATCCTCATTTAGCATGTCTGAACTGCTTTTTTTTTAAATTCCTGACCATGGAAACATAATTGTCGACACTAAATTCATTGTATGGTGTAGAACGTATATATAGGAATTTTTCATATAAAACATGAAGGAAAGTGTTTCTGGGGTGTACTCTATTGATAACTAATAACATTTGGATGTCCCACACACACTTTCGATCATTCATACTTTGCCAAATTGAGCAAAAATCTAGGCCATTTTGACATGCAAATTAGGGTACGTAGGACCTATAACTTAGAACAGCAAGATCAAAATTCCGTATCAAGATTAAAAATCAGCTTGGCAAAAGCTAGAATTAAGAACCAGTATTCAAAAACTATATATATCAAGAATTAACCCGTTGCCTGCTTTGAAAACAAAATGCCTAATTTTTCTTAGGATAGAATGCATCTGACCATTCAGGACATACCAGTCTCATTGTTGATGCACTGATGCCACATTAAATTTGCCATCATTGCTTCAGTGACATGTTTCCCAAACGTAGTTGCCCAGGCTCAAAGTTCAAATCCAAATTCGCAGTAAAATGTTCATCATCACAAAGTTCTTGTGCATTGTTAATAGTCCAAAGACAAAATGTAAAGAATAAAATATAAAAGAAGCCAAAAAAACTACTTCTACAAGGCCTGCAGATTACATGCTTGACTTGCACATCACCACCATCAGAAAATTTCAAATAAAAAAGAATCATTGCTGACTATAATAGCGACTTTTGACTTAAATCACTAAAATACTGATGTAACAAACTAAATATCAATGAATTGGCCATGCTTTATCATCAAATCTGACCCAGTGGCACATTTTGAGCTGGTATATATGTGTAAAATTGTTACTAAGTCCCCCCCTCCCCCCCAAGTTTAACATATGTGCCACTGGCCTTCTGTTTTCAACGTCAAAAACAAAACAAAAACATTTGCAAAAAAACAAAAGCTTATGTACAAGGGTCATTCTTTGTCCTTGAAAAATCATTTGTAAAAATAAGTGTGAGACATTATCAATATCATAACTGATTTTCAATTTATAGACAAAATAAATACAGGCCATTTGCAATGTGATATTTATATACAGTGGAACACCAGAAATATGACCACCCAATATTAAGACCACCTCGATTTAAGACCATGTATTTTCCTTTGTATACTACTGCGTATTATTAAATGTCACTCTGGATAAATAAAAAAAAGTGACATTGCTGACAGTTTCTGGATCCGGAGTAAGTGATTTATAAATACTCATGATATATAATTCATACCATACACTGGAGCTGGATGCCTAAAATTAAATATTAAATGCTCAGAATGATTACCACCTCGATGTTAAGGCTACTTATTATGTGGACAAGGTTTGATAATCCATTGCTGTCTCACATTAAAAATTTTTAAAAAATACACAATCACCTGAATCGTTTGTTGTGTGAATTCGCCTCCTCCATAGAGAGCTCCGAAAACAATGGCGTTTGTCAATTTAGGGTTGCTTAAAACTGTCCTAAAACGTGAAAATGCCATCTTTTTGTTTAATTTTAAACAACTGTTACATTAGCCCATGTCAACCCATTCTAATGCACTAGCTATGTGAATTGAAAACTGTGTCACTAGTGTAATATAAGAGTACACAGTGAACATTGGCCCAGAAAATAACAACCCCCCCCCCCCCCCTCTTACATCATTATAAGTCACAGGCTGTTTGCACTAAACCGGTGGCCATAATACTTTCGATCATGTATATAAATGATTGACTGATTGACTGATTGACTGATTGATTGATTGATTGATTGATTGACTGTGAAATGTGTTGTTAAATGTGTATGCACCAATCACCTTTATAAATACTTATACCTACTTACTAACTGACTTACTTCCAACTAACTTACTTACTTACTTACTTACTTACTTACTTACTTACTTATTTACTTACTTAATGAACACCGAAACCAGTTGTACTTTTGGTGGCTGGTGTACACCACATTTACTTAAATTATATCCGTATCTTGCTTAATGTCGAAGTCCATTCAAATGATTGTTGTTCGCATAATCTTTGTTGAAATTGCATTGTTATACACCTGTTAGCTCCTGTTCATAAAGATAAGAGTCAGTTCAGTTAATAAATGGATTTACGCCATACATATATAAATTATTATAATTTTTTTTTTTTTTATGTAAGCTTTTTCCCATGACTTGTACCAGGGACCGGCGACACTGACAATTGATCTTATTGGCTGAATTATAACACTCCTGCAACTTATTTTGCAACAATATTAAAGTCCTTGGTTATAACCTTGAAGTTATGTTGCAAATAATTCCAAATATGACCGCCAGAATATTTTTACAACAGAAAATATTGTCAAAATTTGGAACAATAGTTAAACCCTGACCATCTTCATAACCAGCGTTGTCCAGTATTGTCCAGTAACACTGGAAATAGGCAACTTTAAGTTGACACTGAAAGCCAAATATCTTGCTGACCTTCCAGATTTGTTTTTGCTGCAATACACAAATTCACTGGTCAATACACAACTTCACTGGTCAATACACAAATTCACTGGTCAATACACAAATTCACTGGTCAATACACAAATTCACTGGTAAAAGTAACTCTCAAAACCACTAACTACACTGTTTGCAGTAAAAATATTGCTATTAATCAATCAATCCACCAATCAATCAATCAATGTTTTCTCTAGTTTTTGTCATGGCAGCCTAGGTATTTCATGCAGGATGGTACACACAAACCCAGAAAAAAAACCCTTTGGGTCAAATAAAATTGGAAGACACTAGATTAGCCTTGACGAAAATATTGCAACTCGCTATAGCATTTTAAAGAGGCTCTGCCTGCAATAGGTGGCCGGGGACCTTTTGCAGATTGCTAAATGTCATATACCATAGTTTAGCTAGTACTCTTAATAAGATATAAATCATATTTTTAGGTTCTACAGACTAATGGTTTCCATGGAAACAGGCAGAATAATGAGCAAGGTCAGACACTCAATTTTCACTAAAATACCAATTTTTTAGTTTTTGCACTTCTCAATTTTCTATAAGTTCAAAGGCTCAATGCAGAAATGTGCCACAACTTAGCAATATGGTTCCAGTACAGATGCAAACTACAGATGATATAAAATGTTTCACATTTTATATCATCGCATCATCGGTTCATCGATCACTATATATATTCAGCAATCAAATTTCCAGGCAGGCTAAGGTCAAATACATGCCCCTTGCTCTTGCGTAGCTGTTATGACATTCAGACTAAGTTACATCAAAGTGGTGTTCCTTGTTGGCTTACAAGACTTTATAAAGTCACAGAAACTCTAGATACAGATTCTGACAATTCCAGCATAAACAAGCACATTTTATCCTTGTTCGAAAAGGCTCATACTAAGATGCTCACTGAGATAAATGATAGTACGCTAAACCCAAAACTCAGAACATACAAAACCTTCAAGAATGATATTTGAATAGAACCCTATCTGAATTATACCCTACCCAAATCTGTCTATTGTAATATAGCATGTTTTAGACTAAGCTCACACAATCTTAATATTGAATTAGGCAGACACAAACGTCCTTATGTTCCTGCAGATGAAAGAATTTGTGAAAAATGCAATCTGAACCAAGTAGAAGATGAGTTTCATTGTTAAATGAGGTGTAAAAAATGGAATGATATCCGCCTAAACTTATTCCAAATTGCTTGTAAATACATCGAGGGCTTTACTATTTTCGATCCAGCTGAACAATTCTTACAAATATTAACAACTAAAAACACTAACCTTAACTTTGCTCTTGGTAAATTTCTACAGGTAGCATTAAAATTAGACAGTAAAATATAAATGTTTTATATAAATAGTAATTTAATGTCTCCTAGAACTGAGTGGCTGGTGGCACATTGACGAAACTGCTTCCATGTGTGTATGAATTTGTATATTTGTAAATATCTACTATTGTATGTCACTTCATATTGTATGTCACTTCATATTGTATGTCAACATTCCCATCTCATATTGTATATCACTTCATATTGTTTACCATGTTGATAACAGTCAAGAGTACATCATGTATATATATATCTATATATCTTATGCTTAGTGTTTAGTATTGTTATTGAATTTGAATTGTTGTGCTAAAACTATTTGTTGGTGCTTTTTTAAACAGTAATGAATTAATGGTAATGAAACTGTACCACCCACCCTCCTGCATGTTGGATGAAGCCTGTGTGCTATGTAGGATACACTGAGGGTCTTGCTGTAGTGCAGCCTATGTTTTTAAGTGTTGAAATTGTTGGAATGTCAATGTTTTATTCTTCTTTGACTTAAAATTATGAGAGTGTTGCAGTCATCATAATGTAAGCCAACATAAGGTACTTGAAAAGACCCATATGTTGCTTTATAAGTTGATATGCCTGCAAGATTGAGCAGATAATTTGCAGTATTTCCATTCATATATGCTAATTTCTCATTATGCCATTAACCTTTGACCTTAAAAACCAAACCTTTATTAGGATAATAATTTTACTATATACTAGATTTGAATAATTAAAAAACTCAGCTTTCTTGAAAAAGTTACGGAAAAACAACCAATAAACATGAGGATGTTGGCAGATATGTGTGACAACAGTCTGACTGTTGACTTTTTACCTAATTTCTTGTCATGACCTCGACCATTTTTGAGAGGTCATTTGGATATAAAACTCAGTAATAAAGAAATTACTGAAAATTATGCGTTTGAGTAATATATCTGTCAGGAAAAGCCAAACATGTTGACAATAATGCAAAAAAATATTTCAAATTTTACTTTGACCTAATTTTTCCTAGTGATCATGACCTTTGACTTCATAGGTCACAACAACAAAATTATTTTGATACCTAATAGTTACCAATCCCTATGTCAAATGGCATTCATTACAGAGGTCAATATTTTTTCATAATTTGAATTTTTTATCTGTTGTTGCTATGGTAGCTATAACGGACTTGCCATGGCAACCATTATTTACTCTAGATAATAAATGGTCTAGTCCATGACTATTCTGGAAAACACAATATCTTGAATTTTAGGACATTAGAATATTAAATGCAGGTCCACTTGATAATACTGAAAATGTGACGGAACTAAAAAATTCACAAATGTTTCCATGGTTACAGGTGTTTATTCCAAAGTTACATTTGAACCTGGGTGTTAATTTCGATGAATTTTAAAGAGAGGCATTTTAAAATAACGAAGCTGAAATTTTGACCCTCTATATTTAGCACTGAGTTAAAGCATAATAAAATTCTACGAAAAATTAAAATTTGCAATATTTTGCATTTTTATAGGCGGTGCCACCGGGAAAAATAAATGAGTGCCCACATGTTTTATTCGTTTTGAAAACTACAAGTGTTTGTAATAATAATCACCACATAGGTCACTTATTCAGGTCCCCCTTTGAAAAGTTGCATAAAGTTCTTAAGAAATTGGCATGTTTTGGGTTGGGCACCTATGTCCAAAACATGGTCACATGGGGGCACCACTGAGGTGTTCTTTTTCCTGTTTTTGGAACTGCATTTGGCTGTGAAACGTTTTATATCACCTGTAGTTTGCATCTGTACTGGAAAGTTGTGGCACAATTGTGCATTGAGCCTTTGAACTTATGGAAAATTGAGAAGTGCAAAAACTAAAAAATTGGTATTTTAGTGAAAAATTGTGGGTCTGATCTTGTTCAACATTCTGCCTGTTGCCATGGAAACATCTTTGGGTAGCTCCCAGGTAGCTGTTGGCTAGCTGGGCTCAGGTAGCCAACTTTACATTTTCGGGTAGCCAATTTCACTGATCTAATTAAGCCCCCTTCACACATAGCCGGATGAGACGATGGAGCGTCCCGGAGGATAACTCTGGCATACTCCGGGTAATACCGTGTAGACCTCGTGTTTATTTCTGGCATTGTCCGGGGCAATCCGGGACCACAATGGGACTCCGGGGGAAAAATTAAATGTTCAATTTTTCATGCCGGAGGTCCCGGAGTAATCTAATCAGTCTTGATCCGTGTGGACTCCCAGTAAACTCCACCGTTCTCCGGGAATCTCCGTATTGATTCCGGAATACTTCGTGTTATCTCCGGCTAAGTCCGGCGTCAACCGGGCATGAAAATTTCAACTAAATTTATGCCGGAGAGTACAAGGACCAAGGAGAGCGGGTAACATGTCATTTGAATAACCCGGTGAACCCCGTTATGTACATGGTGTCACATGAGGTCAATAAGGAGAGGCCGGAGTGAACAAGGTGTCAACATGGTGTCAGATAGACTGACACGGAGTGAGTACAGATGCCTGAGTATAAATAGAACCGCCGTGTTGGGAGAGGCATCATTCTGTCTCACATCGTTCATCAGCATTGATCATTGTAATTATATTATTGTCCACTTCTTCTGGATATTACCTTCTGGATTGCTGAACTCTACCAAAGCCTTGCTACTACTGCCGTTGCTTTGAATAACCACCATGCCACATAGGAGAGGAAAAGGGAGGGGTCCTAAGAAGACTAGTGTGCAAGAGGAACCTACACATACACCTGCTGTTGAAGACGATTCAACCAGTACTACCTCTACGGTTTCAAGACCACAAACTCCGCAAGTCATGCCGGATTTACCTGGGCCACATGTACCTGCTGCTGAAGTACCTGCTGAAGCTGCAGTAACTGCTGCTGCAGCTCTACCGCCACCTGCACCAAAATCAAAGAGGCACAAGAAGGAACCCCTGAACCTGACAGAAGAGCAGGAACAAGATGTTGCTGACTGATACCGTGCACAGCAGATGCTGTACAACCGACGTCTTGCAGAGTACAAGCGAATTGACATCAAATCCAGAATGATAGACCAGAAGGCGAAGGAGCTGTCTTGTACAGCCCAGCAGCTGAAGACCTGGATCGACTCCATGCGGACATCAGTGGGGAAGCTGACTGATCCAACAAAGAAGCCTTCTGGTGGGGTGGCCAGAATCCTCACAGACCAGGACAACTGGATCATGGAGAATTTTGGCTATCTGGAAAAGCACATCAAGAGGGTTGATGCTGGGAAAAGGAAGAAAGGTGGTCAGCTTTCCCACAGCTTATCGGCCAAAAGCGGGTCCACCAGCAACAGAGGTACCAGTGACAATGTTGACACTACTGATGCAGAGGTCATTGTGGATACATCGGATGATGGCAGGAATTCGGATACCAGCAGGTCCAAGGGTGGACCTTACAAGGGCAGCAGCAGCAGCAGCAGGAGCAAGAAGGGGGCCCCTCCTCCAAACAAGAAGACATCCAGACGTCATCACGAGCCTCGTCATCATGAGCAGGACTCTGATGCATCCACCCTTGCAGGTAGTGGAGGTGGAGGTTGATTTACTACACAAGCTGTCATGCAAGTAAGTATACTGCTTCAGTTGTCATGATAATCAGGATAATGTAATTGTAATAGTAGAAAGTGGTAGCTTTGATTCTTGGCGCTTCCAGTGTGTGATGTGTCTTTTTCATTACATTGTCAAAATTGCACATGCTGTTGCAGTTGCCATGTGACTTACTCTAATGTTGTGTTCTTTCCTATTTCCAGCTGATTGAAAAAGCCACCTATTACATGCGGGATATGCAGAACAAGATGATGCCAAATGACTCAGCCAGCTTGTCAAAGAGGTTTTTTACCGACATGATATTCCACGAGGTCATTCAAATGGACACGGACACTTGGTCGGATTACCAGGCCCAAGCGTTGCAGCACCTCATGCAGTTCAAGCAGGCGTATCGTCGCAAGCGCCAGTTGCAGGAGCTACAGCAACAGCACTATCATCCATTTGTGCCTCCCGCCCCTCATCATCAGCATTTCGTTCTCCCTGCTCCTGGTACAACAGTCAGTTTGTCCGGCCCTTCTTCGCAGATGTTCGCTCCTTCTTCCAGCCCTTCTGTGCATATGTTCGCTCCTTCTTACAGCCCTGCTGCGCAGATGTTCGCTCCTGTGTCCGGCCCTTCGCCCCAGGCGCACCTGTCGTCTGCCCCTTTGCCTGTGCCTGCACAGATCCCCACTCCTCCTGTGGCGACTGCATCAACTTCGACTATCATAAGTCAGGCATGGTTAACTGCAGGTCCTATGCACTGTCGTCCTTCCCTTTCACCACTTGATTGTAGCACGTCTCTGACCAGCTACTTGCTGAACACTAGTGTGGGGGGGGGGGGATGGTTGGTGGTGATGACCAGAACTCCTCCTTTTCGGTGACCGTGCCTCCAACTACCACAACGGAGTAATTATCAGCTGCAAAAGAACAATGAACTTTTAAATGCAAGTTTTGGCACAGGGTCATTGTATTATTTATACACTTGTGCAAGTTTGTTTTACATGTAAACTGTATTTCATACGTTTGCATGACAATAATTAAATGCTGTGTATTTTGTGCACTTGTGTGCTACATATGCACCTGGGATGATCTCATGGGTGTCTGCATTTTCCTGGTCCACATCATTAACTTCAGCAGTTGGATACTTCAGCCTCAGTAGGTTGTGCAACACACAGCAAGCAAGAGTTATGGTGCGCACTCTTTCAGCACTTTGAGGCATTGTTGTGAGGAGACACCTGAACCTAGCAGCCAAAAGTCCAAAGGCATTCTCTACCACCCGTCTAGCTCTAGAAAGTCTGTAGTTGAAGATTCGGTCTTCCATGCTCATGTTCCTGTGAGGCAGAGGCTTCATCATCCAAGTTTGCAGTCCAAAGGCATCATCCCCAACTATGAAGTAAGGCACTGGTTGGTCATCATTAGGCAGGTTATCTCGTTCAGGTAATCCAATGTTCCCACTTTCTAGAGCTTCCTTCAATTCTGTCTGACTAAACACTCCAGCATCTGAGCCTGATCCACTGGCACAAATGTCAACATAGAGGAACTTGTATTCAGCATCAACTACAGCCAGTAGGATAACAGAGAAAAATCCCTTGTAGTCGTAGAACAGGGATCCAGACTTCCTTGGACATCTGATGGCAACGTGCTTCCCATCAATTGCGCCAACACAGTGGGGGAAGTTCCATCTGTTGTAGAATCCATTGGCAACTTCTTTCCAGGCTTCTGGGGTTCAGGACAACGCATCACTTCTGCTGAGTACTCGTCTATGATGGCCTGGCAGACTTCAATGTCAAGAATAGAAATGGTATTGAAGGCTACCCTAAATCCATACTGAAGAGACATGTAGCTGTTGCCTGTACCCAGGTAGCGCAAGGTGATAGCCAGTTTCAATCCAGGTTCAAGGGCCCTCCTCCAAAATGTATCCTGCTTTGTAATCCTAGGTCTCACTCTGGCAAGAACTTCATGAAATAAGTCAGGCTCCATCCTCATGAAATTCTTGAAGCCACCCACATCTTCTGCAGTCAATTCAGCCATCAGATTTTCATACTGCCCATAAAGAGGTCTTCTTAGAAGCCAAGGTCGCACCCACATTCGCCTTCCTCTTCTTCTTCTTCGTGCAGCACCAGCATTTGTACCTCATCTTCATCACTTGTTGTTCTGGGACTCTCTGCATCTTCTTGCAGTTTCTGTTCTTCTTGCAGAAGTATATCCTTTGCAGCAGTAAGTAGCTGCACTTGCATTCAATTCCACCCTCTGGTGATGTGATAATAAAGACATATCCAACTCTTCTGTAGTAGCAGCAACACCTTTGCAGTATGGTAGTCCAAAGCGGAATGATGGACAGTGGGCCACAGGCACCATGTAAAATCCGGTTCACTCCGCACTCTTCTGGGACAGTCATGTTACCTCCGGCAACAACCAGGGACCGCTCCGTGTTGCACCAGGCACAGCTGTGCACCGCCTTGTTTCAACTGTACATATCTGTGTAGCGACCGTATTCATCTGTGTAAGGACCGTGTTGCTCCTTGTTGACACCGTATTGCCATCATGTACACACCGCCAAACATTTCGTTTGTTGACATTTCCAGCTTTTTCTCCCGGACCACCCTGGATTTAAAGAAATTTTACTCCGGGACACTCCAGCATCTGATCCGGCTATGTGTGAAGGGGCCTTAACAAATCCCATTGTTTTGGAAGCTAAACTCTAGAAGACGTCATGTGCATCCAGGATTCCAATTGGCTAAGTGACTACCTTAACAAATTAATGGGAGTCCTGGATTCACATGACGTCATCTGGAGTTAAGCATCTTCAATGTTTGGAGTGAGGATGATGAATTTGGCTGTAAAATTAATCAGCCTATATCAAGCAGTCATATATGCACATAAGCCTACATCCAAAGTGACCTACCTGACGTATTAATTTGCTCTCAACCAATCACATGTGTTTTTAATGCGCAAAAACCTGAACATGAGTGGCACATGCCGCACATCCTACAGTGACTTCTGCGATCTTCATTTTTGTCTGTAAATCCATGCATTCGGATGTTTGAGCAATTCAAAGGCTTCAATCACATAAACGTGTCTGATGTCAAAATAAAGAGCTTTTGAAATTTTTTTTTTCCGGGCTCTATTATCATTTATTCGTACTATATATGAAAATGTAGTATAGAGTCTATGTAAAAGTTTTTAATTTAGGCATATAAAGTCAATGAATTGTCTATCTTCATGCGCAGTCAGTGGACCTTTACTGAGTCCATCTCTTATGAAGCTACGTTCAATAACAGCCTTAGCTGATATAGTCTCCACCTGCTTGCTGCTATCTCCACAATGTCTATGCATAAGTCCCTTGACTTCATATGCAGTCAATTTTTAAATTTTATCAATGCTTATCCCTATGTTGCTGCATGTCTTTGACACATTATTTCCAATGACAGATGTTGAGGTCTTTATCAAATTCCTCTGACATATTTTACAGACATGTTTTTGTTTGTCAGAATAATGTGTCCAAATTTGATAACTCTGGACATGAACATAATATATTATGTATTTCACAAAGTTCTGAGTCTAGGCATCTTAAAATAGATGAATTAGCTAAATGGGGTAACCACTATATGTCTCAGATGGTTTTTTGCCAGGCCACATGCAGACTGGACAACAGTCTAACTGGTAAGATGCAATAGATCCAAATTTGGACCAAAATATGTTGTATTGCCTGTAAAACGCTGACAAAACTCCATCAGAATCAGAATCTCTTGTATTGACCTTTTGTATACTTATGTACAAGTAAACGAAAAGTAATGTATAAATATTTCTATTCATGTCATGCACCTTTAAGTCACCATATATTTTTAATCCAAGGTGTGTTACACTTGTCTGCTCTACAACCTAATTTAATCTTGCGTGGTACACGTACAGTTCTGCCTTGCTTTTTGAAATATAATATACTGATGTTTATATCCATTGAATTCCATGTTATAATCTTGGGCAAATGTCAAACATATATCCATCATTTTTGTCATACCAGTGACAGAAGAAGCAATAAGAGCTAATTCATCCGCATAACAATACGCTCCCATAAAATAAAGTCCAATGTAACATCCATAAGAACTGCATCTAAGTTGTTTAAGTAAGACATCTACATAAATGCAAAAAAAAGGGTGAGAGAACACCCCCTTGCGTGACCCCATTAGTCACTTTGAAACAGTCAGTTCGGACATTCTGCCATTTACTTCTTAAATTCGGACATCCTATCATTTAATTTTTAATTTTGGTTAAGGTATGTAGGTTATGCATGATGTCAACCATTGCTTGGAAAAGTTTAACAAATCCACTTTGTCGAAAGCCTTCGACATGTCCAAGAGTAGGCAATGAACAGTACTGCCCTCTGTCACTGATACAAACTTTCCTGCAATCTCTTGAAGCATTGTGGCACATAATACTGTACATATATTACTTTTGAAAATTGTAAGTCATCAGTCAGCAAACACTTCCTTTGTTTTTCAAGGAAGACCAGTTCGAATCATTTTGTGATGCAACTACTCAAAGTTTTAGCTCTATATTTTTCAGATCTATTTGTGAGCTTGGTCTTTGGTATCAGACACATTGTGCCATATAACAGTACGTTTGATGCATATCCATGACATATTATTGCAGAAAAATACAGAGCAAGTAATAAAAATAAGTTATGTGATCCATGTATAATGCATTTTGACGTTAGTCTTTCAAAGTCATCTCGTTTGCCTGCCTTTAAACTACCTGCCGTTTTTTTTTCACAGTTTCAGTATCCACAACATGTGAGATTTGTTTGTAATATTTGATATAATGTGAATAAGCTGTGTCATAATCTGATCAATATTTCTATCACTATTGATTTTGCTGGTAGGTAAAGTGTTAAACCTTCTTTCAAATAAATCCACAATCTTTGACAGATCATCTTCATCTACTACTGATGGGACTGTCATTCTTATCAAAACTTCTTACCTCATTCCAGAAGTCTCGATGGTGATTTTGTGACAAAGCATTTGCCATCTTGCTTGCCCTAATGACATCATTGCTCTTTTAACAATGTCTCACAGCATAGTGATACCTTCAACGTTATCATTCCATCCTGGCATACCGTTCTTTTTCTTATTTCCCATTGATGGTATGCATTGTTTTTCTGCAATTTTACATGCTGCAATAACATCTTCTAAAAATGTATCCATCTCTGGCCTATGGTTCTTACAGTCATACTCCATACATAAGACTGCTTCTTTGGGAATTTGTATCCTTTGCAGCAATGAGTGCAGTTGATGTGGCCCAATGCCAGGCTCTCCTCTGAGTAAACACTCTGCCACACTTTGCTCCATGGTACATGACAGAAATGTCAAATTCAAAGATTAATCCAACATGTTTTCAATTGACTGTGACACAAATGTGATCTATGAGTGACTTTGTGTCTATAGGTATTGATTCGATTATAATCATCTGTGAAAACCACAATTTTTTTTCCACAGTTTACTTTCTTTCCCTTCACAATGATCATGATGATGCACTTGTTTTGCATGGCATCCGAGAAACAAGCATTTTGAAATAAAGTCAACCTGCAAACTGTGTAAGTTAACTCTATGGGAGTCTCTGCCACAGGGCTTCTTACACATTTTTCTTGTGCTCTTATATATTTAGAGATAGAGATAAAATAGGTGTAAGAAACCCTGTGGTCTCTACATCATACCATCTGGACTCTAGAGGGTGCCAATTTACTGCCTAAGTTTTGTAAGAACCGAGAAATGAGCAACTGAAAATGGTAACTTTGGCAGTAAATTGGCTCAGTTTGGACTCAAGTATCTTCTATAGTGTCACTTCATATTTTATGAGATGTATATAGATGTGCACCAGAACAACTCTCCTTTTATTTCATGTATTCGAATTTTTACTATAAAGGAATACAAAACAAAAATTGGGAGAGAACGCGTTTCTCCATTATATTCTTATGGGAAACATACAGTTGGTGGACAGACAGTTGTACGAGAAAACAATCCACTTAATTTTGAGGGGCTCTAGCTAGAGGGGCATTGGTTCATGATAAACCCAGTATTTCTAGGGTAACCTGTAGATTTGGAATGAGTTTTAACTGTCTAAATGCATTGTTTTGAGATTTTCTTTTTAAAGTGGTCCAATCCAGGAAACAGTGTCTTTGATTGGACCCTGTTTCCTCAATTGAACCCACCATCATTTCACCCTGAAATATTCACATTGCTGGTGCAAACATTTTTAATTAGCTAGACTTCCACCAGTCCATTCTAATAAACATGTAGATTAATAATTACCAAGAGAGACACACCGGAATCCAATGCTAAATCAGAAAACAAATTTGGAAAATTTGCTGACATACAGAAAGTATCCTCCAGGTCAGTTATTTTTTGTTAAATTATATCAGAGCTATTGAAATCAGTATATTGAATAATTTTCAAAATACTCCAACAATGTGCCACAATTTACTTGGGTTAATCAATTATGCATATTTTCTTTTAATTGCTTTATTTTGTTGCCAGAATAGTCATTTATATCATATAATACTATAAGATATGAATGATATTTACTATCTGGAAAAAAAATAATAACGAAAAAAAAATATAGTTTGTTCCAAATTAAGTAATAATATTTTGGAACATTTAGTGGAAATCACGAAAATTTAGATTTTTATATTCCCTGTATTTTTCTAAAAATCAAAAATTCCCATGAATTTCTCACCTTAATTGCTAATTTAAGTGTTTTGCCACAATTATTATAAAAAACGGTGCAGATAAAAGTGATACTATAGAAAATATTGATATGTCAACATGATATTACTTTATGTAATGAAAATAGTCAAACCATTTCTTAAATGCCCATCAAAAATTACCTTTGAGATTAATTCAAAATATGGGACTTTTTTCTTATACAGCATAAATTTTGTCATCATTTAAAACCATTTTTGTACATTTCTGAGATTCTTAATCTATATTTAATGAAGCCTGAAAGATAGATATGTTTGCTGTTGCAACAGAGCAAATTTAAGTAAAAAATGGCTCCAAGAGGCACCAACTTTGAGATGCTCCTGCAGAAAAACTAAATACAATTTAAGAATTCTGACTTAATTTTTCATGGGACGTGTTAACGTCAGAAAATTCTGAGAACCTCAGCCAAACCACTCTGCATGGTTTTCTCTGAGACATGTCATTTACATTAGTTTTTTAAATTTTGTTAGTGTCCAGGGGGTGTTCTCTTTAACTAAGTGTGAAAAGGGCTCAATTTTCCATATCATAGGGTCATTAAAGCACCTGTTTTCACTAGGCATGGCCCTACTTTTCTAGCAATGAAATTTCAAGAGATGGTACCCTGTTAGGACTATCACTGGGTAAGGGTTGGAGCTCTCTCAGCCCAGCACCCCCGTATATTTTTAAGGTGAGAAGCCCCCGCAACCAATTAAGGCTTGCCTCCAACCCCAGTTTAGTCCGTGGCAACCTGATGATCATAAATATTACCAAAATAATATGTGAGAAGATAATTCCTGAATTAAATATGCATGACCCCCCCCCTCTCCCTCCCAAATAAATCATACATGTATACATGTACATTTACTAACAAGGTTTAATATGACAATGAATTTAACGATGATATATATATATACTTGTGTAATTTGTAAAATAAGCCCTATATAGCCTAGGTTGCAAATAGCCTAGTATAGGCCTATATATAGATTATATCTAGAGTTATTTAAGACAAGTTTGAAACGCTCATTAGTCCCACTCTAAAGTGTGTGTAAATATTTCACAAGTGTTTAGTTTATGAATGAAAATTTGGCGAAGTATTTGGTGTGGCGCGAAAGAGATCCAGTGAACCGGATTATTTCGAGCGGCGACATTCCGTGACACACCACCAGGATTTTTACCCAGAAGGCAGTGCGCGCACTGAGTAAGATCAGTGTGCTATGCATGCTTAAATAGGGGTCAATATTATGGAAAATTAGACATTTAATACCGGCTCCGGGACAATATGCTTCAAGGATATACGACCTGGATATACTACTTCAAAAACACGGACAAGCTTTTTCTCTAGAAAGGGTTGCAATCTTGCACATATCGGTCCGATTTTGAGGAATATTTGGCCGGGCTGCGAAAATGGCTGCAACTAGCGTCAACGTTAGTCTAGATGAGATAGACTTAGCTAGCCTCCGGGTGAGTCTAATTAGACACTAGATTGTCATGTTTACTTAGGTTAAGGCTCTTTAAGGGCTTCTCTCCACTCCTAGACCAACATCTGGATGGTTTTTGTTGTTAAAACATGCAATGCAATCATTTGAGTCCTGACTTCCGGATTTCAATAAATGTCATTTTGGCCTAAGTTATTTTTGGAACAAAAGACCAGAAATTGTTTGAAATGTATGTTTCATGTTTAATCTGTCATACTGGAATAGATGATAGATTTGTCGTTGTCGGATTCAGTGAAATGATTATTCTTGGGCTAGCATTAGTCCAGAGATTTTGGCTGTGGGCTTCTAAAGACTTAAGTCTGATTCACAAAGTTGACAGTTCCACTGTTGGGAGCTGTCAAATGTGTATAAGAAAGGATGCCTGGTTGAGTATGTTAGGCCAGGGTGGGGTTCAAACTAGTAATTAGATATGTATGCTGCAGAAAAGGATATAGACAGCCATTTCTACTGTAATATTTCATACTATGCCATGCTTCAACATTTTCCACTAATTATCTGAAGTCTCTGTATAATAATTATTAATATTATATATTATACATATCACTCAGATTTGTAATTTAATTGACATATGTCATGTTTTTTCAATAAGTGTTTAGTGGTCTTTGTTATGCTGATATTACCCACTTAAACACTGGGAAAGACAGCACAGTCAAGACTATCTTAGTTTACAACCTGTTAATTGTTTGTCATGCTATTTTGGGATATAGTTTACAGACTTCTCATGTTTTTCTTGGGGTTATTGGCTGCCAAGTTAAAACAGACACATTAGCGCATAATACTTGTCAACAAAATGTCTTCCTACCAGTTACCCAGTCTTGTGTAATAGATGGGTTGCTGAATTTGGGTGTTACGGGTCATTCAGTGCACGTTGAAAGACTTCTCAGTTAAGTAATGTGTAACGTATCATATTTTGGAAGTTTTTTGTACAGTGTTTATCAGAACCCCGCCTTTAGTCTACCTCACAATTATGACCACCTCATAATTAACACAAAATGTAGATTCTACTGGAACAATGGTTGCATGCACTTAAAATAAACAATTTGGTGCTGTGAAAACATCTACAGAGTTTCGTTGTAAATATGTGTGCTCGTTATAAAGGGCTCTGACTATATTGTATTTCATTCCAATAATTCGGTATTGCTGTTCAGATTGGCATTATATTTGAGGCAGAGGTGGGCGTAATGATGGTAGCGAAAAAGTTTCACTGTATCACTAAAATAATGTTGAGTTGCACAATAAAGAAAGCAAAGCATATCTTTTAGTGTGTATTATACACACTAAAAGATTGTACTATACACTCTAAAACATTTACTTTATTTATCAAAGTGAAAAGCAAAATGTTACATGCTATTAAATGGAGTACATAATGGTCACTGGCAGTTGAAACATTGTCTAGTGTCTAAGCATGAATACGTCCATGGTCTAAATTAGGGACACTTATAGTTTCAAATATTCACCCCAATATAGTAACATAAGTTTGACTAAATTTTGGTGTTTTTTTTGCAGGACCCTGCTGGTATTTTTGACCTGATAGAAGTCGTCGGCAATGGAACCTATGGACAGGTTTATAAGGTAAGAAACTGGCAAAAACTGGATTTTATTAACAATGATAAAGAGATTCTTTATTTCTTTGTGATTTTTAAAAAATTTGAGATTTAGAATATGATATATATATATCATATATGTGGTCATTAGAGAATAGAGATAAAACCAATTATTTTATATTTATATGAGTGCATTTATAGTCAAAAGATAAAAAAAAGCTTGTTTTTAGTATGGTGTGGTAAAAGTACTGATGCAATGCAATGCAAAATAATGAAAAGTGTATAGAATAGATGTCAAATAAAAGCAAAGAAATTTAAAAGCCAGTGTCTGCACTATTACTCCTGCTTTAAAAATGTACAATCACATGTGTCACATCATACTATGTATTGTATAGGGAGTTCAGCTTGATACCAATATGGGTCATTCCAGACCATATTTGTATGGAAATATAATACATGCATTAAATTATGCCACCGAATAGCAGGACTTTCATAACATGCTCGATACATTGTTATGAGCAGGAATAGTGAACTGGAACATGCCTATGGCTATGTAAAGATAGATATATATGTATGTCACTTAGTACCTAAAATTTTGCAGTTCATCTTTTGAAAACCTTATAGGCGAACATTGAATAACTAGTATGCTTAAATGACATTGTGGAGTCTCGATTATAGACTAGGACCAGAATTAGCTTAAATAATTATCTTACTTAAATTTGATTTCAAATAAACGTCAGTTTCATTTAAACATCGGGGAGAGAACTGCCTCTAAATTAATAGAGGCACCAGCTGGTATTCGAGTAATATACTTTAAATGCAATGACCAATGGCCTAATGGGTAATTTATTTCTCTGTTGAGTATTCTTGGATGTCACTCTCAACCTTTATCTGATTTTCAATTACTCTATGAACTACACTATCAGTCTAGACTGTTGCGATACATTTTACTATGTATTGTGTTTAGATTGAGACAATATTAAATCGGAACTTGCGGTGTACACACTACTCAAAAAAATGATATTTTTTCCTCAGAAACAGGAATGTCGAGTACAATTATAATAGATAATTTTTAAATCCACCAACTCTGATATACATTGTATGGATCTAATCTTTATTTGCATTGCTGTTCTTAAAAAAGTGCCAAGATATGAGTAGAGAAATGTAGATAAGTTTGTGTACTTGTTGTAATCTTATAGTGAGGTGCATCATGTATATGATGACATGGTATGACATAATAATAGACATGTATATATCATAAGTGTTTAACATGACATAACAGTTACCAGGAACTCTGTTTTTGTCCCAATGAGACAGTGAAATACAATATTTATTTGCTATAGGTAGATATCTAGCTTTCTATAACAGCTTATAATGCACCAAGTAAACCAAAATAATAATTTATGGGTGAAATAAGCGGACAGCCAACCTTACCCCATTGAACAAGAATGCAATGAAAATGCCAGCAATGTACAAATAATGCAATGGGGAAATGCAATGAATAGATAGAAAAAGTGTTGTGTAAATGAGAGGGAGGTCCTGGTTAAGGATGTAATCTTAAAAGTATGCGTGAAGTGTTTCTTTGAGTCACTGACCTCGTGGTCATCGAAAAGTTTAAACTTTTTGAATTAAACGGCCGGAAGAAAAGGAATGAATGACTAGTAATTGTGACTGTGTACAGTCATGGTATTGACTTTATTGTGATAAAGGGTGAAATCATACCCACTCAAAACGAGTTATTATTTATCGGAATCCTGATTGTATACTGTCCATATATCATGTGCCTGTGATGCATATAGTCAGGGCATATGATATTTATATTTACTTTCAATAAATATTTTCCTTTGTAAAGATAACAATATGTAGCTGTAATATCAAACTGATTTTGGGGTGTCAGTACAGTGTCACCTCCGATTGTTATGTGAATTCATGAAACATGAATGTTGGTGAATAAATGCTATTCTGACTACATGATTGTAATAAACTAAGCCAATAATAATTATGCAAAAAGCCACACTTTTAGATGTTCTAATTGCTGGCATTCTTGGTTGTCAAGTTCCTGGTACACCAGTAAGACAAATTTATGAGAGGCATTGCAGAAAGTAGAATAGGTCAGTGCTGACCTAGTTATTCATTGACTGGAAAAATAGGTGTAGTGCTTAAATAATGAAATGTGTATTGAAGAGGACAATGTAGAATGAAATGTTTTGTCCATGATTCTTTATGTAACCACAGTTAGTACACGAACTGGTGACATAATATGTGCATGATAATAACATTCATAGATTAATTTTTATCATGTTTCTCTATAATAGATACTGTATCCCTTTATGATAAATTTTGATGCTTGCATCAGAATGGAACAGGAGAGAATATTAATATGATTTTTATTAATATTATAAAATGTATATTCCGCCATTGGTAAAATTTATTCTTCACATAGAAAAACGTGCATAATTAATCAATAACACAAGGTAATAAGAAAAAAATAAATAGATGTTGTTGATAGAACATTGATATTAACATAAACTGAAAGAGTATTTTGTAGTGCTCATAATTTGGAAATATTAAATACGAATTTGTAATTTTTTTTTTGCAAAACCATGTGTACCAATGATGTACTGCACAGAAGTACAAATTATGCTTTGCTTTACACAAATGAGCCATTGATGCAATCATGTGAATGATGAGCAATAACATGGCCATGATTGATGACATGAACACGACAATATCAGAGCATGGACGTCCATGATCAGAGCTAGGACAGCGTTGAGTGATATCTTGGATATTATCACACAATATATGGATTCTAGTTACCATGGAAACTGATGAGTCATGCTTGGAATTCCTGTTGCTTAGCTGCAGTCCTCCGGCTAGTCACCCCTGTTGAGGAGTGTTGTCATTGCTTCATGTGCAAGTTACAGTAGTCCAAAAATCTCTGACCGACACCGCAAATGTTTGAGATTTGGAGGGGTTTAAGTGTTGCAGTTAGATGTGATAATGAGGTGCTATGAATAAATGGTGGGAGTCCTTTGTATGGAGAAGTAATGATGAGATGATATAGCTTGTTGTCTGGACAAGTGAGTGGGATAGTGTGAAGGATTGGTGATGTAACAGTGAGATCAATGAACATACGTCTGGAAGTATTTGATTAAAAAATTAAGGTTATGAGTTTAGCGTCAAGGAGTTGGTCGTACATTAGCCAGAATAAACATGTTAACAGCATGTGCCTTTGAGCTGGCCTCTGCAATGCTGGAACCATATGTGAAGAAAAGGCATTGTTTTATGGTTTAAATTTTATTTCCTGCTAATGATTTTGTCTTGTAGAAATTCAATAAAAGTGCTTGAACCTTGAATTAAAATGCAGGACTGCCGAATGAGCATCGATAAGTGGAATTGTGAAATTATAGAAATCGTCTTGAAAAAGGTTGCACATATTGAGAAGTTTCTTATTGCCTCAATGCTACTAGTCTAAGGCAGATGTTATGATGAGATGATAAGGCTTAGATTCCAAGCCATGGTATAGCAGAGAGATCATCATGTAGGAGACATGTCTCAATCATTTTCAGTTAACATTGTTAAACGGGTAAAGTAGCTCTAACCTGCTTTCTGCCTGCATGAACACAATAGATGCATTCAAATGATTGAGTCATGGCTCAACCAGAGACGGCCAGAGATTTCGGACTACTCTCAAATTACATAAAGCAATGACTCACCAGGCTACCACTGACACAAACACTATTGCCTCTTAATCCTCTGTGGAACTCGCTTCTTGAATTTGCATCCTCAGAATTTGCATGATCTGACAACAATAGCACTGTATGTGACTGTATATGTCTGTGTGAGTGCTCTATAGCCCAATACTTTCCGCATACACAATGATGTAAATCCGTACGACATTGCCCAAGTGTACGGTTTACCATTCTGCCTGTAGTTTCCCCGAATTTCCCCAGGGAAGAGTGAATGGAATAAGGTTTTTCATGCTGTCCACACCCCATGTTGGTTTTAATACAGACCTTTTATCTACGACAAATATTTATCAGTTTCTTTGCATTCAAGATTTTGTATTTGTAAACTTGGAATGAATTTAAATTGGAACTGATTGCCAGATAAAAAGTTAAGTACTATGCTGGTGCAAGTGGATAGGTTATTCATTGTATCACTCCCATAATGATAGTTACCATTTTTTTGTATTGGTTTTTCTCAGTGACCACTGACCAGCTGTCACGAGCAGACATGATGAGATAATAAGGCTTGGAGTCTGTTTGATGTTATATTTTTAACCCATTGGTATTTATACTGGTACATGTACCACCAATGTAACTGAAAATTAACATTATGCTGATTGTTAGCACATGAAGAATGTCAAGGCCGGGATTCGAACTCCTGACCTTCACTGTCCTTCAGCAGTTGTTTAGCAGAGCCTGTCAATACCATAACGACTAATCCATTGTATGTCTAGTAGGGCTGTACACCGGTTCTCGATATACCGTTTGCACCGGTACAAGGATAACTATACGGGTATTGATAACCGTTATGTAATAATAACGATACAATTAAACGTATCGTATCGGTTTTACTGTATCGTGATACATATCGTATCGTTTTAAAGATAAAGGTGTACAGCCCTAATGTCTAGTTATTGGTTGCCTTGTCATCTCATTTCATCAATCAACCCTTGTGAGTGTCAAGAACTTGTCCGAGAGAGCTGCACTATCCTCGTCATAGTTAACAATCAGATATAACACTATATTATCAAATAGTGGATTTTCACGGAAGGTTCTCTGTATTTCCACCAGGTGGCTAAAACAGAATACTGCAATTCTATTGGCTGAAAAAGTTCCCGCCCTTGGCTGTATATTTGACACTTTATCATTTATTTGATGTTTGTTATTTTTCTGAGAGAGTTGTATTTATGGAATCAGTTAGTTATTACCTACTGTGTCTGAAAAGCAAAATAAGAGGAGGGGACTTATGTCCTGCTAAATTCAGAGCTGTTCAGTGAAAAAAGGGTCGAAACAGGGGAAGACAGAAACATTTAGCTCGAGCATTGAATGTTTGCATTGGTTTACACTCCTATACACAGACAGAAACAATTTACCACTTTCAGTTATGACTTGCAAAGAGATAAGTCTGGCAGATGGACACTGGCCAGCCGTTCAGGTCATCCTGTACTTGACCACGTTGACCTGAAGATTAGTTTTCTCCTTGGGCTAAGCCTCGTCTCTCCACTTCAACAGTTGGCCCAGTAAATCTTGTGCTATTTGGCTTGGAAATTGTAAACAAAGAAGAAGAAATCCTATCATTGGTTTGAACTGAGGGCTTTAGAGAATATGTATACCAACTGGCCAATGGTAGCCATTACAGTTATGCGAGATAATGGAATCCCATAGTTAAGACCTCAATTTTAAAACTAAATTGCACTTTTTGCTGTATATATTATAATACCTCCTGGTACTAAGATGACAGTTAGATCGGTCAGCCTCCAGCAATATGGAGTCACATGGTACACTGTACACTGCTGTACGAATACATTTATGTAGCGTTAGCTGGTTTGTCAGTTCAGTTCTCATAAAATAACATGCTAACTAATTGTTTCAAGTTATTCTATTCAATCCTTAAAAGTTCAGTTTGGAAATTCGCTTGCTGATACTAAAAGGTAAAGCAATACATAATGTTATGAAATTTATTTTAACCAAACCAAGCTTTTTGAAGTTATTAAAAATCAAATCAGAAAATTTTACTATTTAAAAAAGAAATTTGCAACTGATAAGTTGCTCCTCATCCCTTTAAATTTTTAGACCTACATTTATGCACAATTTCAATGTGCTCAGTTCAATTTACAAGTGATTCTATTGCAACAAAATTATACCTAGTCTGATTAATCCGAAACTGTCTCTGCGCGTTCATAAATTATGAACCTTAGTTATCACTTCAAACATTCCAAACTGTCAGGATTGTAGGTGGCCACTGGCCACAAATCAAAGGAAATTTTAATATCTCTACTGGATACAGTTTGGCCATTAATCATAATAGAATTGACACATTTGTCTGATCTGACTTGGGTGATCTGTCAATGTAAAACTAGTTCGAACATACTGAACATATGCAATGTAAAGAGTACGTAATTATGACAGTGTGAATTGTACAATTTACGATAAGATGCTAATTCTTTTGAAGAAATGTACATCTGTGGCACCATTTGAGTCTATTTTGTGTCAATTTGATATTATAAATAATTTAATGTTGGCGATTCTAGTCTAGAATCACCGCTCAAGCAGCTTTCAACAGACTTTACAGGCCAATCCAGAGTCTTTCTCAACTCCCTGGGGAGTATTCAGCCTTGGACACAGTTAACGGCAGGGACTAAAGAGCCCACACAATCACACAAGTGCCATCACTGTGGTTAAAAATGCCAAGTACCCATTACACCTGGGTGGGGTGAGGCAATGGTTGATGAGGATCTGCCCAACTCCTTGATGCCATGGTGGGGGTTCGAACCCACAACCTTGCGGATGGCAGGCGAATACCTTGACCACTATCATGATAATGTGAAGTCATTGCATTTTGTAATCTTTGTATTTCTGTTTCTATTAAGACCACTGTTTAGAATATTCAGGCGTTTTTTTTTAAATCCTGAAAAGGTAGAGCTGTTGTGAAAAAATGTTTTTATTTAATAAATATATTTTTTATTGTGTAATTTCCATGCTTACAAATGTAATTTTGCATCGTTTTAAACATAATCTTGTTTTCTTTCTTTCAGGGGCGCCACACAAAAACCGGTCAATTGGCTGCGATAAAGGTCATGAACGTCACAGAGGTAATTTCTGTAACAGTATTACTCTATAATTGAAAATCGGTCAGATATTGCATGTCATTATTATTTCATTTGAGGTTATCAATGGGATTCCCCCGAATTTAAATGTGGCCAAAAGTAAATAGATAAAGATAAAAATTGGCAGACAAATTACCAGGAATCAGTTTTCACTGCCCTCAGTTTATTTTAATTTATATTTATATTTATATAATCGAATCATTGTAAGCAAAGAGTATTTAAAAGTTCAATAGTCTCATTTCTAGTCAGAAATGAATCAAACAGTCCATCCCTCAAATTTGCTATTCATAACCTACGTAACATGATTTATATCTATTCATGAGTAATAAAATTGTTTATCTGGAATATACTTATTAATGGTGGAGGTGAATAACTGTAACCATATGTCACCAACATATTAAAACACATTATCAAAACACTGTTAAATTCATGTAGATTATCGATATAAATTCATAGTGCACCATACAATTGCTATACACGCTTACACAATAGAACCCCTGCAGATATAATCATATGATAATGTACATGATGGATATCAATGGATTCCTCTCTATCTATAGTATTATGTTTGTGGCACAATGTATTTTTAGCTGTCTTGGGTTACTCAGTTGTGCTGTTCCCCCTTAAATACCTACACAATACCCACAGTAATGTATTCGAAATAAATTCTATCCTAAATATGATATTTCCACATTAATTGTTATCGCGTTTTGTGGTTTTGTCTATTGTCGGTGTATATCCTCCAAGTCCCCATCTATTTATGGGGTCTTGGATCATTTGTCGTGCCAACTATGGCTGTTTATTAACATAAGTGCTATACACGCGCTGTCCCTGCGACCCTTGATATGTCTGGCCGTGGCGACTAGTCCGAATTCCTCTGACTGATCGCTGCTATATAATTTGTTTTGCGAAAACTGTTGTAACTGACATTTCTCCAAGTATTAGTTATTTGAAAATATTGACTATTAATATTAGTATTAATTTATTAATTTATTAATTAACATATATTAATGAGTTGTATATAGCCCAAGATTTAGAAAATGTGAAATGTTCTCTTTCACTATTTACATACTTTATGATTATTCCTAAATACAGCGTAATATATTTATTGAATTTTATTCATCATAAAAATTTAGGTACATGGGTCATTTATATGCAACAAAAAGTGCAGGTGTATCTTTATTTCAAGATTTGAACTTAAACATATTTCATATAATATAAGCTAAATTGGGATTGCCAATAAATAAATATTTTTTTTTGCTCCATTTCTTATAATGTCATTTAATTTTTTTAGGATTCTTGTCCATAGTTGAGTTTATAAAATAGTAAATAGCATTAACATAAAGCTGATGTGAGCACTAATCAGTGATAACGAGTGTCACATGTTTGGCATTGTCTGTATTTATCACTGTTAGACATGTCAGAAGATGATATCAGCAGCCCCAGCTGACTGGAAAGTTTGTGAAGCACTTCAGACTGATTTGTAAATCTGCGAATCCTGTTTAGTCATATTATATCATAAAATCTATGACTATGTGTTGTTTGCATGTCAGTCATTGAGTGGATACTTCGTAGAATGCTATCTAGATTCGGCATAATAAAATATTACAGACCATTGAATATTTAAATCTGTTAATGAAGAGAAAATTTTACAAAACGTATCGATATCAATCGTAACACTTTGATCCTCAAAAAGTGAGATGTAATGCGTGATCATGAATTAAATCTTAGATAAAATTGTATACTTTCCGACAAGAGCGAATCCCTAATTTTAGGAAAATAATAATCGTGAAAGCACTGGAAAAAATATAAAAGGGGGGTGAGTTCCTGTAACCCTTTGCTTCGAAAGTTGAGTTGACCATTGTCAACCTGACTTGTGGAATGTGACAAATTAATTAATAATCACTGATGACATTATTACATCAATTTATACTATGTAACATTGCTTGAACTAAAATTTTTTTAATGAGTAGCTGTCGACAGTCCCTGGCTAACACCAAATTCACATCCTTTTGAAGGAACTTACATGTACCGCCTTGGGGATAAACCCGGATAATAGTTGGTCTGTATCATGAATATTGCTGTTCCTGACGCTTATAATTTTCTATGCAATGTAGGATTCAGCCAGAGAGTTTGGGACTAGTCCAACCACTGCCATAGGCTGGCCCATCATACCAGAGAGATTCTGTGGAATTCAGGATAGCTGCTTGCACAAAACATCAACTTGTGCAACCCTAGTTTAGATGTGCAACCCTAGTTTAGATGTGCAAAGTTTGATCTGACCCGATACCATAAAGAATGATGAAATTATCTTCGACTTATAATAGTAGATTAGCATGCTAAGGGTTTTTCAGTTGTGTTAATTGACTTTTAGAAATATGCCAATTCTGATTTGTATTAATTATTAAGATTTACAAAGAGAAGCAGCTTTGGTTTGTTTATTATTGTATCAAAAAGATCAAAATACAATGCAGATTGGCCATTCTAAAAGAATATTTGTACCGTTGCTAATGTGAAATTTGTTTTAAGATTAGTACAGTCACAGTGATACCTTAGTGACCACCCTTGTTGCAAATAATGCTTATAATAATGGACTTGGTCAAGAGAGATATAATTCAATAAATTTCATGAAATAAAAGTGATTTGTCTGTCTGTCAATAAAGAATATATTGGCTTTCATATATTTTTTAATTCTATTACATTCATTCACTTAATTGATCTTTTCTATTGTTCTTTCGTGGGATATAACCAACGAAAATGTTAGTTTACTCCCTCCTGAGTGCAAACTGAACTGTTATGCGTAATGAAGGCATTAAAACAAAACAATCAAACAAATTAGTAAATATGCCTCATGGAGTTTCAGCGTCGGGATATAACCAACAAAAATGTTAGTTACCTCCCTCCTAATCGGGATATATCTAATACTACAGTACTGCTACTAATGATAATAAATTTATTGTCTGAAATACATATGCTTATTAGTGGGGTGAATTGCATTGACGATAATATACTGTGGTCCAAAAATTGGATGGTCTTTAAGGTAGTCTTCATTAGGGTTCCACTGTAATGTACCCCACTCTCAAAAATATAAGAACACTTTGACCACTGGGCACATGCTCAAGTGGTTTTATATTTTTGGAGACTGGTGTAAATAGGATTAGTGAGAGACTGGGAGGGGAGGTGGGCCCTTGTGAAATTTGTTGTGGGGCGTACAAAATCCTTGTCATCCATCGTTTAGCATATTTCCATCGGCTCGGAGAGCATGTTGTAAACGTGCTTGTTGAAATGTATTCATTACCTTGTGATTATTTATCCTGCAGTGCTGTTTTTTCGAGCTGACTTTTTGCTTACACAAATAAATATCTGTGTTTTGTGTGCAGACTTTTGTCAGTTAGGTTTCTCTGTAGAATACTCCAAAATACACAAGAAAGGAATGAAGTGAATGGATGGATTGAATGAATGTAATAGAATTTAAAAAAATATGACAGCCAATATATTCTTTATTGACAGACAGACAAATCACTTTTATTTCATGAAATTTATTGAATTATATCTCTCTTGCCCAAGTCCATTGACATGCATTAACTTCATGATTATATTATGATAATATGATAGGCAAAGGGTAATTTTTCGTTTGAGTCTTCTCAAGGTCTACTAATACTATTGTATAATTATTTGTAATTAGCAGATTAGCCTATTTCCACAAGTTATCTGTGTTCTTTAAATCAAATCAACACTTTATCCAAATTTGTGGCATTAAGTAAGAATGGTCTTATTGAGGAGGTAGTCTTGTAGTAAGTCTCCAGTATAGAAAATTAGATATTGCTACCTGTGGGACTCCCATGTTAGACATAAAAATTTGCAACCCCAATCAAACACATTGTATCTTCATAAGATATTATGCAACTCCAGCGATTTCTTTGAAATTGTGTTAACTGAAATAAAATTTGTAAAATGTTGATGTAATGTAAATAATTGTATTTACAGAGTAATTGTAATTATACTCCACTGAGACTGTTTTCCTATTGTTCTTAGTGGGCATTAACCAATAAAAATGCTAGTTAACTCCCTCCTGAGTGCAAACTGAACTTGTCTAGCATAATAAAGGCACTAAAAACAAATGAGTAAATATGCCTAATGGAGTATAAGTTAGTTATAACCTTCATAGTCAGGAGTTACTAACATTTTTGTTGCTTAAATCAAAGGCGGAGGGATAAAACCAACAAAAATGGTAGTTAACTCCCTCCTATTCGAGATATAACTATTATTTATGAAGTCACTTTGCTTAATGACTTGCATCAGATATGCATATATCTGTATGACAAAATGATAAACACGTCATTCATGCATATTCTCTAGATTCTGCCAGCTGCGGTTTAGTCCGACCACAAAGTAACATCTGATGCCAATGTAATGTGGTTGTGTCCTGTTGCGACTCTGCAATTCTAAACAATCTAATTTATCTTGTTACGAGTGCAAGCAGAATTTCCCTTCAGAGTCCATGCATATTCCTGTTTTGCATGATGCTAATTTAAATTCAGTGGTGCCTAATTTACTGCGTTTCCCTGATTACAAACTGAGCACTCTGTTCCTTTATTGTCAGTCTTTGGTCTGGTGATATAACCAGATCAACGTTAATTGGATAATACAATTTGTTTGATCATATATTGCGAGTAAATTTTGTTTAGTTACGTCAAATCTATTGTAGTTCTGATCTATCCATGACGATCAGCACTTGCTAGTTAGCAGAACCATATCATTCATCAACTTCTAACGAATTTGGTGGACACTTGAAATTTGTGGTTTCTCAGATCCGCCTATATAATGACAAATGTGCCGACAGAAAAATAAAATAACATTTCCTATTGTTATTTAATATAAAACTTTATTTTATACTTGAATTTTTGACCAATTGACCCATTCAAAATTGCCCAGTGACATGATAGAGGATCCGAAAAGCTGAAGATCAAATAAGTGACCTAACGCTTAGATTTTCTAAACTGATTTAGTTTTAACGAAGTTAATGTACTCCATGTTTGTGATGATTTGATGTGGGAACTGTTTTAGTGAAATCGATTTAAATAATTATATTAAAAAAATCTTTATTTTTATTTTGCAGGAAGAGGAGGAAGAGATCAAGCTAGAAATTAACGTTTTGAAGAAAGTAAGAAATTCACTTAATTCTGTATATTGTAATAGAAATGTGGTTATAAATATGAGTGTGAGTTAATTGTCTTTGAGGCACAGAAGGCATTAGTGACATCTGAGACCAATTTTACTTGTTGCAAGTACTGTGCTAATTATTGCAGAATAGTAGCAAAAAAAGTCCTTCTCAAATGTGAACAATTGCTATTTGACCCATCAGTAATTCAGTATTTGTGAAATGTATGGATAAATTACATAAATATGAATCTATAGTATTATTGATGGTAGAATATACATTCCCATAAATTACTACATTGCATAAACTGATGAAATGTCACAATGAATGATTAAAAGTTTTTTTATTATGTCAAAATGTGATAGAATGCATGGTATTTTTGCATGGGAACTAACCTTTAAATTTAATTTTGCAGTTTTCAAACCACCGAAATATCGCTACATATTATGGTGCTTTCATTAAAAAAGGACCGCCAGGCAAAGATGACCAGTTATGGGTAAGTTTTAAGTTCCAATTTCTTTATTAATTTCTTGTAAACCAAAATATTCATCTAATCCACTCATATGGACAAAAATTCTACTGCAATGATCTCTGATGATAATTATTTGTTTTCTTGTGTTTGCAGCTAGTCATGGAGTTCTGTGGAGCTGGCTCCGTTACAGATTTAGTAAAAGGTGACTACATACTTTGCATCTCCTGATGGGGACAATAAAGAAAAAATGCGTAATATTGTCATTGTTTGTAACAATGGCTTATCGCTACGTGTATGAAAATTCAGATGTACCAATTAATTATTTTCTATTGCAAGCCCAAATACGCTATATCCCACATCCTGCTGGTTGTATGTTTGTATATTCTGTAAAAGTCATTGATATGTATTTAAACAAATGTTAAATGTTTTCACCAAAATAGTTGTAAATTTGATCTGATTTGAATAGTAAGTAAGCTTAAGTATTTTTTTGCATACAAATTTTATTCGTGTTATAAGATAATTAATTTTTTATTTCAGCTACAAAAGGAAATTCTTTAAAAGAAGAATGGATTGCATACATTTGTAGAGAAATTCTCAGGGTAAGTAAGACTGGTTTTTAAAATAATTATTTTATAGGATGAAGTCACATTCAGAAAATTTAAAATATTGAGTCAGTTGTGAGCTATGTTCACCTGGTTAGAATGCCTTTTAGCTGTAATTAGTTTTGTATGTACCCTTGTGATTAAGTGGTCAATGCTGCTCGTCAAGAAGACATAATTTAAAGTTTTGGTAAATGTATTGATACTAGAATAATTAAAAAGCAATAAGATTTGGAAGTAGCAGTGCATTCCAGTACCAGACACAGTTAAATCAGCTAATAAGGAGCCATTTTGGGCTGTAAAAAAATGTGTTTATGGCTGGTTCATTATCTGCTGGATTCGAAGGATATGAAAAATATCTGTGCCTGGACAATGAATACTGTATTTTGATCATGTACAACTGTATTTTTGATTACAGGGATTGTATCACCTTCATGCAAATAGAGTAATACATCGTGATATTAAAGGCCAGAATGTTTTGCTCACCGACAATGCCGAAGTCAAATTAGGTAAGTTCTGCTCACTCATTTAAGCAAGAAAAGTCACTTATGTATACAGTCAACCCTCATTTATCGGCATACCTTCGTCCCCCAGTTAACTGTGCGGATAAATGAGGGAACCAGATAACTGAATATATATAAATGCACTAAGTAGATTTGTTCGTAGCCAACTGTGTGCGGATAGCGAGGGAACCCGATAAGTGAGGCCCGGGTAAATGAGGGTTGACTGTAACTGCAAAAATGCTCATTGACTAAATTTCTTTTTGTCTTCACAGTTGACTTCGGAGTAAGTGCCCAACTAGACAAAACCATAGGTAGAAGGAATACATTTATCGGAACTCCATATTGGATGGCCCCCGAAGTTATTGCTTGTGATGAAAACCCTGATGCTACATATGACAACCGAGTGAGTGTTTCTTAAAATTGTTTTCATGTGTAATGTTGTACCTGTGTTGATCCAGAAACTGGCCATTGTCAAGTGTATTATGTAATAGGATTCCCAATTTTATCGTGACCTTAGTCTGCCAATTGTGTAAAACATGATTGACACACCAGTCGACAAATCTGACTTCGCCAGTCATGAAGTGATGATGTACAAGTATGGCCTAATTGCAATGTTGTGCGGTCATATTTACTTTGATGAATAAATTCAATGGCTGTCCTTTTGCTTTGCTTTAATTTTCCTCATGTGCCTTTGTTGTATTCTTTGCAGCTGTTAATTACATGTAGTAAGTGTGAGACAAAATTAAGGCATTGTGTAATTTGTTGACTTGAGTGTTGCTTTTGTCAGATTCTAAGTTTGTGTTGATGTTTTGGAACTTACTAATTTACCAGAACTGATTAAGAAGCCAAAATTAACAGTGGTGACAACTTGTCAATATTCATGTCCAGTATCTAGTAATAACTTGCTCTTATTTCTTTTAACTTTCAGAGTGACCTGTGGTCACTTGGAATCACAGCCTTGGAAATGGCTGAAGGAAAACCTCGTAAGTGGTCTTTCAGTGTAGATTGTATCTTTACTTTAAACGATGATCAGAATTATGTGTATTTGTCAGATGTGCAGCTAATCATTTGAACATATCTTGCAAATGAACAACCTTTACATGAACTGAAAGCAGAGAATGTTGTCACAAATTCACTGTCTCTTGTTTCTTTTACTGAAGTATGTATCTTGCAAGTTCATATGTGCAGTTAATCTTTAGAACATCATCAAATATCTCTTGAATGATTGAGGTAAACTTGCAATATAAGTAGAGACTGTTGTTCTATAATCGCATCACTTATTTGTGTTTCTTTGCAGCGCTATGTGACATGCATCCTATGCGAGCCCTCTTCCTCATCCCAAGAAATCCTCCACCGAGATTAAAGTCTAAGAAATGGTAAGTATGGCTGTTGTGATGGAGAGTTTTATAGTCTTAGCTGATTTGGTTCTTGTGTAGGATATTCAACTCCAAACTTTGGATGTTTACTGAGTAAATGTCAATGTCAATATGTCAGTGCTACTGGGTCTGAAGCTAAGCTTATTTGACCAGTTGCCAGCAGAGGCAGATATAATGATGAGATGATAAGACAGTGTCCACAATCAATGAATGAGGTGAAATAATGAAGAGCTTGTATAAGGGGATCTGTTAATTGGTCTATTATTGTAGCAAGAAGAATAGCAATTTATGAGCTGACACTTTTGTATACTATTCTTGTTTGTACGATTGATGCTGTAGAACATTTTTAAGTGTGTATATGAACTATTAGCATGTGGGCTGCACTACGTTTTAGTATAGTATCATAACATATACATTCTTGTCTTTTCAGGTCCAAGAAGTTTCACAGTTTTGCCGAAGCTTGTTTAATAAAAGATTACACTCAGCGACCGAACACAGAACAGTTACTGAAGTATCCTTACATCAAAGACCAACCGACGGAGCGACAAGTCAGAATTCAGTTGAAGGACCACATTGACAGACACAAGAAGAACAAGAAACGTAAGGCTTTTTAACAACAACAAAAAATTATAAGAAACATGATTTTTTTAAATTTAGAAAGTGATATGCAGTGCGTGATGATATTTTAAAGGAAATTTGCCAGAAATTAATAACTTGTTAATTGAGAAGCCATTACTTCTGGTGATCCCATTGATAAATTACACAACCTATAGCTAATTTTGACATAAGAAAAGCTGAACCTTGATGAATGAAAGAAATTCAGTTTGTAATATATTGATTATAATCATTATAGTACTTCAGCCTGTGTGTAATTGTAATGCATCAGTTAAAAAGTTGATATTCAAGATAATAGTCAAGAAAGACTTACAAATGTGTTAAGTTAAGCATAGTCGTTGGTTGTTGCGAAGATCTTATGAACAAATTTAGTAGTGTGCACTGTGCACTCTGTGGTGTTATGGCAAGAAATGATGTGTATTGATGACAGACTGCAACATGAGGCTTGTAGTACACTGACTGCAATAATTAGCTTAATTTGTTTATCTTCTCACGATTAAAGTCTTCTTGTTGCAGTGGATGACCATGAGACTGACTTTGAATTCGAAGGCAGTGACAATGAGGAGGAGCCCGCTAATGAAGGAGAACCAAGGTACAGAACAATGTCTCGGTTATATCAGGATTTATTCGCTTTTGGTGTTATGTTTGTTTTCGTTTCGAGTCAACTTTCGTGAATTTGATAATCATTTGACAACAATTGAGCGGTTGATATATTAAATTACAAATCTATGGTCACTTGTTTAATCATTGTGTGGCTGAAATTTGCGGTCATCTCTCGATTACTCATTACTGTGTTTCATACCTTTTTTCCAAATCCTGTGAGTGAGATCTTATGGTGAAACACCACAGTCGATATCCGTTATTACAACAACCACTGCTAGGTTTAGACTCGTTGGGTTCCAATACTGCCAATTGGATTGAAACCTGCGTGGTGATTTTATGACCCATTTAGTGGTTCTTGCAGAGTATTCTTTACGCTACAAGTTTTATGATATTGATGCCCAAAAGCTAAGCACAGTTCTAGATTTACCTACTGGCTATTGCTATCACTAGTCAGAACCACTTAGTACCAACAGATCTGCACATTGATCTTGTGACTTTTTATTAATTAATTTTATTTTATTTTCAGCTCTATCATGCAGATTCCTGGTGAATCCACACTCAAGCGTAACTTTCAACAAATCCAAGAGAGGGAGGGACGAGTCACTCCGAACCCCTTGTATCAGCCACCAGCGCCCCCTCGTGGAGCACAGAACCAACACCCTCAGCCGCCTCGTGGCCACCCCCCAGCACAACAGTCCCCCAACGAAAGACGTCACCACGACCGCGAACGAGAGCGTGATCGAGGTAGTAAGTGACCCTCTCTTTTGCTTGTCTGTGCGCAGTAGATGCAGATGCTCTGATATGTGTGCCCGATATGCGATGGCTTCACTCTCTTCAGTTCTGTGAGCTCTGAGAGCTCTGCACTTCTCACCACGTCTCTTGGGTTTCTTGCTTCTCCGCAACTGCAGATAAGTTCAATAAAACACAAAATGGACATCATGTGATATATCACAATTTTGTTTCACTTTCATTCGGTTCTCTGGCTGTGCTGTTAATGCTTTGGCGATTTAAATAATATGCGTCATCATGCACTGTATGAATGCTGTCTTTGTTGCCTGATATTTCAAACTTTATGGCAAATTTTGAAACACATCGCTTAATACACTTATGCCATTAGACGCTGAGCAATACAATGAACCATGCTTTGTGAACATGAATGACAGCTGCTTGCATTTGATGCTTGAATCACACTTTCGTATTGAATTATGTAATGCAACAAGTTAGTAATGGTATCTTTGACTAAAATCTGCTACAAATCTGCCACCATGATCTTATATTGTTCATAACCTAACTTTGAAAGTAGGCTTTTGTTACTGAGAAAGTCATCCATCTATTTACTTTATAATAATTCTTCCTTCCTTTATTCGTATATGTATGGTTTCATGTATACTTGTTTTTATAAAAAAATATAGAAATAATAATAGGCAATGAAATTTTAACCCATTCTCAAAATTTATGTTATAACGGTGGCTGCACATCCTTGGAAAGTTTCAAAATGCCATTTGTCATATTCAAAGCAATAAAAAGTCTTGAAAACATAGCATTTGTTGCAGGAGGTATTAGAAAAGTCTTAGATTTAGTCCTCAAGTAATATGAAAGGAAGAACTGAAAAAATAAGAAAAACATAGAAATGCGGGATTTGTTTAGTCAAACTTGTTCTTTAAAGAGTCTTAAAAGGTCTTATATTTGGTTTCAAGGAAGTAGCTGCCACCCTGTGTAAGACTAAGTAATTTAATGAATTAGTTGATCTCACTCATTTGTTGATTTTGTGTTATGTAGAGCGTGACAGGGAGAGGGAACGACACAGAGGTCACGAAGACCGTAGAAGCAGAGACCATCACCCTCCTCCCCATCATCACCCGCCTCCGCCTCAGCAGCAGCAACCACCACAACCACAGGCCATTGCACGGCCGCAACCACAGCCTACTAGGATCACAAGTGAGTATTGTGGCTCCTGCATATCGAAAACTGTTTTGTGTAATAACCATAGAAGCAGAGACTACCATATGGGTTTTTTGTGACCTTTATGTGTGGATACTACCTTTAAAAAATTTCAGTTGGTATGATTTACTTATTTTAATATGTTATGCACTTTACATAGCATACAGATGTAGATATATTGTAATTTAATACTCGACTACTCCTTGGATCAAATCATGCTAAAGCTTTCAGTATTTGTATGGGTAACTTGTACAACTGAAGTTAACATAAAACAGTATGTCTACTGACATCAATGAGTCTTTGAGTATCTGTCCCCTTTGCAATATATACATTTAATGAGTTTAAATAGAGTATGTTGTATCTCGATTCCTGAATTAATGATTCTCTTGGTCTTTAGCAGGTCCACCTACAGCCAATGCTGGTCCATCGCAGGATAACGGCAGGATTCGCAGACCAGAGGAGCTTGATGTTCTCGCTCTGGAATTGAACCATCTCGGAGCTGGTAGCCGAGTCAGTGAACCAATCATTGAAGATGATTCGGATGATGAGGAAGAGGGTCCATCCCAAGCACAGGATGGAACCCTGCTCGCCTCCGAACCACCTCGTCCTCTGTAAGTAATGTGAAATTACTTAAAGTAACAAAAATTTGTTAAAATCATCTGTAGTGCCTGAACATTTGTCAGCTATGTGAGAGTCTTAAGGAATGATTCCACTTTTTGCCTGAATGTTAGTGTGAAGCTCAGGTGTTCAAAAGAGATCGGCCATTGTCATGAGTTTCCGCTATGAGGCCTGCCGTGTTATAGGAAATTTTGCCAAGTATTGTTTTATGGTTATATGACCTAATATTTTTATTTTCTGTGTTTTCAGGCCACCAGGAGGAACTTTAGAAACATTAGAATCTATGATTATTCATGAAGGTATGTTGATTTCATTTCCCTCATTGGCAACAAGACTTTAAAAAACAATAGCGTAATATCTTACGATTGCACTCTTTTAATCTTTGTTTTGCATACCCTTGAAGTCAAGACGGTTTCTTGACTTCGTAACATTTATAGACATGATATAATTCATATTAATGAATTGTTTGTTCTGCAGAAGAATCTCCACCCGCACTTCCACCAAGAGCTAACAGACCAGCAAACCAAAGTAACCGGGATGAGGCAGGAGATGACCGCACCCTCGTCGTCCGAAAGGTAGGTTTTTCTTTCATTTATGAAAAATCTTCATTAAATATGAAGGATTTTTTTTCTCTTAATGTTGTTCTGTAGAGAAATAAATCAGGTTAGTCAGCGGCGTGGTATTTTTCAGAGGTGTGAAAGAATTTTGTATTTGCATAATTACCAGTCCGAAGTGAAAAGTTCACTGTTGTGGACAATGTCAGAAATTGAGTCAAAATTTAAGTCGACGTAAAGCATAAACAGTTCAATCGGATTTGTCATACAGTAACATTGCAATGATTTGTTTCACATTATAAACAAAATAAATATAGGGCTTGTAATTATGGAAATCTATTTTTAGTCATGTACATTTTAATAGATCAGGAAGCTAGATGAACTTTCTAGATATATATAGTTTACATAGTCTAGATGGATTATTCAAGTTTGCAACTCATTGTTTGATAATTTAGCTTAGCTAGATAGATTTCAGATTTTGTCGGTGAATGAACTTATGATTTTAGTAAGGTTCTGGGTGAGGTGATGAATGCTGAAAGCGTTCAAGCTTTTGCGGAGAGAATTTTTTAGATTTTTGGTATAAGTAATAGAATATATTAGGTGTCGTGATTAGACTGATGTGTACTGAAATTTAATGATTATTGTGGGATATTGATGTCCATCCACATGTATATTACTAATTTTGGCAGATAGTGACTAACTATTAGTGAGAGTGCAGAAATCAGGATGAGGTCATCTCATTTCATATTAAAATAAACGATGCGACATGTTAATATTATTAGTGTAAATTACCGGACCTATTATTTTAATTCCTTGAGTTGTTATGCATTTGTGTTGCTGTTAGACTACTTTGGTTCAGTTGACTATTTTCTGTTCATTTCCTTGCATTCTATTGCCGTCTTTTGCGATACTCTTTTGTTGACTTAGTCACGTGAATTACCTTGTTGCCCCCTGTATCGTTGACATACAAACAACCATCCTCTGAGTAATAAAATGTCAAAACTTTCCGAGTGATCCAGCTCTTTAACATTAAACAGTTTTAACAGTCAACTAAATCTGTATGATGTATGAATCTCGCGGTCCTTGTTTGATATAACCCATAGGCCCCCAACATCGTACCAAATGCCATAACATATGCTGTAACAAAATGCTATAACAACGCCATTCTCTTTTTCTCCTCAAGCTTAACAATATATTGGGCCAGTGCGATGGATTACTGGTAAGCCTTGTGTTTTCCCACTTGTCATAATAACACCTTCCTACATTCCCTGTTTCGTAAAATCGCTGTCGTCGTACAGCTTCTTGTTGTCACTATCTAGACTTACTAACAATACACAGTCGTCTTTCTTCTGAATGTAATTCTCAATATTGTCTGTATGGTTGAAGTTTAGTCCCCCGTTATGTACGAGTAGGGATTGGTAGTTTTGATTGGAATGGTGCACTTTCGGAATGATGTTGAGAATTTAACGTAAAATTTCCTAAAGTCACTCGAATCCTTTTGTAGCTCTCACAGTGATTTTCCACTATTCAACTTTAAACAATATTTTGCACATCATAGTTATTACTAACATGGTACGGCAGTGATTCATGCATCTTAATCATATCATTTCAACTAATCGTAATATTTTTAAGTATGCTTGGTCCTGAGGTGCACTGTAAGGTGTTGAATCAGGATGTGTTTATGATGGTGCACAGGGTGTATGTATGAATGGTTTTTATGATCACCCGATGAACTGTCAATGAAATTTGGTGCAAGGTGTGATGTTAGTTCAGTCTGTGCACACCAGATGTAGTTGGTGTCGATGTTAGGGGTGCCCAACTGCCATCTGGTGTTTATTGTGGCAGTGTGGTTTGCAGAATTGGTGGTGCCATGCCTGTATTGCATTGTGATCGGAAGTTTTAGATCCGGGAGCCAGAATATGATTTGGATCACCACCAAATTTTAATCAATAGTCTATTGGGCACAAACTAATTGCTCACAAAATTTCATCAGGATCCATCCATAACTTTAAATTGGGATACCTAACTTACAAAGAAAACATGAAAACATACCTGTATTAATGAGTGCGACAATTTGGTAAAACATTTATAAAGCGCAGTAAGTGATTGATTCTGGTGGAGATGTTCTTTCAAGTCATTCAGTTCATTGTGCCTATTATGAGTACCATATTTTTACAAATCGGCATTGTGTCATGCAGCTTGCTACTGATAATAAGTCTGTCACGACAGCCGTGCTGTTGTGGATTGCTTGGTTCTAAAGATTTCTAGATTTTTATCGATGCTGAAGAACAGAAAATGACAAGACATTGATGAAGCTGAGTGGCTGGAGACTACTAAATTTCTGAGAGGCGTAGAAAGTGTTTGAGGTGGAGACATTCTTGAATAGATTTTATAATTAAAGTTGAGAGTTTGAATGGTTATTTGAAAGTCTGGAGCAGAAATACTGTTTGGCCGCTGATTTTAGCCCATTATTTTTATCCTTTTAGAAAGCGAATGATGGGTTTTATGACAGATCGAATTAAGTCTAGATCCGTGGGTTGTTAATCCCTGGGGACCGTCAGGGCTATCTGCCTTCGAACAATATGCCTTTGTCATAAATTTGAGCAATTAAATCTCCTCTGGGACAGGAAAACAAACACTGCGCAAATCCCAAACGACGGTGAAAATAATGACTTAGGACATTTGAGGTCTTTTATTTGGCCGTGTGATGATAATAGAGATGAAATTGAGTGAATGGATCCGAAAGTGATTAAAAGGGCCGATGCCTATCTGGGCTGTGTGAAGTTATTTAATTAATGGTCTAGAAACCCGCGCACTGATTTGTGATGGTTAAGTGCTTTAAATTGCCTCAGATAGATATGGGTGCAAATGGGTGAACTTGTAGTAACTCTATAAGCCAGTTCCATATTTATGGGTTTTGACCAAATTGACTGGCATATTTTGTAATAGATAAAATTCTTTAGAGCGAGAACTGAGTCTTACAGAGTATGAAGTGGTAATAAAAAGACTATAACTGGATGACAGATTAACTTGTATTTATTACAGATATCTTGAGGAAACTGTTGTTTATGTAAAACTATTGCTTAGTAATTATAACATTCATTAATTAACATTGTGTATCAGACATGAGCTGCCATTTTAAAATCACATAACGAACAAACACTCTTCAATTATGGCAACAGACTACTTCTGATAGTAAGCCATAATTATGTTCTAACATATGAATTATATTAGCAAATCACATTGTTTTGCATGACTAAATTAGTATTAGCAAATTGTAGCACTTTATATGATTAAATTATTGATCAAAAGCGAAGTAAATTTGGTGATTACAACAATTTGAACAAAGTCAACTGAGTCCAGCACAAATATACACTCGAAACGGCTAACACCCCAGATTCATGACATATGTCTATTCCAATAGGTCCTTTGAGGTTCTCATGAGTTAAATGATGTTGCAATCTACCATCCGCAGAATATACAGTTATCCTATTGTTGAAATGGTCAGTCACATATAAATTTCCCTTTGGATCAATGCACAATCCTCTAGGGGCCTCTAGCGGTTGTTCGTCACCCCCTCTGGTGGAAAATGAATACAAAAAAGTTCCAGTGATGTTAAACACAATGACTGCCCCAGTCTGACTGTCCACAATGAATATTCGACCCAAGTGGTCAGTTGCAATACAGCAAGGTTCTTTTAGAATGTTCTGACCGAATGACCGAATTCTCCGAAGCTTAGAGTCATATAAACTGATCATATTTGTACCTCGGTCATGTACGATGTATAAGTCGTATAACTCGTAGTAATGAAGTAGTCCTGGTTCTTCAAATTTCAAACGCCAAGTGTTCTTTCTGACAAAAGTCCTTGCGACTGGATAAACGCTCACTTCACAACGTAAGGCATTCGACATCACCACCTCTCCAGATGGAGTCTCTGAAACTCCATTGATTATCAAACTCTCCATAAATCCGGCATATTTATGAACTTGGGTGCCATCATGTTTTTTGAAAAGATACACACACACACCGTCCGGATCAGTGACAATGATCTGTCGAGTTTTCTTCAAAAACAGAACTTGGGTCGGATTGGAAAATGACTTATTTATCTGCCATATTTTCTCAAGTGATTTGGCTTTACCCCACACTGTTGGTTTTTCAACGGACAGCTGTTCCGAAGTGAACACTTCATCTTTGCATTTTGGAACAATTGTTATTTCTCTCTGGAAAGATTGCTTGGTTACGTTATGTGGCATATCCGCTTCTGACGGAGGAACAGGCTGGTAACTTGTGTATTGACCCATTGTGAATAAATGGTTCAAATTTGAAAATTTCACATCTGGTTTAGGATTAATAGTCCTGTCATTGGTCTGTCTCACTGATGTCTTTTGAAACAAAGTAATGAAATTCCTCTTGATTGTCTTTTCGAATTACATTCGTCTTGAAGATGAATGAATGTTCCATGTATGTTAGTCACACAATATTGTCACTATCAGTTACCCATTAATTTGTCATCTTCTATTTTTCATTCACATTATACTGCATTCTCGTGTGCAGTGACTCATTCATTGTCGTTCTGTCATCCCTTCAAATCATGTAGACATTTCCATCAATTTGACCTTACTATTCCTATTCCTATCAATCAGTTAACATTATATAGGTTAATCCACTGCTTCCTGTAATCCAAATATGGCATATGATTCGATATCAAATGCGTGATGAAAGATAGGAGCCAAAGTACATTAAATACAGTTTCAGATGTCAATTTGGCTTCACACATGGCTGGCGGCCATGTTGTTTGTTTGTCACCATGGCAACCACCAGAGTGCACACTATTGGCTGAGGATGATCCAAGTGACCTAGATGTGCAGGCAAGCGTAGCGTGGTTAATGAAGCATGAAGGATCATGGATCCCTGGGGCCTTTAGTGTTATGTAACACTGTTTTTGACCCTAATGGATTATTGATTTATTTCGCAGCAGTTTAAAGTTGGCCATTTAATCTCTCTTTAAGGAGAAAGAAACTGCTAAGAACAATTTGAAATCCTCTGAGTGGATTCTGTTTGTTGTCTAGGACTCTTTGATCAATTTCAAGTGCTCTTCAAATTAATAACATTAAATCTCGAAATTGATAACATGAAATCTTAAAAAATTTAATTGCTCCAATTCTTAAATAGTTAAATTCTCTGATCAATTTCTTCCCAAGGTTAAAATAAAACCATGTGATTCAGCAAAAAAAAAATTTTTTTAAGATCAGCAACAAGACCCCTCATTTTTCCAAACAATTGTAAATCAGGTAGTAAATGATACACAGAAAGTGTTATTAATTTATTATAATACTAGACATGGCACTTAGATATTCATACCCCTCAGTGGTCCCACGGATGGTCTTAATTGTGGGCTTCCTCTGTATTTTCATTTGATTCAATGATTTGAAGGCGTTAAAAATTGAGAAATTACCTTACGTTTGATAGTTTACTTTTGATAGCATGATGTTGTTTCTGCCTTTCTTTTGCTTGTTTGATTTACGCCTATTTAGAGATCAGATGTTTCCTTTTGTTCTCACATCATTTTTACGTCTGTTGGGTATTTTAGGCTTTTCGGAAACAATAGCCTTTTATTCCTTTTGTTCGATTAATGAATGCAATAAAACACAACAAAGGTGTTTTCTATACATTCCGGTACTGGGAATTCTGCGGTCTGCAGATGTTTCCTGAAATAGCTAACAGCCTAGAATATTTGAATAGATATTCAGCGACTGGAAAATATCAATGGATTTTTACGCTTTTATAAAACCTTTTCACAGCACCGTGTGCCTCCTCTTTTGATGTTAGTGTATGGTTACCATGGTAACATTTAGCAGAATTTCAGCAGCTTTTGAAGGTAGGGCTGCTGCCGCAGCTTAACAGTAGGGATGGTCCACAATGGTACTGCACTTAAATGCACCCACCCTGCAGTTCCCCTGCAGTGCTGCAGGAGTTTTGGGATAAGTCCGAAAATTCTGGCTCGTCCGCTATTTTGGTCGCTTTTTGACGGGGAAGTGTTAAAATTTCAGACCAAACCTCAGCGAAGAGGTTTATGATTTGTACTGTACACTGGGAGTTATGTTGCTATAATTAGCGCATTATAATACAAGACCATTTACAGCTAAAATGCAAGACATAGGGTTGAAATATTGCAGATCTCCTTGGTAACGCTGTTTGATTCTAAACCAAATAGAGCGGTAGGTTATAGATTGTATGGCTCGTTATTTCGGAGAAGAGTTTTGATGTTGAAGATAATTATAACTTTGATTGGGTGAAAGCCTTTGAAGTCATTTCATAAGGGTTGTTTTCTGATAGTTACTTTGCTTCTGTGGGTTATAACGCACTGTTCTGTGAAAATGCATTTTTTGTCATACGTTTCACTTTGTGTTATGTCTTAACTTAACGATTGGAGTTGGAGGTCATGTGCGGAGAAAGCTACCTTTGTTGAATGGCTTTTGTTCATGTTGTGGTGTGTTTGCTTGATGTTCATTTTAGTCTGATTTTGCTGTCAGAGTTTATCGTACTACTCCCCTCTGTTGGCAAGACGCTGTCATCTTTTGAAGCACATCATCGATTGTGCGGCTGCAAAAATCAGGGGTAATGAGAGGATGTGGAAGGACACAGGCAGAAAGTCATGGAAGCGACAAATTCAATATCAATACCCGAGACATTGCCGTGCTCTCTATGTTGCATTACTTACACAGTCGACAAGAGTGCCAATCTCTTCCTATATTCATGCATCGCGATGTCCTTTTCTTGATTTCTTGATGCGTCGACCTTGTCCCAAGGGGACGGCAACAAAACTGGGTGGAAAGGACCTTCGCTTGCGTACAGTATTACTGTGTCTCCACGTCTGACCTTCGGTGGGCTAAGAGAGTTGTATATCCGAGTTGATATAGGGCTCATGAATATTTTGGTGGATCAGTATCATTTCAAATGATTGCTTTGTTCTGAAGGTTAGACCACAATGCTATGTTGGTGTATAAGACGGGTTAGCTGGTGGGGTTGTTGTTGTTTTCTATAGTAAATTAATGTCACTATAGATAGATAGATATATAGATGCTTTATTTTGATGGAAATGCTACAAAATTATTATACAGTAAGACATTTACATGATGTTTACTATGAATTGTAATCTATTGTAAATATAGCTCCATCAGGAAACCACCTGAGCATTAGCTGTAATGGTGGCACCTTCAAAAAAAAGAAAGAAAATTAAATTTAGATTAAACAAAAATAATTATGCTATTATTATAAGTTATACGAGACTAATAACGAGACTAATTTATTATATCAGAAAGTTTCACAAAAACAAATTGTATGGCTTAGGTTTCTTTCAGTTTGATTTGTTTGATTCTTTAGTAGGGCTTACCATTTACTTAAAAATTAGTTCGATGTTTTTCATTACATAAGCTTTCATTTGTACTCCTCAGAATTGTAGATATCCAATCATTCTCAAAACATTCAAACCATTAGCCCCAGCTTGGTAATCATTGCCTATCTTATATCTGCATGATATTATTATAAATAACTACTACTTTAGTTCATCATCTAATTAGTATGCAGTTCAGAGGAATCATCTGAATCAACCACTGGCCTGTGAATGGTCAATGCAATTTCTGCTTATCACAACATGGCATCGGTTTTCATTGCAAAGATCAGCAGGAGGCATCTTTCGAAAGCTAGACGGCCATTGCCGGTGCAAAAGATTGTCTTAAATATACAACTGATCCAGATGTGATCCTAGAATAAGCCTCCATTTGTCTTTAAGAGGGCTGCGAATGCATGACTGCATATTACTGATACACAAAGGTATAGTACAATGTCAAAGAATTTATTAGCCCCATGGGGAAAGTCTGTTACAAAAAGTGGCCATTCAAACTGAGAAAAGGTCTGATATTTTGAAAGTGATTGTTAGGTTTTATAGTGTAAGCACCTTTTTAAAAGAGTCATGATGTTCAAGTAAATGTAAGCAAAAGTTAGCAGAAAGGCAAGCAAGGTGTGTTTGTAGTCACTAGATTGTGGATTGGTCATCTCTCAGTGAGGATTTCGGTGATAAACCATAGGAAAGACTTAGCCATAGGATGAAGTTTGAATCAAGTGGTAAGATATGTCATGATATTTTTTTACCTTCGTCAATTAAATATCTGTGAGACATTAGTACAGGCCAATGTACTACAAGTATTTGCATTTACTTCAATAGGCAATTTGCTTCAACTTCAAACTGGATCATGCAAAGATGACAATATAGAAACATTGAAATGTTGGGACGGCTTATGCACCAGCGAATGTTCATACAACATATTAAGCTACATAGAGGCAGTATGTTATGCTGCATGCCCTGTACATCCTTAGGTTGCTCAAAAAAACATCCTTAGCATCATCAACCCTTCATCAATGCCTGCCTCTGCATCTTTGAAGATAAAAGGGTGTGGGGTTCCTTTCATTTTCCTGGTACAATTAGTTGACATAGGGTTGCTACATGTCGCTCGCCATGTTATTCACAAAGATGGTCATATGTAACGAGGGAAATCCCCTTTGTGTTGGTTTTTTCTTTGGAAGGGAATGTTATAATGTTGGTGTTTGATGCTTTGTGGCAGGGCTAACCATTAAAATGGCAGATTCTAGTAACATTTAAGTAAATCAGTGGTTCTCTAGTATTTGTGCATGTAGTTGTGTTGGAACAAACAGTGCGTGGAATACAGAGACTGAGTATCATTATTATCGAAATATGAATTTGGTTGAAATTCACTCTCTAGTTACTTTTTTAATCAGATTAAATGACGTCACAGCATAGAAAGGTACTGCATCCTAAATGCTACCAACAATAATTGACATATACAATGTAGTAAGGAAGCTCTTTATATTCCGTTTCAGCAAAAAAAAACCTTTCTACCCCACCTGAATTTTGAAAATGGGCACACAACCATTATAATTAGATCTAATTGGTGCTGAACCATCATAGTAATTCAATTAGAGCATCCTTTTTGCTGTTATTAACAATGGTTATCATCCAGTAGTTTTAATTCTTGATAATTAAAATACATCGCTAGATTTTCCTGTTGTTTCATGAAATTGTAGTTAGCGAGATTTTGCTGAGTACATTATTCCTTCGATTTTTCCGTTCTTTTTTTTATGGTTTGCAAAATCCCCCGTTGGAGAATCTATCAAAAAAGCGATTAGCGGAGAACAGTTTTAATGCACCTTATGCATGAAATATTGCATGGATTAATGGGTATTAATGGGTTTCAACCTCTCTCCCTGTTCAGACCTTTAATGCCTGTCTTTGAACCTTTAAATCTAATGCTTTAGGGTCCTTGCCAGCAGAATTGATTATTTAAAGCTTTTGTAATGAAATTTTAAATGCTCTGTTCAAATTTTAAATTTAATGTAGTTGGTGTATCTAATCATTTGCGAGTTTGATATTTAAATTTTACTAGCTTCTAGATTTTATCGGCATATTGAAAGTGTTAAATTTCATATTTCATGGAAAATACGCCTTAATGTGCATCAAAGGAACCTTGCCAAAGACTACGGATCATTTTAAAAATGATAATAGATTATTTGAATGTCTAGGTGTAAGTGGAATATTAACTGTATTTCAAGAAAAATGGATCATTAATTTATGCATCGTAAAATTTAGGAAAACTTCACTTCAATAGTTAAGCCAAACAGTGTTGTTGGTGGGAAAGTATTTTAGAAAGTTGATTTCATAACGCTGAATTTTTTGTTTTCTGGTGAAAATTTTCTTATTCCAAGGGGGAAATAGAACGAGATGTGTTCATATTATTTCAAAACTTAAAGTAACCTCTAAAAATTTTGAATTTTTAAAAGTTATTGTTAAATATCAAGCAAGGAGCTTCACTTCTACCATTAATATTGATTACATGAGACGCTCTGTAAGTATATTGCCTCTGTTATTCATGTTAAGCTAAATCAACATTGCAGAATGCATTTAGTATGATTACTTGCTGTTTGTTCAGCACTGCTTCGGGCTGTCGTGGTTTTTTCGTCGGATAATTCCAATTTCTTAATGCGATGCTTAACGGCTTTGCAAATATTGGTGGTTAAAAGCATGAAGTGTTTTTCATAGTTTTTTGAATATTGTTTCAGGTCATTGTCACCTCAGAATTGTAAAGTATTCCAATTTTATTACCACATAGAAATGTCAGCTCGGCTGAAGGTCACAGGTTCAATTCTCGGCCCTAGAGCTCTACATGAGCTGCAGCCCAGCTGGATGTCGATCACATGAGACATAAAGTTGGTGGTGCCTTGTCTCTATACTGGGACATGTAAAAGACCCCTCCCCCACCCATGGGGTAAATGTATAACATGGTGTGGATTCCAAGCCTTATCATCTCATCATTATGTCTGCCTCTGACACCTGGACTAACTAAGCTTCAGACCTAGTAGCATTAAGACAATGAACATGGAATTTTTCCCATAGTGTAAACATGGAGTCTACTCTTGTCTCCATGGTGTAAATAGGACTTGATATGTGAACCATCTTTTGGTTAACTGTCATTGGGCCAGTTGTAAAACGGCTCATTAACCAAAGAGTAGATCTGCTAGATTATTAAATCAAGAAGGTGAGCCAATTCTCTGTTTTTTTTTAAGGAAAATTTACTGGCATTGACTTAACATTTCCGTGCTGATTGCAAAAATTTATTTGTCCTTGCAAAATAGTGATTAGATCTGAGGTAGTAAATCCCCAACGACCTTACAGTTGTCACTGGCCAATGTTTATTGCAAGGTCAAAGATAAATTTGCATGTTACATGGTTCTGTCATTACCCCTTTCTTTCTTTTTCTATGACATGTTCTTTTGCTGTTTGCATATTTTTTGGACTTGACTTATCTGTAAAGAAAGCCTAGCGCAGTGGTAGCGCACTGGTCTTCTAACCACTGGGTCCTAGGTTCAATTCCCAGTCAAGCCAAATTTGGATGGCTGTTCATCCATCATCTCATTGTCGTGGTTCCTGCCTGTCCTAATTAGCCCATCAGGTGCAGAAATACAGGACGTAACTCCACCCACCTATCCTGGACTATTGAAGGACCCAGTGCTGGTTATTGTAGAGTTATATAATTCCTATTCGCATCATGGTTAAGAACAGTAATATGTTTTGGAAATTTGCAACCCATGTATGGATCAGCACACGTCGGTTGCAAATTAATTGATGCTGTTACTCTGAAATGAACTATGATCAAGTAATCTCCTCAATGCAATCCTACTCAATCCAATTTAATCTGATGTGATCCATTCCGAACTGTTGTGAGCCATTATTTCCCATCTTTTGTTATCTTCGCAAGCAGTGACATGCTTTTTTAGATGGATGATTACTTATCAGACGTCTGAGGAATAAGCCTTCTGATGTCATTCTTTCATTAACCAGGGTGGCCTGCTATTCCATGCAGAATATTGTTGTATTTTTCCCTCACTAGGATGTCATTTGTTTCATTGTGTAGGTAAGGAGCATAGTCTGTTAATATAATGCAGAATTCAGAGGAACATAATGATCGAAAGTCTGTATTTCGTCTGACCTCCACTAGTGTAAAACCATAATTGATAGAAGTCATCAGTGAAATTCGAACCAGGACCTTATGACTTGGTATCCAAAAGTCTTTCCACATAGCTTGAAAGTTTGTCTTGGTGATTATGACCATTGTTTGGTGGAAATGACTCTTAATCTCTCATAATGATTTATTTGACAGTATTTATGACAATTACAAAACTTGTTGAACTTGTCTCGTAAAGTTGAGAAATTAAGAAAGCTAAATCGAATTACGTAATGAATATAACAAATCCGAGTAATTTGTTAATGGACGAAAATTGCATTAAAGTCAAATGAACGCGTTGTTGGCATCGAAATTGAATAATTTAATGCTTCAACTACATTGCAAATTGCACTGCAATAAAACATCCCATGGTATGGACGCCATATTGCCTATTCAAGTATTGAGTTCTGGTTGTTCACTTCATGGAGTGAGCTTTGTGGCTAGGTAGCTACTAGCTAGCTACATCAAAGGCTTAATTTAAAAGAATTTTCTAATTTGTTTGTGTTGTGACAAAGAGTGGAACTCTCCCATAATGAAGTCTCCAAGTGGCTGGCTCCTTATGTCACGTGGTCACGCCATCTGGTCGTCTAAGGCAACGGTCGTCATTGGCAACCTTTAAAGCACCTGCAACTTCAAAGTACAAGGAAATGACCTGGCTCTGTTTAAGGCTAGTTCATCACTTTTTGGGGGGAAAAAAGTTTTTGTCCATTGATTATATGGTCTGGAGTTAGAAAATAATGCTGTGATATCAATACCAGTTTGCCTTTGGCTGCTTTGAGGCTTTTTATCTCGTTTGGTCAAATGTAGGAAGTCGATTCTGCATTCGACAGTAGTATGGTCGGATGGCATAGTAGTCAGTAGCACAGTGGGATGCAGCTGAGCCACAAAGTGTGAGGTCGTAGGTTTGAAGCTGGGCTGAAGCTTGGTAGTTTAGTTGATGGTGTAGCCTGTTATCAGGCAGTTACATTGGTGACCTGTCTTTCTGTATAATGTTGTATCACAGACCTGAGACAGCATTAAATGCATATCTAATGGTTATTGTTGTGAAAACACCATGGGCATATCGAACTAGTTGATCTGTGTGCACCACCTCAAAACAATACAGCATTTATTTGGGCATTATACTGTACATCATAGAAGAGCTTGGACAAACTTCAAACTTCTGGAATCCATACATACCATAGTGGAGTAAGTGCAAAAAGCTGCATCCATTTTTTTTTTTCATTTACTCATACATCTGTGCTGTAAGACCCGTTGAACTTGCTGTGTAGCGTATTATGTCAGGGAGGTTTCCAGCTTCAAAAGGTCAGATCAATGGAGGGTTTCCCCTCTTCCTTTCAAAGAGCCTCAAATAACATCCAAACGACATTGCGGTAGACATTTCTTAGCTCTGAAGTTGGGTACTGAAGTAGAATGACAGAAGAGAGTATTGTTCTTTTGGTTTGGTGAATGTTATTGCTTATTTGGTTGGATGCCGAGTTTGAGATCACAAGGTCCTGGTTTCAGATCTTGATTCATAGTACAATTTAGGTTAGATTAAGGCAATTTAGAGCATTGGCGGAAATGTAATGTGAATTGTGGTGTCAAATAGAAATTAATCGGTTGATGAATTGTTCGGGCACTAAATTTCAGGAAACGTTGGTAACAAAGGATGATTTGGTTGGTTCGGTTATAGCACGGTTGTTTCTCCCCAGTGAGACATAAACTGGTGCAAAGCCTCTTTCAGTTCTATACGACAATATAGTCTGTACCATCATACTTAGATCGTAGTTCAAAACTCTTCAAAACAACTTAATCCTTAGTTGTTCTTTGCTGTTCGATTCAAGACAATTTTTCTTCATGATAATTATGATTGGAGTCAAAAAAGCAATTTGTGTGCGATTGCCGTAGGACGGTGATGAAACCCAGCTTGGCAAATCTCCGGAAATTGTTTCTGATTTCAAAAAAAGTGTTTGACATGATTTGAGGGGACTGATTTGCATGAAATAGAAGTGATTAGGCTTAATGAGAAAGCGGGGTCCTCTCGGATTAAGCTCGGATGAAAAATATTGCTTCTTTCTCAGTGTTCGAAGTAGAATGGATAAGAAAAATGACTGCGTATGAAGGAGATTTGCTAGTGCAAGAATAATGAGATAGTGCTTTGGCTACTTCAGACTTGCAACAGAATGTGAGATTTTGTGTGTCACTAAATGAAATGCCATTGTGAGCTGATGCTCTAGCACTGCAGTACTTTGCGAAAGCAGTTTTGGAGTCTGTACGACTGTTATTGAAGCATATCTGCCATCATACGACAACTTTATAATATGTTCTTCAGGTTAAATGTAATGTAAGTTAAGTTTAGATAGGCCATCCCCGTTGCATGAGGATTTGTTCCTTCGAAATAAAGAACACTCATCTCGAGGCTCAACTTATTTTCAAATGGCAAATGATGATTTTGGGGCCTGGATGAAGCTTATTCTTAAAGCATTATGTCACCTTGAGGCCATTTCTACTCGTAAAGTGATCTTTATTCAGGTTCTTAAGAAAGTCTGGAAAATAAGAATGCACATTAGGCCGTAATGGAGATGTGCATTTACGAATAAAATGGCTCACTAGAAAATACTTGACCCGATAGATGTGCTTTTGAATTGTCTTTCTCATGGCGCTCGAGGCATATGAAACTGAGCCTAAAAGTTGAGTTTTAAGTTTTGCAGAATGAGTTTTAATTCTGCAGAATGAGCAAAGTTTGAAATATTTGCTATGCCATCATTTTAGTTCAATGTGTTTTTTAATAAGAAAAATTGTAAATGTCACATTTTAAATTGTTGGGGGAAATTTATCTCAATAATAATTATATATTAGTTTATCAGTAAAGTATTGAAAAAAAGTCTTTAAAATTAAGAATATATATATATATAAAGCACTTATTTCTAATGACAACTATTTGTCAAATTTGTTGTTTTCATTTAGAGAAGTGCTTGTATGAGCGCAACATATGTTTGTTAATTATGGGACTTTTCACGTTCTAATAGTATCTTTACACATTTGATATTGAGATGATGAGCTCCTTAATATTCTGGAATAAGTTTGAAAGCTGGTGTTCTATGAGAAACTAATTATTTTGACTGATTTATGTGCATTTCTCAGTGTTTCCTGTATTTTGTTTATGCAACTTGGGAGTGTTTATAAGAAAAAAGGGGAGAAAAGCTTATGTACCACAACCTAGAAATTAGATATATTACATGATTAATAACATATTCATTAAATCATTCATTGCTTATTTGATTTTATAAACATGTGAGAGTGGTTGAATGATATCTGGTTTTTAGTATGTAAACCATAAGATGAAAAAAATAAGGTTTTCCCTCTATGTTTCTTTTTATGTGCCCAAAACATGATTATAAACACATGTTTTAAGGCATATGGCTTGTGTATGATAGATTAATCACAAAGAAGTGATAAAAGATTTTGATAAGTTCTTGGAAAACAGGGCAATTAGTGGCGAATGAGATCAAACAAGTTCTATGGTTCTAGGAACAAACTCTAAATATTGAAGAGGAAATGTGTAGGTTCTAGGAACAAGCTCTAAATATTGAACTTGATTCAATGAATAGACAAAACTTGATAATTTAAGATGGCAAAAAGTATACTTTAGCATATCTAGACGAGAGTCAGATGATGAAAAGCATCCTGTTAAAAATTACAGTTTCAGATTGGGGTATGTTTTTACATTTTGAATAATCAACTACAGACAGATTTAATCTAATAAACTAATATCTGGGTGGCACAGTGTGTTAGGTATTCACTTGTTCCTGTCACAGTCTTCAGTTTAATTCTTAATACCGCCATGAGCCAACTATAAACAAGATGCTATTTGCATGAGATAGGCAGTGCCTATGCTGAAGGTAACGATAGACCCAAAATATGACGTAAATGTACGAAAATAAATGATTTATCATTAGAAATTGAAGAATACATATTGGCAGGTGTTAGATTATGTACCTGATATTATTAAATTCTACTATTCTTAACAGAGACTATTGGAAAAATATCATGATATCAGTGCCATACAAATGCAAACATGTTTGACAGATCCAAAATTCATCACTGATTCCTCCCTGCATTGATAACTACAAGGCACAGGTTGCTTGTGGTTTGGAGGTGTATCATGTATTGTTGTCCTTTGTACTGTTTCCATGGTGATGAGCATTATTGGCTCTACATGTAGCAGCAGTAGCATGTAGTGTGAAACTACATGTAGCTGGCATGGACCCATGTCACAGCTTGTGATGAGCTGCAGACCAAGATCATATGTGGAGCAATAAATCTATGTTTTTATACCTTGTCTTAACTCTTTTGCAGGGCCATGTGTATGCTGTACCTTTTTGTGGGGGTTCATTTTTTTTTTGTACTTTTTTGCAGCATATCTGTACTTAATTATAGCCAGGAAGCATGGAATTATGATTACATGTAAGATTATGGCATTGAGTGATAAGTCTGGGACCTGGCCCACTCTGGTGGGCTTTGTGAGACTTTAGGGCAGGTAAATTTCTTAATGGGCAAGTGTATTGTTAGAATTGAGATCAATTAGTCACTGGCTACAATGAGTCCCTGGCCAGTTGATGCCTTATTCAAATGTACGTAGTGTTTGTGGACTGGCAAAATGATGCCCCACTCATGGTATTATAGGTACTATTGGCTCATCATCTCATCATTATGTATGCCTTTAGTAAATAAGAATAAGAATCCTTTATTAGCTATACTGTATCTTCATGGGTATGAAGTAGTTTGGGTGAGGCGTTTACTTGTCTGTGCCTTTATACTCATTGTCTATGCTGGGGCATGTAAAAGACCCCCACCAATGCAATAAGTCTTCCATGATGTGGACTGCCATACTCAACTCATCATTATGTCTGCCTCAAGTACCCGGTTGTAAGCTTCAACCCCATTGAGACAATACAATGCGTTACAGTGAGTCTCCGTATAGTTCATATAATACACTACACTACAATTATTCAGAGAGAAAAGATTTCTTGTGAAGTAAATGTTATGTGGAATGCAGAAGCCTGTGAAATCAGTTGCACCTATTGATGAGTACTAAACAGCGGACATTGACCTGTAATGGTCCCAAAGCGAGTCGTAGCTGTACCATTGTAGCTTGGAGATGCTAGTCTTACAGACATCGACAGACAATAAACAGCAGCCAGAACAGCCATAGAATGGAGCTGCATGAACTTCTCCATGATACAAGAGACAGGGCCCTGGCAATGGCTTGATCCCGGTAATAAGTCATCAGCGAGTCTGTTCTTTGCATGCCGAGAGCAGTAGCAATGAGACCACAAGGACGTGACAGAAGACTGTGTTAGAGTCGAACTGTTATTGCGTTAGAGTCAAAACACGGTTACTGTGTAGAGTCGAAAGTCTGCGTTTAACATTTAACAAAAATGAGATGAGATTTTAGAGTGATATTATTGTGAAGTTGCTAATGGAAATTGCTGATGTATTGGTAGGCTATGTTGTATAGTAAACAATATTCAGTCTCCTCAGTTTAATTGGAGTTATTTGTTCGAATGAACCAAAGTTGTACATTACAATGTCGTTTCGAAACTTAGACCATCTCGCTAATGTGGCGACTTTCAACTAAGACCAAAGAATCTCATCATGAATGTTTCAGTAATACAAGTGCGTCAGTTGTGAGGCCACATACCAGGGTTAGTCATTGTGAATTAGTTGATCGTTTAAAGTGCTGTAGTTATTAAGGAAGACCTCTCTGAAATGTTAAAAACGTTTCTTGTAGGTTTTCCTACTAGTATCTCTCATAACTACTAGGTTGCAAGCTAGCTCACTTCGACTTTTAAGTAGGACAATTTAGGGTACTTGGTCCCTTGCTAGTCTTTATCCCATCAAGTTAATGGAACTGTTAGTGGTCAGCTTGACCACTAAGTGGACCACACAGGCCATTACTCTGTCTTGGCTTACTCTAGGTGTGTAGCAATTACACCGAGATAAATAGTCGTGTCTTGCGTCTGCCTCTGAAACAACATGGATGTGATCTTTTTCTGTGTCAGACTATAAGTAGTTCGATGGTGTTTGTATTCTCACTTTCCTGATCTGTCCATATCCATGATCTAACTTCATAGAAAGTCTGAGGTTGGTCAGATACAGTGGACATATCGTCACAAGTTAAAAGGAAGAAAATAATGACCTCCCAACATCTTCTGGAAGCTGTTTGCTGTCTTGTCTGTATACTCATCTCTTGCCCAATATTCAATGGCTTCTTGCATAAGCGTATGACATGTTCTTTGAGATGCGCTTCGGAGGGCTTCTTTGGAGGCCGCTTTTGTCTTTCGCTGGTGGGGAAGACCCGCGTTAGGAGATGAAGAGCTGAGCTGTGTCAAGCTACATTTGTCAGGTCGTAGTGTCAGGAAATGAGACTAGATTATCTGGCAACATCAATTGATTTGCCATGATTTAAAGCCATGCCTAGGAGCAGGGAGGTAAGCAGGCAGAAAATTGTGTGGAGCCGAGCTGATCTTAGATTGTAGGCGTCCGCATGAGTTTGTGACTGGCATCAATTCCGAGTTCAGGACGCGCTGAGTATGTAATTCAATGGCAGGAGTTTATCACACAGGTTAACCAGTGATGTACTAGTTTAACGCTGCGAGTGGAAGCAGCATTGGAATTAACTTTGAAGATGTTGGTTGTCTTCCGAGACTTGTGTCGCTATTCTGAGTCAAAACTGCCAGTTTAGGACTCCTTGGATTTGAACCCAAAGCCAACATTTGATGTCCCAAGTGGTTATTTACTTACCCAAGTACCTGGAACTCGAGGTACCATAATAACTTGTTACAGAAATACTGAATTACATATACATATCTTCATTGCAGGATTCTGGCCATCCACAAAGTGATAGGAACTCAAAAACCTTGTGATGCATTAGTCCTGAATACATGGGATAATAACCAAATATAAGACGCACAAAAAAAAAAATTTAATTTTCACTGTGTTCCCAAGCTTCTTGCTGCTGTTTTACACAATGTCAACCAGCTCAGTTTCCCAATTTAGATGCCTTTGTAGCGTTTTGGTTGTTTAATCCACCTTCAAACCAAACTTTGTGACAAAGCCTTGGCAGGTTGTCATCCTGTTTTCAGCCTGGTAGAATTAGACAAACAATCTTCCGGCCTCAGAAAATTGTGCATGTTGCTTTGAAAGGGAAATTAGTGGCATTTTTCTCATAAAAATCCTCTTACCCTTTTTCTGCCAGTCAATGACAGTTCGGCGATTGACAATAAAAACATTTCCTTTAATCACAAAACAAAGCGAATTGGAATTAGAAAACATAAATGTGCCTTTTCAGGATACTCTAATCTCCACCAAAGTGTCCTCTTTAGATTCACGAAAATATCATATTTGTCATGAACAGCAAAGCAAATGTTTGATCAACAGTATTCAAAGTATTTGGTGTCTTGCAGTTGATCTTTTAGATGAAAATTTAGCCATATTTGCTCGGACATCCTGAAACTAATGGTTGGTGCAATCGAGTCAGCGTTACATTTGTTTGACTTTTCTAATGACGAACAGTTGTAATGGATGAAATTTCTTTGTTTGTTTCGAAGTAATGGATTTGAAGCAAAGAGAACAACTTAGAGAAGTAGAGAAAAGCAGAATAGTAGTGGAGGTAGAGTAGTAGAGGAGTAGAAGTTTGGTAACTCTAGAAGGGTTCCGCTACTCCCCATGGTCTTCCTATGGTCCCCATATGTGCTCAGGTCATGTAACTGATAAATTGAGCGTTACTTCATCCAAAGTCTATAGACCCAGGTCCTGCGCTTAAATTGAGTCACGTCTAATGGAGGACAGTGAGCCTGTTTAAGTCATGGGGTAATTTACTGAAGGGGATTGGCTTTTGCGGGGTAAAATATTGCCCTGCTAGGAGCAGTATAGTCATTTAGCTAAGCCGCTATTGTTTTCTGGCCCAGCGGATAACTAGAAAGACTAAATCTTAAGCAACTCGCATTGTGTTTCTAACGTTAAGTATCTAAATTATTGATTCTCTAATGGTCTAATGGTGAACAGTGAACATGCACACTTGATTGCAATTGATGGTTATACTTTAAAATCATGTGGTGCACTAACGTACGGATCAAAATGTAGTGAAGTACGAACATCCGCCAGAGGCCTAATATCTACAGTCCTATGCTCGACTTGCCAAAAGTGAACTTCCTGAAGCATGCATGATGTATTGGTCGAGGACTGGTGGAATTGAACTTTGGAAGTGTCGTATTTCAGCGAGTTTAGCTGGGGTATCTGTAGTGTTGTTAGTCAATGTGTATCTATGTACAGTATCCAACAAAAATTATTACATTCCAGATAAGTAACACTAAAGTTGTTAGTGACTACCCAACATTTTTTCATGAACTCATTTCTTGTTCGTTTTGTAGCTTTAATTAGCTTTGACCAATAGTAATTTCAACAGCCTGTATACACAGAATTGTTAAAATTATGAAAGTTGTTATTAGAAAACAGGATTGTAGTCCGTAATGACAATGTATATAGTTTGTATTCAATTTAGTTTGACTTCAGTTGGTACACCAACCAACCAACTGAACAAGAATTAGTTTGTTTCGAACAATCAAGAACTTCCAATCTACCAACCAATCGTAAAACTCACCAACCATACAATCGAGCAACCTGCCAATCAAGCGTCGTTTTACCCCTTATCGACCTCATTAAAAGGACTGTGTCTTGAGCGCAGAGCTACTGGCATCTACTCTCCATAGCAGTTCATTAAGATCTTTCTTGATTGTGTAGTGTTTTTCATCATCAATATCAAAGGAGTCTAGTCTCATCTTAATTGATGCCTATGCACACTCCTGCTTGATGAACAACCAGTAGCCTACATATTAATATTGTGGCAGCAGCCGACTTTGTTGATGATGTAGCCTGAAACATTGCCTTAAACACTGCTTGAAGTGCAGTCTTTTATATATGAGGGTCTTTTGCCTCTAAAGGGTTGTTTGCAGCACTTATTGGACCCTTCAGCAAAACAAGACAGGAGACGTTGACATCATGCATGGTGAAATGGCATAATCTTAGATGTCTATTTAGGATGAGATCACTCAGATCAAAGAGAGTTTTGTAATATGAAAAGAGAACAACATTTCTCAGTGGGTAGTGACTTAGAAAACTATGTTTAGTCAAAATGATACAGATTTATTTGTAGTCTCCAAATGAAAATAGATTAAGTGCTGGAATTGCTATTTGACATTGTCATGTACAACTTCAGGGATTGCAAAACCGAACCCTAAGTAGCCCCATATTTTGGGTTGTTTAGTGTTGTTTATTTAAATACATTCTTTTTGTGCAAATTTTCAAGGATGTCTTCGCATTTTGACATTTCTGAGCTAAAACAGCAAATTTTATGGTTCATGGAAGTTTACTTTACTTCCATGTTTCCTGTGTAGTGTGACATATGAGCGTTTTAAAGATTTATGCCCCGTGCGCTTCTCTGGGACTTGCCATTTGAAATTTTCATATCAAATGTGATTAGACCTTGGGAATTATGTCACAAATGTCACAGGAGACGAGGTTTCCAATCGGAAAATTCATACTGAAGCAGTCGAGAGGGCAAATGTCACCAATCTTCTCTTGCTCAAACTAATGTGGGCACGCGTGCCGTCAATATTTGCATAAAGATACTTAAGACCTCATTTTACGATGGAGAGTCCTCTGGGGACAGACACACTGACCTCTGATGAATATGTCACTCGGATATTCATGTCCCTCCGCTTAATACATGGCGTCTACGGCTCCCTCAGGATCTGAGGCGAATGCTTTGGTCACCTCTATTCCTCATCAACCACGTATACTCCAGTTCTATGCTGTGATGATCTAGGGTTCTGTTATATCAGTTACTAATACTATCGTCCCATATTTCCCACACTGTAAGGAGTGAAAAGACATTTGCTGTCTAATTTGAGATATTAGTACTAAACGAGCACATTGCCTAAACATTGTGTTGTAGAAGCCTGAGATAACCATTAAAATAATTTTGATACTTTGCCAATCTGCTAGTCACATGAGTTAAACAGTCCTATATTAATTATCACTGCATTTTGGGGGGAAATGTACAAACACGTACAACGTAGCATTTTAACAGGACAACTTGACAAGAATGTTGTGGTCGTAAGACATACTTGTCTGTTTAATTATACACCAACACTGGTGATACTGATCAGTAGCCATAAATGACAATAATGACACAGAATCACATTGTGATGTGAGTGTGATAACTCTTGTCTGAAACATACACGAGTCACCTATCACCCGATGTCTCCGGCAGAAACTCTCCGCATCTTCGCAGTGATGAGGACACAGATTCCACTTTTCAGGGTCTAATGAGAAGATGCTTAGGTACTGCAGCAGTCTGCATGATGGATGGCCATGCTCTAAGGTCCTGAGACAAGCAATCAGGTGATGGAGTCCCTCTCTCATCGCCAGATTTTCACTTCTGTCCTGCTGTGTGCAAAGGTCGGGTCTACGACATTTGGAAATACTATTTTTAGCTCGTGATATTTTCCATTTTATGTTATTCTGCTGCTTCTGAAATGCTGGTTTTATGCCTTTCACCTATTTCACGAAGACAAAATTTATCAGTGACTACAATATTTTCCTGATGGTCTTGACAGTTAAAAAGGTCATTTATTTCCAGCTAGCATTGCTATCCACCTATTTTAATTCCTGGGATTCCTCGACATCATCACAATATTTGCTGCCGCAGAAGTAGTGAGCATTAAAAACAGAAACAGTCTGTCTGAAAAACTCGAAACTTTCATGGCTCACCCGCAAACTCTTTCTGCACTCCAAACTTTTCATCTGTTTCTGCAAGCATTCATTCGAGTAGACCTCGTCTTTTGATTTCGCAACGTGTCATCATCGCTTAAAGACAAATTTGGCTCTTTAAATTCCCTCTCTCTCCGGTTGGCTCTTTAGTTGACGCGAAACACATTAGCTGCTCTTTTTTGTGCTGCGGATGCCTCGGAGATCTTTGCCTTCGGAAGATGAGTCTTTTATCTTGGTGTTCATTGCTCACCGCTCGCTTTGATGACTTAGATCATGTGTGGGGGTGGAGCGCTGACTCGACAACTATTTTCTCAAGGATTATTGCATCTGGTGACATTTCTCTCAGACTTTTTGGCCTTTTCAAAACACAAGATATGACTGCCTTTGATGGCTAATCAATAAAGTGAGGCTTAAATACCGCTAGTGGCTTCCTAAATGCCAAGCCGACCAGTAGCATCCTATTATACATTTTATTCTGCAGATGCCACATGGTCTGTACAATTTTTGAGTCATCTTGTAGTTACAAGACAAAATTAACTAAACTGATCATGTTTATCTCTAAAAAATCTCCATGGATACTACGATAGCAAGCTGAACATGTTGCAATTGTAACTGAATGGTTTTGGATAGCACTTTATAACTCGTGTGAATCATCAGTTAGATTTTATATCACTTGGGCAAAGGTCATCTTCCCAAAAGGTCACTTAGATGAGGTACTTTTGACCTGAGAAGTAGAGGACATTAATGTCAAGGGCAGAAGGTCCTTATGTGGGAGGAAAAGGCCCTTGTGGCAGTCCAGGTCCTTGTTATACCCCTTGTTATTTTGTCCTTGTTAGTGGATCCATATGTGGTCTGATTTGTAAAGGTCATGTTATGGACTTTCATAGGTCATTCATAGATGGTCGTTGAAGATCATTGTTAAGACTAGTTAGATGGTATATTAGTAAAGCAGTGACCTGGGTTCAAATCCCAGCCTGCATACACTAACAGTGTTGTGCGAATAAGTTTGGTCGGTGGTGCCTCAATTTTTGTGTCTACTGGATTATAAACTCACCTATTTGGTTAATGGTGTAAGGTTCAACCCTTGTCACCTTATCATTATGTCTGCCTGTGTGGTACCTTACCATATAAACTAGCTGGACTGCTGACCAATACCTCGGAATCAAGAAACATTGTACAGTACAATACCATAGTTGCTTCACATTTTGTTCTACTCGTCCTTGACCTTGGCAATCGTCCTTGACCTTGGCAATCGTCCTTGACCTTGGCAATCGTCCTTGACCTTTGCCCTCCAGATTTTTGTAGAAGATGGCTGTTAGGCGTGTTCTCTGAAATTTTTTATTAGTTTTCCTTCAATGGAATTATATTGAATGATGACCAAGTGTTTTCTGCTGGCAATTTGATTTGACATTGTCCATTTATTGAAGACCTTGAGACTGGCGCAATCGAATTATTCCTGTCTGGAAATGTTTTGAGGAAGTAAATTGGCACATTCGTCTCAGTACAAGACAATAAAAAAAAGTGTTACAGCAATGGTTGAGTTGTATGGAGTTATTCTGCTGTTAGGTTGTTGGATTTTGGTGGTTAGAATTAATCTTAGTATGCATATGTATTGAGTCTTATGAATGATATTCAGGAGATCCTCACCATTAAGTCCACTCATGGTGCAAAATGTGATGGGGGAAAAAATGGTAGAAAAAGGTTGATTAAAATGGCGAAGATATAGTTGGGTTCATAATTTCGTGGTCTTAATAGAATGGTGAGATGGTCTTAAGTCAGGTTCCACTGCATTGGATTTGTTTAGCTCTCATAGTGATACTTCAAGACCAGTTAATACTGTAATTCTTATATGTTGACATCTTGTTCCAGCCATGTACGAATCAATGAATTTATGGTTTAACAAATGACAATGTAACAACATTAAAGACCACCTCACTATTGAGACTGCATTCAGCAATCGGTCAAAAATTCAATTACAGTCAGCTTTTCAATTAATTGAATCATTAAACCTGTCATCGTCAGCTAGGCTTTTGTACTACAACCCAACAATCCCGAAACAATTGATTATAATTGGCCCCCTGTGAGTGTCATAATTGATTGTCCCTCCTGACCTTTGGGTGACCTTGGAGGTCACGTTTGCCAGGAATTGCACGTGGTCATTTCGCACGTGCTCCAGTGGTTGCCAAGACAACAGACCTTAAGGACATAAACATAAATCTGTGTGTTTGATCAACGTTCATTGTCAAGGTACTTGATCTTGCCAATGTGGCAGGTGTTTCACTCACAAAATAGTGTCCTTTATGAATAAGTTTCTTTATCTAACGTACTTTAAGTGAGCACAGTGACATGTTGTTGGGCTTATTGAAGTATAGTGGCTTGGCAAGTTGGCATGCTCGTATATGGGTTTAGATCTAACAAAGGAAGATGCGATGATCTTTGGGTTGTGGGTTGGCTGGGTTTTGTATGAATGGTACAAAAAAATAGTGAAAAGTTTGCTCTTCGAAGATCCCAACTGCTAAAACTTTTTCCTATTTTACTCTGTAATATAACTATATTTATTTGGAAACAATTATATTGAATGTTACATGTCGTTTTGCACTAATTGAATCACTTTTAGAAAACAGTGTAATGGCACATCATCTCATCATTACATCTGCGTCTGACACGAGGGATTCAGTAATGGATTTTTCCAAATATTGTTAATGTTGCAGTATGTGACATGCATCACCACTAGTATCATCTCATTACGTCTGCCTCTGACAGAAATGACCAAATGGTGTCTTATTTCCAAGTTATTTATAATTATAGAAATTTCGCAAAAGCCACCCTGCTATTTTTTCACTTCAGTTACAAATACTAATTGCCAGACTTCCAATCAAATACATATCTATAAAGACAAATAAATACTTCTCTACAAAGAAATACATCTCCTCTAGAAGTATTTGTAACCACATCCTTGCCTGTATATCTAACTTCATTTGCTCCATCAGTTCTAATTAACCTTTGTTAGCCTTTTGGGGTCCTATGTAAATATTTTCTTTGAGTCCTGTGACCTCCAGAAAAGCAGGTGGTAGGAGCCAGGGGAGTCTTCACTCGAGAAATACACATGAATATTTGATAAACATTAAGACGGCGATGGTGGAATGACAACAGAGCCAGGTGTTTAGCCTGTGTTTAGTTTGTGTTTATGCTTTTCAGTTACTTTACTTTTCCTGTTATCATTGAGTTTTCGTTGTGTCGGAATTCAGTCCTGCAGGTGTTGTTTATGTAAATATGAATATTTGGTTCCAACCTTTGAATACACTTAACACCTGAGGAGAAAGTTTAAGATACTGTTGAATTCATTGTTTCTTTCTTTGCTTCTTTCTTTCTGTATTTTTTTGTTTCTTTCTTCTTTTTTCCCTTCTTTTTTCTTTCTCTTTTTCAGTGATCCATTCATAAATATATTCATGTGCTCTACTGTGATTGATTGATTGATTGATTGATCTTCAGCATGAATAGTGGAATAACCCATGCTATGGACACTTGTCAATTTCTCTTGTTTTAACTTACAAGAAAACACACATACAAAAAACTAAGATCTCAGTATCCAGTGGTTTGCATGGCGTCTTCTCCGCTTGGGGGCATTTTATGCTATTAAACTCTCTTTTTCATGAAATTTTGTAATGGTGTCATGTCTTGCAGCAGGTGCATTGCTATCACTTCCTGCACATACAATGATGCCAAATGAGGTAGAAGCATTTTCATGGGCTTTGTGATCTTAAAGATCTAAAGATCGGAAAAAAAAAGGAAAAAATTCACTTTTTAAATGACCCAGACTCTGTTATATAGCACCACAAAAACTCCATATAAGGTCCACCTGCCTGTTACAAAGACATCTGCCTGGTGCTTGGAAGCCTGGTGTAAGCAGTTGTGTCAACGTAAAATTGTCAACAACTTTGAAAAAAATAAAAGTTCTTTGTTCGTGCTAACTTTGCAGCACGTGGCTGGAATGTGCCAATTATGACGTCACAAAGAACAAAGAGGTGGACTTAGCAGTAGTTCTTTGCAATAGTATTTGTAAAGTTCTTCTGGAATATTTTTCTGTAAGTGTTCATTGTTCAATGCGAAGTGTTTCACTAAGAACGTATGGTATTTAACAATTAGTTCTTGATAAATATAGAATTTGGTTTTTCCCCCATCTTTTCCAAGATACATATTTATAAAATTAACATGAGAGGAAGCATTTTCTATGACAAGCTCATTAATTTTGCCAAATTCTGAAAATGAAGTGTCAATGCTATAGATATATACTGGTTTGAAGCTGTTCAGCTTGCATGACTGCCAGAGGCAGATGTAATGATGAGATAGGGCATTGAGTCCACACCATTTAACACCTAGAAGTCTTCTAGTAAATTCCTATAGTAAGAGAAACCTAACTTCAGCTTGTAATGATTTACCAATTAATATGAAAAAAAATCAACCAAGCGGAAGATGGCCAATCATGAGGATGTGATGGAAAAATTAAAAAGTGAAGATAAGGATTAAATCTGTAATGATATGGCTACCCTGGGGGATACTTGGGAAAATTATTCTCTTTTAAAAACTAGCTAATCTGATAAGGATAAATAATCTGAAATGGTTTTGTGAAAGTAGGCCAATGGGCTGAAGTGATTATGGCGTTCTGTGAGATATTAGCAAGGCTGGATTAATATTCATTGTTGAGACATTTCAATATTGGTGCCGGTGTATATTATTAAGGGTATCTATCCACTGGATAGACAGGGAAAATTGAAGAAAAAAAAATTCCGTGCAGGGAAAATTCAGGGAATTTGATATTAGGTTATGAATTCAGGGAAAACACAGGGAATTTTGTCATTATATGTATAATAATATGTCAAATGCTAACAGAATTTTGATCGGAAATGAATAACGCTGAATGGCAGTGTGGCTTACTGTAGATATTAAGTTTCATAGGTTGAAATGGACTCTGTTGATTTAATTATTACACTAAACTTAGTGGTATTTTGGTGGTAAAGGTACAGCTATTGGGTACCAGGAGGCCGTATAATCACCCGGGAAAATATCTAGTGCACCAGGGAAAAATCTGGGAAAATACAGGGAATTTAGTTTTCAAAATTGAATGGATACCCTGTTATAACAGTGTTATGCCTCCGCCTAAATACAATACAATACAATACATTAAATGTATTAAAGATCGTAGTGAGACCATACCTAAATTAGGACTAAAATTACGATTTCTCATCCCACGATATGTTTTCAACCTACAAGTGACCTACCTAAAGCTGGAGAGGAGAGCCCAGAGACTTGCCATTTTGGAGATATTCAACTCTTGTCTTGTGTCTTAAGGTTACATGTTAGGCGTCATTGTTATATATACAGAGATAAATATAGAGAAATACAGTGTGACCTCGCAATGGGGAGAAAAAGTAACAGAACCTACAGGGGGCAATACAACCGTAGTACATAAACAATAAGATGACGTCACTACACCATTGGTGCATGGATGACATCACAATATATATGACGTCATCAAACAATATCTGCTACGGTGTCAGTGACCTCTTGTGATACTTTTTCTCCCCATTAAGATGACTGAGTCACACCAACTACCTAATTTTAGGACAACCGTCATTGTAAGGATAATTCGCTAGGTCTAAAAACTTTGATTACAAAGAGAAAACTAAAAACTTTTATTACAAAGAGAAAACAAGTTTCAGAATTAAGATCACATAAATATCAAGTTCACATCTTCAAGTAAGGGTCTTAATTTGTACACTGTACATAAATATATTTGACAATTTTTTGCATCTTGTGCTTGTAACTGCATTGTATTCTGTTCAGTGTCTGCAATGCCCTCCAAGACCCAATTAAGTGTCAAGGTCAGATGTGAAGGTCCTCTCGTGACCTAATTACGGGTCAAGGTCACACGGGGGTCATGTTAAACAAGCACAAAACATCCATCTAGCGTGTCAAAGGTCCCTCGAAGTGACAATAGTTATTGGAGAATAGGGAAACGTGTCGTTTCCAACGTCAAGACGTCAGCAACAGATGTGTGTGGCCTTGTCACGTGACCAAACAAGATTGTTCCATCTGAGTCGACCTGTCAGAAGGTCCCTGTGTGACGTCACTAAGGTCTGTAGGTCGGACGAAAGAAGAAGAATTATATCTGGTTACTGTAATATATGGTGAAAACTGGCTCGTTTTTTGAGATAATGAGAACTGAATGGAATTGTTGTATGTGGGATTTTAGATTGCTTCTGCTCGAAATATTATGTGCAATTTTGCAGAAAGTTGGCCTGATTGATTGATTGATTGATTGATTGATTCCTTCGTTTGTTTCATTGTTCGTTTGTTCATTCTTCAACTGCTGGATCCCTTCATCCATCCATCCACCCATATTTCCATCCCTTTATTCATTCATTCATGTGACCACTCTTTGTCATCTACTTCGTTCACAATACTCCATGTTTCTCTGAAGTATTCATGTCACTTATAAGTTTTGGGTACAAGGCCATGTCCTTGACCTTGTAAATATCTAACAACCTCAATCTAGTGCATCTTCAGGAGGAAAACTAAAGATCTAAAACTCCTTATTACTTCTTATTCACTCCCTTTGGGAGTCTAGGAGTTTCTTTATGTCACCCACACACAAAGTAGGCTAGAGCAAATGGAGAATTTCTGCTTCCTTTTATGTGTCTTTAGCAATTGGCTCTCTCCTCTGAGGGCAATCTGACTGGCTGTCAAGGTCATTGGCCCTTGACCTCAAGGTCATTGAAGGTCAAACACTTCAAACCCTGCACGTGACCCGCACGTGGTCTGCCCCCTTCACGTCTCATTTCACCCTCTTCATCCCTTCCTATCAATTATGATAATCATCTTTAGTTACCCTCCAGTTGCAGCAGCAGCAGTAGCAGTGGTATTACCCCAGGGCAGCAAATTAAACCTCTCACTTCTAGAAGTCTAGCAAGAACTGACACAAGAAGTGCTTTTGTGAAGTTTGAAGTCGAATTTAAGATGAACTCAGAAGCGTAGTGGTCTGGTGTTAAAGACAGTGGTGGCCTGATCAACAGAAGGTCCTTAGTTCGAATACATGCAAATCCGGGCACTCCTTGCCCTTCGTGTCTATGCTGGGGCAAATAAAGTCTACGTCCTCCATGGGGTATAAGTATAAGTTGATGTGGAATAAGTATTGAAAACTTTATCATCTCATCATTATTTCTGCCTCAGGTCATATACCCTAGCTTCAGACCAGTGGCAGTGACAATACAATGATGCCAAGACAAGCGTATAAAGAAACTGACCAACAATCTCAAAGCATTTGGAGACGGATGGACAGATGGGGTAAAGGACGCTGTCCAATTGACCAGTGTCCAAAAGCAATGCCCAAAACGTGACCAGGAAGCCAAACAAGTGACCACTGGCTATTTGGTCAAAAAGCCTTTGAGATATGGGGCCATAGATAAGATACAGTACTGAGATAAACTAAGTCTTCACTCTGCGATAAGAGGCTTCCCAAATCCCTGTATATATGCAGCAGGAAATTCTTAAGAAGGGGAATCCCAGCTGGGGGATTCCGGAGGAAACTCCCCAGGGATTCCCCAATGCAACGTTCTTGGAGTTCCCCTATTCACTTGCTGCATATCAGTGCACAAAAGAAAATGGTATGTTGCTCTTAAATGGAAGGATTCTGCTACTCAATTTGTCTTTTTTCTTTTTCGTTCTTTCTTTGTCATATTTTTCCTTCTGTCCTTCTTTCTTTGTGTCATTCTTTCTTCCCATCTTTTTTTTGTTTCTTTACTTGTACTTTCCTACTTTCTTTATATCTATAGCTTTCATGCTTTCTTTATAGACAGTTATGCGTTAGGTTTCCCTCTGCAGATCAAGTGGTCACTTGACCACATAGGCTTGTACATCATGTCATCATTATGTCTGCCTCATCAGACTATATTGCAGTGTTTATGTCAAATTTTGCTGAATTGAGTACATTAAATTATCCTCAAACGTATCAATACATGTTAGCGTAAACATATCGAGCGAATGCATTACAGCAATTACATACTACTATATCATCTCATGCATTTTGTCAGCAATAAGTCATGTGCACATTTTGCAGTATAGTGTGAGTCTGAGTTACTATGTAATATAAATCCGCATATATCTCATCTTTGATGGCATATAGACTTCATACAAACCAATTTCTCCCTACCTGGGCAATCAAGTAAGGCATCTAGCCAGCCATACCAAGAGTATCTGATGTATATCTTGGCATTCATCACATACTGGGGGGATATATAGCTATAGTTTGCTAATTTTTCTTGTATCTAGAGATACGCTGTGTGCACGATGTACAGCCATGGCCATAAGTTCTTGGACACTTGCTATAGATGATTACTATAGTGCATTTTTAATCTTACATCATATTTTTATAACCCTTGGCCATGTATATCTACTAGGGTATTGCCATGGTCTGCTTGTCAGTCAGTTTGTCCCTCTGTCTGTCTCTCTGTCAATCAACCACACTTATAGATATAATAACTTTAGGTCCATTGATGCTAGGCTCACGGAACTACAGGTAATATACCATAGAGAAAGACCTTGAATGAGTTCAAAAATTGACGACTTAGGCTGTTTTTAAGTCACAAGGGACGAACTCATCCAGAACCTTGTGGCTCTTCACTCAACTCCTAGCAAACAGACAACTAGACCAAAATTAAAGTGTTTTAAGGTGGACTATCTATTACGTACTGATTTGGTCTGTTTGAGTAATTTGATATAATGTGAAATTAGGGAAAAATATATTTTTGATGGTAAATTAGCTGCTTGCTCACTGGAAGCCCTTTCTCTGGGGTCTATGTGTGAACAGCTTCTAAACAGACCACGGAGTAGTAACTCCATGAACAGACCAGTTTCTAAGTTAGGTCCGGCTTATAATCAAGAAAATGGGTTATTTCGGTGATGTGGAAGAACTAGCTGATAAGTAATACATTTAGAATTAAACATTTTTATGAAAGATTTTAGATATTTTTTGAAAGATATGATATTTCAGTATCAGGAATACTTGTTATGAAAGACGTTTAGATATTAATGGCTTATCAAAATCAAAGGATTTTAATACATGCGGACCCTCTTAAAACAAACTATTGGGACCGTCTGAAGGTCTTCGTTATAGTGGGGTTTCGTCTGGTGTGAAAAGTGGACAAGGCTCACTTTAATGGAACTTTTCTTATAAGCATGTCCATAATATACGGACCCATCTGTATATTTTGCTTCGTTTGAGTCACTTCTGGGTCTACAGCTTTTACCCCCTTTGACTCCTTAGGGCACATCGGTCCAGCCTGACTCTTTGGTTGCCTTGTGACTCCGTAGGTCTCCACACTGTAGAGCTAGCTGTGTGTGTATTATTCTCATCACATACACTTTCAAGCTTGCTTCTCAGTTCTGGTTAATACGTAAGAATTGATCACATTTCTGCAGCATTCTCCAGGGCTGACCTTGGCCTGTTGTGGCCCTAAGATTAATGGAAAGGTCAGTGCTGAAATGGGTTACCTCAGTGTCACAATGGTATAGCCCAGGAGGAGTATGTGGGTCAAAGCAAATAATGAAGAAAAGTAAAAGATATATTTGGCGATTTACTGGATGATGAGTCTATCTATTAACTCATCTCTGTCTTGTGTCATGTCTGTCTGTCTGTCTTTCTTTGGTTGTAAGTTTCCACGATACTTAAAATAAAAACTTCGGCTCTTCTATTATGTAATTTGTGAATTACACAAAGAAAGTTTCAAAGTTTACTAACAATAACCTGCACCATGATGATCACTGCACAGCAACGAAGTTTTGAAATGAAAAACTTTAAAAAAAAGTTTGAAAATGCATAAAAACTATGCTAACAGTGTTCCAGGTGTAAAGCAGGGATCCCATTTTCACCCCTCCTATAGCCTTTTAAGCTTGAGGATTTCAGAAAAAGCTATTTCGACAATTTATCACAATGTCAGCCTGACATTGTTTCAGTGTTACTCAGCAGATGGCTCTGAGAGTGTGATCACGTGGATTTGTACCTCCCACTGTGAAGATCATTTGTTTGCTGCTATTTCTTTAGGTTGCTAGGTAACAGCTTATTAGAGGTGAAAATGGGAATTTAGAGTTAGTAATGGAATATAAATTAGGAGAAGCTCTTTTGATCTAATATTTGATAGTCTAAAACTTTTAAAGTTAACCATAAGTGCCTTGAAAAAAGTGCACATTTTTAAAGCATGACTTCTATGTAAAATACAACAATTTTTATAAACCACTTTTTTAACTAATTTGCTCATATGAGCTATATATATTTGTTCGTTTAGAAAACTTACAACAACTTATTCAGCAGTTCTCATACAATTTTCTCTTAACTTTCGACTCGTATAAGCAATATTTTAGATAGTGAAAGTTCAAGGTTTTTAGGTGATATACTGAACTTTACTATGGATTTATTTTTTAAAATGCATAGCTCTGTGGAGTTTGTAGTACAGTAACGTTCTTTAATTATCTTTCTATTGCGTGTCAGTGAAAGTCCCGTTCTTATCTCGCAAGAGCAATTGCACAGTAAAGTCTGAAGAAAAGAAAAAGTTAAATTGGCTTATAAAAAATAGTGAGCCCATCTGGCAGTGAATGTAATTGCTGGCATTTGCATGCTTATGAGTTCATTGGAAAAGACAGGAATCAGGTGGTACTAGTGCCAAAGGAAAAATTAGAAATAAAAGTGAAAAAATAAAGAAACAAAGAATGAAAAATGGGTGTGGTTGCAGTTGAATGAGCTTCAAAGGCAGGGGTTTTTATGCTGGTATGATGATATGGTTATGTGTGATTTATCATAAATGGTAGGGGGATTGATTAATCACTATGTTGTTTTTGTTGGTAAAAAACCTTCTATATGAGCCAGTTTATGTGAAACTATAAAACTCGACGCCTGTATCATATTACAACCAATTACGTTAACACTATATTTAAATCACTAGGTGTATTGAGCAGGCTGTTATCAAAATTATCCTCGCTATTAAGGCTGATCACCATTAAGACCAAAAAATGTTGGTCTTAGAGTTGTAGTCTTTATGATGAAGTTCTCCTGTAATATTGGAACTAATAAGTCTAGTAAGACCAAAGACAATATTTGGTAAGACTCCAAAGAAGTGGTTGTCTAGACAGTAGTTTTGATTAAAAAAAAATCATTTCTTTAACAAATTGTTTCAAATAACCAAAAGATATTATGATGTTTTTACTAGAATGAGTCGCATTAAGCAAAATAATCATCATTTCATTCATGGAAACCAGTCTTGATTCATGGTTGATCACAAATGACATGTGCAGAAAAAATTATGCAATTGTTCATTGTTGACAAACAAATTAAAACGTAACATTATCACCAGCTGACACAAAACATACAAACCTTGAGGAAAGGGTTAAACATGTTAAAAGGGGGTAAAATGTGAACATAATTACACCTTTTTTTTCCCCCACAAAGTCTTGGCTTGCACCTGCCAATACTATGCACAGTTGGCTGAGGTCTGTTCCTTTGTGAACTCATAATAACTACAGTGAAAATTCGCCCTAAAGGCCACCTCACTATTAAAACTACATGATTTTGGTAATATTGTGTGTTCCGGACTATTTTCGTTTTATTGGTATTAAGACCATCTCACCGTTAATACCAGTAGGGGCTATAGTTATATTATACCAAGGGTGGTCTTAATGGCGAGGTTTGTGCATTGTGGTCCTAATCTTAAGTGGGCATGTTTGTATGTATTATAAAGTGACCTCCCCAATAAGGCCACCTCACATAAACTGATCTTAATCTTGAGGTTAACTGTATAGTTGTAGACCTGTCTAATATGAAGACCACCTCGTTATTAAGAACTATTTTGATTTTAGATACAGTTATTATGTATTGATATGTAGAACCACTTATATATCCTCACACTGTTGGTCTTAATAACGAGGTTATACTGTAGAATGCAACTTTACCTAAAGACCACTACTAAGAAACAAAGAGTCAGTTCACCCACACAGTACATGTATTATTGGACCCCATCAGTATTCTGACAATGGCTGTGTTTTATTTAACTTCATAGTGGTCTTAATGACCAGGTTTTTCTGGACCAAGCTGTACAAACTCACCAACTTCTACACGAATTGTGTCATTAGTTCGCAGCCCTGCCACCAGGGGCGCGCGTGTGGGGTCACGAGGTCACCTGGCGCAGCAGCAACATGGCATGGTTGATGTTGGAGCTGGGGGAGTCATTCATAGCTAGGAGGTTGCACATGTCACATGTAGACTGACATGCTTTGTCATGTCACACTCATGTCATTGTCATGATGAGGATAAGTAATATTGTAACAGAGATACCTCTTTGATGTGTTAAGGCATCATTGTGTTTTCATGCTTTTAATAGACTTATGGATTAATCCACTGTTTACAAATTAATGGATTTGTTTTTTTATTGACTGCATTGGAATTTATCTGTGATAAGGTAATATAATTTACCTATGAGACAGTAGTTACTGATGTTTAAAGCTTTCATTTGTTCTACAAGGTATATAAGAGATATAGAGTTCAATTACTTCCAAAAGGAAAAGTAGCATTATTTCTTGAAATATTTATATTTATCTATGTACTGGTATGGACATATGTACCTAGCTTGATTGACATCAGATATCATTGAATGATAATAATGAACTGTGATTTTTCACTTGTTATTTGAGGAGTAATTTGTTCTGGGACTGCTCGCAAGCACTCAGCAGCACTTACAAAAGTCGTTGAAATACTCCTCAGAGAGAGTTTTTGCATTGACTCCTGCATTTGATTTGTTGGCCCGGTGGGCCTCGGAGGAGTTATCGGTTACTACTGGTCAGCCGTGGTCAAACTAGAATGGGACTTTGATAGCCGCTGCTGAATTACAAGGCTCCGAGGGAACTTCGCTGGAGATGCAGAATGATCGTTAACACTGCCAATCAATGAGTGATTGGAGGCAGCCAAGGCGTTAGGTATTGTTGACCAGCACTGCAACCCCCTTAGCAACAGCTACTGCCCAGCAACAGCATTGGTTGTCATGCCAAAAGGTTGTTATGGAAACCTAGATCACAAAAGCGCAACATGACATCACAAGTCGCGACTATTGTTACTATTGATCCACTGCTTGTCAAAGGGTCAGAGGTTGTTGTTAGCTTGTCATAAGGCTAGCGTGGTTGTAATCTAGCTGGCAAGATTGTATATCAGCTGGTGTGATTGAATTCAAGCTGAAAAGACTGTAAATCAGCTGGGGTGATTGTATTCAAGCTGAGAAGACTGTAAATCAGCTGGTGTGATTGTATTCAAGCCGAAAAGACTGTAAATCAGCTGGTGTGATTGTATTCAAGCTGAAAAGTCAGCTGGAGTGATTGTATTCAAGACTGTCAATCAGCTGGGAAGTGCGAATCTGCTGCATAGTATACAACTTTGGATTGACAAGTCAGTCATTGATTTATAAAACTGTAAATCAGCTTGAAGCTTCATTCGGGGTGGTCTTCACAGATAACAAAAACTGCTTTTATCATCTTCGTGAAGGATTGTATTGACGTGTTATCTACAACATCATCCAAGAAACATGATCCAGTAATATACCGAATCAATAAACTAGGGATGCAGTATTAACAGCAAGACAGTATCATATGATCATCGTTTGACTGTTGTGGCATTTCATTGCAAATGACAGGTAAAACAGCTACATATCTTTAGTGTGGTGATATTCTTGCTGCTTACAAGTCTATCGAGTCTAACGTTGTTTGTAATCAAATATTGTAATCCAGCTGGGCTCCTTAATGTGACATTATTGAGTTGGAGCCCCTTACTGCTAATCTCACTCTGGTTATTGTTGTGGGACTATTGCAAACTTACATCGAAACACTTTGGATTTAAAGTTAAATTGATGGAGATGAAGTGATTGGATATTATGAAAACGCTGAAAGAAAGACTTTAATCTATGATGGGACTTATCTTAAGCTAAGAAACATTGAAGAAAAAAAAACAAGAAAATATCTAGAAGTGACATTTTGTGGTCCAAGCAATATTACTTAGTGCATGCTCCTAGGTATACAGTTGCTCTGCACAAGTGATACTAATTTGGATACCAGGTTATTTCCAGTGTAATTTTTGCTGTAGCTGTTGCTCTTGTTGTTATTACAGAAGACAAAAAACAGCTCAGAAGACAAAAAACAGCTCAGATGACAAAAAACAGTTCACATTGCTTGGAAGCCCATGAACTGTGCACTAATTGAAGCGAACCCCCGAACCGCCAGTCCCACCAGCAGGTCTACCACAAGCTGAATAGGAAATACACAGCAGCACACCTGCCACAAATCATTACGGCACGTAAAAAATAGAAGAAAAAAGACTCGCACAAAAGTGGCTAAAGAGTGGACAAAAACAGATAAAAAAAGTCTGGAACTCAGTGGACAAAAACAGATAAAAAAAGTCTGGAACTCAGTTGTAGACCTCATAATTAGACCATTATTTTGTGCCCAGAAGAAATTTGGCTGAAGAAGATTGGAATAGCACAAGATATACCTGACAGCAATTGACATAGACAGACGTCTAAGATTTACTGGGCTAATTCTTCAATTGGATTTGAAAAGTAATTCAATCCATTTCAAATTACTTTATTGCACCATAAAGAGATGCAAAGAACAAGACAAAGACAAGGTATGACATTTTGACATAAGTCTGACACCCCTTCGAACTGCTGAGCTGAGTTGAAACCGAATAAAGGACGTCAACGTTTATGACATTCATTAATCTACATAGGGATTTTTGTGTCGTCCTTTGATCGTAGTTCTCATGTCACATGATCTGTTAGTCACGTGACTGAGATTGGTCTATAAATAGCTCCTGGGTGTTTTTTGTCTTCTTTTGCATGCTTCGATCTCTTTGCATGCTTTTGGTTGCTGCTGCTGCTGCCATCTCTGGCATTGCCCATCACCTACCCCTTTGATGCTACAAATTGAATAGGAAAGGGATTTACATTCATCAATGAGTGAAAAATATTATCAAAGACGACATAAATAACCAATGAGCAGAGGTGTCATTGGGTGCAGCCATCACAGCCAAAAAGTCAGTTTACCCTTCATTTTTAGGATTGTAAGGAATTGATCAGGTTTTCTGGTGAAAAGCTGCAGCAATTGCAAATGCACGGATAAGGAGAAAAGAATTGATAAACTGAATCACTAACATTGGTATTGCTTTAGATGTCGTTGAATGACTGCTGCAATCAGCAAAAGTTAGTTATCTTCAGTCAGCCATTGACTTATCTCAACCTGACAGTAATCACTGGATAACTAGTGACAACTAAGTGAATCACTGGATATAACTAAGAGGAAAAGCTTTATTATCAAATGAAGATAACTTCATTCACTTGAAGTAAATCCAATCTGAAATCTGTCTGTGTTGAAGTTGATTCTACAATTTACCATCGGGACGATTTTTTTCCAAATGCGGTATCAGACTCTACATCATTTGAGACATTATAATTACTTTTGATTAGATGACCTTCCATTGTTGACATTATTGCTTCGATTTATGGTTTCGCGTTCGAATTTGAAACATCGTAATTGACGTCGAAAAGGATTATTACGTCGCGTTGACAAATTTGGATCTCAATTGGGAATGACTACAAGTTGGCCTCTGCGCAGCCTAAAAACTTGAGCAGAGGTACTGTAAGATTATTCAATTTGGAGAAAAGTTGGTGGAGAGCGGGGAGAAGAAATCAATGCTGACATTTTGATTAATGCTTGACATGAAACACAGTGTGTGACCAACACATTGCGGCTCTACGTGTGGCCTTTGGCATTCCCCTGGCATTCCCTTGACATTTATGGCCAATGGATTTGACACCTACTCCCCATACCTCACACGCGCAAGACCTTGCAGGGGATCCATTTAGCTCCTAGCAGAAAAGAGCCACATTCTTAAAAGGGCCTATTGAGTGTTTAATGGACCACCTGATAGTCCAGTCATTGCAATATTATTTCAACTACTAAATGCTCCATCCTTCACTGTGCATACTTTTCATGTGATAATTCGTGGTGGTCTCCAACTACCTGCAAGTGGGATTGAGTGTCGACCTCATTTCACTCATCCTTACAAGGCATACAAACTGTAAAGTACGCTCCCTTCATAAAGACCATTTTATCTGATAAGTTTCAATGCTTACTATCTAACATTTTATTACTACTCTATTGCCAATTGATACTTTCTCCAATTTTGAGGATCTTATGGTCTTACATGCAAGGCAGTTATAAATATACCTCATCGATCATACTTCAGAGAGGAAATATACTTTTTATTATTAAAGCCTCATTTTGCTGACCTTGTATGTCCTACGTATGTCGTCGGAATCTAATCGCAATGTCATAGGGTGTCCCTCATTGCTGATTCAAGGCATATATCTGTAGCAGCCATCTCATCTTTTCTTGATTGTGACGAATGATTTCCAGTGACATTCTGATCCATCTCAATCTACATCTTGTATTCGGTCATTTTCCCATGACAAGTTATTAGTTTGCCGTCTCGTGTCGATCGACATAACCTTTGCGGAACCTCTGACTGATGTACAGTTCTTGTAATGAGTTTGATCTCGTTTGGGTTCATGACAAATTGCTTAGGTTTGGTTGGTTTACTATGATATCCTTACTTTCTATACTGAGGCCATCAAAATATTGTATTTGAATCATCTAAATCTTTCATGTTTGCTTCAAACTTCATTTACTTCAAAGTGATTTAAGACTGGTGTTCTTTAAATGATTCATTGGGCACATGCTTTGTAGAACTTGTGGTCTGAAGCATTGTGATTAAGTTGATGTCATGACAATTGAGATTACAGTCTACTACTAAAGTCCATAGGTCCCATCGTTTACACATTCCTCATCTGAAGTGTCGACACATGACAGACTGTTTAGATTGCAAAAATGAGCGATAAGGCTCGAAATGAGTTGTTGTATGATGGAAAGCTTAAAGATGATTGCATTACAAAGAAGTAGACTGTGTGCTGAATGCTAAAAGGTGTGGTGAACTCTGCGCAGATCTTCAAGGTCAAGAGGACTTCTCAAAGGTCAAAGAACACCAAGTGAAAGTCATAAGGAGACCTGGTGTTGACCTTAAGATTCATAATATCAAACGGGGAAAAAATATCTCAAGAGGACCTAATATTTAAGGCAAAAGGACCAGCGGAGGCCAGATAGAATTCCATTGGTAACTCGCAAAAGGCCGAAAGGACCATAGCGGCAGACCATTGAGAAAGCTATACATCATCCTCTGCATTGAGAGACATTGAAGGAAGTGCTAGCCCCTTGCCTCTTGCCTCCTCATCTTTGATGACTGCAGAAGATGCTCAGCCTGCAGATGACATGCAGTCGATTGCCTGCATCTCCCTGCAGGTGACAAGCACCTAGCAACGCAGCACGCGCAGCGTAGCAACGGCAAGCTGCTAGTGACACTTACACAAGGAGTTGGTCTCCCCACGAGCGTGCATGCCAAGAATCCCGTAGAGATGTGCTCATGTTTAGGACACCGATATGACCTGATGCCCTGTATGAACTGAAGCAGCACCTAAACAGTTACTGAACAAGCTTGGATTATTTCTTTAAGCTCAACACCTTTCTTCTGAAACATTGGAATAAACCTGCACATCATCTGGAAACTTATTAGAGACAATACTTCATCAGAGATCGCAATAATGTTCTAAACTTGGATTAAGTTCTTTTAATACCATCGTGGTGTAAAGTTACTGACTAACCAATTTTATTTGGGGTTGTGACATTCATGGACTTCTCAGACTTCCTGCGAAGTTAATAACATTTTTTCTGGCAATCAGAGTCTGATATAAACTTATCGGATGTGTATTGAGGTTATATTTGCTCGCAAATCTTCTCAGAACGAAATAGATTTGTAGTAACCCCATGGGAGAAGACACAAAATAACCGGAGAATAAGAAGTAATCCGAACATCTTAGTGGCTCATACAAAACTCTGGGCAACCCACAATGGGTCATGACAAGACGTCTGGCACAGGAAGTTGGAATTCGGTTGCTAAGAGATCACTCTCCTGTCTTCTCCTCAATCTCCTCCTATGACAGGAAGTGATGCCAGCCACGTGGGTTGCCACGTAAATAACGCTGCTGTCCTTAGCAACTGTTATTAAGTGTTATTACTGTGATTACTACTTGAACTTGTTGCTGTAGAGCATCTAATTTAAGGAATTGAGCAGATAATTCTGTTGGCAAGAAACGTTAGGAAGAAAATTTCTGATTTAGAACCCTGTGTATGAAATGTACAGTGGATTCAAACAGTTCATGTATATATTGTAAATACATCTAATTTATGCTTTGTCTGTGATCGAACAGTAAACGTCAAGCTATTTATCATTAACTTATTGGTATTTATACTTTGCTATTCCATCCAATCCTAAGTACGAAACGCCAGCAGCTCGAAGAAGTTTGAAATCGTACCTTACACTGTGATCTTTGCCTGAAGGATAGTATCCTTTAATACATTATTACATTCTAATATCAAACAAAAGGATAACAATGTTTGTTCCTAATCTCATAAGAGATGTCCTTTTGGACAACAAACTTCAAAGACACGAGAACAAGGATTACCAAGACTTGTGGACTTACAGTACTGATCTCTTCTACTTCTTCAGAATTGTGGATAACTATTACTACCAACTCATTAATTATGATCAGGTGGGTGAAACAAGAGATACTTTATGGCCTTTATATCATTGTATATTGTATTTAATGATGACTGTGTACTTGATGGGGTTCGTGGTGTGTCACATGCAATGGTAGGAAGCACTGAAATTCTGATATGTTGTAAGTTGGAGCCATTGGTTAAAGCACTAAAGCCATCTGTCTTGTACATATATATTTCTAGGTTCGGTTCATAGATAGCATTGTATTTTGGCAAAACCTCAACTGAATTTAGTTGCAGTGTCAAATAACCATTAGTTATTCCACTCAAGTGGTAGTTGTACATTTATGTTGAACTCCGTGGCAATAATCTCCATGGTTTGTGAGAGTAATTTTCCCACATGTTCCCACGTGTATCTTGGAACTCCAATCCACTGTTAAAGCCATCTTGTTATTGTTATCACTATTGCTTGGCCCAACATTTATTAATGCTGAGTGTTACCTTACCACTAAAGCCAATGAATTCTTCACCAGTGATTGCCTTAATGGTCAGACTATGTTGTGGTGCCTCTCTATGTCTCTACTTTATGCTTTAAAGGAGAACCTTCACACAAAATTTACTGCGCTTTATGATAAAGTTCCATTAGATTTTTTCACAATTATCTCACACGACAAACCACTTCAGTGTCCACATCCATATACTCCGCACAGTGTGCACTTATAAATATCGGTGGAAGTCGATGAGACTACCTCCTCCATATAACATCCCAGAGCACCTTAGCCTTGAGAAGGATGTGTAGGAAATGACTTTTTCCCATAAAAGGTCCTATGCTGGATTATCAGGCTTTAAAGGGATTTCTAAAGTAGATGGGAGACCTTGATTCCGGGCGCCGAGAAGTTGGATGGTCGTTGTTCCTGAAACGGTGATTAACTGCGAGAATAACTATTAAGGTCTTGAGTGATAGTGGAGTTTCAGAATTGAATTTTAGAGTGATAACTGACTTACAGACATCCACCTCTAAAATCAGAATGATGGCCACACGTTACTGAAGAATGATTAATGTCTGAAAATAAAGATTAAAGTATGGAACAATGATTAACTGGTGAGGTCCAGAGTAACAATTTACCTATTATATAAAGATTAATTTAAAGAAAAAACCTGTTTATGTCTACAAATATTGCTAAAGTACTGAATAATGGTAGTTGCAAGAGCAGGACCGTCCCTGTAAGTAGTGCTTATCTATTGGAAGAAAATTTGGAAAACAATACAACACATTCTTACCATTTCATTTTTAACACACTCTTCATTATTCTCCATTTTACCTGTAAAGCCAACATTTACCAACCAATTACAGAAACAAAATTATCTTTCGCTTGCGACGGAAATCTGGAGATCACGGTAGCTGCGCATTTTCGCTGTGGCAAGCCCCAAATTCTTACAGGAATTGAAATGTCATAATAGACTCGAATGCACTGACACAGACATGCCCAGGTGCCATATTAGGCAGGTTCTTGAATTGCCTATTCTAATTACCTCGTGAGATTGCAGGTTCCGCACCGGTGTACTCACTACGTCTGATTCCAATTGGCAATGTCTTTGTTGGCTGCATGGCACCTGTCTTAATTTAGCTGTCTGCAGCTGAATCAAATGAGGTGAAATACAGGGTACTTGATAATGCATTTATTGTGCTGTAAAATTACCAGAATGCATTTGCTTGTCTTTTGGTGTGTTGGAGATTTTCTCCTTTTCTCTCCTCTCCATTTCTCTCCTCTCTTCTCCTTTTCTCTCCTTTTCTCTCCTTTTCTCTCCTTTTCTCTCCTTTTCTCTCCTTTTCTCTCCTTTTCTCTCCTTTTCTCTCCTCTCCTCTCCTCTCCTCTCCTCTCCTCTCCTCTCCTCTCCTCTCCTCTCCTCTCCTCTCCTCTCCTCTCCTCTCCTCTCCTCTCCTCTCCTCTCCTCTCCTCTCCTCTCCTCTCCTCTCCTCTCCTCTCCTCTCCTCTCCTCTCCTCTCCTCTCCTCTCCTCTCCTCTCCTCTCCTCTCCTCTCCTCTCCTCTCCTCTCCTCTCCTCTCCTCTGGATTTAAAACAATCTCACTTTATATATAAAGACTACCTCACTATTACGACCAAAGCACCAATGATGGTCTTTTTGGTGTGATTCCACTATGATAGGCCATTATATATACATTGCTACATTTCCACATTAAGTTTAACTAATTATCATATATATGAGTAAGTAAATGAATTTATTATTGTTTCACCTAGTAGGTTGTTAAATAGTCACCACATACAGTACACAATATAATGCTGTGCCAATAAATTGTATATAACTACAATATAGTAGTACAGTAGTATAGTTCATTTGTCAGGGTTGTCAGTCATTATAGGAGTTATGACTAATTCTTCGTCCCACACACAATGAAGATCGCAAGGCTAATTGCCAATTTGTCATTTTAATTTCAAATTCAATTCATGAAGTGAGCTTGTCATGTAAGGTCATATTGATACATGGACACCTGAATTAGATCGTATTAAATTGGAATCGGGGGTTGCTGAATTGTACAATTATCACATTTGATTTGTGTGAAAAATCTTAGTATGATATTGCTGATGATAGTGCTGCCAATATGCCACTTGGTAACTTCATGTGATTTTTTTAGGTTCAACAAGAATATATTTAATTTTTTTTATCGAAGTATGTACAATGTATAACGCAAACATTCTTGAAATATGATGCAGTGTTGCAAAGGCTAATTCTGCTATTATGCCACATTTTTCAAGCATAGCCAAATATTATTACTTTTCACCGAACTACATATTACGGGAGAATCATTACTTTTTGCTTCCAAATACATATTACGCCGCTGCATCAGGTGCACGAGGTTCCATTAGTAAACTCAAATGGCTAACATCCAGCTTTATCCAGGGCATATATGCACATCTATGGCAGCAGACCCAGCTGTGTCATTATTTTGTAAAAATCAATCTGGCCATGCTAAAAGGTTCGTTGTGGGAATGTGCCATTTGCATGTTTCACAGTTAGTGCTTTGTTATTGTTAGCCATGGGGGGTATAAGTGCTTAAATGTGCGCTGCAAACTCATAAATTGAGCACTGAATGCATGGTGTGTATATATATACAGTGATGGAAATGTAATAAATTTGAAATCCTCCTGATTTTAGTGTTAAAATTTGCCTGTATGACAGGTTGTAATGACTGTGTTGAGACAATCAAGAGCAGATTAGTTGGCTAAGTTTCCATTGACCTTATCAAGTGCACTGCCAAAATGGTACAGGTGAACAGTGCTTAAAATTAGAATTTTTTTTTATCTCAATTTTGTTCATTAATAGGTTTTTTGCCCCACCACTGAATATTTAGTTCATGTGTCAAATATGTATGGTTTTTCGCTGTAATACTATCGAACTTCAAAATGAAGTACATATTGTAGGTTTTTGTGGAGTACTTAAGAGTCAGGCTGCCTTATATATTTCATCTTCACGAGATTGATCTTGTGTTTAATAAAAAGTAAATTTGGCTTAATATCTAGGTGGTCTTAATTCAGCAACTTTGTATTGCAATGGCTAGTTTATGATTCGGTGAAGTGCCTCGAGTCAAAATGGTTGCAATATTGGGTTGTCTTAAATTTGATGTTCCACATAAGGGAAATATCATATTATAGTATTTGTGACAAATGTATCTTTTCTGATATGAATCAATGTCAATAAAAGCCATATATATATATAAAGTAAACGAGAAATTGCTTTAATAGTGAGGGGAACACCCGGAACAGCAGTTAAAAGTTCCATTGCAGCTGTGAGGGCATCAGTAGGCATAGTGTGGACATGGCTGTCATACCTTGTAGGTCGCTCACTCATAGGTGGCAGCACATGTTCAACAGACAAAATGGAGGTGCTGAAGTGATGACAGCTCAGGTGTTTTTGGTAGTTAGTCAGGAGTGAGCTATTTTGAACCCAACTTTGCTTAGGAGAGCCAGACTTGATCCTTATATAAGTGGCTCAATAGAAACGTCAACTGTGGATGAAAAAAAGGAAAATCCAATGTTTCAGTTTATGAGAATAATGTTACATTTTGCAGTAAAAAGCAAGAAAAATACACCATTTGTGTGAGACTTTAAGGTGTGCTTTTATTAATGACCTTCGATGTACACATTTTTGTGGAATATGTTATTGACCTTCAAGCTTTTGAGATCTGATATGATCTGCACAAATATCTGTGACGTCATCGATATCATGACTGTAATTATCATCTGTGGAATGTAATAATTTGGTAGCTTCTAATTAGATGGATAATATATTGGAGCTATAAACGTTACAGAAAGATTATATTGTTACAGATGTTACCAAATTTGTGCGATAAGACCAATTTTGAGGAATTATGCTATTGACTCCTGTAACAACATGTTTGTGTCTTGTGTGCATATCATGGCACATTTTGCCTGTCAAAATGTATACCGGTAATATGGGTTATTATGTGGAATTTGGAACAGATATGTGTGCATGATATGTGCATCTAATGGTGTAACAATACAAATCATATGCTTTCGCAACAGCGTATTAAAACTTCCTCGAAGTAATTTTGCTTCAATATGGAAGATTGTGCTGTTTTAGAGCGATAATATCTTGTCACTGAGCGCGTGTAATGATTTGTTAATGTTATCTTGAGTCTGCACTTTGGTCCATGTTTACCCCTTGGAGGGGTTTTTCACCTGCTCCAGCATGGACACCAAGCACAAGGTACACTTAATTTTAATAAGTGCCATCACCTTCTAGCTTAGATCAAGTTCATCCAAGAGTACCTTGTACTCGGTGTCTATACAGAAAAAGTCTCAATCCCCAAGAAAGCCTGTTGTTGCTCTGAATTAGTGTGATACAGTAATTGTAATGAGTCTAATTTCCTCTGTCGATTGCTGCCTTTCTCCACTTCTGGAAAATACGTCTTGAATGTTGCCATGGTAATTAGGATGCAGATGATGCTACTTAGGAGCGTCTCATGTTTTGGCAAATGTGTACGTTTCCATGGCAACTGATTAGACTTTTCTCCAACTTCTTCCAGTATATTTGAAGTAAAGTTAGGAGTTGGGAAGACCAGTGGTTTGGCTAACACAATACATGTGGGTGGGAATGGGGACAATTGAGGAAAGTATTGTGGTTGAAAATGACAATTTACACAATGGAAAATGAAGAAGAAAATGTTATTATCGAGGAAATATGGAGAAATGACTTTAAGTGAATATGGTATAGGAAAAAATGGTTCGAAATCTTTTGTCGGTGGGCACTTTAATGTTTGCGTGGTAACTAACGGTTTTGCTCATATATCACATAACTTCAGTTAAACTTCACGTTGATTAATAAATTCTCAATTTACTGTCTTCAACTTTGATGCAGAAGAATTTATTTCGCATTTACCATATTTCTTCGATAATCGTTTGAGCGTCATCCAGAATCTAATGTCTTCCTTATGCCAGGGATGTAGTTTTGCAAATCGAAATAAATTTGTTGCAGTTTCATACCTCAAGTAAACGCCATTTTTGGTAAACACTGGGTTAACCGGCTTTCGTTGTATTAAATGTAATGGTTTGTAACTAGGCAAGTACGGTATACAGAATTTTGTGTAATGCATATAAGGTTAGTTCGTATAACATGGTATTGTGAAAAAGGCCCGCTTCTGTAAACTAGATATCAGTATTACTGTTGAAAGTTTTCTACAATGTAGTTGAATAAATTTAGAAAGAGCCATTATCATTAGTAGCCTTTCATAATATGTAAAACTGGCTTTGTTAGCTGAAATGTCAAAGTAATTGATTTGGTCCTCTCTTTCATCCTTCACAATTTATAATCTCTGTTTGTTGAAACTTTTGGTTTATATATATATATCATCTTTATTCATACTCTTAGTATACTAATAAAATGCAAAGATTAATTGAGACACATGTCCTCAATAATTGATTTAACGTCATTACATTTAAAGACATTTTGTTTGAGCATATTCAAGAGTATGCACACACTAAACATAGGCAAACGTCTGTACATAGTTTCATATTCTGAGCACGAACTGGGAATCCTTAGTATCGACTGTAAGGGCTTGCAAAGCGTAAGACAAGATGCCTGCAGGTTGAATTTGTGTTTGATGCTTCAGAAGTTGGCATTAAGTCTTCAGATTATCCAAACAGTGGTAAATGTAGTGTTTTGCTTGGATTTTTACTTGGATTTTTACTTGGATGTTTGACGAATAAAGGATGTATAATGCTCATGCACAACTATAGGTTGAAGATATGAGGGACAGACATACGTGTATGAAGACAGAGAAGCAAGACAGATAAGCAAGACGGATAAGACAGACAGAAAGATGACAAACAGATGACTGACCTATGGACAAAGGCAAACAGATAGATGGACAACCAGTAGATGAATAGATAGACAGGTAGACAGATAGATAGTTTAGTGTTGCTTTCTTCTGTCTGTGTCTGTCTTTCTGTCTATCTATGAAAATAAGCATAGGATAACATGTAGAGATAGATTAGTTGATGTACAAAGAGATAACAGGTAGTTTGACAGCCTGACAAGCAAAGACAGACCAAAATACAAAGATGCAAGTATGTAAATGAGGTTCAGCAGTGGTCTTACCAGTGGATCCTAGACTTGAGTCTTTTTTCCTGCAGTGTCTGGTAATCACCCTGTTTATTGCCTTGAGCAAGCCACTTAAGTGTCCATTGCTAAAACCATGTCCTCCTCTAAGGCTTTAGATAAATGGTCATCTGTATCCAGTGGACAAATGAGGGACTTCATATTTCCCTTAGAATGCACTGGATATCTTTTGGCCCGGTGGGTAAGGTGTTTGAGTAACTCTTCGGATGCCTTAGTGCGGTTCCCTGTGCTCAGTGTGCTGTAATATGTAAGGTGATTTTTGGTCTCGCTAGGATATTTTATTGTCATGCACTTATCTGTAGGAGGTGGTCAATGTGTGCAATGATAATTTCTTTCAATTTGATCTGGTCAGCTTATGTGAACATTGCCCAATAAAAGGATATGGTGAAATTGTCTATTGCAATGCTACTGGTCTGAAAAGCTCGGCCAACTTACTTGATAAACTGCTAGAGGCAGATGAGATAATGAGGCTTGGAGTCACACATTACCCCTTGGGTGGGGCTTTTGCTTGCCCCAGGGCAGACTTCTAGTCAGCGTGTTAGTGGGAGAAGCCGGTGAACCCTCATTTGGTGGATAATGACTAACATAGCAGACTTTTGGGGCTACTCGTTTTGTACAAATCTACACTTGTCCTTAAAATAGAGCAACTCTATAAGGCACCAGTATAACATCTTCCAAGCTAAAAGTCTTTGTAAATTACTAAAGGTTCCCATCAAAGCTCATAATACATCGCAACAGCCCGTGTTTCTCTTTGTGGCTCTTCACTGTTGTAAATAGGAAGTGTCTATTAACAAGGGCTGATGCTTGTATAGCCTGGGGCTCCCTTACAAATGAGATTATGGGATGTAGGCAGCATCAAATGAGAAGGTTATTGGCTAATCCCTTCGATTTAGAACGCCAGCGCAAGTTGTTGCTCTTAAAGATGAGAATTAAGAACAAGAGTTAATTACTGTGATGGTCGAGGTCTTGTGTTTAACCTTTTGGTCTGCGAATGGTTGAATTTGAATCGGATAAGAAATTGTATCATTGAATTGGATTAGAGGTACAGTTTTGTGTTTTGATGGGGTAAGATAGGTCGGCTAGCATGAAATTGTTGATCTGAGAACTTTACTCTTGGTATGAAGTATGGTTAGGATAACACTTCGGTAACATTCTAAAACCACATTTCTTGATACAATGTATTACAGGCTGAACCTTTTGTCAATTTTTTGCTAATCATGTAAAAAATAAATAATTTAATCTAGAATGGAACACTGTGATGGTTATACGTTGACGAGGGATCATTTGAGAATTGCTAAATAGCCGGTTGGTAGTCAAGTGAAGAATACTTCTGGATTATACCCACACAGTTTGTCTAATTTCTTGTGCAAGAATACTTGTGTAAGAGCTATGTTGACTGAGGTTTAATGTAAGCCTATCTTTGGTTTAATTCTGTCATTACAACATTTGCAGAAACCTTAAACTCCTTGATTTATATCTAAGGACATATTTTGAAGTTTAAGAATTAAAATGTGCATATGAAGGCAATAATCATGCTGTTCCTATGTGAGAATCTTCTGCAGAAACACAGTTGTTTGCAGCATCGGAGTGTGAAATCTTCAAAGAGGAATTTCTGTGAAACTTGACATCAAGGGAGGCTGGCTTCAATAAAAGTGGCGGCGAATGTGTGACATTTTGCAGAATGTATCAAGGCACGCAATGGAGGAGAATGTATCACTATGTTTAGCTGACAAGCTGTATTTTTCTCAGTCTCTCGTTTAAGTTGGGTTACTTTTTCCAGAGATTCTAGTGATGAAATGTACATACGTCCATGGCCATCTGTAGCCACTGTCCATCCGTGTATACTCCCCATCCACTCTTGGTCAGTCTTGTACAGCTCGTAGAACGATCGGGAGACACTGGCCGGACATCCGCCAACCGTCTGCCCTGGCACCTTGTCCATCTGTAGCCCTATCCTCATTTACTATTGAACCACTCGCACGAGCGATCTACGAGTGCCTCACGAATGCCTGACAGATGCTTGGCGACGGACGTTCGTGACAGTGAGAACACCCCTTAAGTCTTTGTGCCAGGTATTCAGGGGCATTGTTGTGAACACGTTTGTATGTCAAACACACTCTCTTATGGGAAGCCAGTGTGGTGTGTATAAAGCATGTGTTAAGCTGTCATACTTGGGAGTGGCGAAGAATGACCTTAGCTATCCAATTCTGGATACGCTGTAGTTTGTCAATAGTACTTGATGGTAATCCATACAGAATGCAGGTTGCGTAATCCAGTATGGGGCAGGTTGCGTAATCCAGTATGGGGAGCACGAGAGATGTAGCTTCAGTCTTCCTGGTGTTCATTTTTAGAACATCGGTATCCATCAATGTTCAACTCTGAGGAGAGATACTTGTAACCGACCAATGCAGGCAGACTCTTCCGATGGTAGTGCTGGGCTAAAGGTTTTAGTAATAAGGTATGACTCTAATGTTGTATACTTGGTCTTTTGGTACCACAAACCTCGTTTCATGTACAGACAACCCAATTTGAAGATCGTTGTCTTTGAATAGGGCCATAAAGGCACACGCTTTCCTGTCAGAGGAAGTTCGAACGGACATCTGGTCGGAGTAATTTGTGTTAATACTGAATCATTTATCCTCATTGGAAACCTGTGGAAGTGACCTTTTGCAAATTTCCACAATTAAAGCTATAATTATCTAAGGTAAGGTGAACTAACTGTAAACCTCAGTAATTAGTGCAAATGGGTGAGCTGGGTAAGACTTGAAATGATGGAGAAGAGTCTTGAAGGCAGCCTTTGATCATATTAGAGCATTTGTCTTTGACATTTCCATTGCTAAATAACATGGAAAGTAATCAAAAGGCCTTGAGGTTGTCTGTATTTCCTTCTATCGCCAGATAAGGTTTGCCCTCTTGTTTTATGCATTGAGAGGACACTATATATTACGGGTATGAAGACCACTGCTTCACAATTAGGAGTGTCTTGCAATTGAATTCAGTCTGCTGCTGTTATGTTCACTTCTTAGATTGGATAGGAATTGATGCTATGGTTATGTTTCTTAATTCAAGGTAAGCCAGAAGGCTTAGTCAGTGTTCCATAAGGCCACAATAGGCATAGGTGGGGGCCTAGCTCAATGGTAGCGCGCTGGGCTTCCAACCACTGGGTCCCGGGTTCAATTCCCAGTCGATCCTAAGTTGGATGGCTGTTTCATCCTTTATCTCATTGCCATGGTCCCTACCTGTCCTAATTAGCCCATCAGGTGCAGAAATACAGGATGTAAAGCCCTAATCCACCACCACCACACCACAATAGGCATAACATCATCTATGCCTAAAACTGTCTTGTGTGTACTGTTGATAAATATGCTTTGTACTGTGGTTTATAATAGCACCCAACATCAGTTCTTTCAGGTTCATCTAAATGCATGCTCACAAACAGCTTTTACGCTGTTGAAGTCTGTCTTTAACGTCAGTGGATTCAAAGTCACAAACGGAGTAAAGCAATCCACTGAGGCTTGGTAGAAAACGATGGAAAGAGACAGTGCGGTGCATCATTAGAGACATGTGATTGCCTTTATTTTGAGAAAAGCAGGCTTGGAGAATGTTGGTTTCCTTGACTAAACAGATATTCTGTCAGGTTCTTGTGTTGCAAGTTCATTGCAGCATGTTAATAGGATCGCATTGGAAACAAGGACATCAGTATCAAGCCTTTTGTTCCTAATTGTTAAATGAAATCTTTTTTTTCTCCAGGTGACGTAAAGCTAATTGTGTTCAATGCCAGAATGAATTCTTGTAAATAACACTAGTCTTGATTGATTATGGATGGGTAATTTGCAATTTTGGAATAATGAATTCCAATTTTACTTAATGGCAGTAACAATGAATGCAGATTTAATAATTGAGAAAATTTGTTTCGTCTTCATCTCAACCAAACCATACTTTAGTTCACTGATTAATATCTATTCTTTTTATGTTAACCTCAATAAACTAGTCAAACTATTATGGAATAGAGGCTTAGGATTCACGTGGGGTATGCGCGTCTCATCCTCATTCGCTAACTTAAGCTGATTGGATTTTGTGCTCATCCCCAATTTTCCTGGCTTAAGCAGGAGAATTGCCTTCGCACAGCTTCATACTGTGCTAATCGGAGTCTTGTACATTGTCCTCTTGGCCCTAGTTGTGCGACTGACAGTAGTGTGGCTAATGCAAGTCTCTATTCATTCTTGGAGTACAATCTGCGACTTACACATTCTGCTGATGACGACTTATTGAGATGGTGCGCATTGTTGATGCCCATTGTGGAAGGCAGTACAGGAATGAGCCTTCTGACTCACAAAAAACCATGAATCGATAATCAGTGACCACTACTTACTAGTGAGTAGCTGGAAAGTGAAGTAGTGTAATACAAGTTGAGGTGACTTGGCAACGTACAAAATGCAAAAACGACAGAATCTGGAATATTCTTTTTCTTGACTTGTGAGATTCGAAGCAATTGTGCAAGTCTAAAATTGACTTGGCAGTCGTGATTTGCAGAGAAAACTCCTCTGTAAGGTCACCTGAGATTTTTTACAATTAATATAACCACCCGAAATTCACTTGACCATTAAGAGCACCTCATCATGACAGTGAAATTGTTCTCCTCATTTGGTCCAAAAAGCAAGGTCTACCAAATATGGCAACTTGGATAGGAAATCACTAAATATAGCAGTCTTTCTCAGTATTAGTTATATCCCGAATAGGAGGGAGTTAACTTACAATTTTGTTGGTTATATCTCGACGCTGAAGGCGTAATTTGTTAGTAATTTGTTTGTTTTGTTTTAAGGCCTTTATTTCGCATGACAGTTCAGTTTGCACTCAGGAGGGAGTTAACTAACATTTTCGTTGGTTATATCCAGCAAAAGAACAATAGAAAAGGTCACGTGGTTGAGTATAATTGCTATCAACCCACCATAAGACCATCTCACTATTTAGACTACTGATATATGCCTCACAATCAAGACCACTTGACCTTGAAGACCACTTTAAGTTTTCACCAAGGTTGGTCCTTCTGTATAGTTAAGTAGTGTGAGATGAATCGCTTTAGCAGCAGCTCTCCCATCTCATTCCTGGCTGGTAGGTCACCCCATTGCTTTGCTTTGTTATTATCCTCCTTCAGAAGTGCTCCAGCTTTTGATTCAAGGCTAATTCACGAGGCTTGTCATTGATTTGGACTGTGAGTGCTGTTATGGGGGTGTGTTAATGCTTGTTACAGCTTTTGAAAATTATTAAAAACCCTGGCAGAGTGGTGTAATGTGCTTAATGCTGCAATGATTGATATTTCAAGGTGAAACGTTGTTAAAAAGTGACAAATCTGTCCAATTGCACCTTCGTGGCAGTAAAGCTTTTCCATGTAATGAATCTTTACTGATCTCATCAATGGTGCACTGTTTTTGCTTCAAATGAATTTGAACTACAACTACAAAGGGCATTTGAAACTGTTGCAAATTGGTTACCGTTTTAAGAGTACGACTGTGAACCACTTAAAACGACGGTTATTGTTCTAATGTGAATTTGTTACTTGGTTATTTTGGCAATGGAAAATATAGGGTGAAGAAAAACCTTTCGTACTTTCTATGGATGAGTTGGTTATGAGTCTGCTTCCTGCTGCATCAAAAAGATTTATATATGATAAATCATTATAGCTTCATTATTTTGAGTTTAATAATCTGTCAATTATTGAAGCATGTAATTCAATTTAATTTAATATCACTTTGTTCTTCATTTATAAGCTTGCATAAGTATAGGCCTATAGTAAGATCTCTGACAGTTATATAGAATGTCCAATAGATTAGTGACCTTGTAAATTGTGTTAAATAGTAATTTTCCCTGCATCTGACACATGGCATTCATTTCAATACCAAAGGTATGAGTTGCTTGTGTCTGTAGACATAGACAGTAATGTGGCACATCAACTCTCATTGAGCACGAATGAGGAGCATTTGTTTGCTGCATTTTTGGGTGGTTTTCGTGACGTTGTCGTGACAATAACACAGCCTCATCTTGATTACAATGACAGCTGAGGCCTCAGTTTGAATTCCAACATACTCTTGGGTCATTGTTCCTGAGCAGTGGTGCATTATACAGGAATATGAGAGAAATGGGAGAGGAGTGTTGGAACAAAAGCTTTTTGGGTCATACGACATTATTTTGAGTGATTCAGTGAATAGAATTTTGAAGTTAAATTGCAGAAGATGCATTTGAGACATTAGCCCCTCCAAAAAGACCTAAAAAACTCAAGACGCCTTCTCTATTGGGGGTGATACCTCTCTCGTTCGAGTGATATCGGTAATAATCTACCCCACTTCAAGTCATACTTGCCCCTTTTCTGTGAAATTCTGCCTCCATCCCAGAACACCCTCCATGCTGACATGGACAGTGCAGTAACCTGCATTTATGTAGGTCAACATGGGGTAATGGAGCTAAATGCTCACCTGGGCAGCATTAGATTGCCCCTATGTGTTTGTGGCATGCTACTGTTGACCCTGACAATAGCTGAAAGAGATGGGGCCTCGTGGAGGTCATTAAGATCAAAGCACATAGTGTGTGCAATGTAATGCAAAAGCTGTTTGAAGAGGCTGAGGACTAAAACTGTCTTATCTGGGTGTGCACGTGTCTCATTTCAGAAGTCTTGAATAGGTTTCATAGCTGGTTTCATGACTTGAGCATCACATATCTGTAGTTGTCCTCCTCCCATTTTATCTGGTCCACAGAACGAATAGAATAGATAGGTTGAAATTACAGTGGTACTATTGTGAATAGATTTTAAGAAAAGATTTCACGACTGGATTTTATCGCCTTCTGTCAGCAAAAGTTAGTTGAAGACTGCGTACTAGTTGAAAGCTAATTTTTGTCGATGATCCCATTTGTGGTGAGGTTAATTAGTTCAATAAACAACAAAGTAAGTCAGAAAGCAGCCAGTCTGATGAAAATTAAGAGACTTTTTTCCTGCCTGACTGTCCCACTTCAGGCTATGTGAAGGAGATTTTGTTCCTTGGTTTAAAACACATAGTATCCACAGGTCACAAACCGTTTGTCTTTAGTGAGTTAGGTGTTTTTTATTCGCTGTTTATTTGACATTCACTGGTTTCTTGTCTTCCATGGCTTGCTACCCATTCGCGTCTTTACAAATCTTTCGCTGTTGGCAGTTATTCAATGTTTGCAAGTTGCTCACAAGCCGTAAAGCGAACTGGTGTAATGGACCGCTTTTAAGTCGGTGGGACTTAACTCGCGTGGACGTCGCTATGTCGCCTTGATTGGAGGAATTGAAAGCAGTCAATTTTGGGATCAGAATAGCCTGGGGAAGGTCATTAGAGAAGCTGTGAAGTGCCTTGAAGGAACAAAATAAGGACTGATGAATGCCACAGCATAGTATACGAGCGAAAGACCCACTCCAACAGAAAGCAAGAAAAGAGAGGCTTGTCGTAGGAGCTAATGGTTCGGAGATTGTAGTATCGGGTTAAGTTTGTCAAGTTTACGATGGGAACTCCAATTTCGTGAGTTTGTCTTTGAAAGGAGAATAAGGTATTTCTTTTTATAATATAGCAATATAGCATTGCTCGGATTAGCAACAAGCTTACGTTTTATTTTGACCGCTGCTCACCAAAAATGGCGAAAGTTAATGACCAGTCATGGGTTTGAACTTGGCCATTTATGCTGCACATGGTAAAATTGGATAAAACCTCTGATACTGAATGGAAGGTTTGACCAGTGGTCTTCAATGTTCAATGATGTTTTATTCTGTAATCAGAAGTAACATTCTTTGTATCATGGAGAAGGTCCTGGGTTCCATTTACTGAACTGAAAATTCTCTCACTTTGGCAATACAGTGTTCAGTGTTCGGCTAGGTCCTCCTCCTTAGTATCTTTGAGAACCAGTCTTAACGTTTTTGTCCTTAATATACACATAACTTTCTGTACCGTGTAGCTCACTCTATCATTAATTCAAGTCGGGGTTAAGGTTGGGGTCAGGGTTAGGCTGGTGGAGGCTGTTTACCACAAGCAAGTGTTATTGATACAAACCTTATAGAAGGGTGAAGAATGGTGTGAAGAATAGCCATTGGGGGAGGTGTGGGGGAGTCTCCTTGACATGAACTAATTGGGGAGCAGCTATTGAGACTGTCCTGCCTAATCCAGCCTCTGAATCCCTCCATCATTTGTGCCATGATGTGCTGTGTCACTAGCACTTGCAGCAGCAGCAGTAGCTGTAGCAGCATCTCATGCTGCAGGACAAGCTGCATCACTGACTGCATCATTAACACTGAAACTAGAGGGCACTCTCGGAGAAGGCACTCTGAGAGAGTGAATCTGCAAAACAATATGGTGAAGTCAGATACAAGACTTAGAATATGATTCAGAACTATGATGCCCATAACAGATATCTATCTTCCTAAACAATTTTCATCAGAATCGAATACTTCCTTATTTAGATATCTTGCAGTCAAATAATGAAGCAAACTAATGGGCTAAAATTAACTGGTGACGCAGCTTTTCAGTTCTATTGATAATTTGATATACGAGGTATGCCCAAACAGTAGAAGCTTAGCATGTAATATATGTTGGTACAATGAATTATCTCCTGTTCATATCAGCTAATGCTGTTATGTTGTATCTTACTTCCCTCAGTATTCTCAATACTTCCTTTTTCTATACCACTTCTTTCCCTATTCAACTCCTCCCAAGTATTGCCTTGGGCCCACCTAGAGTGTTAAGCTAACTCTGTAGTGAGGTGGAAGGCACTTGTATGTAGTTATATTGCAGAAGGTCAGTAGGCTTTAGCCTCTTTGTTAAGCATCCTCTTGGATTTGCTTAAGCAATCTCTTTACCTCTGGGCCTCTGGATTTATCTTAAGCCAGTCCGAAATCTTATTATCCGAGCCAAGGCCATTGTTCCGTTCTCGAGAAAGCCTTGAAAGTCTGCCACAAGAAATAGCGACAAGGAATAGTAGCCGGGCTTATTTGCATCGTTATGGTGCCATAGCTAGTGAAAAGACAGCCCATTATTACCCAGCAGTGGTCAAGGGCTGAGCTACTCCGCAGAATAATGATTTGTTGTTAAAGTCTTGAGAGCGAAGGAGCCTTCGTCTGTGACCTTTCAGATTGATGGTCGCTTGCTGTGTTCTAGAATCGCGAGTAATTTTTATAACATCCGGGAGAGTTAATGGCATCATTTCTTATCAAAAGTCAAATTTGGTAAACTGTTGGTAATAAACACATTTTCTGATAATTTGATGATTGCCAAGGACAATTTTGAAGAGTGGTTATTATGGTACCATCATATTCAGTAGTATTCACAATAAAGCATCCCCAATGTTTTAACAACTTCACATTTATCGTGCAGTTGTTTTCTCTATTCAGCAGTATTCTTCAACTCTGTCTGAAATATATTTTAGTTTAGTTGAGATAAATTCTATTGTAACTGGCATTTGAATTAGATAATTCAATTTTTGTAGTTGAAATGTCAGGCAATTACAATTATGTGTTATTTAGACTGAAAATAGAGCAATCAAAGGCCATTACGAGAACAAAATTACCACTTTTTGTTCTTGAAATGTTACTTTAAATTGTTTCGGTTTTCATTTTGTTGTTCGCCATCCTCAAATGAGATGTTTTGTTAGAATCTGGAGATTTAATTTCTTCAAAATATGAAAAACTGATGAGTATCGCTGGGATAGGAAATACAGAACATTTATAAGAAAAATAGCTATTATTATTTTATGCAGTATTCGTCAAAAGTGTGTAAACAACATTTAAAGTATTGTCATTAATAACTTAATACAATTTTAAGTCAATAATTAAATTTGTATTGCACCGTTAACAGTATATGGTAGACTTTATTCACAGTTTAGTCAGTACCTCTGTACATTTTTCGAAGTGGAGTTTGTAGCACTCTTCGATACTGTTCTTCCGTTAGTTTCCAAAGCAGTATTAAGGCACATTCGCTTGTAATATGAGCAGCTAAGGTCCATCTAGGCCTTGACCATTGGTGCCAATGTCCACAGATGCAACATTTGACCAGTAGCTTTATTTGTTGAACGATCAATCGCTATGAAATATTTCTAGCCACCAGACTGGTTCAACGATAAACGATATGGTAAAAAGGCCCGGACGAGTCTTTTGTCATCAGAGCAAACACTTGGTATGCAGAGAGGCAAGAAATGTCAATGGACCAGACTGAGTAAACACAGGAAGTTGGCTTTTCTCCTCTTTGTTTACCTTGACGACAACAGTTGCCAAGGGAGCAGAGTTCCAATAGACATCTGTCGTCTTGGCAATGTCCCTAGCAACCGGGCAGCAGCACAGGCAGTTGACTGGTGCACTGATTCTACACTTCCAAAGGTTGACTGGCCCACTGATAAAAAGGCTCGTTGATCTTGTGTTGAAAGGGAGATAATCAACAAAGGGTGGTGGGAAAGAGGAAGACATACTGAAGAGACAGAAAAAGGAATTGTCAGCCGAAAAGCTACATAAATCTGGTCTAGTACATTCGGACCCCATTATAATGAGCACGCTTCACGGAAAGTTGGTTGTAATGAGGCCATTGTGTCCCGGAGTAGATTTATTTTATCCCGGTCCATTAATTCACACGGGCATATAATAAAACGAGTTGTAACGAACACTTTTTGACAATCCCAAATGGTTCCGTCATAAGCGGGTTCTACTGTATATGTTATAGTTATTCATTGACACTCACCATGTAAGATTTGCATTGTGTTGGCTCCCTCTCTCGTCATTATGTCTGCCATGTTTGCTGGTGATATTCTTCATAACAGCATCATAGAGACAGTACAAAACTGTCAATACTGTGTTGCAAAAAGTTACAGGTGTTGCAAACAATAATTTGGTAACCTCTAGTCAAATATAGCGTGTATGTGAATTTAGTTTCTAATGAAATAAACATTCTAATCAAATGTAGAAGCTTCTCAAGGATATATCATATCCCATGATGTCCATAATTATCTGTGACACCCCTAGCATGTCTCAAGGAATATCCAATCAGTTGCCAATTAATGTCTTTTGTTTCGGGAAGCCAGTGCCATGTTAATGTCAACATAAGGTGTCTTTGTGGCCTGTCAGTTGTCATGCTTGGGGTCTGTCATTTGTCTTGTGTGTCTGTCATTTGTCTTCAGGGTCTGTCACTTGTCTCCTATCTTGTTGAGCTTGTTTGTCAAGCCTCTTGTCACACCTTAGTCATCTCTTGACATGACAGCCTGTCATTTTTCCTCGTGTCACTTGACATTTCGCTTGACACATGGTGTTTGTCTTCTTGGGTGTGCACTGTGCAGGGGCCAGTGTGAATTATTGCTAATATGTAGATTCTGAACAAGAGCTTGTTAGATACTAAGTTGTGTATTACATGGTGGATGGTAGTGGAATTCACAGTGGGTTCTCCACTGTAGCTGTATAACCGATGCTGATTAATGCACATTAAAACCTAATCTCAAAATAACAAATAAGATGTACTTTGTTGTTAAGACTAATCTGTTGTGGATCCAATTGTATATTTATTTCCATTATGTACCATACTATTTGGACAGCTTCACCATGTGATAGGTACCAGGGCTAGTCTTAGAGATATGGTCCTCCCCCTCCTCCTCCTCCTCCTCCTCCTCCTCCTCCTCCTCCTCCTCCTCCTCCTCCTCCTCCTCCTCCTCCTCCTCCTCCTCCTCCTCCTCCTATTGATGAAACTTGGCCTATATTACATTCATTTAAAAAAACTATATGAACTTATTATACTGTGACATCATAGTTGAACACCAAGTGCCTTGTCTGATAATTGTTCAGCCTGTGTGTCACTGTGTTTATTACTTGAAGGAGTAAAGATTAATTGCTGTAACCTCAGACTAATGGAGTGGGCTGAGAATTAATTGCTAGCAAGCAATTAATGCTGTCTTGTGGGGAACTGGATACTTAGGAGAATATTAGATTCATCAAAATGACAGGCCATCATCATCAAGTTTATTTGCACAATTGCCAATGTATTTGTTTTGGCATTACTCTTTCTGAATCTCTATTACATGTAATAAGATATGTTGATTTAACATGAATTAATATGAATAATATTCATTATGGATGGTTAAACAATGTCTGAGGTGGCCCAGTGTTTGGTTAACGAACAAATCTGTATGAATATTCATGGGATATCCAGTGGGGTGAAGAACAATGGTATCCAATGGCAACTACATTTTTATAAATCGTATTGTGTTGGATGGACAAATGTTTCATTCACTTTTCGCATTAATGGTCAGTTGACAATGGCCCTTGATAACATACCATGCTGGCCAGTGGTGGACCGACATTGAACCGATTTGGCATAATACATTAGTGTCATCAAGCTTTTTCAGTTGTCACTTCCCACGTTTTTACACGCACTTTAGAGTGGTGTGTACAGTTTTGTTTGTTGGTCATAGGTTAAAATCCTACCAAGGTCGCAAACTCACTTTGTACTGGCTAAGCTTGTTTAATTCTTGTTTACCATGCTTTAATATAAACCATGATATGAAATTAACTGCATTCATGTTACTTTATAATTATAAACTTGGAGCTCATGCCTTTTTGACATCCATCTTTATGAGAAATTTATTTTTCAATTCATTATGGTTAAATACCAATTCAAATAATGAAGAAGCAGTGCATTTAACAGTGTTTCAATATGAAAGACACAGTATTTATATGGCAATACTGCTGAGCACACATGAGGACTGTGCTACTCCTGTGCCACTAATATGATGAACCGGGGAGGTCCTATTGTTGTAGGTCGGAGAGGTCAAACCCTTTCGGCAAGAAGGGTATGAGCAAAAGAGGCAAAATAATAATCCCTTTGAGGCTTGCATGAGTTACCATGGTAACATTATGGGTAGATCTAACAAGGGTTGTCATCCGGGGTGGAGGATCAGTCTCTGGACAAATAGGGTCACAGGGAGATTAGTTGGAAGGGGCGATTACCCAGAGATGGGCGCTTAAGAATTCCGAACGAGTTCGTCCGCACGACTTAGGGACACAGAAGCAACACCGGGGATGCGACACGGTTGACACTTCATATTCACTGTCACAGCTCAGCCGAACATTTCTCAAACTAGGGCTGTCATTAAAAGGGCCTTCTTCAAGGCTGGTCACCCATTATTATGGCCATTTGTTGGTATTTATGAGCCTATCCATCTCTCGGGGTCTTATTAATACCATCCGAGGCAAACGATGGGTCGCGCTCCTTGCTCGATGTCTATCTTTAGCCAAAGACATTCGCTGTGCAAAATAACCTCGTTATCAGAGTGTAAACAGGAGATAATCAATCCTGTTATCCTGTCCACTAATTTGTCGCTTGTGAGATTATAAATTAAAATTCTCTTGTAATCAGTCTTGACTGCTGATGATAGGGAATTTCAGAACATTTCTAGACAATTCTGTCATACTCGAGCAACAGACAGTGTATCATACCACTTTCGTATAATTCAATTCAGCAGTAAATTTTTATGGGGTTTTGTCAGTGAATTTGGCTTTAGATATGTGTATTTCATTTGATTTCTCCTTAAAGGTGTTGTCGCATCGTATGGCGGTATTCGTATGCTTATGAAATGTGTGTTTTTGATGATGATACATAATATGTATTGTGAAATTTATAGTGAAATATTGAGAAATGTAGACATGATATTGTCATGATTTCTATGGAAACCTTTTCTTGTGAAATCTTTAATATCATTTTAATGTATCCCGTTTCTGTGGAGTTATGTTGTAGTATTTTGAATGCATATTTTATTAAATACTTACAGTACAATGAAACAGACAATATATAGACACAATATACCATTTCCATGTATTTCATTGTTTCTCTCACAGTCTCAATGTGTTTTTTCCTCTGGTATTCCGTAGCCATCTGCTGTTTGTCTATAGCGCTCGATTTTCTGACGACTATTCCCATCTGACAATCTGTGTTGTTTTGTTGCAGAACCAGGCAGATGAAAGGAAGAGGCATCACTCGGATCAGCAAGACAAACGGACTCCGCCCCTCGTGTCACGCCAAGACTCCTCGTCTTCGTCCCCCTCTGGAGGAGGTAAGTCAACCGTCAGAGTGTCTTCAGCGACACTGTCTATTATTATGGCTTTTGAAGGGACTTGTAGACTAAATGAATGGGGTATTAGCACCAAACAGATATTGCGTCCAAAAGAAAGCTGATATGTGTTTTTGTTGCCAAAACTTCTGCTGAATGAGCCAGTTTCTTTACTAGGCAATGGCAGACTAAACTTGAAAGCAATAACCTTGACCTAAATACACATGTTCCAAGGACATATCCAAAGACCTATTCCTCAGCAGTGACCATTACACATACGATGCAGTTATTTGACTACCACAAAGGACAAATTAGTATTGTTACTTCTTGTGGGTGTGAATTCAAATGGTCGCAAACACCCAACCACACAGAACACAGGCCCCATGTTGTTGAACTTATAATGCACCTGCTAAATGAATACTACTTGTTTCATAAACATATGATAAAAGGAGAGCTCGCGAACTTCATCATATGCCCACCTCAGCAATAAGACTACCTAACTATCAGAGCCACCAAGGAAGGATCAATGTATATATACTATACAAGAAGAACTATGCTAATTTGTCATAATTAGGGTTGTCTCGCGTATATTAAGACCACTTGTGCTTCAAACTATAAGGTTCGAGTATATGAGATTCATAGAGACTATATGTACTAAGCAATGAATGCATGAACTATGGTGTAATGACAGTAAACATGTGGAGTGAAGTCAGCCACTTTCATATTGTGTCAAGTTCCAATCGACTGATGCCTGACTTCTGAAGTTCATCCAATGTACCCGATCGGCTTGCAAGAAGAGCAATCTCCGAAAGGGACAATTGCTTTGATCCTGTTCTACGTGGGAGAATGTTTACTTTGCGGGGGTGATCAGAAATCGCTGTCTACTCACAATCCTACCACATTAAGAGCGGTTTCTGGTGATTTCAAGGCTTCGGCAGCAAGAACCATAGGAAGGTCGTGCAGCCTCGTTGTGGAAACAGTTCCATTGGAATGTTCGGAATGCGCCAATCAGGGTGTGTACACATAGCAAATCTCACACGTTCTCATTTTGAAAGAGATCCCGTGAGACCGCACCCCTTTGTCAACTATTGATTTGTAAGACTGCGTTGGATGAAAGGCTTCAAGACTCCCTAGTGCCAGGCTTGCTGCTGAGAATTGATCAGCGTCAAAATCATCTGTCTGCACTAAACGCTGCCTCGTAGGCCCTTCGTAGAAGAGACATCATCCCAAATATCATTTATGAAATTCTAACTTGCAAGTGTAAGATTTCATCTACATTCCGATCATTGTAAGTGCTATGTTTCAGAAGTGCAAGTGCATTACATGCAATAGTTAATCAATACACATGCATATGCAATTCTTGAGTTACTGATCTGTGCATATTCTATGTATTAGTCGTCGTTGCTCCCGCTTTAAGAACATCGGGTCATTGTTGTAATTAACCTTGCATTTAAGACCACTTCACCTTTAAGACCACTAAGTGTAGCTCCAATGGTGGTCTTACTGTGGATTCCAATGAAGTGTAGTCAGTCACTTGACAAAGTGTACTTGTGATGTCACACTTTGCTATGCTTCAGTGGTTCCTAGTCAAGCCCATAACATAAGTAGAAATTGTCTAATTTCTCTAGTCTCAACAATGCTCAATTACACATATTCAGTTGTGTTATGACACCTAGCTATCATGCAACATAATCCAACACATTGCAAATAAATTTAGGCCACTGTGGCTTAAATCTAATCATACTGATAGTCTAATTCATATTGTTATGAAATGATAATTGATTAGCAATCTACCAGCTCATTTATACTTTTTTATAATTAGATTAAATGGTCTAACCTATTTTGGGAGTCAGCCTATAGGCACTAATATGTGCAAAACTGATGTTGCTGCCACACTTGGAATTTGACTGATGGCCTGTTGAACACACTTCATTGCAATCAGCTGTAATGGTGAAGAATTACTACAATATATTTTGTGAATCCTTTGAATCAGCTGCACAAACTATACTTCGCAAGCTCAATAACTCATCAATACCGTAAGCCATTGCAAATACTGTACACTGTTGGACCAATATTTCATCCATCCGTAGTCTGATCTCACATCATCTCAGCAATATGTTTTCGGAAACCATCTTGTAACTGGTGGGCTTATTTTAGCAATAGATGGCTTCCTTCCCTGACAGAAAATTGATGCTCCCCTCTCAAACTTTTTTTTTTTTACGGAGTTGTGTCCAACTTTTATATTCCGGAGATGTTGCAAGTTTATGTTAGTCACACTTTCTAGATTCAAAAGTTATCGTTAAGTCATAGAACCTTTTTCATTGCATTGTATTGTTACTTTGTGATCGATTTTGAACTCTCTGAAGTTAAGACATAGTATTCTGTTAGTAATGAATTGCTAGTTATGAGCTTGTGATAATTGGTGGAACTTGTTTGATATGTCAGTTATAATATATGTGAGTGTCCACTATTGCTATCCATTGGTAGTTATACTGATTTTTTAAACAGCCTATTCTGTCAGTAAATATAAATTACTAGCTCAAAATATGGTAGCACCTTTTTGGTAAATGATGTCAACAGCTTCTAGAATTAGAATCATAGATGCCAAATGTTATACAGAGAATGAAAGCAGCGCATGGATTAATTCTAACGACAGTTCTTTTCATAGTCGTCTTGCTCGCTTTTGAAACATTACACTTCACACGACTGCTCCGGTAATTTAGACATCATAAATTCATTACATTAAGGACTCAGCTCATCATGCAAATTAAAAAGTAGCAATCAGCTTCACACTGAAAAGCTGTGATCTAAACGCGAGAGAAACTGATCAGCAATTTCGCACTTCACGCTAGAGACGAACTTTCAATTCATGAAACTCAGGCTTCAAAGAGAACAAAAGGAATTGAAAGAGAATTCCATCAATGCAAAAGAAGTGATGCACCATGTAACAGAATTCTTCAAAGAGCAAAAACCTTGAAAGGGTGAAACTGTGATTGATTACCTCGGAGCCTGATTGTGTTGCTTTCGGAGGGATTTTAAAGTGACCGCCTATTCTGTATTGCTGTGCTGTTCGATATGATCAAAAATCAGAAGGATTTCCCTGCTGAATTTCATAGAGAACAATACACTGCCCAAATTTGAGCCAGGTGAGCTGGTAAGGATTCAGTTTGATTGATTTGACAAGTTTTATAATTTTTACATCAAACTGCAAATAATACATCAAGTAATTTATAATTTTGTAAAAGGATTTTACAAGTGCCGCATTGCTGAAGTATCATTAAAACTAAAATGTGTATGCTAGCATTAGAAGTTGATGAATTACACTACCAGTAATTTTGATTTTGCTTGGTGGATAAAACATTATTTTGGAGATTTGAAACTTATTACTTCTTTTTGGATTCTCTTCAATTATACTAGTTTGGACGGAATACGTTTGACAGTGTGGTTGGATTATTCAACATGAAATAAAGGCTTGGTCACTGAAGAAATGGATCATTCTTTAAGTGAAATGTTGATGCTGGCTTGTAGCCATGTTTAACACGAGCTGCTGTTGTTTTGGGCGATTAAGATGCAATGCCAGTTTTTGTTGCCCTCGCCTTTCTTGCCAAAGGATCAGCACGGAAAATGACAAATGTGCGTGGTATCAAAGAGGGGAAATAGTTTCCCTGGAAGGATTTCAAAAGTGCGATCAATTATTCATTGCTTAATTCCGAAGTGAAGAAAATCAAGATTCCGAGGTGCCTGAGAAGATATCGAAAGAATGTAAACTCGTTTGAGGACAAACTGCTCAAATTTGCATTGAATCGGGGGAAAGAGCAGTTGCTGTAAATCACATTAATTGCTCGTTAGACTCGAGTGGCACTTGAAATCAGCTCACTTCTGTCTTTAATGTGTCATAGAAACTTTTTTCCCGCCAACGAAAAGTCATTCTTACCGCCCAGTTTGTCGCTAATGAAATTTTCACAGATTCCCAAATTCATCCAAGCTGAAAAAAGGCAATGAAACATTTCACTCATAACTGTAATTACCTCCTTTTAGTTGCCTGGGAAAACCTTGCAAGTCTCTTTCTTATTGATATTGTTTGTTGACAAGTAAAATCTTCCAACTTAACAGATGTAGCATTTTATTATTTATTATTGATGAACGCTATGAAAAATGAAATTCCATTAAAACCAGGAATAAGACAATTTAATACACCTTAGAGCTGAAATGTTCTAAGACATTTCTTGACAAGAGGGCTTTGTTACATGCGGATTGATAAAAATTAGAGGCAATATGAATCTCTATTTTAGTGACTGGAGAAACGCTCGGATGATTTTTCCAGTGTAACTGTTCATTTATCTCTCTGTCGCTCTCAGTTTGTAACATCCGAACAACAAATGAATAGCTAAAATACATTATATTGGCAACCAATGTGCTTAATTTTTGTTGTTTTACTTTGCAGGTGGCTACAATAGGCAAAACAGTGGAGTCCTTCCTGATCTTCTTCCCCCTCAGACTCCTCCGAGACAGTCCAATGCAGGCGGACGTCCTCACGACAAGGCGTCTTCCGAGGAGGTAATATCAACACCTATGGTGTCTGTAAAAACTTAAGTATATGACCAAACTGCTGGCTGAGCAGTTGGTACATAATATGGAGAAATGTCTCAATTAAATTTTGCCGCGAGCTCTTTGGAGGCCATTTTTATACTCGTAGATGATCGAAACTTTCAGTAACACTGGTTATTAATGATATTATAAGTACGGAATGATATGTGTATGCAGTCTGGTATGCGCAAAAAAGGTGATATTTTCTTTGAATGAAGCAAAGTATAGTAGTATCATTGTAGTTGCTACGTAAGTCAAGATTATAAACACAACGTTACAGTTCACCAGACACCAATATAGCATAATTGAGCTAATTGATTAATACACTCGTACTTGAGTGTACAGCCTTGGCATTCAACTTAGTGTACTTGAATGATCGCTAGCTAGACTTGTGTGTATCAGAGTGAGAAAAGGAGAGCCAAGATGTGAGCACCATTGTATTCAATAATGCTGTTTGATCCTGACAGTTGGAAAACTAGCGGATACATTTTAATCGAGTGGGTTAAAATATAGCAGTTATATACGGCATCAGCATCATCATGTTGTTTGACCACAATACTGTTGGCATTCAATTAAACGAATAGACAGACTAGGAAGTTAGACAACGGAGTTATGCTGCTTGACCGCAGCGGTCAGGGTATGGTGTACCAGTTGACCAGTAGATACCTATCATCTGTGAAGGAGTTACCGTAGATACAGTATATTGAAAGTGTGTCTGTTTTCATACAAAGCGAGACTTGATCAAAAGGAAAGAAAACTATGAGATAAATATCTTTGCATCAAACACTGTTGTGCAGAAAATCTCAGCTGTATGTACATGTTAATTTACAGTACCCCTCTGTCAATTAAATAACCAGAACGCATTCAAATATACATCTTTTTACGTTGTACATCATGAAGTAAATTTATGTATCTGTCAATCAAGCGGAGACAAGACTATGAGATTAAATCTTTTGATCTTGTATGTTATGCAGAAGTTATAAAACTGAATATATATCTTAATTACAGTACCGTTCGGCTGTCAATCAAGCGGGACAGATGAGAAAGAATGCCTCTTCCCGGTCCTTCCAAGCGTTTGGTTTTGGCGCAAACCGAGGACCAGACCAGCGAGTAGACATCCAATCTGCTAGCAACAAGGACCCGAATCGCAGGGGATCACAGATCAATGTCAATGTCCAGCCCACCACCATAGACAATGACACGCCTGAAATCAGGAAGTACAAGAAGAGATTTAACTCGGATATTATGTGCGCTGCCTTGTGGGGTAAGAAACTAGAATGTTTGGGACTAATGCTTAAACTGGTCTTTGAAAAAGCTTTTAGTATTTGATCGATGGTTTATCTAGATATTTGTGAAATTCATAACTGCTAGTTTCATGGTGTTTGCCGCAATTGGTCACTATGTTTAGTTGCTGTAGTTACAGAGTATGAACGCACTTTGTAGACAAGTCTTGTCTACAATTTGTATGAAAACACAGCAGCTCTGATAATAAAGTTAAACAAAAAAGTTATGGTAGTTTTGAATAATCAAAAATACAATTGTTTTCACTTCGCTGTGTGCCTTTAAATATTAAGTATTGATTTTTTATTTTTTTTTGGTAAAAATTCTTCACAAAAAAAAGTCCCATTCTAGGATATATAATGATGCTAATTGCTCATTTCAGGGGTGAATCTCTTAATTGGTACAGACAACGGCCTTATGCTGCTTGACCGCAGTGGTCAGGGTAAGGTGTACCAGTTGATCAGTAGACGGAAGTTCCAGCAGATGGAGGTGCTGGAGGGACAGAATATCCTGGTCACCATCTCCGGGAAGAAGAGCAAAATCCGAGTGTATTACTTATCCTGGCTCAAGACAAAGATATTCAAATCAGAAGGTGTACAGGATAAGGTATGGTGAATTTGTTGGTAAATGGTCTTAGATAAGAATGGAGTGAGATCTCTTCAGGAAAAACTTTAAAATATCATGTTAAGGCCACCTCAAGTAACAGACCATCTCATTATTATCATCACAAAATGTGCCTGTGACGTTAATTTTATATTAGCTTGACTGGAAAAGCTACATGGTTACCAAGGCCTTTGTCCTGAGAGTATAGTAATTGATGTTCTTCTGAGTTTATGTGTTGATCATTAGAGGATTAATGAGGTATTTGGAAATCAGCTACAGGGGAAAGTATGTTTACTCCAAGGTCCTTTGCTATGCACGAAACGATGATTGTCATTATAGAACTGGTCTGATTGACTCTTATGTTTTTTGCAGAATAACGAAAAGAGAAGCGGATGGACTAATGTTGGAGAACTTGAAAATTGTGTTCACTTCAAAATAGGTATGAAAAATTTAATTTTGCTATTTCGCTATGATGTATGAGCAGACAAACTTACCGTTTATTTATTACCAGTGGAAGTAACTAGCAAGAGCCTATGTTACCGTATGTCGCCACTATGCATATGTTTGACTAACACCTGCTGCCCTCTTGTGTTTCAGTCAAGTATGAGAGGATCAAGTTCTTAGTGATTGCCCTCAAAGAGAGCATAGAGATCTATGCCTGGGCACCCAAGCCATACCACAAGTTTATGGCTTTCAAGGTAAGTTTTAAAAAAGTGACAGCGGATTTGCAAACTTTATATGGAAGAAATAAATTTAGCTGTTTTTTTATCATAATTTATTTGATGATTTCAAAATGGAGAATATATGTCACATTTTAACCGAAGAAAAATGTAATAATTTTCGGTTTCATTGGAAGTAATTTTTCCTGATTTGATAGAATAAAGTTGTGATTATTTAGGATGCCACATTGTGCAGTCCTTCAGTACTTGTTCTTGTCATAACAAGAATTAAACTAGAGAACTGTACTGAGCTGCATCCTGTATTCGATGTTTGAACTGCCTGTTTTCACATTATGTTCTTGTTTTTTCTTCAACAGTCTTTCAGTAGCCTTGTCCAGAAGCCTTTGCTGGTTGACCTCACAGTAGAAGAAGGTCAAAGGTTAAAGGTCATCTATGGGTCAAGTCACGGCTTCCACGCTATTGACCTCGATACGTCACAGGTCTTCGATATATACATTCCTTCTCACGTGAGTCTTTTTGAGTGTTCGGTATCTATTTTGTACGAGTCTTCCATGATTATTTTTTTCGATTTTTATGATTAGCAAGCTTGTTCTATGAGCCGTGGCGGCTGTGGTATTGTGTTTGGTTTTAATGTGATGATTATAAGTAGCGGCATTTGCGCTTGGTGATGATTATGGTCTGTACCTCTGTATGCCTGCTATGAATCCTTTTCTTCTTTCCATTTCTGGAACACCAATATTTTGTGGTTCTCCTAATTTCAAAAGCTACCTAAGCCGAGACCTCTTTATGTCTTAAATAAATTTGACCCTCAACATTTTGGAGTATGAATTTTGGTGCCTGTAGTCAGCCTATATTGCAGTTCAAAATTTACCCTCGATGTTATTCGCATCAACAACCGATTATATTTCGGAAAACCGATTATCTTCAACCATCAAAATTGACAAAACCGATGCATTGTTCGTTTGTCAACAATGGCAGGTATACCACCCCACTAAGTCAGTGCGTCATTTTTCTTTTGCAAATGATTTTCCACACTTCCTAGCCTTCCTTTCTTGTTACCAAATGCCTTTGAATAGAAAACAAGCTTTTCTAATGAATCTTTTTGATATTTTTTCACACTGGCTTGGTACCCACAGTACAGGGAACAGGTATAAATATGATTTTGGTCCGTGGCATGAATGTTATAGTGATACTTGATTTAACTAATTGATTATTTGTAGCATAACAGCGCTATGTTGTCCAGTATTGTCTTGTTGACATAATAGGTCTGACGCTATTTTGCTCGTTTGACGTTATTTTGCATAATTTGCAAGCGCCATTTTTGTGAACTGTCTGTCGTTTTAATAAGATTGATTTTTGCCATGTTGTATGCCTCGTATCACTTTCATATGTTGCTGCTAAGCCTTTATTTCTTTATCCCTCGTTTGCTCAAACGCCCTATGTTTCATTAATGATTACTTTCTGTGCGGTTTGGAGTTGATACAACTTCTTATGTTATTCTACATAAGAAATAAATAAACCAACTCGCCATCAAAGTCACATCTCGGAGCATTTGCATGGTATTGTGTCAAGACAACTAATAATAAGTTATTGCAATTACAAGGTTTAACCGAGTTATGAAAGTCCTTAAACTCTTCTTCCACATCATTCTAACTAGACTTACTTACCAGCAGCTTGCAAGCAGCTTTTACCGACAATTGGAACAGTCAACCATGTAGGCCTTTAAGCCGTATAAATGACTTAAGAATGCCCTCTTACCAGTTCTACATCTAAGCCTAGTTCTCTTCTGTCTTGGAAGTGATGAAAATCTTTGGCTGTGTTAGATATATGAGTTTTACAAAAATGTAAGATGCGCTCATACTTTTAAATACTTAAGTCCAATAATAATGAAGGCAATTGTAAGTCTCTGTGCAAAAAAAGGTTATACGCGTTCATTTAAAAATTAAAAGTAATGTGACTGGTGATGCCGTGAAATTTTGTAATTGAAGGTGCAAGAATTATCAACTCCAAAAATGACCTTGAGGTTTTTCAGGTGTAAAGTAATATTATTTTGAAGGTCACGGTAACAGTATCGGCAATTTGATTTCAGACGCAAGGGACAATCACTCCTCACACAATTGTGATCCTGCCAAATTCCAACGGGACACAGCTTCTATTGTGTTATGACAATGAGGGTGTGTACGTCGACACTTATGGCAAGATTGCCAAAAACGTGGTGCTACAGTGGGGCGAACTTCCCACTTCTGTTGGTAAGGAAACAGTTGAATTGCAAACTTTGATAAAGTAAATTTATACAATCTGCCCCATCATATATATGTATACTTGTAAGAGCCAAATAATTGACAATACAAACGATCTTGTTAAATTTGTTATAGTCTCATCAGTTTGTAAATATTATAGGTCATTTGTGACCTTCTCTACTTGTTAATAAAATGTTAATTGATTCATTCATCTGTAAGCCTGTAAAGGTTTGAAATCTTGGCTATAAATTTGCTGTGTAATGTTACTTTCATCAATGGAATACTATTATCAACTTTCAAGTATGCAATTCACAATTATGGGTATGGTATACTGCAAAATTATCTTTTATATGTGTATTATGCCAAATAAAAGTGTAGTGCACAAGTACCCTATGATGTTATTCCTTCTAAATATGGTAATTGTCTTTCTCTGCAGCATACATTAGTACAGGTCAAATCATGGGCTGGGGCAATAAGGCGATTGAAATCCGAGCGGCGGAGACAGGACACTTGGACGGAGTGTTCATGCACAAGAAAGCCCAGAAGCTAAAATTTCTCTGTGAGAGGAATGATAAGGTATGATATTGTGTTAGTTCGGCAGACTGTCTGTCTTCCTTCCTGTCTGTCTGGCCTCTAAATATAATGACAAACGAAGAGTGACTAGCACTGATTAGCTCATCTTGTGAACATTATAGTGCATTCACAAATGACTGAACTTGCTTTGAATAGAGTAAGCTGCTTATGCAACAGGAAACTGAAGTTTGAAGAGAGATAGCCAGGCAGACATCATTTTAGATTTAAATGCCTTTTGGCATCAGGTTGCCAAAATGGATCTGATCTGTGTAGTTATGATTACATTTTGTATATACAGTTAGTTTCATAAAATATGGTCGACTCTCGTCAGCTGTAGCAACCTATTCCTAACTGTAACTGGCTAAAGCCATCCGCTTCTGTCTACTTCTACCTTATAATCGGCTTAAACTACCACCACTGAAAAAATATAAACCTTGGTATATGTAAGAAATTTATCTTATATATCATATATATGTATGTGCAATCAACATGCATCTTTTCAACAAAAGATTACAAATATGTATAACTCTCAACTTATGCACCAAATGGTGCTGCATGTACTTTTAGATCCGGCTTTGAGTAGCCAGCTATAGCCAGACAGTTCTGTTTAGTGGAAGGTAGCATTGTATAGCAGAAGTTGTCTAGCTTTGTCTAGGTTCAATTTGACAGACTGTTTTTAATGAAACTAACTGTACATGTAACGAAATATTATGGTCAAAATAATCTGATGACATCATAAATAAGATATAGTACAAATGGTGATGACTTATGATGTAATTATCAAATATTGTACCTCACAGTGTGAGATAAAGTTCCCCTTTATAGGGTGAGATAGCCCATCAAGAACAGAAATATCCTTATTGAAGTAACAAATTTTGTATTAATAAATTAGCATAATTTCAGTGCATGTTTTTCTTTGTTCCAGGTATTTTTCTCCTCGATACGAAGTGGTTCATCATGCCAGATCTATTTCATGACTCTGAACAAACCAGGGTTGATCAACTGGTAATGACGGGGACTCTATTCTCACAAGGAGGACCTTATATTTGTCTTTTTGCACCTCTGGATGTGGCCACTTTTCGCCTTGCAAAAAAAAATTCATGCAAATAAACGGATAGAAACCTTCAGAGTTGTAAAGTTTACCAAATGGTGACTTGGCTAGAGTTATTTGGATGTAAATCAATGAATTCAGTGTTAAAATCATGTTTAGTCATGATATTAGGTAGGAGTCGTGTCAATTCTAACTTTGACAGAAGACTTCGAACGTGGATATGTACTTGATCGTCATACACCTCGGCAACTGTGAAAGAGGATTATGGCAAAGTTGCCTTACTGTCAGTGGCATATGACTCACTGTCGATGGCAATTTGGCAGACTGTCAGTGTCACTTGACTGTTAATGGTGTATGACTTGAATCGCTATAATCATAAGTTGTGAAGGGTTTTAAGAAAGTGCGCTTCAGTGGCCATCCCATTTTAACCAATTTTACATTACATGTCATTGTCAAACTGGCACGCGCTTCAAATGCGTGCATAGTATTGTCTGCCGTATTTAATATGCCATATTTTAATGCAGCTAAGATTATTTATTTTGAAACTAAGCAGACTAACATGGAGATCTTTTTACAATGAAGATGTAATTTATTCTCATAAATATGTGTCCATCTTATAACGAAGATGCAAAGGAATAGATAAAAAATAAGTATGATAATCAAATTTGAAATCCATAGTAGTTTGTATTATCACCTAACAGTGTATCACAATCATTTCTAGCTTTCTGTAATTGACTGTCGGTGTGTCTATATTAAAATTCACCATGTACTGTCGTGAAAAATTCTGAATGCGGCTAGCTTACTCATGGAATATTTCGCTATAATGCTGGGGAAGCATGATTCTTGTGAGGTTGTTTTTGTAGTATGAAATACTATATATGGTAATCGCAGTGTTTTATAAACAATTATTATGCACACAACTGTATGCCATAATATGATAACGATATACATATTACAATGTATATGGATGATGTCCGTGTTTCTAGCCAAATGTTTGGTATTGTGTGTGGCTTATTGAAGTAAACGTGTTCGTGCAAGAGACATCTAAAGAAAAAGTCTTTATCATTAATTTGAAAGAAATTTATCAAAACCATCTCTTTTACTGACTTTAAGTTGATTCTGATATAACGTGTTAAATGTTGGGTACAAAAAAGCCGGACTTTTTTGCTGTTGTTTTTTCTTCTTGACATAATAAGTCTTCAGAGAGCTTTCACATCGTTCAGTTATCTTTTTAAAAGTGTGAAGTTTAAGGAAACCAAGAGTATCGTAGATTAACCAATTGTACAGCTTTATGTAGTGCACAAATAGTAGCGATAAACAGGGTTTTTAATCGATGAAACCTTCGTGCTGAATGTATTGCCTGATGTAAAAAAGTTGTGATGATTTTTCCGTTTTCCTCTGTATATAGCCTGTGTACTTTTTTATTTTGTGTAAAACGTGTTATATTTTGTCTGCGTGCATATTTTAAGCGTGCAATATTTATGTAATGATAATTATGGCATTAGTGTTTTACGTTAAAATAGGAAGCTGGCGATCTAAGAATCGCCAATCATTTTTTAAAAAGACATTTCGTATTTCGTTTTGGGTGAGTTTATAATTTGTAATTAACCCCCGTAGTGCCACTTACTACCTTTACCTTCTAGTTGCTTTTATTAATTTATGAAAGCAAAAAATGTTTCGCCAAATCATGCTTTTGAACCAGTTTTGTATTTTTTTAGATGACGGGAGTCGTAAGTCAGCATATTTGCTGGTTTATTATAATTTTTATTTAATTGTGCCGATTTAGTTATTGTCAAGGTCATACTATCGTAATGGTATGTAATATAAATGCATGAAACAAACTGATTGATCTGTCTTGATTAAATGTGACCTTTGTCATGGGGTTATGAGATAATCCTGAAGCGCTATGTATTATATAAACTATGTATTAACTAAATACAGTTTGAACATAAACATGTGTCAGTTGTTTTTCATTTATAATGCTGGAATGGTTCATTTCATGCAAATTTTCAAAAACCTGGTTTCCCCCATCTCTGATGTTCTGGTTGATTTATTAGTGGCATGAATGAAAGAAGCAGATTTGCAAATAAGTTGGATCAATGTCCTGTTCTAGTTTATGGCCACTTTAAATCATGTCTGATGCTGAGTGCAACTAGGCTGGCTGGCTTCAAGTTGGCAAGTTGGATTCCCCAATCCGGCAATTACACAATAATTATTGTAAACCCATCAATGCAAAAATGCTAAGTTCTCATAGCATGTGACTTTCATCTAAATAATTTTGGCATTTCCATGCACCTCAGAGTCATGGTCCTGAGTTTAACAGGGTTAACTGCATCAGTGTCCCTTGCATCTGTATCCCCTCATGAATTTGACTAAATTAGTGACTGAACAATATGCTATATTTCTCGTAAGATTTCATACTTAGAAATAAATGATAGCAAATTTGTTTATAGCTTTTCCATCAATTATTGGGTGGACCTTAATTTCTTTCTGGAATACAGTGCCTTCTATGGTTCCAATATGAAACTGACCTTTGCCGAGTCCCTAAATACGTGAAAGTCACTGTAATATAGTAGTCCCAGTAATACTCCTTGCACTGGCTGTTTGTTCCAGTGCCATCAAATCGTGTCATCTCATCATTATTTTTGCCTTTTACCTACAATAAACTACAAATCCCCATATCATGTATTATATGTAAACTGAACACCTAATGCTTGCTGGGATTGTGTAAATCAAGACTATGGACCTTTTTGGTAATATTCTTGGAATTAGGCTTTTTGTGCGATTCTCAATGAGCTCCGCCGGCATTACAATTTACACCCTTAGCAGGCCTATTCTAGGTTGAGCCTTTCTCTGGGGAGTATATATACATCCAGTGTGCAACCGCTTTGGTCAAGCACTCTACAATTGCCATCGCTATCCATTTACACCTGAGTGAAGTGAAGCAGTTTAAGGAGGATCTGCTCAGTTCCCCATGCCGTGGCTGGTGGTTTTGAACCCATGACCATGCGCACACAGGTCCAACACCTTACCACCTAATCGTGGCACACAATATTCTTGCATATAGTCCTTTGCTTCAAACTAAGATAATTTACGTTTTCATCACCCCAAAATTTTGACTACATGTAATTTCAGCCAAATGTTCATTTTGGCGGATATTTTAACACAATTTAAAAACACCGAAGTCTGGTAAATTTGTTTTAAAGGTACCTTTATTACAGACTTATAAAGCTGCTTAAGCATGAAATTTAGTACGCATACAATTTCTATATATAATAAATTGGAAGTTGAAATTTTATTAGTTAATACTGATATCATGAAATCATTCCACAAATGCCAGTTTTAATATACACTGATAAAACCAAAGGTGAAAGTATATAATAAATATATTTTTCACAAATATATTGACAATAAAAGCATCAGTAATTGGAATACATCAATAGGCTTTTAAAGTCCTTAAAATATCACAAATCGTATTCAATGACGTGTAAGTTTAGCTTAGCATAAAATGAAACAATATGTAAATATTAAATCTCAAATACTGACATCAAATCTCATATTACAGTTTTTGATTTTGCGGCTAACATACAAAAATAAACAATTAGACTAGATAAACAAAATATTTGTAAGTGACAAGAAGCTTTATTGTGAAAGCTCGCCAGAGGATATTTTTGAGAATTGTCATGTGCAAACATTGTAGGGCCACAAAATTTAGGTTCCTAACTGGGCTACCCAGTGAATGAATTTTTAAAAATAGAATTCACTTGGTGGCAAGAATATCCAATTGGCAAACAAAAGTGTCGCCCAGTTGGCATGATCCTTTGCTAAGCGACCAAGTGTCATCTAATCAGCGAAGAATCCCTCAATGGGTGAACAGTGTTAATCATATCAATAGTAATCCCTCAGTGGGCGATCAGTGTGAATCATATTGGCAAGAATCCCTCAATGGGTGAACAGCGTCAATCATATCAATTAGAATCCCTCAGTGGGCGGTCAGTGTCAGTCATATTGGCAAGAATCCCTCAGTCGGTGATCAGTGTCAATCATATCAATAAGAATCCCTCAATGGGTGATCAGTGTCAGTCATATCGGCAAGAATCCCTCAGTGGGTGGTCAGTGTCAATCATATCAATAAGAATCACTCAGTGAGCAATCAGTGTCAATCCTATTAAGAATTCTTCAGTGAGTGATCAGTGTCAGTCATATCAGCAAGAATCTTTTGCTATGCAACCAAAGTGTCACCCAATCAGTAAGAATGCCTCACATTTCAATTGCCTTGGGAATTACTTAATTTGTAAAAAGCTGTTAGCAATAAGGTGGTTATAGTTCATCAGTCCTATGTTTTACTATTTGAACACCGAAGTCTCCTTTACCAGAAACAATGGCTGCCAAGAAAATTAGCATGACATCAGTCATACATAGCATTTGGCCATTGTGAATTTTGGGCCAAGGTTCTTAGTAGCATAGCACAGTTTATTAAGGGTAGCTCACATTTGCAGATTAGCATTGGCTTCTCCAGGCTTACAAGATTTGTAACTTATTATCCATCACACTTCAGAATGTGGATCAGTTCCTCCAGTGGTTTTGGCAGCAAGAGTGTTAGTCTGGCTAGCTTTCAGAACAGAGACTCCGCAAATGGTGTTCCTCCTTTGGAAAGTTCTTTTTTTCTGACTCCCATTTTCCTTCTGATCCATCTCTTCTGCTTTTATGTCATCATGAATATCTGTAGAGTTTTTCGGATCTATTTGGTTTTCAGCTTGATTCTTTATTTGACTGTTGCAGAACGAATGACGAAAGTTTGACCTCAAAGTTGAAGTGTCATGCGAGTTGTCTAAGGTTTCATCTCTTGACAACATCATACACCCTTTTGCATCTTTGATCTTGCCGTTACTGCTATTTTTGTGATGGAAAGCTTTGCGAATGATATTGTGAAGGGCTGCGAAGTGCTTGTGTTTTGTTGATGGTTGGATGGTCTTCAATGTTTTACACTTCGGAGGTTTCTGCATTGCAGCAGAAAATGGTACAACACCTTTGAGAGGCTTATTTGCCACTCTAGTAATAGGTATGCCTTGATCAAGATATCTTGTAGTTACTTGACTATAGTTATTGATGCCATCGCTTGTTGTATGAGCTTTGGCTGCAAAAATTTCGGCTGCGAGTGGCATTGGGGGAGGCGGTAAGTCAGGCGTTGGCAAGAATCGTTCTTCTTGAGTTATCGGTGGAGGTGGGGGAAGATAAGGAGCAGGTGAAGCCATGTTTCTAAGCTCCTCTGTAACTTTCTTAGAAATTCCAATTTCAGGATTTATTGGTGTTGTAGTTTTTGATGATTTTAACGACGCCATCACATTGGTCATGAGTGGGCTCATCACACATCTGCGCAACTCATCTGGCAGTTGTTCTAATGATGCAGGAGAAGGGGGTGGAGGGAAATCAGGGCTGGAAGCTATAAGGTGTTCTATAGAGGCTGCCAACTTCTGATCCAAATTCTGAGGAAAAGTTGTTGCTTCAAAGCTGTCCACCCTTTGAGGTGAAACGGTCCTCGTTCGATGAACTACAGGCTTGCCATTGTAGGTGTTTGGTTTGCCTCGTTGGATTGTATTACTAGGCGATATTAATTTTCTGTCGATTTCCTTTTCCATTTGAGTTTGAAGGCTTTCATCACCTATATAACTTTCCTTTTCTTGTTCAAATATGATGTCTGGCAGTTTGGATTCAACGTTACAATTATCTGGCTCACTTGAAATAATTAACTTCTCTGCCTCCTGATTGACAATTTTACTTTCGTCTGTTTCATTTTTCTGGTCTCTGTCCACTGTACTGCTATTAATACCAATGCAGTGATGAGCATAAGCTTGACTTTTTGTTGCATTTGCTAGCTCTGCTTGGATGGCGCTTTTGTCTACTCTATCATCTGAACCATGTGCATCTATTCCTGATGGTTTGTCGTCATCAACATCAACCTCTTCTTCAGACAGATCAAAAATGGAGCCTAGGACTGAATTCACACGTTCATCGTCAGTGGTGTCTATTTCCCAAGCGGGTTTTGCCACAGAAGCTTTCAGGATTTTTGCCAATGCCTGAGCAGGGCTTGAAGGAGTGTAGCTAAGAAGCCTTCTTGTTGTTTCCAAATTATCAGATTCATCTTTAGACAGTTTGCCTTCTTTTGGATTTTGCTGATTGATTTTTTCTGTCTTCTTTGATCCATTTTCATAAGTCATAGCAGGACTAGAATGCCCTCGATGTTCAATTTTGCAATTTGGCTGATGGATTGGAAGAGTGGATACTTCAAAATTCATCATGTTATCAGAATTTGAGCAAGATGTAGCTGTTCCTTGATGCAACATTTTTTCTTTCTCATGATTGATCTCATTAGTGGATTTACCTCTCATGTCAGAATCTTGGCTTTTGGGTGCTAGTGTCTCTTGTGAAATATTTTGAACCCTTTCTTCTGGAGAAATACTGAAACTGTGTCTCAGATGGAGTCTAGCCTTGTCTACCTGTGGTTTTTTGGCCACTGGGGGAGGAGTAGGTTTGGGTATTCCTTGTCCCTTTTCATTTTCAGAGCAGTTAGAAGCATTTGAGCAAGCCTGATTCACTTGCTTTTTTCTTTGACTTGGATGAAGAACTTTGCCAATTAGTGGTGGAGGTTCAGGAATGTATGGTTTGGTTGGTATGGCTGTTAGATCAATAGCCATAGTGTCACAGGGAGACCCACCACCAATTTGTACTGCATCTATGTCTTTGTAATGCTCATTAGCAACTTGATTGATCAGCTTTTCCTCAATTTTCATTTCTTGGTCCAAAGTAACAACGTCTGAGTATTGATTCTTGTTGACATTGTCCTGTTGCATGTTGTCATTAATCTGACTATTCTCAATTGCTTCCTCATCATTAGATTCATTGCTTCTCTCATCACCATCTGCTTTATCTTCATCATCTAACTTCAGGATATCATCATACAGCTTGGTGATGATATCGATGGGATGCTGGTCTTCAACTTCAACTGTTGGTGGCAAGATGTGAGCACTTGGCGATAGAAGGTGTCGTTTCAAATACGCTGGCTGTACAGGCATTGGTGATGTTTGGCAGGGTAGTGACCCATCAAATGACTTGTGAGATTTCACATTTTGTAGATGGAGTTCAGACTCGGACACATCGAAAGGAGATCTTGGCAACGTAGTGTGTCGAATGTAGTGCAGATCGATGTAATTTGGACTGCATGGTTTCATATCGTAATAACAAGGGCTATACGGCTCTGATCTAGTTGCTACAGAGCTTTGTGACTGATAAACCCAAGGATCAGGGCTGTTTAGATTTGGTTGTGAGCTGTAGAATGACCCCTGGCTGAAACACATGTAAGACTTGCGAACATCTGGTGTGTTTGCATCGAAATCTATGTATGCACTTTGGTCCTCCTGGTCATCAGATAACTCTGGTGTTGGATTGATAGTGTGTTGGGTATCGGCCGGGCTATATATTGGATTGTAAGTTGTCTTTCTACCACTGGTGTAACCTCGGAAGTATTTGATCCCTCTTTGGTAGATGACATTCGGATTATCCTGCATTTGTTTCATGTTCATTGGAGGAGCGTAAGGCTGTGGTGTGTCTGGAAAGAGCGGTCCTCTCAAGTCTCCTGGCTCTGATGGCGGAAGTTTCTCCAAAGGCCACATCTGCAAGTCCTTCAGGTTGTCATCATTCTCCGATATGGTGTCACAAGGTGACCTCACAAATGGTATGACCCTCTGAACCTTGGAAGCATTGATGTTTTGTTGATTATGATGGTTCAGAAGAGCAATTTTATTTTGCATGAACTGTTGGTGTTGCGGATTTTTGTAGACATATTCACTGTTATCATAGATTGCATCTACTTCAGTTCTGGAGTTCTGTTGAGATGGCAAACTCCTGCGAATAACATCTCGAAAGGTTAGTTTGTATGTCATGATCTTGTAGTTTCCCACAGCTACAAGTATATCATCTTGGACTGCAATTCCACGCAAGCGGCACCCTCCTTGAGCCGGCCAGTTGAGAACAATTCCGACGTATCGACCATGACGCGTCCATGCAGTAAGGCGAGAATTCTTTCCTCCACTGACACTGGTCACATCATGACACACCAAGATTAGGTCATTTAACAGACAAAGCCCTTTTGGAAATGAAAGGTCATCACTTGGTCCACCCTTGATACAGCGAACCTTACGACCTTCTGAAGTGAAGACCAAAATGCAGTGTGAACGGAAGTCGCTCACGTAGATGAGATCCCGAGGTCCAACTACGACATGCCATGGTTTGTCCAATCCCCCGCGCCATCTGAAAACGAAAAAAATGTTATTTTTACATTGAAATAAAAGGCAGAATATGTGGCTGCATGATTGCTCCTGAAACATATACATCGTGAAAGTATATGCTAATTCTATTACCAAGACTGCATAAGAAAATCTAAAATACCAGCGCTTGAAATGTCTCCATTGATTTCACCATATCACAAATCTGATGCAGTGAACTTACATCAAAGATCATCCCAACATTGAGACAAGTCTCTATTATTGCAATTTGATGGGAATTTAGCTGCCCAATATTTGATGCAATTCATGTAGTACAGTAGACCCTCGTTAATCGGAAATTTGTTAAATCGACTCCCGTGCTATCTGAATGAAAATGCTTTGGACGGATCTGCATAATGCTAATGTACTCATAATCGTGTAAGGCAGGCCTGATTTCTGGCAACAGCAGGCCAATGCAAGACTAAATTATTTTCTGTGATGCGATATAATATGACCTTTATTGGTTGTGTCTCTTTTAAGATAAGATAAGATATACTTTATTCAGTCCATTGCGGAAACTCTTGGTGGTACAATAGCATTGCTCAACAAATTACTATTTTCATTCATTCATGGAACTATATGTTTTTATGTTACATATTTGCAGTATCTTACACTGGATGGTACAAAACTGTTGCCAAATCTACTAGTTCTTCGTTTGGGCATCGACAGCAAAGTCCTTCATGATCTTTAATGTCAACTTGTAGATGCGTTCATTGTAGATGTCATTTAAACTTTGTGTATAGATACCAATTCTAGTTTTCTATGATCCTTCTTACTAGATGAACCAAACCAAGCAGCTATAAAAAATTACATGACTGACTCCATAATAGATCCATAGAACAATGCCAATATATCACCATCAACTCTTAAACTGGCTAGTTGCCTGAGATAAAACACTAGCTGTGAATAATTCCTACAAGTTTAGAACATTTTCAGTTTGCTGTTGAGTGCATGTCATTATAATTGTATATATAAACTGGAGGAGTGATTGTATGGAAGTGACAGAGTGGGAGAACTACAAGATAGTTTTATGGGTAAAATATAAAGCAGTTAATTTTGGTTAGCTGTTTAAATAGGGCTATGACTTAGACTTATGGAAAACATCACATTAAGAGCTTTGTCGAAGTATGTAACGCATTATGTGGTCATTTTTTTTTTTATTCGTGCCAGACATCCGTAAACTTGGCCAGTTGTCATACTGCCACATGGTGTTCCTTTTTTATGTCCCAACTCCAAAGTATGCCCAGCATGGTCGTCTGATTGAAATGCTGGCCATTTTTTGTCACTGTGTATTCATACAGTCTTAATTAATGAGGACACCACATGTTGTCAGTGGTCAAAGTGTCCTAGAGCTAGGAGGAAGACAACTTGTTAGCCATTGGACATTACTGAGATCCTGGCAGGAGCCTCTGAGCGTGTGTAGTTCCAAAGACCCCTCACCAGATGGTGTGGTCAAGGTCAAAAAGGTCGTGTGTCGCATGACTGTCATGTGGTTATGTCAGGAGTATTACAATAGGTCGTGCAATGTTGAATCAGATGTGCAGTCGTCTCATATACACACAAACTGTCGTTTGCATACATTAAATTGCAAGAAAAATATGCCCAACACAATAGATGTGCCTACAATCATTGTCATTTTTGTGTACGTTAGTAATTAGCTGATTACTACACAGGTGGTCGTGTGACCTCTGTAGTACATAATTTAAAGACCTTCACAGTCCTTAAATACTTAATTCTGTGCACAGAACAAAAATGTTTACAATCCTTTTCAACTGTTTGTTTTCATGAAATAAAAATATTGGGAAAATGAAATGTCAAACTTTAAGGATTGGTAAACATACTTAAGATGATTAATCTTGTAGTTTTTCATGCTGTAGATTTTTCTTCCAGATAAACTGATTCTGTCTCAAATATTTACAGAAACGACTGATCAGATTTCTTCTTCTTTTTTTTTAATCAAGGGTAGTTAAAGAAAAATACATTTTTACTTGCAGAATGCATACTAACACTGAATTTAATTGCACTGACAAATAAGACATTTGGGTTATATAGCTCCCTTGAAGTAAATATATGGTTGCCACTTTGCTGCACGTGGAGGTATCAAAGAATGTGTCATCCACTACAAAAAGGGGTCTTTTTTGTCATTATGTGATATTGTGATACTCCATGTTGAAATTTACATTGGGACGTACAAGGTTGAATAAGATTAGAGGTGGTAGAAGCAAGGTTAGGTGTTTGGGGAGCTGAGTGGAAAGCTGAAATAGGAGGCAAGACTGAGATGGTTTGATCAAGAGCGCAGCAACTGAAGGTTGGAAAGCGAAAGAGAGGAAGACCAAAACCGAGGTACAATGAGAGCATAAGGAGAAGTTATCAGAGCGCATGAGGATGATTTTTGGAGGCTATTAACAGAGAACCTGGAGAAGGTTCATCAAAATGGGAAGGTCCAAAATGTTGCTGCAATGTTTAAATTTTATGATATGTTTTAAACATCTCTATCATGGTTATATTATAATTTAATTCGTTAATATTGTTATTGTTTTATCTGCACTTTCTTATTTTTGCACATATACAGTCGATCAATAGCTCTTTGAGCTAATTTTATTGTTGTCTTATGTCGACTTTAAATAAAGATTATTCTATTCTATTCTATTCCGCACTAGCGACCCGACTTAGTGGGACTCACGTCTGTAGAAGAAGTTAAGTGATCCCCAAGGTTACATGCTTTTGATTTTGGAATGTTTTTCATACAATGCATTATGGGTGTTAGTTCATTCTTACCTTTTCTTTTCTTTTCCTTTGAGGTCAATGATAGCAGCCCCTCCAGACCAAGTCCCATGAAGTTTGAACATTCCGACCACTACAAGGTCACCATTAGAAAGGACACCTACTGCAAAAGGCCTCATTGATACCTGCAAAGTAACAACATTGGCACAATACCAAGGATTTCATTAGTTGTCATCAGTATTTCTCATGAAACAAAATTAGAGTAGCCTAATCCTACATGTGGTGAAGAGCCCTGAGGCCAAAAATGACTCCACACACAAAGAAATCAACTTCTACCCTATTGAGAGTCAATGTACCCTATACAGTAGGGAGTAAGATGGCTGTCCAACAGAGAGAGCAGACCACATACTGGAGAGGAACTTTACTCCCTACAGAGATTAAATTTTACTCTTAATAAGGGTAGAAGTTGAATCGTTTTTCTCACATATAATAAGCAAATGATATACTTTTTAATTTATTCAGTTTTGAAACTTTTCTTACAAATTATAAAACATATAGTAATTTATTCAGTTGTAAGAAAAATATTCAGCTTAAATTTGGATGTCAGTAAGCCTATCAGAACAGTGCACACAAGAGTACAAAATCTTTCTAGTAAGCTTATTGAAAATCCAGGTTACAAACTTGTTACATTTTGTATTATTAAGTAAAGATTTTGATATAAATGGATTAATTTTGTTTGATAACCAATTATGTAATCAGTGTGGGTGTTTATTGGTGTGCTATGTGTACATGTTATTATGGTCAAAAACATGGGACTTAGTTTATGAAATAATGAAAATGATTTCAGTTGAATACATTTATTCTGCGAAGTTTCTTCCTGGCATCTGAAGAAAGCATGAGCAATCGGCCCTTGGTCCACTCCGCAACGAGCAGTCCGGATTCCTGTGGATGGTAAGCAAGTCCCCTCGGACAGGTCAGTTTGAGTCCTCCTTCCTGACTACTGCTCACTCTGATCCCAAGGTCATTGTAGATTACAACTGCAAAGGAGATTTTTGAAGGGCATTCTCATCTTCTGCAATTGTGTCATATTATTGAGGCAATGAAATGGCACAATACACTGCAAAACCAAACTGCACAAAGAGCTTTGCTATGGGGACGTATTTAACAACCACTCTGAGAAGAAATGAAAAACGGAGTAGGCTTGTCATACAAGTGAAGTAAAACCCTACGTCAAAAAACAATTCTGCAAAGGAGTAAGCTTATACTTTATTGAGAGTAAAATGTACCCTTGTAGGAGTGAGGCTATTCTCTAAAAGAGTCGACCACCTATTGGAGAATAACTTACTCAAAACAGGGGTAGTAGTTTTTAACATTGGTTCATATCGGGTTAATCTACTGTGGTTTTTCTGGAGAAATTCTCTTGAGCCATGACATTACTAGAAATACAGTGACCCGCTTAAATACACTCTTATTCAATACTAAAATGAGCTCATTAATTAAAAACTCAGCTATTTAAACATTTTGCCAGTTTTAGATATTAATGTAAAATGGTACTAGGGGTGACTTATGTCAGAATTAGACGTGCATTAGCTCCGATTAATTTGGAAAGCTAGCCTTTTGCCATCATCTAACATTCCTATGAACAATATTAATATTTCTGAACAAAATGGCATCACATATTGTCTGCATTACTCACTGTCATGGGTCTCGAAATCTGAAACAGCGACGTTTCCATTGGGCATGTAGACCACTCCCATCGCTTCACCGATATCCAGGTCCTTCCAGATCATCATGTCTGAGCGACATTCTGGAACTTTCTCTCTTTTCTTGGTTGTTCCATTTGACTTGTCCATGCCAATGGCGCTGTCTGCACTTCCGCTGAAGAGACTTCCTGTTCCGGCGTACGAGGTGCTGCTATACGTATCAGTGTATGCGCTTCTAGTTCCGCTTGAGCTGCGGTCTCTGAAAATGTCTTTGGTTGATTCGGTGCAAGTTGATGCTCCACTATATTGCTGTATGCAGTCATATTCCTTATCAATGAAGTCATAGATACTAGATATGCTGACCATGTCATCTATGGAACAATCAGATGGAACTTCTTCTCTACATTGCAAATTCTTTGGCAAAGAAGGTTGTTGGCTGCCTCCATGTTCATTCAAGTTAGCAATAACTTGAGCTCTTTGTGCTTCTAACCCAGGTCTGAGTATATCTAAGAGTGTTGCATTTCCTTTGCTTGCAGTTATATTTTCTGTTTGTCGGAATTCATCGCCAAAAAGGCACGCCATGCGGACATCTCGCAGCTGCTGTTCAGATGCCATTTTTTGTCCGTAATGCCTTTAACGTTTATACAAATGATAGTTCAAATCTTACCTTGGTGAAACAATTTTAGTCCATCATGCAATATTCATTCAAAAAGGCATTGATAGCAATAGTCACATGTCTTTGAATACAGATTTGTAGTGTCAATTGTGATTTCCAACTTTTGTCATCTGAATCGAGCGATTGGTCCAAAGACTGATATGTCCATGATCAGTGCCATTTTCTACTTGTGCGAAGTCTTTCATAAATCACTGGGAACTAATTATTTTGCAGCAGGCCAAAACAGTTGAATAGCTTTCTATCAAATTCTCCACCATAACTTGTTTGTTTTCCATTCCAGTACGATTTTGTTTGAGTGCCTACTCCAGAAGTTTGCATAACCAAAGAAAGGTCACTCTAGCACTGTGTATAGGAGAATATAACTATTTAATCTTTACTTATTTCAATAAATATTAATCATACTCCTTTCTGGTAATCCAAACAAAATGAGTTATCTGTCCAAATACTTGACCAAGCATGAGACAATGTTGTCCAGTTGTGCCTTGATAAGTAAATGTCGAGTCCAACACAATATTTTTGCCAATTTTTTTTCTGATGGCGAAATCCAACATTTAGCTGCAACAGCTTGTAGGAAAAGGCACCAGAATGGGCATATCATTGCCAATAGGGACTTCAATGGCACTCATCATGCTATGGTTATCTCGTGCCAATCCAAGTACATAAAATACAACCATACAGTGGTCAGTCCATAGTGATCAGTTCATAGTACTCATATACTACATTGTCCATGTGTCAATTGACTGGACACAGCTCTTATAGTGGACACAAGTGTTGTCAGGGGCCCGTGTGGGTGGTGTGTTGAATACTAGTCATTTGGGAGGCCCATATGGGTGTTTCTCCACTCTCGAAGTATTTAAGTTAATTAACTGCACAGATGATACATGCCATTTCAACATTGTTTGAGGTAATTTACGAGTCTGAGCGCACAGGACAGTTCAAGTCTTTAAGATACATAACTGGATTGATTTATGGCTTCATAACAGCTCACAACGTCTTATTACTAACACATTTTTTTAAGGTTTCATAATTAAGACCACCTCGTAATGGAGACCACTTCATTTTGGCCTTAATTTCATCCTTGTAATTTTAATTAATAATCATGAACAATGGTTATATAGACTTTCGGATTTTTCCCAAACAGTACTCAGACCAATATTAAATATTCAAAAAGAATAAATTCTTCTGAAAATACCATTTACCTTTCTCTATTCTCAGAGGCATCTGGGCATCTGCCTGTCATAAAACCCGAAACTACCAACAGGAAAGATTGATATATTGTCCATTTCCAAACAAGTACAACGGTTTTGTGATGCAGATAGATAGATAGATAGATAAGGTAGGTAGGTAGATAGGTAGATAGCTATAGGTAGATAGATCGATAGATCTGGGCTCATTTTGTACAGCTAGACATCTGCACGTCCAATTTAAACAAAGGTTCACAATATTTTAGAAGTTAACACCTTTTGTGTAACATGTTTAACCAGCAGAGCAAAGGTAAACAATAGTGTGAAAAACTAACCAAATATGTGATAAACAAACAGGAAATGTATTAAGTCAACATATGATTTTGATTGATGTCCTTATATACAGCTTGAACTAATTACAGACAAATAGTTGACTATCATTTTAATGAGGCTAATTAAGATCAGTCAACCAATCAAGCAAGCAATCAATCAATCAATCCATCCATCCTTCTCAACAATGAAAAATAAAAATAAAGTGTATTTTTAAGGACGTTCGGTCACCACAAATTAACTACCTGTAAAGAATCGCTGGATTAGCCTAATCAAAGTGGAAATCGGACTAGTTAGGAATTGATTTATTTTGCAGGCAAATATAATAATACTATAAATACAAGCAAAAATTTAACATGAATAAACAAATCAGAAATCTACAAAAATCTACATTTAATATAATAACATGCGGGACTACACCATTTGAAGCAGAAACTTGTGAATTAAGTTTTCAATTTTTAAGCACATATGTGTACTTGAAATTGGAAATTACTGTAGCCCTACATTCACAGAAATATTTTTTCATAATAAACTAGTCAATTGATTAAGTTATTTTTTGTGTGGTCAGATCAAGGCAACTTGTGACGTCGACCTTATATGACGTTACGTAATAAATCGCGTCTTAGCCACGACGTGCACGTGCGCCTGCGTCACAGGTGTCATTTTGAACAGGTGCAGACGACTTCTTCAATTGCTGGACTTTGAGGTATTTTTTAATACCAGCTCACCGTCTGGGCTCAGCTAAATAGTTTGTAGACCACCGCAGTGTCCATGAAAAATGCAAGTAGTTATATCTAAGGTCAAAATGTTTCCAGCAATTTATGAATGTGCTTCATTTTGACAAGGGTCGTTTGTGAAGAAAATTTCGGAAATGTAAAAATAAGTTGAGAAAAAAAAAGCTGTTGCGCATAACCAGCATGTGGTCTTACATTGTAATGGTAACCTATCTGTAAATTGTAAGCTTGTGAATGCGAAGTTTTTTTGGCAATGTCTCTCAGAGCTTCCACGTCAGCAGGAACCATATATGAGGCCTTTAAATTGCAGGGCGGTTTGTGTACTTCTTATAAAGCAGTGGCGAAGATTAATAAATACATAGAGTATCTTGGTCAGTTTTTTTTAAATTAATTGTATATGTAACCTACATAATTAATGCCTGTCAGCCACTGGCGGATCCAGGGGGGGGGGGGCATTGGGATCATGCCCCCCCCCCCCCCCCGTCCCAGCCTAATCTATATACACGTGGCTATGAAACTCAGAGACCCTTAAAAGTGAATGCTTTTTAGATTGGTGCCTTAATTGTAGTCGGAGTCTATGCTGAGGTAAAAGACCCCATGCCTTATCATCTCAACATTACGTCTGCCTCTGGCAGCTGGTCATATTTAACTAGCTTCGGCTAGGTGGCTTGTAAATTGTAACTGTGCTTCATCGCAATAAATAATTTCTTTTCTTATGACAGATGAGAAATCATGCATATTCTGTCAACATCTATGACCTTGAAAAAAGAAGATTACAGTTTTATTGTGGCTCTGTATATGGTTCACAAGTGTGCACCTTAAAAAGAGCATCATATTCTATTCTATAATATTCTTAGCTCCCCCCCCCCCCCCTGCCCCAATCTCAAGCTGCAACCAACGCGCGAAAAGTCGCAAAGTTTCCGCGTAGTGTCGCTGGGTGTACGATGTAGCCATCTCTCGGAAAACGCAAAAAGTAGAAAAAGACGATGAGCATTTGTTGCTGAGGCATTTGTTGCTGTTGAAATTGTTTAGATTTAAAATTCGTGAAAATTTCAGGTAATGCTTGTTTTGGTTTATTAATGTTTTATAATAACATGAATATCAGAGACCGATCAGATTTTCAATTTACTGTTGTTATGCAATTTCTTCAATTAGCATCTATTTGCGAGGCAAGTGTTATGCAGACGACATGGCTTTGTTACACAAGCAAAATTTTCTCTTTAAATGCTGTGTGACTGTGATGTGTGTGATTGTCTTGCATTTACAGTGGTGTAGTGAAGTTACATGAAGGTAAGAGCTGCAAATTATGATGTTGGCAGGCCTTTAATATTCCGCTCAGTATGTTAAATTGTCAAATCCATTGACGCTTCAATGTCTTCATTTTGACACTTATGTGTAGCCTTATATAATTATAGTTATAGCACTTACTACCAATGTTAAAAAATTTACATAATTTTGGCATAATTGACGTTTTTCTCTTTGTATTTTTTTATCATGATTCATGCATAAATTAAAAGATAAAATAATTTTTTGCAGAATAACTGAAATTTACTCATAAAGTTATGTTATTATTCCCAATTTTAGCTACTTGGACGCATTGCAGTTGCTCTGGCATCACTGTCATCAGCTATCGGTCTTCAGTCATCTTCCGTTAGTGGCGTCTGTGTTACATCAGCAGTAAACAGTGAATTAATCAGGTAATATGATAATGCCATGAGAGGCCGCAGGAAAAGTTTTGTGGCTATCTGGTTGTCAGTTGTAGACATAGACTGGGCACTCTTCATGAGCTACATCCCAGCTGGATAAGACGTTAAATTGACGGTCCCTTGTACTCTGTGTCTATAATGAGACAAGAAAAAAGACGCGTGATTCCTCCTCTCTTTCACATCAATCGCAAGGATTTGCGTTAGAGGGCTACACTTTCCATATCTATCTATTTATCTTAATAAAAGTGCTGCCAAATTTACAATTTAACTAGAGTATACAACTTCAGTATACATACTATACATGCTATACATGAACCACTTTTTTCCAGTTCTTTGATAAAGTTATACTTTCCCATATTAGAATTTTTTATAGGGCTGAAATAAAAAAAATTAAATCAAATTTTTTTTTTTAAAGTCTTAGATCATAACGCAATAACACAATGTCTTATATATAAATAATATTGTCTCTGACATGGATATTAAAATAAGCTATGTTGTATTTTTGCAGACACTGCAGCCAGTCAGGCCAAACCATGGCAGAAGAAAGAGAAAAGAGAAAACAGGTAGAGTATTAATAAATTTTGATACCTAAAGAAAATATATATATATATATATATATATATATTGCATAACCTGAAAATTCATGAATTTTTTTTTTCACAGGCAGCGGTATGGGGAATGTTTGCTGGTGACGCAGTTGCCATGCCTGTTCATTGGTATTATAGTCCGTCTGACATCAAACGTGGATATGGCGGATGGTTGACGGGATACAGAGCCCCAGAAAAAGAACACCCTGGGAGCTTTTTGACTGTCTCATCAACGGGTATTTACATTATAATAATTTCAGAGTGACTCGTATAGCTAAAAAGATTTCTTGTCACATTAAAAAAGCAATGTGGACAGACTTGCAAATAAAAATGTTGACAGCCTTGCAAAAAAAATTACGTCGATAGATATAATAAAGGGTCTTCTTGTCATACGCAAACTATTCATAGTATTTATAAAACATTTCTCAGGCCTTTTATAAGCTTTTTAAATGTCTCCTGAGCTTTTAATAATATAGTAACATCTATATACTTTAAATGTTTGCTGTGTCTAATTTTTCAGATGGCAGTGGCAGAGTGGGATGGCACTCTAAATCAAAACGAGTGGTCGGAGATGTGATCCTTCATGACAAATTGATATACTGGGCCAGTGGCAAGAGAAGTACACATTACCACCAAGGTGAGGATAATTTCTGTTATGATGTTCGGTCAAAGGTCATTAACTAAAAAGTAATTACGATGTAAAGTATTGACAATGTGAAGAGTGTGAAGATTCTGAAGACGCAAAGTTCAGCAACAGTTTAGTTCAGAGTTTCCCTCACAATTAAATAAAATAATAATTTCAAAACTTCAAACTTTGCAATTCTTGTTGTGCATTGCTTATTGCTGCTTATAATCAGACCATGCTAAAAGATTGTGCATTATAACAACTGTTGAAATAGTTTAGTTGAACATGGCTAACTAATGTTTTATAATATTGTACTGTCATATTTGGGGTAAATCCCTGGCAACATTATGTTCTTCTGAAAGGCGATATTACATCGGTTTGTAATCAAATTGCAGGTATGTCAGCCGGTGACAACACCCTTAATGCCGTCACTGCTTTAGAAACATTTAAAGTTTTACAAACACAAGATCCAGAAGGCAATCATCCTGCTGAAACGATGCGAGCCAAAGTCATCGAAAATTATGTTCAGTTTATGACAACCCCAGGCACCCATAATGATACTTATGCTGAATCATTTCATCGACTTTTCTTCCGAGATTGGATTGCATTAGAAATTCCACCGAAGGATGGAGGATCTTTACTTGAATTCTGTAAACAGAGGTACAAATTGCTTGTGATCTTACATTTGTTATTCTGAATAAATGCGAGGTTTATGTCGAACATTCAACATCAGCATGGACTAACATGTATAGGAAGGTTCTGATTTAACTATTTGTTGCTCACACTACTGCTGTGTTGGTTCTGCCATAACAGAATGATGTGTTACAAGCATTTTCTTACTCCGTGAACGTAAGCTAAATGGAAGCTAACTTAATTGTGCTCTATTCTGATATAAAAATTGTCATCTATTGTAGCTTATTTAGTGATATCATTTTTGTTACAGTGGTAGATAAAATCTTCCCATTGTTTTATTTGTACCTAGGAAATTTAGCTAGGTTCTGTCAGAAATTCACAAACTTTTGAGCACCACTTTAATCAGTGTTCAGCTAGTCCATTTGAGCATGGTGCCGCGCCCTGCCTGATGCCCCCTTGCGCCACGCCTGATTTTGTCAGTACCATGCCCGAAAAATAAGTGAAGACTTTTTTTGAGTCTAGTTAGGTGCCCTAATATTCTTCTGCGTCATGCTCAATTGAAATCTGAAACTTAGCTGGAACACTGCTTTAATAATTGCTTGTGATGATAAAGGTGTAAAACGTGCTCTGAGTATGTTAGTGTCATCAGGAGCACTAATACAGTTTTGTACTTGTTCTTATTTAGATATGAACGTGCAGAGAGAGAAGGGACGGACAGTCAGATCCCTCAGATTGGAGCTCTTCCCCTTGCAGTTCCCTGGATTCTACATTACAGTCACCTTTCGGCGGACGAATGTGCAGCAAACACCGTTGAAGCTATGAAACTGACTCACCCTGGACCTTCATTAATGCCTTATGTTGACAAGTATGCCAGGTGAGTGACATTGCTGGTAGTAAAAGTGGTTTCCTTGTAAGTCAATGAATCACTGCGGTTAAACAGTTAAAGAAACGCAAACTCTTAACGGGTTATTTAGGATAGTCAATGCATATATACAGACTCAGACAGACTCAGACAAGTTTTATTTCCTGTATACATGTAGTCTTACCTGTGCTCAGTAGTCACCTATGGGAATTAATCAATGTGGCCATTTGAGACAGCTAAATTAACACAATAAAAATACAGTCTGACAGAGTTTGAATGTAGTTAGTATAGAGGAATTTCATCTGGTTATTCATAGAATGTATCATATACCCTGGTGTCTAGTTAAAAAGTTTATGTACCTAATTCACAGAGCTCTACATGCGGTACTTAATGGCCAGGACCTCAGACAAGTGGCCCTCGACACTTTGGGTTCATCAACGCTCGGGGGATTGCGGAAAAAGGATGTTGTGCTGAAACTTATACAAAAGGCTGAAAGGTATGTACCCAACCAAAACTGTTTGCACACAAGTGTAATTTCGCCCCCTAAGACCATAAAAAAAAGTGTTATATGTAAATGGTATTACTGATTTGGTGCGATTTATTTAACAGCATGGACATCAAAAGTGAAGAACGGCTGAAACTTAATCAAGGAGCCATTTCACAACTTGGTCTAGCCTGCTATATCGATGGGTCTGTGCCGTCGATGTTCTTTTTGGCTGCTCAGTATCACAATGATTTCGAAAATGGCATCCTCACAAATGCAAACTGTGGAGGTGGGAAATTTTGTTTCTTTAAAGTTTGACAAATTTTTCTTAAAATGCCCAACAATTTAATCAATATTTGCTACATACAATTTTATTGAAAATCTCTACGAGATATAAGATTTTAAATTTGAACATGATAAAGAACAGCTTGGTACCCTTGTTTTTGTAATTATCTTGACTCCATATGATTATTGTATAATTTATTTTATTTTCTGTGATTTAAATATTGTTTTCAGGGGAAAATGCTCACAGAGGAGCTGCACTTGGTGCTTTATTAGGAGCAAGTGCAATTAATCCTGGAAATTCCATTGATGCCAAATGGAAAGATGGACTGAATAGTGCCAAAAATGATATCAAAAGAATAGTAAATTCCAGGATATGAAATCCTCAAAGTGTATTCGGGTAAATGTTGCAGCCTTGTACATGCTTTAACATTGTAGTAATGTAGGAGATATTAGTTTGCTGTATATCATGAGTTAGTCATTGTGATGCTTATTATATTATTATTTTTATTCAACTAGCAGTCAAGTAAAATTAATTGAGTATAACTGAAATATGCATATTTTGTGAAAATTATTTTAAGTATAAATATGTGCAATTCATTATTTACATTTTTGCTACCAATGTTAAATGAATAATTATAGAAGACTTTGTAATGAACAATTATACATTTACACATAGGCCTAATGTGTTCAGTTTCATCAATATACTCTGTGCTTTAATTTAACGTGAAAGATCTCTTTAAAAAGAGAGAGACTCGAACAAGTGTGTGTGCCTCTCACCATGTGAGGTTTGTAATGTAATTATGTGCAATTATATCTAGTTTTTTTTTTTACGACTGAGGGTAAATAAATCATGCAACTTCTTGTATCTTATGCTGGTGTCTTCACTAACGGCGGTGAATTAAACACTGCTATTTTTGTATCAGATGATGAACTACTAACTTGTTTGACCATGGTGATTATTAAAGGGTATCTGTAAAATATAAAAGGCTATATCTAGAATATATTTGTTATTAAACAGGATACACTACAGAAACTGATGATGATAAATTTAAATTAGAGAACACTTTCAACAGATAATGTACGAAAACATTGTTTATTTGCCAGAAGAAAACGCAATGAAAATTACACTACATATATATATATATATGTGTATTATTGATATATGTCCTGTAAATGTACATGCAAATTGTGCAAGCATTATGTAATCTTAGCAATCATTCGCTACAGTCTTGTTTTCTACCAGTTGATGCCTGTGCGTGTGCTTCGAACACCAACTAATAGCAGTCAGATTTAAATCAATCTTACTGAATCAAGGCTTCCCTTCTCACACAGCTCAACAGCTTCACAAAGCGGAGCCAAGCAGAACTATCGCTCAAAATCCATGGTAGATTTCCTGAATATTGCTCTTGCCATAATCAAGTGCAGAAACAATATCTATGAACATCGTCTTAAACTCCTGGGCACTGAAAGCACAGTTATTTCTAAAATTGTAATTTATAACGCTCACATCCAGTTTCCTTTTGTCAAATTCATGTTGCATCATATATAAGGAGGCTTCCTGACGATTGATGAGTAATCCAAATACCACTGACTGGTGCATAACAGGTCCGAGCATTTCGCGCACTAGCTGTGCTGTGTGTTCAGTCATAAGGTTCGACTCACTTCTAATTTCTACCAAAAAGAGGAACCGTGGCCAATTTGGTTCGTGACCACTGGCTACTATGACATCAGCATACACATCACCTTGGCCATGTCCACTTACACTACTGTCACAGTCTGAAAAGCTTGCTGATGTTAATTTAAGCTCGTCTACAGATCTTAAGGCACTACAATCACTCGACGTAGAATGTGTGACGCTATGTATTATGTCGACAGGAAAACATTCATGCCGAGAGCGGGAGGAGCCAACGGGATAAACTTTAGCTTTCATTTGGTCATCTTTTCCAAAAGCGACTCTGACTGCAGTGGTAAAAATGGCTTGAACGGCTTCTCGTCCGGATGCACTTGTCATTCCTTCCTGCAAAGCAAGGAGCAGATTCCCCTGTCCGAACCTGTCCACTAATACTGCATGTTGGCCAGAAAATGACCATAACTTTTCTTGAAATGCTAGTCCTGTAAAAATGCAACAACACTAAATGTTGATGGAATTATGGTAACAACTTAAAAGCATAAAAAATACATGGTAAAAATTTGAAAGTGACATTTAAATTATTCACTGTCAACATCAAACAGTGGCCTAAAGTAGACCATCAACAAACAACCAGTGCAAATTCATGAGCCAAAGAGTTTTTTCAAGCATTAAAATACTTTCAGACTATAATATCTTACAGCTCCTAAGGAATGTAACATTAACTTATGGGTTGGATATTAGATGGAGTGTCATCTTCTTGTGGAAGATGGGCAGAAATTACCCTTGTAAAGTGGAGATTTCTTGTGAAAACATGAAAGATTGGACAACCACAGAAATAAACCACTCACATATCTCTATTAGATTTTGATGGAAAATTCGGATTTCCATGCATAATTATTTTACAACATACCAAATTTAACAGCCAGGTGGCAATAAATCTGTTTATTTTGCCACTATTTGTACTAAGCTTCATGGGATGGGAGATCACAAAAAAGTTGATCTTTCTAGTTTTATATGTCATAAATTTGTTTATTTCATGTTAAAGTTAGAAAACTCTCTTACAATTTTCAAAAAAGTTACACATTGTTACAGGGCAGTTATAATGTTTATTTGAGGTCTTAATAAAGCTTTCAGAATGCACATTCATAACAGAAATCACGACATATTTGAAGTATTATGACGTCACAATATAGCCATTATGACGTCATTAATTGTTCTACAAGAAGATGACAATCCATCTAGCTAGATATTATAGAAACTTATAGAACTTACCCTCCTTGTTTCGCACCATCCAGGCCTCCCTGTCACTGTAAATACCCCATACAAGACAGGCGGACATTTCTTCAATCAATGACATCATCACATGCATGTCTGCATTTTCTTCGGATTTTCTTGCATGTGCACTTTGTTGCCATTCGTCTTGGTAACTCTTCATGAGTCATTTTATGTTGGATGTTCTGACAGGTCCATCATCAGTCTCTCTATCCGCAGGGTAAACGACATCATAATGGTTGTTCATCTTTGGATCGGTATCGTCTTTTGTAAAAAACCAAACTTTTTCGGGACATCGACTCATAAAGTCCACATAAATCTGCACATTGTCAAATTTTTGGAATAAAGCACCCTTCAAATTGACAGGGCAAAAACTCATATCATCTCCTTGAGGGGTTTGTACTCCTAGTCTTCTTGTTCGTTCTGAAATTAAATCAAAGGCAAATATTTGAAATTTAATTATCTTACCGTCAGACAACCAGACATCAATAGCAAATTTATTACTTCATTCCCAACTCTAAAATGCTATTTTCCGTGTGACCAACCAGACACGAAAACCATGTTAGCTTGTCTTTACTCCTAAAAGCCTCCATCTAGTTCTCAAAAGCACAGGGGTTTTGTACCTGTGTATTGGTCTCATTTTTACTATATAATATCAGACATGCCAAGTCTCACGCATTCGGCGTGAGTCTTACGCATTTAGTTGCTGTCTCACGCCACTGAAACTTAGTATTTCTTCACATTATAATTTAACTCGCGCAATGAGGACCAGAATAAATCTTTAACACTTTAATGTACACTGGTTGGAAAGAGCCAAAACTCATGCATTCACCACTCCAGAACTTGGCATCTCTGATTATATTACATAACTAAAGTGACTTGAACAGGTACAAAAACCCCTGTGCTCAACCCCTATTAAATAAAGGCATTAATTTATTAAAAATATGTATTTGTAATATTCATATAATAATATATGGCTCTCACTTAACTGCTTTCCACGTCACATGGAGCAGCACATAATTAAAGTGGAGTATAGTTTATAGCTCTTAGTCTAACATATATATGACAATCGGACAAATTTAGGCTAATATTATCAAGGCATTGCAAGGACTTTTTTTTAGAAAATTAACAGGTGCTGCACAGCCTACATAATTGTCAAAACCCCTTACGGCCTTAGTAGTAGGCCTACTTGTACCAGGGGCGTCGATTCCAGGGGAATGTGGGACCTCCCTCTTTCTGAGAAGGGGGGGGGGGGATGATCAATGCAATCATATACTCTCCCCCCCCCCCCCCCGAAATCACAAATGAAAATTACCCTTTTTCACACACTTTTGTTTTGGAACATTTGTGCTTTGTTAAACAGCTATCAGTACAAGTTTATACAGTGTAAGTTTGGCATAGTGATCCATCATTAATTTACTCTTGGCCAGTGTCCGTCCGCGCATTATATGCTATCACGGATTATAATCTGTGGTGCTACTACTTGTACAAGCCAGGGAAAGTCACAGTGGGCATACCTTGGAAGAAATGTATATTCTTCCAAGGACAGACAAAGTAGGCCTGTATCCCCCAACCGTCAAGACAAATCGACGCCCCTGAATTGTACCTTCACCACAATGTGTTTCACGTTTCTCTCCTTCCGATTTCTTCACTTTTACACTTAAAGGTGACTGCAATCCCTGTTCATTCTTTCTAGCCCTTTTTGGTGGCATGTTTTGTTAAGATTATAGCGAGTGCAGACAATAAACACAGCTTCTTCAGTCCATCAAAATAATCACCAGGTTCAGCCACTGGCGCGGATTACAAAACGCGGATCACTGTAACAAAAGCGGAACAGTCCGCTAAATTTCACAGACAATAAAATTCGGTTTTTTATGATTAACTCAGCCCAGACTGAGAGGGATTGCTTTAAGGTTGGAGTGCCCACAGAAGCTCTCGAATTTAATTTATGGTATAATAATGAAATTCATAAATGAAATGATAGACTACAAGTATTCATCAATCACTATTGACAAGTATTATATTGTTTGTCTATCATTAGTGTGTGACATACAAAATATTCTGAAGTTTCTTCATTGGCTAAACTTGTCATTTCAATTTATTTATGATATCACAAGGGTCAAACCAAATTAGCTTAGCTGTTCATAGTGTTAAATTATATATCTTGCACAAAATTAATTATCACAAGATGATAGATGGTAATATCTAGATGGTTCCATGTGATAAAAAATGAAGTATAGTGTTAAATTATATATCTTGCACAAAATTAATTATCACAAGATGATAGATGGTAATATCTAGATGGTTCCATGTGATAAAAAATGAAGTATATATATATTGGAATTAAATGGAGATAAGATATATATATAGATTTTTAAGGGGGGGGGGGGGGGAACGGAAGAGCTAGAAAGGTAGTCAGGCCTAACTAAACTTGTTGACAAGGTATAACTTGTTTCACCTTCCAGCTGCTTACTACCAGTTGGCGCTTGTGCATGCATGTTCTTGATAATGAGCTCCTCTGGTGGTTGAAGATTACACCAACTATATATCATTAGGCTTTGACCTTTACAGAAAAATTCATTGGCCTACATCACACAATTAAATTGGGTTGTGTTCAATGATTATTCTTTGTTCATTATAATAATTAAAATTAAATAATGATCATGATTAACCAAGGAGAATGTCAGCATAGCTATTCTTTGTATAATATCAAATTAATCAATTATAATGTATACATTTCTGACAAAATTATTGGACTGACATTGAATCTTTTATAATGCAGCAATTAATGAAAGCTGAATTCATGAGCAATATCATTGAAACTAAATTATTTTTATACGAGTACATGTGTAAATCAATTTTTACATAAAAATTCAAAATAAAAAGTCAAGGGTTGATATTTAAGAAAAAGAGAAAAGAAAAGACAATTTAGAAATTGTCAAAATCCCTTCAGAGCCTCCTGACCTTGCAACCGCCATGCTTCCCTCTCACTGACCCCTTTATTTCTGTTTCCTGGAGACCTCTGAAGGACAAGACCCATAAACTCCGTGACCTCGTCTGCTAGAGATAGAGACTGCATGGACCGAGGAGAGAAAGGAGAGACAGACAGGCTAGACAGTCTGCAGACTGCACCACTGGACTGTCCAGACAGACTGACTAGCCGAAAGAAATCGCCAGCAGATACATTCGAACATTTTCTTCTATCTCACTTTTTTTTTTTCTTTCACCATCGCCTTGTCCTATTTCATCTAGCTCATCTATTAGGCTACAGCTGAGGGGGCAATGACAGTTAGATATTTATTCAGATTTTTTCGACATGGGACATTGCTACTTTCGGATCCAAGGTTGTTGACTAGGGGTGGCCAACCCATCAGCACTTGGCTATCAGTGGCGGATCCAGAAATTTTCAGACGGGCAGGGGGGGGGGGGGTGTTCACCGTAAATTACCTGTGCCTTGCTCTGATGGGTATTTTGGCAATGTAAAATTAGCGCCGATCGCTATCCGAGCCTAGCTATAGTATAGGAGACTGTTCCAATAGTTCACTGGATGTATAAAAAAGAAAGAAAAAAAAAAAATGCCACACTAGACTACTTGAACGTTTTTGCTCATGTAGACTACAGTTATTGAGATACTATCATATTCAGACATATATTTCTGTATTTAATTATGTCACCTAATCAAAAATCCTTCACAAGAAAAATCTCTAAAAAAAAACAAAAAAAAAAAAAAAAAAGGAGTAGGTATCTGGCAATGTGTGAACGGCAGAGAAATGGGGAGTTTTTAATTGTCCAATGTGAAATTAAATGATGTCGCATTTGTATTACATTTAAATGTTTTCGTTCAAATCTCAACATTTGCATTTGCACTTGTATTGCAAACATTTGCATTTGCATTTTTAAAACATTTGCATAAATTTGTATTTGACTAAATAATATGCATATTTTGAAATGAGATAAGATAAATTATATTAGATAAGAGGTTAAAAAAATTCAATACATTTAAGATATGTCTTATAGTAAGAGTCCGATTATATTATCAAATAGGCAACACGATGTGTACTCAAAATACCTGAAAGTGTTTCAATGCACACTTTAATAGCAGATAATAATCTTTGAAAATTTAAGTATATACACCTGTGAATGATTGAGTAATTGTTAACTGCAGTTTAAAGTTGGCAGGTGACACTCCATGGCTTTGTTCATGCAATTTCATTTTGAGCAATATCAATTGGTATTAACCTATACAATAAATGCTACCTTTTTCATTCTTTTCTGAAGACTTTTAAAAGTCGTTTGTCAAATGTGTACTCAACTATCTACAGTGTGAAGTTTTAAATCTGTGTAAGTTCTATTACAAGTAATTCATTACAATTAGAATATCAGTATGTGCTTATATTCAAGTCTTACCCAAACTAGGCATTTTGAGTAGACATTTGAAAAATGCAGGTGTTTTTTACTTTCTGTACAAAGAGTTAAATAGCTATTTTGTCAAAGGTTAGAGGTTCAATTAAGTCTCTCATGCTAAATATGAACACAATAGGGTGGAATTTCCCTTCTACTGACTATGTCACCTTTCTTATGTAATTCTGAACAATAGGGGCTCAGCAAAACAAGTATAGTTGACCTAGATAGTGCATGTAATTCACCTGGATATAGAATAGACCTCTATTTTGCACAAACATGTTACATTAAAAAATCTTTATATACAAATGTCAATAATTACCTATTGTTGGCCACATTACCTAAACATTAAAAAAATATATTTCATATTAATTTAATAATTACATATTAATTTAATAATTACATATTAATTTAATAATTACATATTAATTTAATAATTACATATTAATTTAATAATTACATATTAATTTATATAATTTTAATAATACTCTTTAATTTTAATAATTACATATTTTATTTTAATATGCAGTCTTAAGATTTGTGTTTTATATCTTTCAAAAAAGATTCATAAATTTTTCTTCAATTTCCACCAAGCAAACTGCTAATCTCCTATCAGTCATTGACCTAATTTTTGTCACAGATCTGATGATCTGTTCGCTATATATATCTGGCATTGTTAAAGCTCATATCAGTTATAGTTATATCGTGTGATAGGTCTAGACGCCAGATATAAAAATAACTTTGTTCTCTATTTGTGAATATTGTAATAATGTCAGTAAGTAGTACATTTAGAAAACGCCCCAGCAGACTTAAATTGTAATTTGTATAAAAAATGTGTAGGCCTATCTATAAGTAGACCAATCCATATTTTATCACTTTTGTGCTGACGTCAAACTTTCCAAATATAGTATGCAATTGTGAAATTCTTCGGTGTGTTTATTATTACATGTACTTAATAAATCATGAACTCCAAGCCTTGTCATCTCATCATTACGTCTGCCAACTGTGCTTTTAGGCTGACTCAGCTTAAGACATTCTATTCTTATATATATATATATATATATATATATATAATAGAAATATTTCGCAAAATACAGTTTCACTTTCAAATCTTGTCTAATGAATATATACATTCCGAAAACTCAAGCCAATTTATATATAATTATATATGGTTGAACAACTTTTTACTTGAAAGTTTTTTTTTATAAAACTAGCTAGTGTAGGCTTATATACGTATGTAAACTTTTCGGCCCAAATGTCTGATGTCCATCTTTAGGCCAGTAAATGGTGTGGACTTTCAGCCCATGAGTCCCATGTTCAGCCTATGTCTATAAAAGCATCATTGCTCATCATTACTTGAACCATTTTTAAGCTCTGAAACTACTGTCTCACATTTACTAATTAATTACTCGGGACAGTCTACTGCAACATAGGGTGTCAGTATCATAAATTTAAAGAAAAAAATAATCGACGCTAGATTTAGGTACTGATATGTAATACCTAAATGATGCTATTTTTAACTGTCTAAATATAAAAGTTGCAGTTATCTGATAAAAGATACAGTGTAGTCCTTAAAACTGATCAGTTTTTTTTTGGGTCAGTTCTATAATACATCTGTACATGCCTGCACACGTGATAATTCGTAAATGTGAATGTTAAAGTTAATTTATACCAGCACAGCTATACGAAAGATATTTATCAAAATACTTGGATAGACAGTTAATGAAGTGACATTCATTCATTCATTTGAGAATATTATCTCTGTTATAATCAGAATAAATGTTGAATAATTGTTATTGCATTATCAAATATTATATAATGAAAATAGACAATTACATAAATTATCATATTAATTAGCTTTTTGACGTTTGAAATTAGAGTGAGCAATATAGGGTTTAAAATCCCATGTGATTAGGCTGTAGCATTAATATGACTAAGGCGTTGCAATTATTGCTGAGTAGCAGATTAGAAAATGTTCCAGGCATGACATGCGTGATCAGATATGGATTTTGATAACTTAATCTGCACCTTGTGACGCAGTTCTTGATCTGCAAAATGACTTCTGTGCGCCACCCGAACCTGTCATAAATTTCTAAAATATTAGCTAATTAATAATGCTTAATAACATGTGTTGTGGCTTAAAACGAAGCATATTGATTAAAGACCAGGGATTGCTGAGCTAAAATAAATCTTTTGCAATTTGAAATGTAAAACGTATCACTATATATATATACATACGGTTTATTATTTAGATTTTTTATAATAAAGCTTCAGCGGCGGAAGGATAATAATAATACGAAAAAATAAAACAAATTATAATAAAAAATGTGTTCTGAGCTGAAATGACATTATATATATAATTAACAAAAATAAATAAAAATAAATGAAAGTATGATATAATACTAAATATTGGTACTTACATTTATAAATAAATAGTTTTAACAATTCAAATTATGATTATTCTATGTGTACACTACATATATATATATCTGTATTTGAATAATTGTATCTAGACTGGTCCAATCCCCCTCAGCTCCTGCTCCCCCCCCCCCCCCCCCCTTCCCCAGATATTGGGTCAGCCACCTATGGCGCTGCAGTTACGTATATAAATCGGCTGAGCTCGTCGGACTTCATTTCTTGGGAGAGTTCAGTGTGCTTGAGTGGAATATACCAAGGCATAGGAACAGCCTAAGTGGCGGGAATTTGAATATTTTGTACAGATATTGGTGTTTTGTGCAGTTGCTGCTTGGCGTCGCCTCAGTCGCTCATAGACTTATTGTACATCCGGGCACTGCTTGCCTCATTTCGACCTCATTCCGGTGGTCAACATGGCGTCTACAGAGATCGAATACAAGGATGGCCAGCCAGAAAGACGCGGAATGGGCAGCCGCCTGCAATCTTTCAAGAAAGGCATTTGGGATGGTGAAAAGAAAACATTTGTTGGACGAACGGGAAAAAGTTGGGGTAAGTGGCGTTCCTAGGATTTGTAAAAATCGCCTCCGAAAAGGGTGATCTCTCGCCGGCCTGCGTTGTCTCAGCAACGGCTGAAGGAAAATGACCTTGACGATGTGTGTATGTCAAAGCGAGGAAAAAGCATTCATTCAAAATTTAACCAGCTTCTCCAACCCCTCATGTCGTCTAGTTCATGTAATTTTGGACATAATCAGACCCTGTGATGTCGAAGGTAGCTTCAATGTCACCTTAGGGAGCTACTGGAACAAGCTGAGGTTGTGCTCCAGAGGTGGCGACTCAACTGCACTTGGCGTGCATTTTCATTGATACGCGAATGACCCCTCCCACTTCAGTGTGACTGAACCAATGTATTCCAATGTACGTACAAGCATTTAATGCATCAAATATATCACAAAAACGCATTTCACAACATCATTCTGCAGTTAATGTGTCTGCATACATTAAAGCTGCGCTACATAGGCCTCAAGCTTTTCAATGTCAAACGCGACACTACAAGTTTGCCCGGCTCCCACCTGAATTTCAACTATGCCAAAAACATGCTTAGATCATATTGATCAATAAATGCTTATTTGGCATCGTGGTGTGGCATTTTCCGTTCAACCTTTAAAGTCTGAATGCACCACTGATGGTGGTTTAAAATGTGGATTTGTTTCATTGAACCCACAATTAGATATATCCTGATTGCCTCTGTTACGAATGAATGCTTATTGGGGGCAAGCTGTTACCACGGAGTCCCTGGGGCTTTAATGCCTATTTTTCTATGTTGCTACTGCAGAAATAATGACTTTCAATGCCATCTCCTAATTTCTTGTGTCTATTTTATGATTTTGTAAGCCTTGCAATTCCCTAATTCTTTCTTTGCATTGCATTAATTATAATATTATTCACAAATTTGTATTTGTTAATTGTAAGTGTTGTATGTAGTGTATTTACTCATAAATAGTGGACATTTCTGCCCTGCATTTTAGCTACTTTTCTTTTAATATTAGACCAGTATGTTTGATTATTTAATTACAATATTTATTTTTGGTATTTCTTGCTCTATTTCAGCTAAAATTGGAGCATTTTATTTCGTATACTACACATGTCTGGCTGCCTTCTTTGCTGCTTCCCTCTTCATTTTCTTCGCAACTGTAGATGACAATGAACCATCACAGACAGGCTACCACAGTCTAATCAAATCTAATCCAGGTAAGAGTTCGATTTCTTCATCTTAGGGGCAGTTTAATTGTGAAATGCACACCTGAGTGCAAATTAGGACAGGTACAACTGGATGCATGGTGTTAAGTTTTAAGGGCATTGCTTGATTGCAATTAAGAGAGAAATCCTTTGGAGGTGCTCAGGTGTATTTGCGATGTGTTCCAACACAAATTTAATTGATTTTTCATGCTAAAGATTTTATGTCATGCTGCTATTCTAAGTGGAGGATTTGCAAAACAATCTACAAATTAATTATTTAACCAATATATCACATACTTTGACAATTGAACCAAAATGTATAATTTAGTGTATGTATACATTCTTGCTGTCTGAATTAAGAGTTATATATGCATTGGCATGTGATTTTGTCATAGGTCATTTGAATGTACATGGATATGTATGACTCTGTAGTTGTTTAACTGGTTCTGTAGAAGAAAAACTGTCACAATCTACATAATGCTGTTATTCCAATTTATTTTGATTGAAAGGGGGCAAAGCAATTTGTGTGACGTTCCGAATGTGGAATAGATTTAAATTGTCTCTTTTGCAATTGTAGGATTGTATCCATATTTGTATTGTCCTTGTGAAGGACACTTGGGACGACAGGCGTGCATTCAAGGGTACCGGTTAAGTAGAGAGATAGCTGTATATTCAATGTCGTATCTGAAGCATATAGATGACTTTGTACTGGTCAGATACTTGAGTGTCGTTGCGACTCGATACAGGCTGATAGCAGCAATTTCTAGGTCGGTGACTGCTTAATATGAATACAAGGTGCGCAAGGTGAATTAATAGGTCACCTCGATTGTCCCTGAGAATTTTTGTACACTTATCACTTTATCTCCAAATGGTGTGAATCGTATTTGCGAGTTGAAGTGCTCTGCATAGGCCACTGGATTGCTATGTATCATTTTTGCCCATGACAGTGTAATTTCATGTGGTAATTTCCATGAATGAATGTGAACTGCATTAGTGATCTGACATTCTGTGCCCCCATTGTGATACGTAATGTGAGTGAGCGGGGTTTCATTTCAGTATACAAGCAATTGTTTTACTGAGGTGTATTTATTGCATATTCTCGTATTATGAAATGCCTCGGTGACTTCAATCTAATGCAACTCCTAGAATCTTGTTATGCTTGATGTGTTTTAATTCGAGTTACAGTTTTAGGTCATTTATAACCGCGTTAAAAAAGCATTCTTTTATCAAAACTTCAACAGATTACTTTTACTTTCTAAATTTCATGTCTGTTTTTTTAGTACTTTTGACTTGTCCCATTTTCTGTATTGTACATATTTAAAGGTGTCCACAATTATTTTAAATAATTTTAGAAACTTTTTTTTTAATATGCTAGTTCTGTTATACATTGAGATATTGTGTATTTAATTTACGCTATATGCTCAGTTGCACTTGGCAACTGCTGTGTGCCTTTAATCAGAAATGTAAATTTACTTATCAGTAATCTAGGGCTGTGCCCTTTGGCCTGGAATAATCTCCTGTGACGTCATAGAGACTTATGTAACACTGCCAAATCTCCTTTAAAATGTGTGGTCTTTAAACTAAGTCGAGGGTAGCGTTCTTGAGTTTAAGGTTATCAGGACTGTTCAAGAGCGTAACTGCTTAAGTTGTTACACAGTATATCACATGTATCACATATCATATTATCAAATATTGGCTGTCGGTGATATGCCGTTTAACATATCAGATTATCATTTATTGACTGTACAAGATATCCCCTAGTAGTGTTACCTCTTGAGGCTTGTAAATTATTACTGTTTAGGAAATGTGCAATGCTGGGACTGGCTTCTATAATTTCGAGTGTTTAATGATAAAATCAGGTGAAAAGAAGTTCAATGCTACTTGAATTGTCACAAATTACACGCATGTATCAAGAACGTGCTTTGATGTCAGACTGACTTTGACCTTCATAGTATGACCACAAATAGTTTGAATTAAGTGATAATTAAGAGATAATTGCCAGTGGTAAATTGCAGAGAAAATGGGAATTCATTGTACCGTGTGTTTGTGGTTAAGGTGGTTCTGATAGTTTGATAGTTACCTAAGTAGTCTGGGGGTAAGCCTGTTTACCCAAAAAGTACCTTAATTGATATACAAGTGCCCTTAAGCCAAAGTTCTTGTAGTGTGCTAGACTATTAAGAACTTAAGGGGTAAGAAATTTTGTGGTTTGTTTTTACTGCATTAAAGCACCCCGTGTTGCTCATATCTATTTAATTGTTTGCCTTTGTTGACTTATGCAAATTTTTATTGCAGAGATTGCTATAGTGTAGTCTAGTTTTTGTTAAAAGAGTAAAAACAAGTTGCAAGTCCTGTCACTGTTTATCTTGATGTAATTTGTATAGATTTTCATGTTTTACATAAATGTTTATCGGCGGTGTTTGCATTTAAAGCACTACATGTAGTATATCGTGGGTCAAACTGTCAAAACATGAAAGAGTCGTACAAAAAGCACCACATGGGAAGATGAGAAAAAAAATAATCAATATCCATAAATACTTGATGTAAACGCATACTAAAAGGATATATATATATGGATTTTATTGACAGGAGAGCATCAAAAAGATACATGTGTAATGAAAAAAAATACAAGGATAAAAAAAGTAAAATATACATTGTGTTATGATAAAGTACAATAAAAGCACAATCTACATTAAAAAAATCTATATAATAATTATGTACAACTATATACACATGAATAAAAAAAAAGGCACCATCAGGACAATTAACACCAATCGATGCACCATAGACAATTATACTTAGATATACATGTTAAATCCAGCCAGTTACTTATGAAGCTGAAGTCGTAAAGATCAATATGGGGTTGGATCGTGATTGGTAAGCAGATCCAAATAAGTGACACGCGATTCCGTTTTTGGTTTGGGCGTGGCAATCTCTAGGCAGTTGGGTGCACTTGCATTAATTAACAAGCACTGTGTTTTCCTCAACGGGTGAACATGTATGTTATTTTGATTATGGATATGAATTATGAAATACTAACCAACCCTTAAGGCAGTAATTAGTGTTAAGTGCTCATTACAACAGTGTTACTTGCTGTTATTCAATATTGCTTAAGAACTAATAATTTTTTGCTCTAGTGCAATTTATAATAGTGTATATCACCTTGCAAGTGGTGACGTATAATTTATTAATCACTGGTAATACAATTTGGTTGTCAGAAATAAGATCAGATGAAGTTTGTTTAAAGTCGCCTATTAGTCGGTGGTGACAGGATAAAATTAATAACACAAGCTATAAAGCTTTTGACTAACAGATAAGCGTAACATCAATGAATGATGATCACAAATTTACGAACCTTTTAAAATACAAATTTTTTAAAGATGTATACTAAGTTGAAAATACCAAGTCCTTTTTACAAATTATACCTAAGTGTAACTATTGACTGTTTTCTAGATTGAACACCAGTCATATAAGAGGAATGTTCATGTATACCAAATGAAATGAATTGAACATCCATCGGTGGTGGTTGTATTTCATTTGGGTGTGTACTCTGGAGGATTCATTCAATTTGCTGATGCATTGTAGCAACATTGATGGGTTATTTTAGTTCGAAAGGAACTTAATATTTTAATCAATACCAGATATAGAATTTTAGGTGGGATGGAAAAATCCTCTTATATACATGGTTAGTGTGATGTCATTGTGTTATTGTTTCTCATAACACTGATTAGAACAAATCAACATATATCATTTGCTGTACAATTTGGAAGTGTATGAAATTATTGTTTTAAAGTGCAAGGTCATACTGTAAGTTTATGCTGTTTCATATATATATATATATACTCATGGTATGTGGATTTGTAATCTGTCATCAGTGTACTTCTAGTGCAATTTCAATAAATTGGTACTCGCAATTAAGGCCACGGTTCAGAATCTCTGAAAGGGTATTCATCTCGATGTGGTCTTAATTCTGGAATTGATATACCATGTAATACATCATAATTGCAGTATTTGCATGATAGTCTTACTTGTGGTATTCCACTGTATTATAAGTCTCAATCTATCTGTTGGGCTGGCCATCACCACATCTGCAACGAAGTCTAGATGCAGTGGACATGCACTAACTGTACATTCAGACTAGTATATGGTTCATACACACTATGGGGGTAGTTGGTGTTCTAGCAGCCAGATGTCAGGGTATGTCAGACACGAGTGGTAGATGGCGGGGGCTGTTCGGACCGCTGCACTGTGAAAATGCCAAGGGGGAGATGCTCAGCGGCTAGGAGCCTTGACAAGTTATATTGATCTCGCTCAGTTGTAGATCACAAATCAGCAAGCAGCCTGTTCCTTCTCGGAGCACAGAGAGCCTCCACTAGACCTCCATCGCATTGCTCTCTGACAGTCCTCCCCCTCGTCTGATCTTCAGCCGTTCAAGGGCACTTTGTATCGTTCTGCAGTGCTATCTAGATGAAATTTAATGTGGAGTTGTCTAGTGTGGTGTGATATAATGGCATTGTAGCGGAGTGTAAAGAACTATTGCATTGTACTCTTAACACATGCCGAGGTTGTTTTATTTCCAAACTTTGGAAGTAAGTAATTATCGTAATCCTGTATAAAAGCGACAGGGACGCAATAAGTATTGCTAAGTTCTGTTCGCTTGTAGTTAACCAGAAGGTATCATGGAATGCTATCATGAAACTAACATAATAAACATGCTGCATCGACATAAGATGTCTCTCATTTCTTTACGGATGCGTTGGGACACCTGTTAGTATTTAAGAACATTTGCAGAGTCACCATCAATTGTAATTCAGAGCTTGACTAATTGTTGCTTCTAAAGGTTAGCGTGATGTAAATGTACATTGATAGTGCGAAGTATGCAGTATACCAATTCAAACTAAGTAATTTCTCTGCTCCCAGACAGATAAAAGAGGTTATTCTAAGCCAAAGTCTGCCTGTGGAAAGTTGTATTGATTTTGTAGTATTTTAGAAATGTACTACTGCATTATCCTGTGAGTAGTGAGAAGTAATTCACTAGGGAATAATTTTGTGAGGTTTATTGCTCTGTGAATGGCAAGGAATAGACTAGGATTGTTAAGTGCTGAAACAGGACTTGTGTATGTATCAAGAATTATCTTGTGTTGTCTTTTAAGAATGTTTTTCCTTGGTTTCTTGAACTTATGTGACAGCGCTTGTTTGCAGTTTGTGGTCAATCCTATATCCATAATATGGTCATTTAGTTGAACAGGAAAATAGATGCAATGTGAATCTAGTTTAGATGTATGGAAAATCTTTTGTATTCAGTATCATTGACATTTGAAGGTTACAGTATTACTGAAGACTAGTAGTGTACAACTGAGATCAGGACAAAAAGGTCTTACTAAGGCTTTATACATTGTATTGTATTGTATAGTGCTTGTAGTGAGTGCTGATCAGTCAAATTTGTCAGCTTTTGCTTTGGGGCTCTGAACTAAGTGAACTTGCACTTGAATTACTGGTTGCCAGCTGAGCGACTGGCAAGAACAGGTTTAGTGAAGTCTCAAAGCAGTCGAGATTGGGTGTTAGGTTTGAAAATTTAAAGTTTGATTATTTTTCATGATTTAATGTAATTTTGATACAATATTCTCCAAAGCAGTTTGTAAAGTGGTTCTTACATACACCACTGGTCCACAGTAGTTTATTTTAAGTGTTTGAAGGAATGTTGTGACATCACATATGGTGTAAGAAATGGCAGAAGCGAAATCTAAGTGAACAGATTTAACGAAACGAACCAAGACCAACTGGAATGGCAGAAAATATTTCATTTGTGAAGATATGGTGCAGGTGATGGGGATGGGCCTGAGCCGATGATGTTACTGCTGCTGCTACTGGTGCTGGTGCTTGTGTGTTATGCTGACCTTTCAGCTGAGCAAGCACTGGTGCCCACTGCCCTTTTGGACGAAAAAGCCACACACCGCATGGGGCTGGGCTCTCTTCTCCACTTTTTGCCTCCGTTCTGCTACAGGAAGAAGAATAAGTCCCGAGAACCCAGAAACAGCAGCACAGGAACTAGTGCCATTGATGAATGGAGTTTGCAGTGCTACAAATATGCTATGGGAGGTGATTGAATAAGCCACGTGTTTTCAACTGGTTGATCGATGCAACAGTGAGCTTCAGCAAGAAATGTCAAAAAGAAAAAAATATAGTGATGCATCTGCAGGGGTTTCGCATTTTTTCTTCCAGCTCTCGTTGCCTGCTAGCTGTTAAATTATTAACCTGTTACATTACCGATAGCACCCTGAAATGTATTCTTTGCTCTAATTAGATAAACTTGTTTTTGCTTGTTACTAGTTCATTCTAATCATAAACTAACATGCAATGAGTCACTAATGACCAGACTCAGTATATGTGTGGCTAATGTATTTAAATCTGTATTGATATGATTATGCTGATTATGTTGATACTACATGTAGCAAGAATGAGGGAGCCAAATATTTGTAGTTTAAACTTATTTGCAGAGATTATTGAATTGCCATGATGCTGGATTTATGACATTTTCTGTTGAACCACCTGTACAATTTCAAACATTACAGTGTAAGGGTTAACACTTAAACTTTACTATAATACTCCATGGTGTTTGAAATTGAATGCTTAAACATGCAATATTTCATACATGTCTTTGTTCGCTGGCATAAATCTGGGCTATTGCTTTAGGCTCCAATATTGTGAAAAGCAATCCAGTTAACTGAGTTAGTGCATTAAGTTAAACTGGTCAAAACCAGTGATAATGCAATTTATCATCAAGCATGGAACACAGACATTGCCAGTAGTGAACTGTTTCTTCATGACAACAAATGAACAAGATGAAAGATGCATAGGCTAAGCAAGTCTCATTGTCTAGAGCATGAATGACCTATTGCTGTAACCCCTCCAATATCTTCATGAGGTGATTGAATAATCCTGTGTTTTTGGAAGTTGGATGGATTGCTCGGAGCAAAAGGAACTCCCCCCCCCCCCCCCCCCCCCCCCCCAAATCAGGGATTTCTTGTCGTAGATTGTTGAGGGTAATACGATGCAGTGACAATCTGACATGTATTGTGGTTTAATAGTTTCGTGTGTTTATATTGTTTCGCTGTTCTCTGTTGATATCTAAACATACTAAAGGGCTACAGTGGTATTTTCAGTCTTGGTTGTTGGGATAGAAATTCAAAAAATTTGACTATTAATGGTTCGAGCTTTTCTTTATGCTGCTTGTTGCAATATTTCATGAGAGCTGTCATGATTTCTTTTGTTAGTCTCACGAAGGTGACTTTGGAATGATTAAATTATTGGTGAATTCTTGCAACATGCTATTGCCTGGTTGTCATTCATTAGTAATATTTGCCGTTTCAGCTAGTGTTAATTTTTTAGAATTCCGGATCAATTTTCCGTAACCTAAGATTTATTTGGCTGACCTTGTTGCCGAAAATCTGGCATTGGCATTTGCTGTCAATGACAGGTTAGGGATTAATTGATTGGGCTGATCGATGCTGCTGGAGCTTACGCGATTGATCAGTAAGTAGAAAACGGGCATACTCCAGGTTGAAGTGGCAGGGGAGGTTAGCCGAATCGAACTGTTTGTGAAATTTTCGGTGAGGTATGATTCCTGTTATGTCCTCTTCGTAGGGGCAGTGTGTTTTATGTATTTGTTTTGAGGTTCTGTGTTTCTGATGCCCTATGTGCACTGATAATTAAATCCGGTAGCAAGGATCAATTGCTAATAGCCCGATTCCCTGATTGCCTGCAGGACTTGTGTAATTAGCAGAAACGAGGATGTTTCTGGATCAATATTGATATTCAGTTTAAATGCTGCCTTATGGAATTGTCATTCAGTCGTAGAATGGGTAATATTGAGAACCATGCTGATAATATACCTAGCTAAAAATACGTACCAGAATGGCGGTTGATATTGATTTTATATACACTGATCCTGGAACCATTCTTATGAATTCAAAAGAGGCCGTTTTTTCCATCCAAGTCTGTGTGAGACCATATTCAGTAACAAGATCAAATGAATTGAACTTGGCCGTTGGGAATTTTCAGCTTCTCTTGCGAGGTCGAAGAGACCGTTCGGTTTTTTGGTCACTCATTTATTTGGAATGGCAGTTGAAGGCCAGCGAGAGCCATATAGACTGCATCTTCTGCTGGTTGCTGCTGCTGCTGCTGATGCAGCTGTGCTGCTGCTATCACTGCAGTTCCAGAGCAACCAGCATCACTGCATGGTCTGCATCAGCTGTTAGTGATGCCGTGAATCTAGTGCACCCGGGCCTGATGCACTTGATAGTTATCTAGCAGAAGGACCTGTATGTTGTACGTAGTGCCAACCTGCTGTTTATACATTAGCTCACTGTTTGGTTTGCATTGCTCGAAATAAGAGGGTCTAGCTGACCAAAATATACCAAACCGCCATTGCTCAATAACATGATGCATTATGATGTCGTGTGAATATTTTGATATGCTGTTGTATTTACATATAAGCTGTGATTATGAAACAGCCTCAGCAAGCCTTTATAGATGACTCAAAGATTACTAATCACAAAGGTTGCTGATTGCAAGTTGAAATCCAAGATCTTACACAATGGAATTAGATGACTGCATTACAGACCCACAAGAAACAGAAACCGTGACATTTTCAGTGAAAGGATAATTAGTATGTTTTCTTTGAGGTCGTATCCGATGCCATATGAACCCTGATCATGCTGGTTCGTGCGCAGCATCTTGCAACTCCTGCATATTGTTATAGGTCCCACAGCAGGTCATTGTGGTACACGTCTTTTGTTTCGTGGCTAACAACATGGTATCAAACAAGGGGGTACTGTAATACCCATTGTTGGCAATACAATAGAGACAATTAGTGTATGAATGGTAGTATTTAGGTGGACCTTGCACTGCAGCCAAATACACTTGCATGCATTGATTTAGTGTATCCTAATAAAGTCCTTTAGGGCTACATGGTTCAGTTATTGGCCAACCTTCATATCTGATTCATGGCCTGGGGACTCGAGGCTGGTGTGCCTACTACATGCTAAGGCCCTGCTCTGATGCTATTTTTAGACCATTGTGACATAATTACATTAGCCCTGATTCACTGACTGCTGGGTGACACACGGTGTTTGTCACATTGCCGCAGCGGTGTATGACTACAACAGAGCAGTATTTTCTCGATTCCAAACTGCGTTTATATTTATTCCAGCCGGTATGTACAGCCTGGGGCTGGAGTATCTAGATATTGCATATTTTAATCCTGAAATAATTGCTCTGACTTTGATGCAAGACCACAGGCCATCTCTAAATTAAGATTCCTTAGTCTCTAATCAAGATACAGTTAAAGTAAATGAGTATGGAAGAATTATGTATGTTTGCCTTCTGTGGTGCATTTCTGAGTCATGGTATTACCAAAACTAGGCAGCTGTTTATGGCTGTAATTTGTAATACCATAGTCATCAAATTATGATAAGTGCATACATTTTTTAATGTTGTTTTGTTCTGTAATTGTCCTGTTATAACATGTATGGAAATCCCATACCATCAGCAATTCCTATATTGTTGTCTATTGAAAGGACCTCCATATTGTCTGTAACTGGAGACTTAACATATAGATGCTTCCAGTGCTTAGCCTTGGAGCTAAATGTTATAGTGGTTGTTGATGTTAGTATATAGCCGGAGAAGTAATCGGTTGAAGCTGCAATCATGGCATTGTGGAGAGGTTAAATTCAGGATTTCATCTGTATTCTCTGAGCTAACTGGATTCAGGGAGACCTTCATGGTTAATTAAATGAATGGCAAAATCGACTATCGGTCTTGCATACAGATGAATACATGGCAACGGGGCCACAATGGAATTGTAGTGGTAAGTGAAGTGCACAGGACCAGTCGTTTCCATGGCAACCAATGAATCACAAAACCTATTGTTCAGTTGCTATGACTCATTTGTAAGTCAGTTACCTGGTCCCTGGTAAGATTAGTTAATCGGATTGCTACATTCAGTATTTGCAGGCTTGTGTTTGGTTGTACAGCCAATACTGGCAATAGCTGTTTCAATGTTATTGGAAATGATATTTTTTCGCGAAAGGTCTTGAGTTGAAGTGGTCGAAATTGTCGTTTCGATTTCCAATCAAGTCTGATTGATTATATTCCTGTTTGGTCAGTGGTCGTAGTTGTTATTGATCAAGGCGAATTTAGAAATGAGTCCTGACAAGGTAATTCAAAGTCGTTATGGCTCTGTTTTTGCTCCGTTTGTAAATAACAGTAAATGCTTGTTAACAACTAGACAGTTTTCATTGTGTGTGCATTTTACATCATTATTGTGTAATCAGGTGCTCTCAGTATTTAGCTTTTCTGTCAATACTTTTTTATTGTTGTATGTTTGTATAAACAATGCACACATGTGTGTGATTTATTGTTGTGTTCAAATCTTTTTTGCTCAAAATTTAGTGAAAGTACTTCGATTAATCAGAATTGATTTCTTGACATTCATGCACTCGAAATTGTAACGTAGAGTTCTATGGTGTAAAACATACCAGAAAGAATGTAATGGAGCACTCGTAAAAAGCTTGGAGGAAATATGGAGAATGAATTACCGCGGAGTCCAGAAATATCTGGCGGGCTGTTGTGTCTTTGTTGGCATTTCAAGAAAGGTTGGTGGAAGGATCTTGGCCTTGAGGATTCTAGCTGAGTTGCAAGTTTTCGAGGTTCTTGGGGGTGCTATAGACTTATCATGAGAACAGCTTAGACTTAGAACTGCTACTTAGAAGTAGGATAAGTGTGTCATAAACCCTTCAACTAAGACCGCTGTTCGGAATAAACTGTCTTCAAATTTTAATGTTAAGGTCCGATACCTGCTCATGCGATCAGTTGTGGGATCTGGCAAAGGTCTTAAATTTGAGGTGGTCTTAAATGAGGATGATCCTCGCCAGTGTGCCACTTGATGGTTTTTTTATTATTTGCTCCATAGATTGGTATTCATAAAGAATAATTAAGATGCAGTGATTCCTTGGTTGTTACTAATTTAAAGGTTATTCATAGGCTCTTGCTCTGTACAAGATAGTAAAATTATGAAGTATTATGCACTGATACCAAACTAAAAGTAACAGCAGATCACCGTCTTCAGTTTTCTCAGGTGAAAAGTTATGCATTCCAGGTGCTCCAGCAACTCGTGGCTGCACCCACTTTTAGCCCTAGTAAATCCTTGTATCTGTTGAAGGTGAAATAAGAAAAAAGATAACTGTACACTCTACCCTTGTGATTTATTATTGAGTAGCTATTTTTAAAACTGTTTGTATAGTGCGGTGGATAATATTAATGTTCAACAGATGGTGGGCACTATTGGTATTCACAACGTGAAAATGGACTGTGTTGATAAACTAAGACCTGAGAAGGTGAGAAAAGGAGCAATAATCTGTATTATGACTTGGGGTAATGTAAATGCAATGTTTTAAATAAATAATGGTAGCATCAAGTGTAAAAATCAAATGGCAATGAAATGTTTATCTGATGGAACGAAGAAAACCTTGTAGATGATGGGCTTTGCTAGAATAAGAAAGTGGAAGTCATTTTCCACGGTATGTGAGAAATAACTTTGCTGCATTCATAGTATTGAAACCAACAGTATTCGTGGTGATTTGTGTTATCCAGAAGCGAATAACTTGGTTTTCCTAAATGTTCCGTGTAAAACCAGTAGCACAGATGCAACGAAAACATAAGATTAGATGGTGTTCGGACCCACTTTCGTCAGTCAGCAAACATCGAGAGATCACCAGTGACCAAGTAGTGAAACTCTGCACTACTCGGGTAACTGATGTTACCCTAGTTCCATTGTATATGTAGTGCAAAAGGGTTTTAGTAATGATAACAAAGGGTCAGAGATCACCTGCAGCTAACAAGAGGGGTAAAGGGTTGCAGATAGACACATGTTTAGGTGATTTGTTGACCAAAGACACTTGTAAGCGTACTTTGCACCCCTCAGGTGAACTGAATTCAAGCCATGTGTTGGTCAACTCAACCTTGTGGTTTGTTAATAGGACAGTTATGTAGTTGTAGAAATTAGAATTTCAACAATTCATGCCGATCGAAGTACATTTAAGGTAAGATGTTCAGAAAGTGCTAAAGAAAAACCAGATTTTTCCGATCGATTAAAAATTCAGTGTTTTTAAGATTATTGCATGTATTGCTGACTGCAAGTTTAGCAAGTTATGTCACATTCAGGATTTTCAGTCAAAGCTCGGCTGAATTTCTGCTGACCACCTTGAGTAAGCTAATTGTGGTCCACTGATTATTAATTAGAAATATCAAGGTTGGAGAATCTCAAGGTAAAAGCTCTCGCTTCTGTCCTATGAGAGTTTTGTTGAATCTTTGTAGTCTCCAAAAACTGATTTGATTACTAAGTTACACCATCTGCTGTAGGCTGGTGCGCCTTAGATACCAAGGTCAGGCCAGCTTCTCCGTTGCAAAAATAGAAGAGGAATATGATTGCTTTGATGAGATGTCTGGCTGCTGTCGCTGCTGCTGCTGCTGCTACTGCTGCTGCTGCTGCTACTAAATTATATGCTACATCACTCAAAATACTACAAACAAAGCCATGACCTATACAAACTATGAACCTTGAGAGGCAATCGTTTCTGCTCCGAGTGCTGAACTCTTTGACGCCCTGCTGCTCCAAAATGGACACGAGTTTGCGCATGTACGCTGCCTCTGAATGCAGTTAACCCTTTGAGACTAGTAGACTGACCTTATTGTTCCATTGACACTATATCATGGGAAAGTGTGCCCTGATCAAGAGTACACTCAATGCTGTGAAGTTGCTTTCCAGAAACAATTGTGTTCACTTTAGTTGTTAATTTTGTGATTCTTCAATCGGCTATTCTGTATGCGGAACTTCTGAGATGCACATTATTTTAGAATGACATATCTTAATGACCCTTAACTGCATATCACACACCAATGCATACTGATTTCTCCTACTATGTTCAATTGTACAAGTTTCTTCATAGTGAGCACCGAAGAGCATCCTCTTACCATCTACACCATTAAGGTGGATACAGATTCGTATGATATTTTTCACACTCTGGCTCTATTTGGACTGTCTTATGATGTGTGACAAGGGGATCCAGTGTTTGCGGAGTGTCACCAAGGAGAGAAGTCTGTCAGCAGTGGGACTTCGGTCATTTTCTCGCTGGTGCTTTGGGTGTGCCTGGTGCTATTGGTCTGCTGTCGAGAGACAAATATCAATATTTCTCAAGATCTGGTCAATTCTGAGCAAATATTTCCACTAATCTGGTGATCTGTGCCGCATTAAATTATTTGACTACTGGAAAAGTTCAATTAATTAGTGTGATATTGGATCTTATGATCTTGCATTGTCTCAAAAATACTTAATGAACGAATTATGGCAGTGGTTAATATCTTACAGACCAGCAAAAATCTCTATATTGAGAAGTCACATTAATTTTTTCTCCAAACAGAAGCGGTGATTCTCAGCTCTGAAATATCCATCTTCTCCAGCCGGCTTAATAAATCTAAATAAAGTCTTCTGAAGTAAATGCCTTAGTGACCCAACCTAGTACTGTTCTCTTCGAAAATTGCTTTTTGAAGTTCTGCTTGGGGTGGTACTCTCAAAAGAATTTGAAAGAGAGCAATGGAAATTCTTTGAGAACTCCCATGCTAGTTTATAAGCATGCAAGAACAAGGTGTCTGTCATGTTCAGCAGTGCATGTCGGAGTCTAGCATACAAATAAGTGAAACATGCACTGGGGTAATGATGATTTTAAAGGTGACCTTAAAATGACAAATTGTTAAAGGTGACCTTAAGATGACGGCCAACCAAAACTGGTCTGTAGCACTAGATTTAGTATATTGAATTGTAAAGGTGCATTGCAGACAGGTTCACGCCAGTTAATTGAAGGTTATTCGGAATGAGTTGTTTGTGAAGGCTTAAAATGAACATTATGCACTGAATATAGGTGATTTGAGAATGAATAATAGAAGAGAAAATCATGTTCGATGATTGGTTTGATGATGTATTTCGAGGTATTTCCTACTAATAGCCTGCGAGTTAAATTTTGAACTGACAATAGCCACAATTGATATTACTATTTAATTATCAAAATGGGTTATAATTAAATTTCACTTCCTGAGCACTAAACATTGCTTCGTAAGTCTCATTCCCTGCTATTTTTACAGAAATGTATTCAGTGCATTGGCTTAACTGTGATCAGTTGCATCCCAGGGTGGTCTGAAAAAGCCACAGGTGTTAAAAGCCTGATCTGGTGCAATTGCATCCTCCTCTGCAGGAACTTCAGGTAATGCTTCCTGCCTTGCTGAAGAATTCCTATTTGTTGCATATAAGGCCATATGAAGCAGCTATTAGGTGACAAAAGTATATACTATCCGAGTCACAGCCTGACCTATGGTGCTCATTTTTGGCTGTTTGTGGGCTGCTACGCAGCAGCTCCAATCTGTCTTGCAATTTTGTCATTTTTAGGCAAGCATAGCTTCATGATGATGAATTTGGAATCAGATGCATGTGAATTATCGTATTAGCCTCATGATGCTAATTCAAATTACAAAAATGTGAGTCGTTCCTGTTACATTTCATAGTTCACGTCCTAGTAACATTCTAAATTTATCTGTATTTGTGTCAAATTGGAATATAAAATGGATCAACTTCAGCCAATTCTAAAAAACGGCTGTCATTGCCATTCAGAATAACAAGATTTAATGCAGAATAAAAACATTGCAGTTCTGAAAAACATTGCGTAATATCATGTGCACCGTGTTTCATGATTTTTAAAGTTCACATTTTTAAGGATGTTGGTTGCTCACACTACATGTGGAGTACGAAGAATGCGATAATCAACCTGTTGTGATTTTCATAAGCCGTGAGATACCATTGTCACTATTACCATTGTCACATTGTGGCAATGATCTTGTCACATTGTGACAATGATGAAGAACATGGAAAGAGAGATTCATTGTCGAGCGAAAATGACAAGTTCCTGGAAGCAATGCCTTGGGCAGACCCCACACCTCCGTGAACCTATCGATTGATCAGTCCAGTCAGCACTATTGTGTGTCTACTCGCTATACAAGGCGCTTACTCAGTGTGAATCATGCTATACACTAGCCAAATACTTCTTGTATGGTATTTGGCATTTAGATTATGTGATTGTGTTAGCTATGGTTGTCTAATGATGCTTCATTTGATTTCGATTACAACATTTCAAATAGATTTAATTAGTGGCAACTTCCATGGAGCTCTATTATATTTGTTACATGATACGATACATTATATTCCTCTCTAATCTTAGATGGTATGAAGTATCTCTCGTTAATTGCTTAAATTCTTAATGATTCATATAATGAGTCGACGATGTCTTGACTCATCCAAATAGACTAGTGGTTTTAAAATCTGCGTTGGCATTAAAAAAAAAGTCTGGTGTATAAAAGAGTAGTACTGGAATATACCAAATTCAAACATAAAAATTTCATGTCAAAAAGACGTCACAAAGTTTGTTCTCTTCATCGCTGAAGTGTCCCTTATCTTGAATATGTCAAAAATGACTCCGATTTTCTATTCTTTACTTATCTAAGAATTTTTACTTTGTCATGAATGGTTCAATGGAATGGCTTGTCATGTGCGTACAATATGTAACCTACTATATATAGTATGATAAGTCCAGTTCATTGGATTGTAAGATTACTGAACTGGACTTATCATACTTATCGTAATATTGATTGATTGTATGTCATATGCTATATCTTGAAATTATTGAACCAGCTTTGCTTAATTCTTGGTTGGTGAACATGTTGGAGTATGTTAGGATTAGGAATTCACATGAGGCAATGTCTTAGCATTGTCTTAATGGCCAGATTATTACGATTTTATGGAAGTAAATGTAACTAATAAAGGACTTAAAGTAATTATATCTTAGTAAATGTTTGAGTTAATCCTTTGAATGGATTGTCTGAACTTGCACAAATGTGTGTTTCATACATAAAGTAGAGCATACAATTTGTGGCTGGTGGCATTTTTGAATTTATGTATTGTGTGTAAAATCAATGATATGTTCATATTGTTTGGTTTCAATGGGGAAAGCCAGTCAAACATTAAAAAACAACATGATGTACAGGTGTGAAAATTGTATGTTTTGTATAGATTTGTGTGCATTATTGTATTTGTAATCCTTTTATGAAAATCTTTTTTAAAAATGAAAAAAATAATTTTAATCATGATTTGGAAGAAATTTGTTGGAAAGCCGCGTAGTAAAAAAAACTTTGTATTTATTCGACAAACTGTGAAACAGTCACATGTTTTGCACAAATAAATTGGATTAAGGCAATCGTTGAGCTTAAAGGTGTGGTTACCATGGAAACAAGTCAACAAATAGCTGATACTTAACCTTTTACAAACAGTGTTTCAAAACAAGCCACAAACATGAGTTCAATTGTTGCCGAGTCAGCAGACGGAAATTCTTATCTTTTCGAAAGAGTGGAATGGACTTGTTTGGCAGGGATATTTGCAGCAAATAGTTAGGGTTCCCAGGAAAATGAGATAAATCTGTTGGACTAATGGAACACCTGTGGAAAATGTTGCATCCTTTTAGCTCTAATGATGACTGGCCAAGTGGAAGTCTCCTGCCAAGGAAACACCACAATAAATCATGACGTCATCACAAATTGCAGACTTGATTTCACCGCGATCTGCTCTTCACTGTTGAAGGGAAAAAGAGGTTGAAAAAAAATGTGGTGTTTTTGTCCATTAAGTAGGACAGATTATACACGTAATATCAGGTTTCTTCAGTTTATTAACTCCTCTTAATTTAGTTAGCAGTCTCAAATGAATTCTGATGCTAGATAATATTTGATTCAATAAAGAATTTTCCAGGTTCTTCGTTTTCATTATGAGAACTTAGATGAAGAGCGAAACATCATATTCGATTTGTGAAACATTTTCTGTTTATTTGCAACACTAAATATCAGCTCCTACCCAAACTATTACAGACAAATCGTCAAAAACACAATAATAATATAATATATAGTATAATTTGGTCTGTAAAAACAACCACAGATTATAATTTGGTACGGGTGCAGTCAGGTCATGCAAACATGTGATTGCGAATGATATATAATTTCGCAACCCACAGTAGTTTTTGCTTAGGGCAGCTAGCACATATGGTTCCTCTATGGCTAGCATAAACATTTTGGTTCATGGCATTGACCAATATGACTAGCTAATATTAGCAATTGGTGATTCAGTGATGGGCTCGTGCAGTTGGTTTGCGATATGTGTTCATGGAAAAATACGCCCTTACGAAATAATTCATGCATGTTGCTGGTATGGTTTGAGGCCTTGTTGTTCATGGAAAATGTTTAATACCGTGAAGGTCACAATTGCGAAATCATTCTCTATATTACCAACACAAACAGGTTGTTATCAGTTTAAATAAAGAAAATTTTTAATGGTAATTGCAAATAATGCAATATTAATAGTTTGATATATTATGTGACTCGAGGATCTATCAATGCCACAATAAATAGTGTATATACTATATAAGTTGTTATTCAGCAAAAATAATGTATTTTGCCACTCAATGATTAATTATTTCAATGATATATATAGTGCATAAACAAGTTGTGATTTACCACTCTTCAATCATTTATCGATAATATCTCAGTGTAATGTTACTTATTTATTAACAGTATGCAGTGTATGGATTGTTCATTCATCATTAAATTATTGAGGAATTGTGTTCTAATATTGAGTGCTCACAACATAACAAGTGAATGTGCTACTACATATTCATAACGTATTGTGCAACTTGATGGCCTAGTATTTTTCAGCTCTATTTAGCATTTGCGTACTTGTCATACTGACCTGCATTCTGTGTGCACTCTAGCATAGAGCTCTTGACATTGGATGACCTTGTCTTGCAAGGAAGGGCATTTGCAAGGACCATACTCCCATGCAGCTACACTGCCCACATGCCCCAAGTCGGTTACTATAATTTATTCAACCCACTTAACTGCCTCAACCAATCAGCTTACTGGCGTAGAGATTTTTGGCAAAAGTTACTCCAAGGAGGTCGGGGCAAGAACCAGGTCATCATGAATATTGATGACTTGACCTACTATAGCTACGCGAGGGAGCTGTGTTGTCAAGGGTTGATTCGTCAGGGTGGCAAGGACACAAGAAAAAGAATATTAAAAAAAAAAAACGGTGGAGGAGAATTTCCAAATAATGAAACGTATTTACAGCACATTATTAGCTAGAGGAGGCTCTTATCATAAATTTTCTTATAAAGCCTTATGCGATAGAGTAGTCACTTGTGGTATAATAGTTTGATAGTTTTTGAGTAAAATATGCATATAAATAAAATCAATGTATGTATAGAAGTTAGATTAAAAGATGCCCAGCCTGCCCCTGGGGAATACTGAGATGTTGTTTAAAAAATAGCCATTTCATTGGGCTATGCTATCAGTAATTGGCTTGTAAACTGAAGTCTAATAAGAAAAGCAGCATTTTAAACAAATATTTCATAAAGTCTGCGCTCCTGGCAATATACTAGACTTGGAGCTATTTTAGATCACTTTGTGAGCATTCTAGTTAACTGTCACCTCTTTGTGTGATATATTGAGAAAATCATGTAAAATTCTAAACTTTACAGGATATTATTGTAAAGAATACAGTAGTTGAACTTGATGTACCATGTAAGCATGAGTCGTATGACCTTGCAAAAGCTAGTGTAGTATGAAGTTAGTAAACAACTTGTCAGTTATGAATTGAATTATTTTGGTAACTTAGTTAGCTGCTATATCATTCTGTGAATAGTCCTTAATTATGCACGTAATCCTTGCCGTAATCATGAAAATTTAATTATGTATTATATCGTATTGGGCATTTTAGTTCGCTGTTCAATAATTATGATAATATGGTCATTTGGTCATTGACATATTCGTGAAGACATTACTAGAAAATGATGTCATCTTGTATGTATTATTTAAAAGAAAGAGCTTCCAATTCAGATCCTTGTTAAATTATGATGTTTACCCAGAATAGAGCCAAGTTGTTTGTTAGGTTATCGATTAGTAAATAATAAATCTGAAATTGTGTTTGGTTAACCTTTGAATGCGATGAAACAGAATCGCCAAGTCTATGGCAAAATCGGACTGCTTCGAGGAGTCCTTTTGACTCCAGTCATGGCTCGAAGAATGGTTTACTCGTGTACTTTCCACTCTTCAAATGCAAGGACACTTCTTGAGATCATGTTGAGCATACAAACAGTGGCTTTAGAACACAGTCTTGTGACTTCGTACAAACCATGGTGGGTCAGAGGGGTGTTATGTGTAAACAGGTCTTGAATACGATATGGGTTATTACACAGCTTTTCACTTGTGATCTAACTCCCAAATCGTGTGAAATGTATATGATGCACTAGATTGTGAGGTTGCAAGTTTATGTCATATGTTTTTGTTGTTCATATCCTGCATTTTTTTGGTTCTTTTTTATTGGATATGAAGTATTTTTTGACTTGAGAAGGGCTTTACTTCAAGACCTTGCATTTAATTAAGTGGTTTGGTGTCTTCAAGTTGAAGTCTATCCCATGAAATGTGCCCTGTCTAATGTCACAGCACTACTTGTGTATTCACAATTTATTATCTGCATGAGGCAGATATAATGAAGAGTTGGCGAATCTTGCATGAACCTAATACCCCTCCTTAAAACCCCTCTGAACCCCATGAACTAACTGCAAAGAGGGCAACTCTAAGGTCTTTATGTTAATCAGTTTCAGGACATAATATGCATATCATATCATTGAGAGACCAAATTGGCAAGTTATTTGCTTCAACAAATGAACAGGAGTGTGCTGTATACAATCACACCCAAATGACACAACAGAAACTTTCTAACTTGCCTTCTAAACAGTTTAGTTCACCCTATACCAACCAAAAACATCATAATTGGTGGTATGTTTATGGTAGAAGTTTGCTTGTTAAACGCTAGGTCACTGCTAACTGGTTCTTCGTTGTTTAGTGAAGGGTTTGAGTCATGTGACCTCTCTGCCCTTAAGACATGCACTTATGACCTTCAGGGGGTACGACCTTTGAGTTGCCCTCATTACAGTCCATGGGGTAAAGAGGGGTATTGAGGAGGGGTATTGTGTATGTGAGATCTGTAGATTCGCTCGGTGACCTTGCAATTGTACTGTTGCAGTTCATATGATGAAAAACAGACTTATCATGCTAATGTTTAAAGCGTGTATAGCCATGTTTGTTATGAAAAGTACTGAGGAAATGGCTGTTTTTAGAATATTGAAAAAACTCTCCCATCAATGTACAAATGTATAATCAATGTGCTGTGTACTCAAATAAATTATTGCAATAAATACTGAGTAGATATGGAATATATTATGTACAAATTTCCATTGACCTGAATCAAGATATTCCTTAAATCCATTAGAATTATGAATGACTAATAACTTTTTTTTTAGTCTAAGGTGTATATTTTGTAGTTCTGAAGCTCATAGACATGTATATACGCTGGTACAATGGTATTGTGTTCAGAATGATAATTTTCAAGCTAATTTGTAATAAGCTAGTATGAGTAATATTGAATGTGACTAGTGATTTGCCATGAATTATGAAAGGACTAATGATTATTTTTTTGGTGTTCTTAATTTTCTTAATATGAAACGGTCTGAATAGCATTCAATGGACTGATAACGAAGGTCTTTATCAGTTATGGAGAAAAAAAGATGTGATAATGAAAGTGTACTGGTAGATAATTAATGAGCATTCTGAAAATATATGGCTCATTGCTGAAGATAAATTGATAAATCCATTAAGTCAGTGATGTCATTAACTGCAAATTACTCTTTAATAATTGTTAATGCGATTCTTACGAGATTGAAATAGCTTTATTATCTGTTTGAAGACTGGATTTTGGTACAACAAAGTGCATCCTGGAGTGCTGGTACATACTCTTGTGAACATACAGTCATAATGTACTCCTGTAAACTGACTAGTGACGCATGTCATATCATATTAATCATTCCATTGATTTATGTAGAGTAACATTGTACAAGGGTCGCCAGTGGTATGCCAATATGTGGAGCAGGATGAATATTGAATTGAATGTTCAAAGGTTGCGAATTGATCGTTTTCTAGACAAATGCTTAATATAACGCAAGATACATCTGATATATGATTATTTTCCATAGCAAGTTGATAACTATAGGATGGCCAAATGGTTAAATTGTTATTGTTGCCAATTAGCTTTAAAATCCAGAAGTGGTAATTTGAAATAGACTGCCAGAAGTGTAAAAGAAATGTAAATTTGGAGTCAAAAGGTGCATAAGGAATCACAAAAGATAACTAGAATGCACATGGGATGTGCAGAGCTCTGCCCATAGCAGCGGGGACACTTCGATCCGCGGCTTTCTCCGTCACTACTGCCGGCAGGCTACATCTAGGGTCAAGAACCGCTTCTAAGGATGCAAAGTAACAACGGTGAATAATGCCATCGTGCATTATAACGAAGCAGTGAAACAAGGCCAAAAGCAATAAGAGGCTGTATTAGTGTAATATGTAAGTACATAGTAAGCCACACAGTGATACATGGCTGATAACTTCTGTTTTTATCTGGAAACAGATCACGGATTTTGGCAGGAAAGACGACATGACTCAAGAGGCGACATCACGAAGTGAGAATAAAAGCCCTGGAGGGGGGCAGAGCTAATGATTTGTAGTCAACTTTATTGTTTTCGATAGCAAGTTGGCTATATTGCTTGCATCTATAACGTGACGCTGGGTACATGGGTACGAAGACCGCTCTCTGCATTGTTCATAAAGCATAATCAGACTATCTGTTATTGCACCATAACATGGGATGTACAACTTGCATATGAATTGTACACTAGCGGTTTCCTGTGGTAAAAGTACTACAATAACAATAAGTAGTAACTCTTTGTAGTCAAGTAAACGAATAGCTTTCTCTTCGTCCCGTGGTGACTGTTGTGTTAGTTCACAAGATTAGCATTAGCAGTCATGACAGGTTGCCATGCATGAGGCTTTGAGTTTCGTCATTGCTGTTTCATGTCAATGCAGTAATTGCAGTTAGCATGTGAAGGTGAAACCCTTACATAAGAACAGTGTGGTGTGAGCCACCTGGATTATGTCCAAATGAAGATGGCCACAGAAAAGCAAGGTGGCCGCCTGGACAATCGCAAATGTGACTTCTTGGCGGCCAGCTGGTTAGTAATGATCACATAGTCTCTCCATCAAATCATGGTCTTACCAATCTGGGTGTGGTGTAACAATGCCCTTACCAAGTGAAGTGGCACTTGCAGTGTTGGCAATTAGCTTGAAAGTCCTGAAATGGTAATTTGAAACTGGCATCAGGCAGTGATTACAGAGGTGTTAAAGAAATGTAAATTTTGGAGTCAAAGGCAACTTCATGGCTATATTTCAAACGAATCTGTCCTCAAGAAGTATAACCTTGATTGATCTATTTTTAGACAATTAAAGTCATAAAAGATAGGAGCTGCTAAACTAGACTTAGATAAACGTGAATGAGATAGGTTACTCATATTATAACGTACAAGGAGAAAAGTGTTATATATAATGATAGTATTTAACCTTGTGGCTGTAATAAATGAATATTTAGGTGCTTCGGTTTAGTCCTTGATCTGAGCAGTACATTTAGACGCTGCCATGGAATCACAAATGGCCAATGTCTGTTTGGCTGGAGGTCGTCTGATCTTGTGCTGCTATAAATAAAACTGGTGTGCCTGTGACGTCATCACTTTGTGACGTCATCTCCTTTCACCTTGACTTGGGGAAGCTGCAGCAGCCAATGAGGGACACGGGAGGGCCTGGCTGGTCCTGGCTCTCTCCCGAATGAACGGTGAGAAAATGCTTGCTCGACATTAATGAGACAACAGATGAAAATTAGCCCTTGAGAAAGTGGGCAAGGAGGATGGGAAAATGCAATTGCTGCTGCTCCAGTCATATTCTGCTGCTGTTGCTGCTGCTACTGCTGCTGCAGATGCTGTTGCTTGCTACTGATTCCAGAAAAAATGATGCTGCCACGTTCCTACCATTCTATTCTGCTATTAATATTTCCTCTCATTAGGCTTGTTTGCATTAGACAGAACACATCTCTGATGATTTTACTTTCCAGTTTAAGTCAATGACAATGCACAAAGGTGGTGTGAAGAATCTGTTGCATTTGCATTACAGGTTAATGTATGCACTTTAACATAAATTGATTACTTTGTGTATCGCGATAAAATTGGAAGCTTGGCGTGTACTTAGAGGGATAAAGCAGATTTAGAAGCTTTAGTACAAGCCTAACACATGTCACCCACCCTCAGTTGCATCAAATAACAGAAGAATGGTCTTAGTAATTGACTAGAAAAATGATTACTCTTTATTTTCCAAGCATTACATAACAAGTTGATGTCACCTGGTATGTCCTCAGTTAATATGTCACCTGGTAGTTGTCATCATGGTTCATGAGAAAATTACCTCATAGGACAGCTGTGCCTGTGAATTTATGTGAATTTAGCAAGTGCTATATAAAAAGATTGACATGATCATTTCTTTCGGATATTAGCTAAGTCAAATAACACAGGTGCATTGGGAAATCTTACCTGTTAAACAACGCACCGATAGCTGTGATAGATCAAAAGGACGGCTTCTACAAATATGTGATGCTCAGTTGGTAATGCTTGCAAGATGACAGGAAATGGTGACCAGAAAGAGCCTGAATTTGAACCTGAAAGCATCTTCCATACCTATTTGTTTGATTTATGAATTGCTGTTGAAGGGATTGGTAGGGATATTTTTCAACTAGATCTCATTACCCATCATATACAATGAACTTGTATGTTGTTACAACTCATGAATGTGCTGCTGAGTTAAGATATACCAGACTTCATGGCCTCCTGACCAAGGTATTTCCAATGACCCCTTTGACCTTGGACCATTGACTCCCTTGGCAGACAGGTTGACTCACTTGGCGTACACGGATCTACAGTGTCCTCTCACTGATAACTCACCAAGCATCCCCTGGGACTTCAGTCCGTCGTGATTAGCATAACGTCACACAGCGTTTGGGATGTCTTACTGTCCGCTGGGAATGTGGCCATCAAGTTCAGGAAGCACCCGGCTAGCCATTCATGTTAAATTTTCATGAGCTGGACTATGTCAGCTCCAGAACTTGTAGTTATATGATCGCCTCAAACGTCAAGACGTCGCATCATTAGCAGAGAGTAGGTTTTGAAAAATTTAACATGTAGTAACTTCAGTACATCCATACTGCATTAAAAGTTAGTATCTGTTATATGGCAGGTGTCTGTAAGTAACACAGGTAGAATTTAACCTATAGAGATCCATCATAGGGTACTAAATATGAAAGACAAACTAATGGAAAGATATCTCTGGATATCCATATGTATGGAGAACCTTTATTAATTTATATGTTATCTATAGGATCCATTAGTTAGATCTTCCATTATATTTTTGGCTCCGTACCAGAATGTCCATCACCTTTAATACCTTCATTATTGATCGCCCTTCCTTAATTGCGATTGCCTGTTGTTTACTCTGGCCTTTGGTTTATGACTGGTGTGTTAAGTACACTAAACCTATAAAATGCATAACTTGCTTCAGATTTACCTGTCTTTCAATTAACCGTTCAGGTGTAATGACTTTCGCCACGATACCAATCCCGATGTGTTCTTGTTATTATACTCACTAAACTCATTTTCTTAAAATTAGTGCGATTTTTTTATGGATGTTTACTGACAAGCCAAACAGTTTTCCAACTGGTATTTGAATTGGGCATGGTGCAAAGGAATATTAGGGCGCATAAGTTAATAATCAGTTCAGTGATCAGCGTTCAGTGATCGCTGATCACAAGTTTATTGATTTCCTACCCTGTGTAACTCTTAGCATCTTCCAGTTCATATTAAAATGTTTATGAAGGCTTCTTTAGTAAGATGAAACCTGTGTGTGGGTTGAAAAAAAGTTACAGCTTACGTCAATAGTAGGGGAGAACGTCAATATTAAAGGCTAGTCTGGCAGTGGATCGAAGAGGGGGGGGGGGGGGGGGGGCTTAGATCAAGCTGTGATTGGAGTGTGGAGTTCTGCAAGGAGCAATTTTCTCACCTGTACCTATTGCAATCATAAAGGAGAATGAGGGCATCCAGTAGCAGTGGCTCAGCTCAGGTAGAAGAACACCTGCGTATAGATTGTTGCTTAACGACATGCGATGCCGAACTGCACTTATCAAAACCAGTCAGATCATATTTGTATGGCTATTGAAAGGTTACCTTAGCAATAGAAAGATCATCAATGTAGAGATTGAAGAGTTATATTGAAGAAGAATTGGTCGGGCTGAATGGTTTAACTAACTGTTGGACAGTTTCTCTATAGCCCAAGAAACCTCGCAAGGTGTATTATTGAGGTGATCTTAATGTTTCAAACTTCAGTTCCATTCATATATATATAATGTCGACTTTATCTGTATTGATTTACAAAAGTTGTTTTTGAAGAGTTCTCAAAAATCCTGATATTTTGTCAAGTTAAATATGCATTTATAAGAACAGATAGATAATGTGGAGGGATTGAACATGAATGAAAGATTTTGTGCGTATAATATTTTATCATCGGAGTCGTGTCAGTAAATTCTGTAGACTCGGGTTTGCCATGCATCCAGTTGACCTTCTTGTAAATTGGGAGCTTTGGTGGGAATAGAAAAACAATTTAATTGGGGAAAGACATCAATTATTGGTCATGTTGAGTAGGCAAGTAAATTGAAGTAACAAGGTGTTGTTCAATCCGAAATAGTAAATAACAAAAAAAAAAAAAATCAAGTTTGAAGTTTATCAACAATACGAAGATGCCTTGTGAATCTCTTAACTTAGCAAATTTATGGTTTTATTTGGATTCGTAACTTAATATTAAGTATTTTAAGACTGTTAAAATAATTTTTGTTTTCTCTTGTTTTTTTTTAGGTATGGCATTCCGACCTATGCCCAATATTGAATCCACTTTGATCAGATTCAATCAGGGCCAAGAGAAGTCCTATCAGAAGTACACAGACAATATTGAGGCATTCCTGGCCAGTAAGTATTACATTGAATGCAATTACAACTATAGATAATAAATTGTCTTCATTAGATATGCTAGGGCTTCCTGTTTTTGCCATTTTTTTATGGACAGTGTGTTTGTCATAACTGTTTATAAAACCTTTGAATATATAAACTGTAAATAAGCTGCAAAAATGCCTAAATAAACAAGGTCATTTTATACTCCTCAATGATGTAGAAACTACTGTATCTTATAATGCTTATTCTATTGTTTTGTAAAGGGCAAGTAATTTAACATTCCGTTTAGATGACCAATGGTCAAGCCAAGAATAAAATATTTGCCCACCCCGAGTAAGGTGATCTTTGCCTTAGGATGGGAGTCGGTAACATTTTTGTTGTCGATCATCAGTTGAGGGAAACCAACCGATGAGCGATTTTAGTCGGTCTGGATACCTATAACCTGATTATTAAACTCCATATATTCTCACTTACAAAATATTGAATTGTGGAAACACAACACTAAGTGTCACTAACAACTGTTAATGAGAATCAATAGAATGCTTTATTTCAAACCTTTATCTGAATTTAATTAACTCGTACATCAAAACTGACGAAAAACGTCACTTCACTGCTGATGTCGTTGTGTTCTTCGTAACTCATTTTGTGATGATTTTGCAGAGTATCAAGCTACACACGAAAATCAACAACCTTGTAACCCAGGAGAGCAGCCACCTGAGGGAAAAGTTTGCGAATTCAATGTTATGAATATGGTGGGCAAAAACTGCTCTGCTTCAAACGACTATGGTTACCATGAGGGAAAGCCTTGCGTACTACTCAAGATTAACAGGGTATGTCCGAACGGTCAATGAATTACATTTGCTTTATTTGTTTATGTTGATGTGGCTAGCTGGTCCACTCAGGACTCTGAAGTATGAAGTCTGTTTAAAGTTTATGCTAAGAAATTAACCTTCGTTAAAGTTATCCTGATTAACAGTTATAATTGATTCAGCAAAAACTGCTTGCAGTTAGGTGGGTCGTTACAATCGGTTCAATGTTTTAATGGAGTTCTATTGTCATACTCCCTAAATAGAATGAGCTGGATTAAGTGAGGAAATCATTGTAAAAGGATCTCCGCCTTTCCAGAAGGTTATTGACTGATTTTAACAATGTTTAATTGAAGGAAATAGTGTCGAAATTCACAAACTAAAATCGTTTGAGCTTTAAATTAACAAATTAGCTGTTAAATGTTAGTAATTGCAATATTAGTTGAAGCTCCTACTACGACACAGCATGTTGGAACAGCCAGTGTTATGGTTCTTCTCTTTGTAGGTCATCCACCCCCTGGCAAAGGGTGGAGGTGTACAGGTGATGTGCACTAGACCATAAGTACCATAGTATCAAAGTGCAATTTGTGGTTGACACACATGACACTGAGGTTGATGCAAGTTGCAATCGGGGCCTTGAACTAATTAAACAACCCCATATAAATTGGTTCATGTACATTGTACAAAAGCCTTTACACTGGTGCCAACAAGCATCAAGCTTTTGGGGATAACTGACAATTCAATGTATGATATATATATATATGAGGAATTATATTTTCCACTCATCTATCTGAAGTTTTAAAAATTATGTTGAATGCATTTTATTTAAAAATACTGGTGTAACTGCAAATGCTGAATCTCCAACCCAAAGGGGTTTCTAGTAATATGCTGCATTCTGCCACAACTGTTCAAAGTCTATTGTTAAATTATCTTACAGTGTAATATAAACAATTTCAAAATCAATGAATATCTATCCGTCTATGTACTTATTTGTATGAAAACTTTTATCTCATTAGGTCTATGGTTGGGAACCGGAACCGTTTGAGAATGGAACCACACCGGAAGATTTGGATGGTTATTCTGTTAGTCCAAATGGCATTTTCGTCACCTGTGAGGGCGAGGTTTGTATTTCTTCACAATATTAACAACGAATAAAGTGGTGATTTTAAGAAAGGCAGGGGAAGTCTCGAGTGAAAAATGTTTGGATTCTCTGCCACTGATGTCTTTGAAATAAGTGTCCTATTATTGCATTTTAAGCATTCAATATGTTGTAGCGCAGTTTTATGCATTGATATCAATGGATTTTTTTCGAAAAGAATTTATGTTAATGAGTTTGGATAGGAAGTTAACAATAATTAAATTGCATTATTTAACATCTTGTAAACGTGCAGTTTTTTTCACTAAATGTTTATATTTCAGAATCCATCAGATGCTGACAACTTGGGAAAGGTGGACATAATGCCAAAGGAGGGGTTTTTGAATAATTACTTTCCATACCAGAACATCCCAGGCTACCAGTCGCCGGTAGTGTTCGTTAAACTGAACAATGTGAAGTCGGGAGTGATGATCCAGGTGTGGTGCAAGGCTTGGGCCAAAAACATCAAACATCATAAGAACGACAAAGCTGGCAGCACTCATTTTGAAGTCCTTGTGGATTAACGTGCTAGCCTTCATAGTTTTTAAGCAGCAGCAGCAGCAGCATCAGTGGATACAATCAGAACTACCATGGCTGTTTTATACCTCCAACCCCTCCGTATTAAGATCATCGTCACAAGTGGCTGTATAATTTAGCCTGTCGTCATTGTCCCCACTGACTGTGCCTAGACATCACTGAAGTGTTCATTTGTAACGTTTGATATTATTTGAATTGGCCGTTGTTGGTTTATGCAGATACATAGACTGCAGCGTCGTTAGCTCAAAGGTTGATATCATTTGTATAGGGTGAAGGGAAACTGAATCAGGTGCGCATGGTCAGTGGGGATGATCGAGCTGTTATTACTGTGCTGTTGCTGCTTGTCGTTGTACAAAAAGATCATTTGCAACGTCGTAGGGATCACAATCTTTGTTTTCTTGATGTGACATGAGAGACAAAGAGCTAGCAGCTGGCAAAATCGTGGGATACAACCACAATTTGAACTTTGTAATGAATTGAAACATTGAATTTTATCCTGCATAACGTTGGTGTTTTTTATGCCCTCTGTTTGTGCATCCTTGCGCAAGCAGATGTCATCGTTAGGTAAGATCGCTCTGGATACACACATAGTTAATTTACTGGCCCTCTCACTAATCTTGTGAAGGCAGTAATCTTAATGAAAGAAACGGTGGTTAGGGATTTACCAACTTGTATCAACCACGTGGGATTTTAACATCCCTCATTGTAAGAGATATTAATGTAATTTATTGCTGTTTATCCTTGAATCCTTCGAGCACCAGTCCCCCTCTTTATACATAGTTAAAAAGATGTCACCTTAGTAGTTCCAATAATAGCACTGCATTTTAGCATGGTTTCCACGTCCCATATTTCTGTATTTCTCTCACAATATGAAACTTAATTGTTGAGTTTCCACCATGTCCTGTGATTTTATAGTAAGAGATGATTTTCATCAATTCATTTTGTATAAGAGCTTTTTTGATGGAGTGCGAGAGGTTATTATTTCGTGTGACGTCTTCGATGGCAATCACAACATGCCATGGCTAGCTGTTAGTCCTGCCTTACGTCTCAAAATTTATTGAGTATTAAAAGTACAGTGAGAGTGGTGTGTTTATAGTTAGCAGTGTAAGGGTGTGCATGCTTTGCAGGGAGCAAGGATTTAATAACTTTTTTGCATGTTCACACCCTCTCCCCTCGGTAAAACGCAATATTAGTGAATCAACCAAAGTTTTATTCCTCGTAAGAAAATTGTAAATTGTAAGAAAAATTGTCCTGGTTGTAAAAATTCAGGTGTGAATAAGGTGATAATGAAGGCAACTTAATGACTTTAATTCTCAGTGATCGATATTAGATATGTTTTAGCGGCTAAGAATGAAATGTCAGCATGATTTTAACCTAAGCTTAATGAGGCAAGTTATTTCGGGCCCATACTAAATTCTCCTATACATATATATTCATATCGAATGTTTGTATTTGTTATAATGGAAGTTGGGATACGTTAAATAATAACATTGCCCTGTTTGTATGCGGTATGAGTGGTACTATGCTGTAAATATTCTATAATCCAAGTTCAATTTTGAATGATGATTATATATTGATCATAATTATGTGTTTTGTCTTGTGAAGTAGCTAACATTACCAGTCCAGTTTGTTTATTTGTACAGGATGTTCACGTTTTTAGTTGAGTTGTTTATTTTTGTAGCACAGCAGTCCATTATATATACGTAGAGCCATCTCTTGGACAGTAAAAATACAAGATTCCACTGTTTGCATAGTCGCTTGTGTGCTCATACTGGTCTGATGGTTAACCTACCACCCAATCTCATGAATTGTGAATTGGATACTTTACCTACACACACTATATGCAATGTCCATGGGACACATTTACATTGTACGTGAACTTGCAGGTTGCGGGTGTGCTGACCAAGTCCCGAGATTAATAACTAGTAGGGTACGTCATGATCTCTATGCTAATGTTCTGCCCCGCACGTCGTGAATGGAAAACTATTCTGAATGTTTGTCACCTTGTCTGTGGAGCTTTTCCGATTGGGATATCTTGATTTGCGATGTGTAGTGTCACACTCCACAAATAGCAAACACTTTAAATAATCTATACCCACAAAATGTACATAAGCATAAATATATATGGATATATATACAAACGTCATACAATTGATTTTCTTAGTATTTCTTGGAAATAGCAAAGGCGAGGCTCGCTCTCTTCTGTTTGTACCCAAATGGGAAAAGCGATCTGGCGTTTTCCAAAATAATATAAAAAAGAAATATCTATTGTAGTGCATGGATGAGGCTTTCCTAATTTTTGCTTTGGTGGTCTGTGTTGTAATGTCAAAAAGTGGACAAACGCTTTGTATTCAATAACAAATTATTATGCATTAAATATTGTTGACTGAAATAACTGTAGACCGTTAGCATATCAGTGCACTTTGAGTGGAATAACGCGCATTTAGGCATAAGATAGGGTTGCAGAGAGGTATATATATAAATATATGTTACTGTGTATTCAGAAGCACACTTTTTGAGTGTCAACATTTTCTGATTGTATCGATTTTTGGGTGGTATCTTGATATCAGATTATATTATTACCTCCAATGTTTTCATCATCATTGTTAAAGTTTATCAGTGTTATTTTAACTGTTCAATTCCATGTGTTTTTCGCAGACTTCTCACTCCCGAATGTTTATTATTTCGTCTCGTCCCAAGCGTGTGCAAACTACACTGTTTTTAATTTGAAAGTGTCCATGTTTAGTTAAAAGGCGTTGGCGTCCTGTAGATATTTTCTTGTTTTTAGTGTATGAATGTGTTTGGCGATGGGGGACAAAGTAATGCGCTTTACAGGATTGCGTTAACTGCTAAAAATGCATTGTCTATCTCACTGATGACAGGCGTCCTTGTTAACTTTTAGGATTTATATTAAGCTATCTCGAAATTTATGTGTAATGTAGCTGAGTATACAGTGTACTAATTCTTGACTAGCACTAAAGTGTTGATTCATGTACTAATTTGACACGATGTACATAAGTTGTATAAATTGTGTCATCACTGTGTCATCATTATAATAACCAGAAGTTTGGTATTGTACGAATGAGTGGCTGGTTAAGATACTAGAAATATACTGCAGTGAATGTCATACGAATATTATGCATGAAGTGTTGTTGGCAGGTCAGTTGAATGTCTCACCGGTGTATTAAAGTTACTATCGAAGTTCACCATCATTGTGAAAAGTCTGAATTAAGATGTTGCCGAGTAGTTGTCGCTGTAATATGTCATACAGTCAGCGTGAATGTATCGTCATTTAATGGTTACCAATGTCATTCTTTGTGGATTTCTATTAAGAATCGCTGGTTATCAGTAGAAGTGTCGAATTGTAAATCCACAACACCAACTAGGAAATTTAATCTCGAGAAGTTAGAAGTGGATTGTATTGTTTCTCCCCCATCTCCGAATCATCATTGGTAGCTCATTGTTAAATCAAATGATATAAAGCCATGAAAAGGAAAGAGTGGATTGAATGTAAACATTTTACATAAAGGTAGCAAGCCTGTTGAGTTGATAATCATTGAATAAAGGCCATTACTGTTTCCTTTAGATACACTGTCTTTTTTCGTGATTCAAACTATTTGAAAAGGCTAAGATACTTGGCCTGTGACTTTCATCAAATGAACTCTGTTGTATTTTAAAAGACTTGAAGAGCTTTTGGCAATTATCAGTTCAGAAGTCTGTGGAAAATGCTTGATAAAATGAAATGCAACGTGAAATGCCACGAGTACGAAGTTCATTGTAGTTTCTGTGTTAGCCAATAGAGGCGCCCTTGTATCGTTCTTGCACTGCTGCCTTGTTATTGCATAGGCAGGGAGATCCGTGACGTCATAGTGAGCTATTTATATCCTGGGACAACCTTGTGCACATGGTTTCAAGGGCAAAACGTGCTTTTGGAAGGGCAATGACCAGTATGTACTGGGTTGTCTGTACTGGGTTGTCTGTAATATGTCGGCCTTGATTAGAGCATTTACGGATCAATGACTAGTCTATTTGAGGACTAATCAATGAATTATAAGAGTTATATAACTGAAAAGCCACAACCTTGGGTACAGTGGGAGAGCCTGCCTATGCACTGGCAGATTAAATTTGCCGATTATGAAACAGGAGCTTCATTGAGATGATAATTCGTACAGGGATCCAGGGCGCATATTCGTGTTATTACAAGTATGACCTCTAATGAGAAGCTGTCCTTGCCTTTTGGGGTTTAGCATACCCCTGGCGCCCTCTGGTGAGGATAGCCAATTTAAAGCTGCTTAGAACCTTTGATGTTCTGTTAAGCGTAGCCTCCCAGTAATAATAGATGGCATCGTCTGCAGATAAATATCTTTGTGGCTTTTCATCAGTGGAGACACCTGGCTGACATACTGACAAACTATATTGTGAATTTGTGAAATCTTGTTCTTGGTAGATTTTAAGTTGGTGCCAATAGATGTAGAGGCGTTAACATAGTATAGTTAATTTATGATAAACTTCCGCAATAAACAGCCATAAACAGCTGATATAACCTAATGGCATCTCCACTGAACATATCTGAGAATGACGTCACTTCAGTTCTAGTGGCACTGATATTTGTGAAGTCATTTTGTACACAATCATAAATAAATATTCTCACAGTGCAGTGTTTGTTACAGAATCTATCCAACAAGGGAAGTGGTTGGGAAATACTCGAATAGTAGTACTTACAATATGAGGTTGCAGTATTAGCCCTTTTTACTATATCTATTTCACCAGTTTGGCAAACTTCGGGAATTGAACTCGGGACTACCTGAAGATCTGAAAATTACAATCTACGTAAAAAGCCAAACCAGTTTAATTTGTTTAGAAGAATTTAAACTGTCATAACAGTATTCGTTCTTATATTTACGGGCAACATGAATAAATAAATCTTCCTAGAGCAAGTCCTCTGCACAGCTTCATGGCTTCGCTAGAAATGGGCTTAATTACCTGGTTTATGCATATCCAGTTTGATTGGTCGCGAAGATCTGTGTGGAGTGCCAAATCAGTATTTATGAAATGCAACTATATTTAGCAACGTGGCCCGGTTTGACTGTTTAGTGTTTTGAACGCTGAGTGTGTCGCTTGCATTGGCTGACCTACATAGTCATTGGTGTACTTACCATTACAGGGCTACGAAAAAACCAAAGTAATGGCCTCAAATCTGACATGGCATCGCTCGCGATGAGAGTGAACCGCAACCGTTGGGAAGACAATAGAAATGAAGAATATAAAATGGTTTACTTGGTTGCAAGAATCTTTTTTAGCTCGTTTTTTGTCTAACAGACGAGTTATTGTTGTCACTTAGTCGGTTGGCGGTGTTAGCACCTTCTGGTTAACGTCTTTCATTGAGCTGTTCGAGTTACCACGGACGTCGAAGATGGACTATACATGCTCACACGTGGTCAATCAGGAAGCTGTTAATCACGTATGAATTATATCGTTGAGCGTTCGTGGGGGCGTCTATCGACTGCTCGGTGAGTGGTCCAGCCGTAAGTAGGAGAGGGCTACGGATGGGCGCGGTGCCAGCGCGGATAGTCAACGGAGTGTTATGGAGGTCCGCCGAGCATTCCACGAGCTGTACAAGAGTGAATACGAGTGGATGGCGAGTATACACAAATGGACAGCCTCCCCTGTGTACCCGTGAGTGTGCACGAGTGGCCGCAAATGGCCATGGGTGTCCGTAGATCATTTGCCAACCACTTCCCATATGCTCGCTGAGTGACTCCCGTAAAAAGGTTAACAATTTTACTCGTTGAATGTCAGCCAAATTTTTTAACATGTTTGAAAATGTTTACCCTCTCCACGGATATTCACGAGTGATCTGGAGGGACTACGAGCGTTCTACGGATTAGCACAAGTATCCGAGTGAATGACATAAAAATGGACAAGAATAAGCAGGAATAAAAAGTTTTCTTCATCCGCACTCATTCGCCATCCCCACTCCTGACAGTGTGAACACCCCTTGAGTGAGGTTTCAAAAGAAAATTTGAGTCATCCATTTGCAAATTAGTATACATTTATGTCCAGCCCTTTATAACATATAATGTTGCTGTATGAAGACATTAATTAGTTTATTTGCTGCAGTCTTCCTAATTTTTGAACATCTTTGATGCTAACGTAAGTCAGGGTCTCCCAAGCGGTCTTCCTAGCTGTCTGTTAGGTTGCCTCCAGGAATACTCGAGTCCAATAAAACTTGAGGTAAATTACATTATGGAAACTAGAGACACATTTAGCACTTTCTCTGGACCTGGCTTTACACCTTCTTCCCAATTTGCCAAATGTCCTGCATAAGAATGTCTGGACTTCTTGAAGAATTGCCCTGTGCATCTGTGTCTAGGCGTGTTCTGTATTTTCTTCTAGACAGGTGTTTTTAAAGCTTGAGATGCCAAAAATGGTTGCCTTTCTTTTTTCACTTTCTCTTCCATAATATGCTGCTGAGGGCATCCGTGTGATCTATAGTTGCTCATAATAGTTCCTATCGGCATGTTATCATGGTCATAAATTGTCAACCACTGGGTCCTGGGTTAAAATCCAGCCTATGTTGGAAGGTTGCTTCACCACTTGCCTCATTGCCTTGGCACCCGTCTGTCCTGATCAGGCCTATCTGGTGCAAACATAAAGGACCTAAAGCCCATATCACCCACCCACCACCCATGGTCTTAAATAGTTTATATATGGACAATAACCTCAGCGACATCCTGATGTAGTCCATTTAGTTGTTGGCACTATCTTTGGGCTACAGGCGGGGGCCTAGCTCAGAGGTAGCACTCTGGGCTTCCAACCGCTGGGTCCCGGGTTCGATTTCCGGTCGAGCCTAAGTTGGATGGCTGTTTCATCCTTCGTCTCATTGCCATGGTCTCTGCCTGTCCTAATTAGCCCAACTGGTGCAGAAATACAGGACGTAAAGCCCTAATCACACACACACATCTTTGAGCTACATCTGTCCTGGATTGGACTATTAATACCGGCAGTGGTCAAAGATTAGAAATAGCTCAATTGGGTGATTGGTAGATCATCCAAAAACCATACTTGTACAAATTAGTAACTGGAAGCATTGCTTACATGTCATTACGTTTGGTGGGATTTTTACCAAATGCATATTCTTACCATTTAGCTATGACATCCACTTGTGACCCTTAAAGGTCCTGGGATGGCCAAGTCCTCGAACCCCAGTGGCTAACACGGCTCTCCGTGGTGCACACACTCCAGTTATACCAGTCTAGCTCTCCCTACCTTACCAGCAAAGCCATGTTCACACATTATTAAATGTCCCTAACCTCAAACCCAGTATCCAACGTATGATGTAGCATTGACAAATGCAAACTCTAGACTTATCTAGATCTTCGCTACCGAAGTACTAATGTTAGCCTAGCTCAGAGGTAGCGCTCTGGGCTTCCAACTGCTGGGTGTGGGGTTCAATTCCCAGTCAAGCCTATGTTGGATGGCTGTTTCATCCTTCATCTCATTGCCATGGTCCCTGCCTGTCCTAATTAGCCCATCAGGTGCAGAAATACAGGACATAAAGCCCTAATCCACCACTAATGTTAGCCTAACTTTGATATACCTGCCTTTTCTTGGTGGTGGAGTTGCACTGGACTCTTCACCACCCATGCCAGAAGTCGAGAAAAGTCGTTATGTTGAGCATCAAACGGATTTATAACATTAAAAACCATTTAATGTTTCACACATTTTTTTATTCTTTGTCAGCAGTGCGGGTGTACAGTTACAAAAAGGCGGGGTAGAAACTGACTACAATCTCAAGTACGAGTAGTTTCTTTTACAGGTAAAAGTAGTCAATGCAGAAGTTGGACAGTACCATCACTTGCATAAATTATGATTAACAGACAGTTCTGGAATGCTAAATCGAATCACAAGTTCTTCATCTAAAGATTTTCTGAGTATGAAAGAAGAATCTAGAATGAAATGGTGGAATCTTTTATGATCAGCACAATGAATGTGCTACGAAGGATCGAAGGGTGTGATAAGCTTTTAACTATTCGGTTGAGTTTATGTCGGACCTAATCTTAGAAAGATAGGGAGGTCATAGAAAATCTTGGTAAAGATTTTATATTTCGACTTAGAACATCTACTAGAGTTCCCTGGAATGTTTAATTGGTTATAAAACTCTCGGTGAATTTTTCTTTCTGTATTTCTCATTTTAAGAAGCATGGTAAAAACTTATTTCCTTTCACATGAGAGCATAAAAACACAGATTTTATAAGAGTTACATAGAAATAACATTTCATCAGGGGTTGAACAGATATTAAGACCTGGGTGATATGTGTGTGCCCTAGGCCAAGGCAGTAAAAAAAGACCCTTGTTTCTTTCATGTTAATTGGCACATTGTATGCTCTAACATTTGTTTCACAACATCCAAAGAAACAAGACATTTATCTCCCTGGCCTAACACATAGAAACCAAGTCTTACCCATATCACACATTTTCAACAATTTAGCTTATGGTTCCAGTATAAAAAGATCATCCATATCAACAATATACATATCATTAATCACTGAAAAGGTACAGTGTATATGCTTAACTTATTTATCAGTATTCCTCACATTATTTAACGTATTTTAAACACATCTTTAACACATTTTTAAAACATTTCACAAGGTCTTGGCTGCTCAGTAAAATTGCCCCATATCCACTAAAGCCTTACAAGACCCGTAAAATACCTTTTGTCACCATGGTCAAACAACTGAACTTGACCTACACATGATCTTCCACTCTTGGCAAGAAATGTCACAAGTAAATTTCACACCAGCAGGCTCCAGTGCATTGGCTCATCAACAGTGAGTTCCATACCATCACACAACTTGCATTTTCTCTCTACTTAGCAAATTTGACCCTTAAAAAGTTGGACAAACAACGAATGTATACATTGTACAAGAACAGTTTAGTGCGATAAAGGGGAACAGCTTCAATCAAGAATCACTAAAGTGGGCGAATATAGGGGTGACTGCTAAGTCTGCAAACCACCACATATCTCTTCTAAGTATTCTTTTCAGGCTACCCTATTACTTCCAGGGCAGTATCCATCAAAAAGTTGCCGTGATTGCAACTTCCACGAAAGAGTTGCCCAGTAGTCGCTATAGAAAGTTGACCAATAATATAAGGAGATTATTTTGGCAATAACAATTTTGCTGGTTAGTACCAAGACAGCCTGCCAGCTGGTACTAACGCTGGGCCAACATTGATTTGATAATAGATTGGGCCGAGATTTTGTAACCTTAATTAATTTACAGGGCACTTTGAGATTTTAACTAAAAAGGTGCCTGCAACACCCTCATTTTCACTTTTTCCCTTTACAATCTCAGCCCCAAGTGCTCAGCTCCAGCCCCTTCTGACAACCCATGTCCATTTTATGAGGATGGTAGGTACATATCTACTCTTCATTATATCTGCCCCTACCGATCGTAATGATCCGCGTCAGCTCGCTGAGCTAGTGAATCAATAGAACAATTTTCAACAATTTTTGACTTGGTGACGTTGCAAATATTCTATATGGAATAATTTTCAGGTATGGGAGTGCTATCCAGTAAATAAAATACAATAAATATATTGCTTTGCCGGGTAGTATTGCAAGTCTTCTTTGCCGCCCCAGTCCCTGTGCCAAAAATGTAATCGCCTAAACTATAATTTGACAAGTTCCTTGTTTGTCCAACTTTCTAGTTTCAAATTACGTCACTAAAATTGTCACAACTATGATTTCAAGACATGAAACTACATTTGAAGGAGGTGCATATTGTTAACATGTGTTCATGATTACGTAAGATGACTTATTACTAATTCACTAAATAATTAACAGGCCTTTCCAAATATGGCACATGTCGTAGAGGTGTTTGTGACGTCAAAATTTGCATGACGTTATTTTTAACGTGAATTTTTCATCGGTGCCTTATGTGACGTCTTAAAACCAAGGCTTGGGTACAATGATTTTTCTTTTCGAGACAGAACACTTTCAGTCATAGGGTTCAAGACATAAACTAAGCTGACACTATAATATATACAATTTCACATTTTCCATGCACTATAACCATACCACTTGCTAGAATTAAAGCACTTCATATTGTGGCTGAATCAAGTATTCAATTGTCAACCAACAATGTAGTCACTTTTTTCGCCCACTTTTCATCTGTAAAATGTATAATTTTACACTTTAGCCCAAGTATATGCTTGCATAACAGAAAACTAATAATAATATTGCATTGGTTATTTACATTAAACGTTACAGGCAATTGCAATCAACTTCTCTCACAATCATTATAAGGCATAACTTTCTGGTAGTACATTGCAATCAAAATTCAAGAAAAAAGTTGTGGGAAAAATTCCAAATAATATGCAAGGACAGAATGCACTATCTGCTAATTATCAAGCTTCAGAAGTAATCAAGAGAGAGTACATTTAAAGTAGCTTAATAATCATCAACGATTGAACAATATCATATAAAATGCAATTAAAGATTAGCAAACAATTAACAATATGTAACAATTGTATTATGCAACACATTTCGTAAACAATCAAGCACTTCACAGTTTGGACAAAATAATCCCTAAGTCAGTTGGGTGTTTAGGGGCTAACACTTGTTCACACAACCTTAAATATTTCTTTCTCACAATGGAAGAGAAGGTATTTATTTTGGCATTTAATAACCCTGTTTTCAAAATGTATAGCAACTTCTTTAAAAATTTAGAAAGACAAAATTACCAATTGTTGTCATTGGCATATATCTTTAGGTTTAGTCTTCATAATAATACTTTAATCTGGTTCTAATACTCATATTTGCAAATGCTTTTTGTTCATAATACCTAGAATAATATCAGAAAAATTTTGGCAACCATTAATTTTATTTTTATAAAATACTAGTAGTTGAAAACTCGACCCTTGGAAAAGTTGTTGTGTTAATGCTTTGGTTATTCGAAAAATCCTTTTCACAGCAGTTTAAACAGCAGTTACTAAAATTCGTTAAGATACAAAAACTTCTAGCCCATAAGTCTTTTCAAAAATGTGTTCAAGGTGACAAAATCTAAAAATTGTTTTTGTGTAAAACCAGACTTACGGCCTAATGTTATGTTTCAAAAATATTTTAAAACAATCAGGGCCCAGAATTTGCAACATTGTTTAAATTTGAATTGCAAGCCAAATGCTGATTTAGTCTGTGGCAAGATTCAAATTTCAATTAAATATAATAAGACATATTTGTTTCCAAACAATTTTCCATAAAAAATTTAAGTTGTCAATTAAAGGACAATCTTCCAGATAGGCCTGCTAAACTGGAAACCAAAAAATAAAGACCTGGCTTTGTGTCAAATTTTTTGGCAGTTTATGAAATTTGTATTACTAACGAGGTAAATGCATGTCACACTTAATTCCGTTTAAAATTTAAAGAAAGCTTTCAGACAAGGACTTTCAGCCTCTCAATGTCACCAATAGATGCCAGCACGTGTACTTGAAAGCTCTCATACTGTTGACACTTAAAATTTGCTCATGTACAATGCATCTCCTGAAAATGTACAAATAAAGACAAAAGACCTCAACATGAATCTACATATTAAATGAATAAGACATCTATATCAACATTATACATGTAAACAATGTTTCCCTTTAATTCTCAGCAGAAATTGTAATGAGTATTATTATCGTGGGTCCATATACATGGCAACAATCACACTTAACATGAAAAATGGTCTATTTACAAAAGTTGGCGTCATGTTGCTTTGATCACTCGTACAGTCAAGGTCAATGCGCAAACTCCAAGGTCTTCCGAAAACCTCGTGTTTCAGTGACATTCGCAGTGGTTCGCAGAATGTGAAATTAAGAGAAATGGAATGATGATGTCTTAGATTCAGAAATTAAAAATTTAACTAATTAAGTTAATATGTCTGCCTTCCACTGGTGACTTATTTTGTGCCTTTGTGATAACTGGAAGATGCAAGGCAACAAATACTTCAGTCGTTCTAGTAACTTCATTTAGTTCTCAAGTCCTTTAGGGTGCTACCACGAAAGGACAACCATCACATCTCAGTTTTAAAGAAATCCAGCAGGCTATTATATAACAGCATCATCACTTCATACAAACTTCATGCAAATTCTAATGCATTTCTCAATAATAATGGGTACTAAATCAGTCTAAGCTTAGTCCATATTCTGCTCTGCATTCTCCAACTTCAAATGCGAAGTCTACTGTGCCCTATTGGACTCCGCATGTTGAGCTGGTTGCCGTTCAACTTGACTAAGCTTTAACCTTCTTGGTCTTTCGTCTTTTGAAATAAAATGTTCGCTTGGTTCAGCAGTTGGCTCAAGCACTTTGCGGTGTAAGTTCTACCTAAACGAAGTTGAAACAACAAAATTGCGACTATCTAAGACGAAACTGACTAATCTAGTACTAAGATGAAATAATATTTTGAATATTTGGTTTGAAAAGTTTTTAGTGCTAATCTGTTAGCCTCCAGTATGATGGGTATGTTGGTTGGTCATAGTAATCTTCATGCAGACCAGCACATTTATCTAGTACTGCCTATTAATGCCTCGTCACACAATCAGCAATCACAGATTACTCTTTGTTATATCATATGATTCCAAATTGGTTTTCCTCCACACGATCTTGCCTCTTGTACCTGCAGATCCATAATGGTTAATTAATTAGTTTATCCAGACAGCAAGTCCATCATTCTGTTTGATCGGAGACAGTTTTAACCTCTACTTTTTCGATTTTATGCCTGTGAGTAATCATTGAATCCTCCCTAAAATTTGCATTCTGTAAATCTTATCAAAAGACCTGCTTTCCATGCTATTTTGCCAACTATCAGTTATGATTATAACAGCTTCTACCTTAGATGGGTGCCGTAATGCTGTTGATGCTGAAATGCAACTGACGAAACAACTTTACTTTCTCACTTTCGAGGAAACCTGGCTGAGACAAGACTGATGATAGAAGCAAGGTAGGCTGATTGATGATGGATATCTTCCCTAAGTACATACAAAACCATTGATGGTAATAAGTTGTGTACAAACAGTTGTATAATTGATAATAAGTCTTTTGAGTATTTGGCTATAAGATTTCATATCTTGCTTAATTGCCATCCTTTTCATGAAGAGTCATCCAGCTCTCCGTTTTCTCTTCGGATGCGGTATTCAGCGATACAGTAACACATGATGGCGAGGACCATGAGGCTGATGATGATGTACAGTTTGACGGACACACACACGAAGGCGCCCAACATGAAAGCAAGAGCCGCCCCTAGGCCCTGCAGCATCCGGAAGTTCTGAAACGCAACGTCATGGTCGTCCGGGCAGCTCAAGTTCACCAGACCTGCAAACACAAAACAACCAACATCGGGTAAGTTCTCATTATTTAAGAACCCACAACTAAGATCTTCCAAGTTTAAGACCACCTTACTTAAACATTTTTAAGTCTTAAGATAACTTTTCAGGGTCCCAACAACTTTCAAAAAATTTCCCGAAACTGGATTACACCCATTTCAATGAGTCCCAAAAGTGTTCTTTATTATGGAGTACCACTGAACAGTTCAAAAACTTAACCGCTAGATATATGGAAAGTTGGTAAAGCAGTGAATCGTCCTATTACCATGTTTATGTGCACACAGTCATTTTGTTTCCAGGCACAGTAACTACCTGGCCAGCTCTAGCCTGACTACCTAACATATACTCCTCTACATAGCCCACTCAGGTGCTGATGAGACGTTAAACAATAACACACACACACACACCTAGCATATACTCATTGCCAATTAATACTGGGCATTCTTCGAGACTTGCAGTTAATCTAAAATGTCCCAATATCTCAAAATATTACTCTTAAAGATCCTTCACTGTGCCTAGTTTGATGCATTTATCAAAAAATTATCCCTTGGTTTAGTATTTGCTGCATGCCTAGGCACTTTATGCACCCCTGGGCATATGATACATTTTGTACATAATAGGCAGTAGAGGGCCATCTGATAATTGGGTAAACTGCATTTCTTGTGTAGTATGTGTAACTTCAAAATTGAAAATGAATGGTATAAATTTCACCCTGAGCAGAAAAGTTGCTACACATTTGGAGAACAAGCTAATTCACAGAGGAGCAAGAATACTGTAAATATCCGAAGCTAAAAAAAAAGCGGCCTCGTTGATGGCTCTGTTGATGAGCACCTGTCTCTGAAGCAGAAAGCAGCTGCTTCTTATTAGCTCTCCATTTGTGACTTCGATTACTTTTTTCTGTGTAAGAGACTTGACAGCCGAAAGAATGGAGCCTTTCTGGTTGGCTGGAAAACTTCTAAGAGGCATTAATAGAATGACTAGTGGAGGTCATTCAAGGGGAGAGGAGTTCGAGAGATGTTGAGATAAAAGGTCGCTGCTCGTAATGGATATTGACAAATGGATTTGAAAGCATTGATTATTTCCTTCTGCTTCCGATATTCTTGCTTCTTTGCACTTATTATATTTTTATCCTCGATAGGACTAACTGCTAAAAGGGGTTATACAAAGGAAGCAATCAGGAAGACGACCTCCTTCTGTCTTTGTGATGATGTCCAAAATTAACGTCCTTAGTTCCTTGCATGATTAGTGATGGCAAGCAGGTGCTCCTATTCCTGTACAGGTGTAAGGGACATTGATGTCCAGATAGTGTTTCTGTTAGTGGCTTACTGTTGATGTTTCACAGTTAGTGTTCTTGTGTTGAAGAATTAATAATCAATATTATAATGATGTGATTTACGAAAAGCAACGGCTGGATATGGTGATTTGCATTTGATGAGTATCTGGATGGACTTGTGCAAGAGATGACAGCCATATTGTTACAACTGAAAGTGATTTGATGCGATATTCTGAGACCTCTCTTTAGATGTGTCCACTAACAACTCCTCTGTAATGGACTTAAGCAATAAATGTCTCTATTGTAAATGCAGCTGAGAAATTCTTAATTGTCATCTTATTGATCAAATGTTGAATTTCATTATTTTAGCTAGTCGGATAGTTTCCATCTGTTCCCGTCTGGGGGAACTTTACAGACTAGCTTTCCTCGTGGGAAAGCACAAAAGTGAACTGAATGTCAAAATTAAAATATTGCCAAAAAAAGAAAATTAAAAAAATTTTCATTATTGCATTGCAAAATTCAGATAAGACTTATCTAAGTGGAGTTTACAGCTCACACATTGCATCATCAACCTTCAGATACATAACAAAGGACTGAGTAGTATTGATTGCGATGGCATTACTACGTCACGACTACACTGTAGTTCGACTTCCCACTTGTAACAACAAATGACAATTTTTGTCAGCATAGTATTGACTAGACATAGATACTTACAGTTACACTGAGTCTGCCATATTGCGTCACAGATGCCCCACAAACCAGAGATCACAAAAAACACAGCGAAGAGTTTTTCGTCTGGAATCCAGACGAGCAGGAACACCATCAGACCTATGTGAAGAATGCTGCCAATACCTGTAACATAGAAAATAGTATTGCTTACATTACAACTGGAAATGAAAAAAGAAAAATTGTAAATGACCATTTTGATGTCTCTTGATGTCGAAAACAAAATTTCAGATGTGCTTGGGATGGTGATTTACAATGTGACAGTATAGCATTTTCACGAGCCAACTTTTCATTAAAAGGCGGCTTCATAGCCATAGTTCCTGCACTTTAGTTTGGTTTACAAGGGTGTATCACTGTATGTACTGTTCAGGATTTATAATAGGATTCCTTCTGCAGTTTGAAGTATATTTCAATTAATTATTTGGATTTAAAGGCCTCACATCACAGTAGTTAGAAATACTTGATGAAGTGTTTGGTTAGACACATTAAGACCTTGGACGCAAATCCTGGGGAGATGACGCGGACAAATCCCCCAAAAATGTTTTTCGTGTTCTAATGCAAAATTGTACATTGTATGATTTTGTGTTTCTGAGAGGTTTCATCCTCTCTAAAAATAAATTTCAAATCTTCACCACTGTCCTTGACTGTCAACGTTATATGGCATATTAAAATTGTTTTGCCAACTGTTTATAACAATATTCGCTGTCATATCAATAATATTATGAGAGTTACTGATGACTGTTACAGGTGTCCCTGGTCAGTTTAGCAGGCAGTATACATGCAGTTTCTCCAATATTTTCAATGAAACTTACCAATAACTGCTTCACGTGGAACGTGTCTGGCCACCATGCCCACCAGGATGGAGAAGACTGAGTTAGCAGTTCCAAGGGTGATCATGTTGTAGCCCACATACTCCACACCTATTGTACATGACACATAAGACTGAAAAAAAAAGGAAAGACGCATTTCAGTGCAGTGTAGTAGAGGCTAGGGATTGAAACAAATCCCCAAAATCAAAGGCAGTAGTCAATTTATTATTGGATTTAGTAATTGCATAAGATGAGGTGGAGCAGACTTTAGGTATTTTGTACTTAAATTAGTATAATATAAACATAGCCCTGCTCAAAGCCATTGTACAGTAGACTTTATGAAAAGTTTAGTCTCTTGAGTGACATAGTCTTACACCATTACTCAAGAATAATTAGCACTCCACTAGACGTCCAATACATGGCATATAAGCTGGAATCTTTGCAGATTCTAACAGTATGGGAAATGGTGCTGAAATCTTTTGACAACCTCGCATTTAAAGATGCCCTAAAATCATCTTACCAGTCAGATCGCTTTAATTTTGGCTGTTAATTTCACTGAAATCCTATTATATCTCTATCCCTTGAAAGAGTTGTTACACTGTTGGTGAAGACCTCAAACTATTGGGCTCTGCCCAATCAATGCACATTCCCATCCTATACCTACATGTAGTTCGCATGTAGATGACTGACCTCACAGGATAACACCTTATAAATACATTGTTAAAGCTAACTAACTAATCCTAATCACATCATATGCAAGAACATCCTCACCAGTATCACAAATGCTCTTTTGAGCCTATTCAGCCATGGTGGAGATGGTCTGCTGTAAAAGGGTATTCGCAGTCCCAAATCACCTCACTTCTCCAATGTCCTTTTTGTCTTTGTATATTCGTGGTCCCTGGGAGCCTGATGGGAAATTATTGTTCCGGGAAGTAACTGCGATTCGAGTTTCTACCACAAGGCTCTGTCGTTGATAACATTATGGTTTCATTTAGCGCGAACACTGAGCCAATGCAAAGAAACTTTCTCGGGGCAACTGGTCCCCCAAAGGAGGTCTCGGGTTTTACTCTGCAGGAAATGTGAGACATATTTAGTTGGCTAGTATGCCGGACTGTCTGCTGCACACTCCAGGCAGTCTGGTTGTGACAACTGAGAGCTCTGCAGGCAACAGTATACACACATCAGGGCCACTGCAAGTCCTACTGCAGTATGTAATGCTAATGTGGTAGCACTAATATGATGTCACTGTAATGCAGTGACTGGCCAGTGCCACACAGATGCTGTTGGACAAGATACATCATTGTTATCTGTGTATCTTCTGCTTATATTGTCTATTCGTGTCATTGGCAACTGTTACTAAAGTCATTCAAGCAACCAAAATTATGAAATTCTTTGTGATAGAACCTTCGTATAGAGTTCCAATGTCTGGCTTATTGCACTTGTCACCAATATTCCGTGCTTTGTACAATTGGTCCAGGACCCGTTATAATTTATCATCTGAGATTGTTAAAAAGTGTTTGTTATACCCAGGTTTTGTTATATGGGGGTCTGATGTAAAAGACAGAAAAAGAACAGTTCCTAGACAATGAATTCATGATAAATGATTAAATACATGGAACTTATTATTACATCTGAGCTCACTGATGATTGTGATATAGCTAGACAGTCGTCAGCTTTATGCCAAGGGAAATATTCTATTTCGTAAATTCTACTTGTGTATTATTGATGTTAAGTTGAGATTATTAAAATCTTATTGTGCCTCGATGTATACTGCTCATCTATGGTGGAACTATAAAAGGCATCTATTAGATCTTTGTACACTGCTAACCACAATACCTTTAAATTACAGTTGGGGTTTCTAAATATGAGTACACTAGCTTATTATATATATATATATACTCAGTGTTGTTCTGCTGTAATTAGAAATCTTATATATAGATTCTTGTGTAGATTAAATGTTTCCACAAATATTATAATCAGAAATATTTGTCAACCAGTCTACTGTATACTTCTAGGATTAGGAGGCACTTGGCCAACTTGTTGTATACATGTAAAGACAAACCTATAACATATTTGTCTTTTTTATCTACTTATATGGACCTCATATTACTTGTATATGCTATATGCTGAGTCTGAAATAAAGTTTATCTATCTAACTGGACTTCCTATATTAGCGTACTGATTTATACAGGCGCAGCCGTGGGCGGAGGCCTAGCTCAGAGGTAGCGCTCTGGGCTTCCAACCGCTGGGTCCCGGGTTCGATTCCCGGTCAAGCCTAAGTTGGATGGCTGTTTCATCCTTCGTCTCATTGCCATGGTCTCTGCCTGTCCTAATTAGCCCAATTGGTGCAGAAATACAGGACGTAAAGCCCTAATCACCCACCCACCCACAGGCACCAACCAGGCATCACTACTGAAATTTTAACTTCAACAGAGTGACTTGAAATTCTGTCCATATTCAAAACAGGAAAACAGAATTATTAGCAAGAACAGATTGGAAAGCTAGATAGCATTATTGTTTAGTCTCTTGGAGTTGTTGGGTTATTTGGGAAAGATGGAGGAAACCCTATTTTTCATCAGAAGTCTGGTCTCTTGAGAAACATAGTCTTAAATGAATTTCAATGAGAAACTGCCTTGGAAGTTTTGGTTACTTTGTAACAAGTTCCCTAAGAGCTATCAAGAGACTTGACAACAAAGGACTGGCCAATGTTGACAAGTTTCCCCCATTCAATGGAGAAGGAGGATCTGAATTTCTTTGCATGAGGTTTACTGACCAAGGGTTGGGAAGACTGACATATTAACTCCAACAGTAGTCAGGTTTTTTCTTGAATGTCTGTGGATTTATATTTTTGTTCGTTTTAGAGTCATTGTAGTAAAGTCATCAACCTGGTTTAGTAGCACAGAATATTGGTACTGCAATAGAATTCTTCGACGTCTGTCAGTTTCCTCTTTTTATCTTTGTTGTGTTAGCTTAAGAATAAGCAGACAGACCCCCGCTTATTGAAATTCTATTTTGGACTGTAAAAACATGTTTGTTATAATCACGTTTCGTTATACGTTGGTCTGTTTTAAGAGATATGCCAAAAGTCTGTTCAAGGATGATGACCTTGCTGCAACCAGACTTTCTTCAATAGTTGCGTTTGTTATACATGATTGTTAATGAGTCTGACCATAACATAAGACCTGTACAGGATGCACCACCTCATCTTACACAGCAGACTTTATCAAAAGGACAGGTCAATGTTTTCGCAATTTTCTGAAAGCTGTTGTCAATGAGAGCAGAATACTTTAATAGCAATGTTAACAACAGGTTTTTTCAGAGAATGGAAAATATAAATGTTGCCAGTTTTATGTATTTATTATTGGATAAAGCAACTGCATAGGTATTTGGTACTTACATTAGTATAATCAGCATAAACAAAGCCCTGCTCAAAGCCATTGAAAATGAGAAGAGGTATCAAGAGGCGGTAGGTCTTGTGCGTGGCGAGGTGTCTCACGTTGCTCCACACCATCTGAAAATATAAAAACATTGGTTGATAAATTGATGATTAGGTGATAGATCTATACAAAAAGATAGATGATATGTACAAAAAGCCAATCAATAAGTAGATAGAATGACGAGAGTTTGGTGATAGTTACAGAAACTGGCAATACACTCCATCGAAACACCTGTCTAGCTAGTAGCTTTTCCCTAGGCAGGGTATCCACTCAATTTTGAAAATGATTTTTCCCAGATATATTCTGCGACTATTTATGTTGCTCATGACGGCCTCCAGCCACCTCCAATAGCCGTACCTTCACCTCCATGTACCATAATTGCGTGTTTTATTACTGATTGTGATATTCCCAAGTTAAATGGGGGTGGGGGCCTAGCTCAGTGGTAGCATTCTGGGCTTCCAACCACTGGGTCCCGGGTTCAATTTCCGGTCGAGCCTAAGTTGGATGGCTGTTTCATCCTCCATCTCATTGTCATGGTCCCTGCCTGTCCTAATTAATTAGCCCATCCGGTGCAGAAATACAGGACGTAAAGCCCTAATCCACCACCCCCACCACCCAAGTTAAATGGTCCATTTGACATTGATTGAAATATGCCATAATCATGATAATGCAATTATATAAGTCAGAAACAAATTTTGAAGATGCACTAGAAATCACCATCTAATGCAATGTAGGTTGGTTCTGGCTACCATAGGACATACATTACCACATGAATAAACTGATTGGTCAAACTGACGTTTAGCTAACTAACTTACTAATTAACTAAAATCCCACGGAGATTTTGATTCATCCAGGAATAACATAGATGGTGCAAAGAGCTTTAACCATGCATGAAAAGGCGGGGGCCTAGCTCAGATGTAGCGCTCTGGGCCTCCAACCACTGGGTCCTGGGTTCGATTCCCGGTCGAGCCTAAGTTGGATGGCTGTTTCATCCTTTGTCTCATAGCCATGGTCTCTGCCTGTCCTAATTGCCCAACTGGTGCAGCAATACAGGACGTAAAGCCCTAATCACACACAAACACACACCATGCATGAAAGCTTTCAGTTATGGCACAGCAGAAGAGCTTATTTAATAGCAAGAAAATTACAGCATAGAAAAACCTATGGACCTCTCTCTATAAAAGAAATAACGAACCCGAAAATGTGACTATCAAGTAGTGCTGAAACTTAGCCAATAACCAGGCTAAGTGAATGTAATTTTTATTGATACGTTGTTTTAAGGATTTGGAAAGCTGGTGAAATTCAGACACACAATGGAGTCATTAATCACTTTGTGAAACACTGAGCAATTTTCTTGTAATTATCAGTCACTGTGAGAAACATGCCGAGATGTTGACATCAATCCTCCAAAGAAATGTCGCTCGTCGAATATTCACTCCTCGACCGAAAAACACTTCTTGCAATCCATCAAGGGTTTTGTGGCAAAGCGTCCTCGATTGAGTGGAATATTTGAAGTTTTAATCTTAAAGATTCAAATGATATTACAAAAGATTTCTGTTTATTCTTCAATTACATTCTACATACTTTGTTTAAATGGAATTCTAAATTTATTGATGACATGTTGACTAAATTCAAGGATTAAATAATAAGGTTAGCTGCTGTCATGGAATGGTGTTGGGTGGATTAGAGCTTTACGTCCTGTATTTCTGCACCTGATGGGCTAATTAGGACAGGCAAGGACCATGGCAATGAGATGAAGAATGAAACAGCCATCTAACTTAGGCTCGACCAGGAATTGAATCCGGGACCCAGTGGTTGGAAGCCCAGCGCGCAACCACTGAGCTAGGCACTGTCATGGAATGATGTAATAGCATTTGTTGTGGTTTATGTATGCTTGCCAGAATAAAGAATAGATCACAATATTTATCTATTATGTATCAAAGTATCAGAAGAAAATAGTGGCAAGTGTAAAGATTTATTTACAGAAATTTGAAATTTAACTATAGGGGCCATACGTGGTTTATCCATAAAGGTTTTATACTTTAAATTTATTATAGAAGGTAAAATTGTATTACTGTACTAAAGAGAATCTGAGAATGGCCATAAAAAGAAAATTAATAGTTTTGATACTTGCACAACTTACGGCACTAAAGTTCAGTTGTGCAGCAGGTTAGCATAAGTTAATTAGAACATGTCACTTAATTATTGGTTCTAGCAAAAATATGTAATAATTACCCTAATTAAGTCATAAAAATGTATAATGCTGGACAACTAGTGCAATTGCAGTGATTTATAACAGAAAATAAAATAAGACCTTACTTCTCACAGTGACTGATATCACAAGAAAATTGCTCAGTGTTTGACAAAGAGCTTATTTGAATATATATATATATTCTTTTATTGACAACGCAATATAATACGATTTGGTCGTAATGCAAATGATGTGCAGCTTTATGTATAAGGTCGAATGTATGCTCTTGTATGCGTAACCAAAATTCATTGACATAGAAACATAGAAAGAAACTGGTTTTAATGTTCACTCGGTATGGAAATCCACACTGCTCACCAATTGCAAATGTTCGACTCTCATTGTGATGTTTTCCCACTTACAAAGCTCTTGACCTTGAAAAGGAGGTTAATTGCTGGTGCTAAGCGCTTTACAATTGTTGTCATTGTCTGTTGCAAGATCATTATCACAAAAGCTGTCGAGAGAAAAAAAATGGCTTCAAGTTCGTTGCTATGTGGTTTTTTGTGGTGCTATTATTGTTGTGAATTCTGTTGTGCAATGTATTGTGTTGTTTCAAATTGTTTCTTAAAGAGTATTGGTGTAAATTAAACTGAAGTCATATTGTATATACTAGCTGGAAGAGGCAATAATAATGATGATCCACAAGATTGCAAATATTTACCCCATGGGTAGGTCTGTAGTTGTCTCTGGCAATGAATTCTACCGATTCATTAGTTTTAGAATATAATTCTAAGTTTCTTTCTGTAGTCCGAGAAAATGCCTCACAATGAGCCCTTGAGTGTGCTACAAGAAATGAAGAGCCCATCTGAGTTGCAGACTTAAAACATCCTGACTGAACGGATGCAAAGATATGTCACTTATTTACCACATCTCACTCGAATGTTTTGATCCACCCCTGGATATTGATATTACAGCAGATTTCATAGACTACAATTGGTTAAGGAAGTCACTCAGCCAATGGGATTCCCGAATTCACATGACCTCTGGAGTTTTGTTTCCATGGCTATGAAAACCGATGTAAAGCCCGCAACTCCACTGATGGCCACCACTTCGTTGACTCGCACTGTCACCAGCAGTCTTTCAACCTTCCTTCTAAGTTGGGCTTTGAGTTGAAATTCTCATAGGAACTGTCTCAATTCTAGTTCCTGAACCAACCTGCTGAAGTCATTCCTCTTGACAAAATATGATTGACTACTAGTCTTTCCAAGCATTGCTTTTCCTGTATTTTAACTGCATTAAGGCCACGGTTTTTTGATCATATGTTTCTCGGAACTTTCTCGGACTGTTTTTCATGAGACGGTCGGTCAGAAAAAAATAACAAAATCCCCAGAAAGTGTTTTTCAATAATAAATTAATGGATATACCATATCCATTGATTTATTAATTGAGCGGCACTGCAAAAGTTTGGCCGGCGGTGTCGAGAAACGAAAGATAAAAAAACCATGGCCTAACAGAACAATTTAAACGTTGTTTAAAGAGTACATAATACCTTTTTCTACTATAACAAAATTTCCCCACTCCACTGAGTTTGAGAAATAGATTGTCGAGCTGCAATATTATCAACCTTATATTATTGCAGCTCAGCTCGTAGTTTGGCTATGAAGACGTGTGTTAAAATCTTTCTCTCCTTACAAGTGACCTTGAAATGTAAAGGAATCCTCTGTGTGTTTTACAATGGCTCTTACTGTCTGAGAAATGGATTTAAAGATAGATGAGTGACCTTGGAGAGATTGAAGCTGCTCTTAAGAACTGTACTTGCATAGTCTTAGTTTTCTTTACATCCTTTTTTTTCATCTTGGTAATTTATAGAGGCAATCAATTCAACAGCAGTCTCTTCTGCATAGCACTGTATACAGTAGAATCCAAAAATTATTATAAATATATATAAGGTGGTCTTATTGTGTGGAAACAATGCTTAGAGTAGGAAAATAACATTTTAAGCAACCAATTACACATTCTCCCTTTCACAACTCTATATATAGCAGAACCTTGGTAATACGGATACCAAGTATTCAAAATTTATGCATTATGTAGATGTAGTCTTAATTATAGACTATAAAACAATGCTAATAGTAGCATACATGCAAAATATAGTGGTTTCAATTGTGAGGTAATTTTACAAGCGATGTGGTCTTCCGCATGGTTCGGCTTCGACTCTTACTTAAATGACAATGCTTTCTCATTTCTAAGATTTCTGTGACAATTTATTGTCGAGTGTCATCAGACAAAGTGGAAAGTGGAATTTACACCTCGCCATAAATATCATCCCTTGCTTACTTTGTAGAAGTTTGAGCAATATATTTCATAAATGGGGCTCCTGTATCCTGTTTTAAACCCATATTGCAGAGATAGTGTTTTGTGCTATCTGCGACTGCAGGTTTGAAAACAAAAGTGGTAAAAACCCACACATGAACATGTGTGAACATGTTTATTAGGGAAAAAGGTGAGGCTTACTATTAATAACCCAATGATAAAACCTTGGCAGTGCCCCACATTTCACTGTTAGTCCAATTAACATACTGTCATTTTATTGGACAGATTTGAGAAAGTGGAATTTATCACATCTTGCCGCCCTTGTCTAAAAAATTGCAGTGACAAAACTGAAAAGTAGAGCTCATGTATTCTTGTAAATCCATATGCAAACATATTGGTAGAAGCATCGCAACACTCTGTGATAATCAATTGTGGAGTCTGATCAGTGAAAGTGGAGAGCGGAATTTATCACAGCAGCTTGCGGTGATTCTGCAAATATCATCTTGGAAATCCTCGTATGAATTATAGCAACACAATTTAGGTCGTGTGGATCGGTTTGGGGTTCAATTCGTTGGATGAAACGGACTCTTCTTGTGGGCTAGATTCCCTCTCCAGATTGCCCTGCCCTTCACCCCAAACCAATCACTACAGAGTGGCCCTCATTTCCCTCCAAAGCCCCACAAATCAAATTAGGTCAGTGACCTAGTTTCCTGTGGACACCTGCCTGACAATTGGTTGCCTCATTGGTCATGTGACTGGTGTTAAATTGGATTCAATCCAGAGTGTATTTCACTGTCCATTGCCACTCTGCTGCAAATAGGTATTCCTTACCAGGGAAGCAGCTTTATACCACAACTACTGGCAAGTTGGCCACATCATGTCTGTATAGTAGTTCTGGAACATACTTTTTGTGTTTCTTTTTCTTCCTGTAGTTTGCTTTCTTTTGCATCTGTTCTTCTCTTTCTGTTTTTTCCCCTTGGTTCATTATTTATTCATTCGCTATTTTTTAGACAAGGCGGAAAGGCAGTTCTACAGCGAGACAGTAAACAATACAGATTTATATCAAAAGTTGTGTTCTAATTTTTTGCTCACAACAATTAAGGCAACCTCTTTTTAAATGTCTTTTATGATGTCACTGATTGACAGTCTGAATGTTACTAGATTTATGGTTTGTCCTTGTTCACTTCAGCTACTAACTCTAAAAGCTAGAACATGTGACTTCAGTACTTGAGAACTCCACCATATGCTTGAAAATGTGAATTTTTTTTTTGCTCTGGTTGAGTCCAAAACATTTAGTAAGAAGTATTTTGCCATATTCTTACATCAATATAATTGCATTTCTCTAAATTAATACCTAATGAGGCCTTGACGGGGCTTCAGCCTAATCTTTGTAGAGACGCGACTGCCATATTCACTTGAAAGGTGTCATAATTGTGAGGTTTTACTGTATTCCAGTGGGGTTAATTATGTATTGCAGTCAGAATGAGAGGGGAATGTTTCAGGCAGTTTGGGGCTTGCTATTAATCCCCATAGCTCCAACTGGAGTGTCATGTGCTGTCATGTCATAAGCACACACTGACGCGTCACACTTCCACTGGATCGTGTACTGACATGACACAAGTATGGATTCGACATGAAAATTTAATGCAGTGAAGTCAATCTTGGATTTGTGACCATTTTGAAAGGAATACAGTGCAATTTTGTTGTAAGACCGCTATCAACTTGGAATTTCACCTAACTCAATGAGGAACTACACGAGAACGTCACCAGAGGTTGTTTGACATCAACTGGTGTGATGTCATTCTTGTTACAGTGGATGATATCGTCCTATTGTGCTTTAGGCCTAACACAATTAAGACCACAATTTCGAATTCTTTGTACCATCCTAAAAGGGCGGGGGCCTAGCTCAGAGGTAGCGCTCTGGGCTTCCAACCGCTGGGTCCCGGGTTCGATTCCCGGTCGAGCCTAAATTGGATGGCTGTTTCATCCTTCGTCTCATTGCTATGGTCTCTGCCTGTCCTAATTAGCCCATCAGGTGCAGAAATACAGGACGTAAAGCCCTAATCCACCCACCCACCTGTACCATCCTAAAGCATTGTACAAAGTCAGTGATCCACCTCACATCGTTATGTCCAAAGATTTTGAACCGAGGGTGGCCTTGATTTTTTTTTTCCATTGAACCAAGGGTGGCCTATACATATGGATTACATTAATTAATACATTAATTAATACATTTTGCACATCAATTAGTTTGGATGATTATACTGAACCATCCTAAGACTTACGATTAATTGTCCTACCCAATAGTACAAGACCATTTCACCATTAAGACAAGTACATTTTTCACAGTAGATGTCTTAGCAGTGAGGTCCTACTGTACCGTCCTAAGGGCCACAATTCACCAAGTGACTGCATGTGAGAGAGGTGACCAAGTCCATGTCCCTCCTTAATGCTTTCTGGAAGCAACAAGACTTGATAAAGATTAACGGCTTTTTCTGCTCGCCCATTTTCATAAGATTCCCATATATCACATGATTTGTAATTTGTTTCCATGGCAACAGCCTATGAGATTTGCAGCGCTAGAGCAGGAAGAGACCTCATTGAATTGACTGATAGGTGCAGTGGAATTGCTCTCCTTTTTTTTTGTTTACAAGGTTGCCCATCATCCAGGAAAGCTATTCATTGGTGTGAAAGAATTAGCTACAGTCGTCCTTGAGCTAATTCATGCCATTTTTAACCAATCCTGTATTTAAGCTTCCCATTGTAGTCTGAAAAGTTTATTTTGTCATTGAGTGATGTATTGTTGCATGAACAAATGGTGCAACAAATTATTACCATCAAGTAAGAATTCAGACAATGAGTATAACAGCCATTCTTGAGAATCTGATACTTAACAGGTCAGGAGGGCTTGGTGACCAGATGTTTACAATCTGGCTTTTAGCTATCTAGCTAGCTTCTCTGACAGTAACTCTGCGTTCATGGGTTTGAGCCAATTCCCACCCCTGCTTAAGATCCGCATCTTTTAAGACTCCATTTTATCAGATGGGACAAACTCCTCGTAAACTGTGGCCAAATTACATTGGGAGATCAAGGATTGTCCATTGCAACATCACCCATTAGAATACTAACCTATTCTTCGATAAACTATCTATCTATCTATCTATCTATCTATCTAACTGTCTATCGGTCTATCTGTCTCTTGTGTTTTTCTTCCTTTTTTTTCCGTTTTGTCATAGTCTGCACTCCCAACATCCCATCACAAAGTCATCTGCTAGACCTCAAACATTCTGTCCCCTCTCTAGGGTACACCATCTGAGTTATCCTATAAATCCCCCTTACTTCGGGCCATCCAGTCATAAAACCCCCCGGAGCCCCCAGGTCTCCCTGATAAATCTAATTAGAGACTGATCAGCACGTGTTGTTTGTTGTCATGGTGACCGTCACGTGACCAAGTTGTATTACTTCCGTTCCCAGTAAAAGCAAGCTTGGCTACAGAGATCAGGAGGCTTACAGATCCAATCAGTTATGTGGATGACTGTGTGTGTTAGCTGCAAGCAGCCAGTCAAAAGCTATTTGCAGGGATGCAGTGCAACCCCACAACCCCACAACTGAGACCATCCTTAAGAAACATTAGTGAGCTCACAATTGAAGTGTCATTAATTCAGGAACTATTTGTGCCATGATATTTACTAGATTTTTGACTGAACAAACTTGTCTTAAAAATGGCCTTGATAATTTTTGTTTCCATACTGATGGAGATATGTGTAGCTATGACTGTTAAAGGACGGCTGCAGTATTTTTATTTTGTACATAACAAATATTGAATGCATATTCCCTATATAGTGTTATGAAAATAAATTATAGTGTTGATTTTGCAGCTGAGACCAGTTTAAATATGTTAAAGATAAGTCGAGATAATCCCAAGTCATTTAACCCTGCATGGTTAAAGAGGGACAAAAACAATGAAGATTTGCAGTATGTGCAGCAATAATTAATTAATCTAATATTAAGAAAAAAAAAATGGCTATAGTAACTTTTTGATTCATAGAATATGTCTAATTAATACAATTTTTAAAAAGAAAAAAAAACAATGTACATACAAAATACATTAGAGGCATATCAGTATAATTACGATTAAATCGGTCGACCAAGCAACCTCAACCTTGTACTATGTCCCTCAGGAGGTGGCAGCCTTCTATTGTCTTGGCTCTTTTGTCCTGTTTTGTAGTGGGCACAAATTGATTCTCTATTGGGAAGACCACACAGTTACAATAGACCCGTCCAGTCACATCATGGAATCCGCTGAAGTTAAATTGCACTTGGCAGCCTGGTCCTGTTTAGTAGAATTAGCACCCCGGGTCAGAGTTGCTGTGTTTCTGCATTCATTGGACATTGTCAAAGAGGAAACTGATATCCCAAAGCAGGCCAGACCACTTTGGTTCATTTGTTAAAGGCCTTGGCTGAGAATTCAGGGCCATGTGTCTGATTTAACCAACCCCATTCAAAATTCCAAAGCGATTGCTACCGGTGCTCAGTTGCATATTTAACTGCCTACTTTCAAATAACATAAATTCTCTAAATTGACTAGAGCAATGAGCTGTCCTTCTAATCATCATCATAGCTGCATAATTTGCTGGCTTGTTTCCGACAAAAATGTTTTACCAATGAATTATATATAATTTTTTTAACTGACAACTTTCAGATTATCATATTAAGATAAGAATAATGCCAATTTTTAAAGTGAGGCCAAAAGGTTTCCTATTGTCATCCTTCAAAAAAAAAAAAAGTTCTTTTCCTGTGGTTATCTATTGTTCTGTTTTTTTTTTTTTTAATTTGCAGGTTTATCAGACAACTTCCTAACAAGATACATTTGTTTCTTTGACATTCAATCAACTTGGCTTTCTCCATAAAATGCTTAGGTAACTGTTTGTGACCCGCACGTGAATTGTCCATGGTTTAGTACTGATGCCATAAAATGAGAGAAATTTTCTGATTGCATGGAAAGATTCCAGACCCTGCTTCAGTGTCTTGATCTGAAGCTGGGTGGCCAAGTGGTTGCCATTGTTGGCTTCTGTGGCAATGACTCTGGGTGCAAGGATTGGAACCAAATTCTGTGGTGTTTATAGATAGAGCTAAGTCTAAAACCCTATTAAATCCTTCACTGTTGTGCAGATCAATTGCGACCCAATGGTTTCCTCTTGTAAAGCAGGAATGGTATGGAAGTAAACGAAGCAACAACCGTGCCCCAAAAGCATGGACATCAGACCTCTAAAAGCAACATAACACTTTGGTGTAGAACCAATTTCTTGCACTTACCTGACACTTATTTGGCTGGTGCGGACACGCAAATGCATTTTGATATCAATTTTATTATTTTTTACAGGCCGCACGTTCATTAATTCCCCCTTTATCAATCTTTTTTCTCACAACCCCAACAATACACTGGTGCCCTGCTTTCCTCATGGTCCTAGGGATGGAGCCGGCTACCAGGTTCAATGAACATCCGCAAAGAGACCATTTAAGACTTGCTAATAATGAGCTAGAATCCATTATTAAAACATTCAAATCTAAAATTTATGATAAATGTCAGGATACTATATTAGCTGAAATAAATGATTCCACGTTACAGCCAAAACTTAGAACCTATAAACTCTTCAAGACTGATTATAGACTAGAACCTTATCTCTTATTAAACCTAAGCAGAAAAATGTATAATAAAATCGCCAGATTAAGAGTAAGCTCACATAATTTGTGTATTGAAACAGGTAGACATGAAAATCCTATATTGCCAGCAGCTGAGAGGCTATGCCTAAAATGCAGTATGCATGAAATTGAAGATGAAAAACATTGTCTCATAGTATGTCCGCATAATAAACTTAGTCGTGAGGAACTCCTTAAAGTAGCTAATGATTACATAGATAATTTTGAGCAACTAAACAGTGAAGATAGATTTAAGACCATCATGAAATCAAAAGAGCCTGAGTTGCTGAAATCCCTTGGAAAATTTCTGGTAAATGTTGATGCCTAATAAACGTTTGAGTCATCATCCATCGTCTGACATTAAACATGTTGACCATTCTGAGTCTCTGCATTATGAACATTTGTATACCATATCTTTGATCTTGTATATTTTTACATACATGTATATACGTTCCTTTTAATTACCTATGTGTTAGATCATTTGCTATGGATAATGCTGTATGATTTATATATATATAGATATAACAAGATTGAACTTCACATTGAAAACTGTACATTATTATGTTGCTATTGTATTGTAACAAATCTTTATCGTAGCTGGAACCTAGCTTTATTTACTACTTTTCTATTATTCTTTAATTGTTATTGTATGTCATTTACTTTGTATTTTCTGTTTACATTATGACACATATGTCATGAATGACATGAAGCTGTCGAATAAAAGATATATACATATATATCAATCTTTTTTCTCACGACCCCAACAATACACTGGTGCCCTGCTTTCCACATGGTCCTAGGGATGGAGCCGGCTACCAGGTTGGGGTTCCCTCGCTGCCTCGTTTTCATAGCGGGGAACGCAATCATAGATTTCAGTGGCTAGTAAAACACGAGTTGTCGTACTCGAAAGTTATTTTAAGTATCTCAATATTAGAACAACTTGTCAGATGAAAGTAAGTCACTTTGTCATCCCTACGGCAACTAGATAAGCAGATTTAAGTTGTCATTCCAGTTATTTTGGTATTTTCAATATGTTCAGTTACATCAATGCATATGTCATTAAATACCCATTGTCATAAAGACTTTTAGACTTGGACATGAAGTTTGATTTTACTTTTATGCCATCTTTTAATTGGAAACCTTTAAACTCCAGAAATATAGTTCTCTTTTGAAAGTAGATCTTCAAAGGATAAAGATTTACTTTGTATCAAGACAGATGATTTAATTAGTTGTTGAACAGAGGAATCAGTGCATTGTACAGAAGAACCCACATTTACGACCACCTCACTACTAGTAAGGCACAGTATAATATGGATTGATGGATATATGTGGTGGATAACTAGTAGATTTACCATTCTATCGTTTTACGAACATTTGACAGTTATCAAACTGCTGTATTTTCAATTTTAAAAATTAGGAGTAAATGATGATTTTTGGCCCAGGAGCAGGTTCTATGTGCTGTTGTTTTGCAATTGTTTGCCATTGTTCAAAATCAGAGCGAGTCAAAAATCAGTGGTGAATAATAGCAAAAAACTGAATAGCACAAAGGAATGAAGTTTAGTGCAGTGTGGATGGCAAATCAAAGGCAAAAAGGAAAGCAAAAAAGGATAGTCCAAAAAAAGATGATAGAGGGATGACAAAAAGGATAGTTGCTGCTGCTGCTGCTGGTGCAAAAGCATGCAATGGGAAAAAGAAAAGATGGCAAAATAAAAGAAAAAAGAAAATGGGGAGGAGGGCCACTGGCCTTTAAAGGAACACAACAAATAAAAGGCAAGGCATAGAAAAGACATGCAACTGCTAGCATTCAATCAATGCATGGATTATCAGACATGTGGGGCTGACAGCCAGAGTTCTGAGCCCATGAGCCAAGAATTTGGAGCACCAAAGGGCTGCAGTATTACAGCTGTCCTCTCGATGTCGATATTTTGTCACTATTAAGCTGGCATTTGCAATGTGTATTTAATGTTTTTGGTCTCTTTGTTGGACTTACAGTTTTATATCGCCTAAAAATATTCTCAATTCACAGTAACTTATTTAACTTAAAGTCAGCATTTAAAAAGGATATTAATAAATATTTGAATGAATATTTATTTAAATAGTTACAGTGTGCCCCACTATATAAATTTTGTCTAAAATTTTGCCACAGTGTTAAGTTTACCAAGGATGGTGCCACTTCTTACTAACATGCCATTAAAATTAAGTTACTAACTAACCAACTTTGCCACATGGTCATGAATTTCAAGTTTTGTATAAATTTATTTACTTTAGGGTAAAAAATGCCATGCCACCATAAAGGCATTATCATTTAAAATAATGAGTAATTCATTTAAATTTTGTATGAGTTTAGCCACCCCGGGGTTGTCAATATATAGTTTATTTTACTTTACCTGATCTTGCTGAAATTCTTCCATACTTTGAGTTACCTGAACTCAACGACCCTCGTGCCAACTTATTTTTCTAATCACAGTACAATGACGTATTTTGTAACTGAAACAGATCCGATAGCTATCCAGATTATCCTTGTACTTTCCTGTTATATGCCGGAAAGTTCTTTCAAACCTTCCATTAAAATCAATTACTTCATCAACTACAGTAATGAGGTTCACCAAAGGTTATCCTGTTTTTCTGAAGCTTCACTAATGCTGTATTTTTGTTCTGTTTTCTTGGAAATTGTATGTCAAGGATTAGTGGAAAGAAATGTAATCCACTGTTTGAAGAGTATTATCCTGGTTTACAAAGTCAGTGCCAGATTTATTTTTGTGGAATTAAAGTAGATCACAGGGATTATTATGGTATAAAAGGACAACATAGGATTTAAGTAAACCCTGAAGGGCTAAAAATTGTCATGTACAGTACAGCTCGCCGTAAAGATCATAAATATTTCCCATTTTCAATTACAGGAATTACGTACACGATGGGCAAAAATAATGTGATAGTCTGAAGGGGAGCATTGGAAATGACAACAAACCACCTCACTATTGAAGCCACCTCATTCATACGACCATCATCTTATCTGATTTTATGTTACTTATAGTCCGACCATCATATCTCGTCTGATATTTCCGCTCGGCCACCTCAATGCCAGAACAATTCCACCTATTTCGTCTGTATCATCAGACTATATGGTGATATTCCACAGTGCAAATAGTAAAGGTGACAGAGGACCACCTTGCAACCAACCACAAGGCTTTCTATCAATATAGTAAATGGTTGATGTGCACCACATATGCCTGCAGGACCTCTCAACAAACCATTAGCCTTGGTTACAGAGCAGTGCAACATGATAGCATTAGCCTATCAGACAGGGTCAGAGGTCTTGTACTCATACATCATTTAATTTGCCTCTAAATCAATGTCTCTCCTCCTCTGACAAGACTGACATGCAAACCTTGTTCCGGTCCATGTTTTATGTTACTCTCATTTTCCTGTTGCACTGTAAACCAGTCGTCAAAGTGACTGAAGCCCTCTGAAGGCACAACATAGTTGTATATAGTATTCTTAAAGAGTCGGTATGATTGTTATTAAAATTAGTGTTGTTTATGACTACATTTCCAAATAACCTGAAGGATTTTCTTTACAAACCAAAAATTTAAAATATTTCACCTTAACAAAGAAACAACATGATATTGATCAGTCGTGGCACTGAAGAATACTACTTACTACTTGACAAATTCTCAGCGAGGGGGTATGTATGTACAATCTAACGTCTTACAGTACACTTATTTGATCTTTAGCTTCCAGGATCTTCACAAGGCAATTTTGAAGTGTCGGTAAGCCGAAATTCATAAATAAAATTTTAGGTAATAACACTGACATTTCATTTTCTAAATAACTACTTTCAGCCAACACATTTCATAACTGGAGATTCCAGAAGCTAAAAATTAAATAAGTGTCATCCAATTACAGTTGGCGACATCACCTACGTGACGACATTACTTACATGATGCACCCGAAAGATGAGCAATTATCATTACTAACGATTGCATGTTGCACCAATGTTGGCGAGAGCAACTTTTCTAGCTGTTTAGTTAATTTCATACTTAAATAACTCGTTCTTACAATGCTTTTGTGGCAATCATGTCAGTGATGTCGTCACAGAGCTGTTGTTGCCAACAGTAAAACATCAAACCGCTAAATGAGTCAACTTACCTGCAAGCACGGTTTCTCGGGGTCACTCTTAGCACCTATTTTTTCCAGGAACAGCAGTATAAGGATGAAACCAGTGAAGGCAAAAACGATATAGGAGCCCATCAGCTTAAGCACATCTTCGGAGGCAGAAGACACTGTAAAAAAATAACGCACAATCATCAGATTTTTACCGTTTAGTATTGACAGGAGCTCTCGAATATAAGTTTGTTGTACCTGTGTTGGTTTCATTATTGCGGAAGACATATGCGTTAGGTAGTTTTTGGAGTTTGTGTCCTTAATATTACACTTCTACAGAGTTAGTTTTCAGGTGGTTTCTTTAAATTTTTTTATTAGGCATTACATAGGCTTATGCCAGTTTCAGCGAAGAAATTGCCATGGTCACAATTCATCTGCAAAACACACAATAGCATTATTTCTTATATAGGATTTATTGTTTTGGATTTCAGAGGTTAGATTTGGATTAGTTTGGCAGCTGGTAGAACGAGATATCAATAACGGTTTAGCTAAGCATAGAATATAAAACTGTCGAGTCAATTTAGAGTTGTATTGCATATTTATTCGGTCATTTTGGCATCTACGCTCTCTATTCAAACGATGACAGTAACTATTTTTCAATACACTGAAAGTTCTTAATTTTGAGGCACTGTCAAGCTGGGCTTCCAAAATATAGATTCAAAAGAGCACTATTGCAACCAAACCTCTTCTTGTGGCTTTGGATGGATTTGCCAGAGCAGATCTATAAGGACAGCTGGGTAGGTATGAATTATCGCCTAAAAATAGTTACAGAGAGGGCAAGCATGTTGGGGTTTATGAATTAATAATGCCTTCTCTTTACTGAGTGGGAGGAGGCCAGGTTGCTCTCTTTTAAGTACACCCTGGTCACGTGACAATTGATGACATTGTCATGACGTCATTAATGGAGTTAAAGGTCCCGTCATCGAATTTTTGTGACTTCAAAGGGACCTTTTTGGTGTGACTTAATGAGGTCCATTTTCTTTTTCTCTTTCCTTTTGTTTTTTTCCTCTCACTGAAATACCATTTACCCTTAAGGCCTGTTATAATTAAGGGCAAAGATATTTTGGTCTTTCCAATTTTTTTCTAGTTTTTTTTTCTTTCCAGTCAGTAACATTAGAGAAAAATTTGTCTATTTTCTTGATCAAGTCAGCTTTAGTTACTTTTACAGCACCTATTCACAGCAGAATGACTGCCTTTAGTGTTACAACGAGCGCACTTTTTAAACTAGTCTGGCTATAACATGGTCTTTTATATGTAATAAACAGACCCACATATATCAAAAACCCCCTTCTCTTAAATGTTAAGTACTAAATGCACTCCCAAAATATGCGTTATAAGTGGGACTCTATTTTTAGGGTCTGGAATAAGATTAATTTATAGAATCAGTGTAGCAGCTGTGCCACATGTTATTACTTTCCTTTAAATCTCCAATAAAATTAAATATCAAAATTAATCTTCATTTTGTTTGGCTGCATTTTTAACAATCTGGAGATCTGTAGGTACTTTTACCTATCAGTCTGTCTGTAGCTGTCTGCCATCTTGTTTTATAGCCTGTTATATAGACTATAGACTTATTGAACCAACCCAATTCAATGCACATTTTATGAAAGTCTAGCTACCAAGCAATCAATGGTACCTCGCCATTAAGACCCCCTCAGTGCAAAGTTCACATTTTGATGAAGTAGTCTGAAAATGTTAGGTAGATTATATCATAAAATAGCAATGCCTCAGTTAGGCCCCAAAATCGGTGGTCTTAGTGGTGAGGTGGTCTTATAGTCAAGTATTCTTAGGATGAGGCTCCACTTTATTACAACGTACATACTTCACTTGTTCTAGCGGACACAGTTATCTGACACAATGGATAACAGCCTACGTAATTGTTTCTATTCTTACAAACCAAACAAATAAATCCACAAAGACACAAAGGAAATCCCCCAGCAATCCAGTCCAGCCTCCAGTAAATCTTGAGAGTATTACCTCCATGTAAATGTTACTCTGGATATTAATCCGGATATTATCCCAGATTTTTTCCGGCAGGACACGATGATCCAACATGACAACTGGATGGACTTTCTGGAAGTAGGCCATAATGTTGTTACGACAAGATGCTGAGACGTGGAAAATTCAGAAGAGAAATTGCATCCAGTTCAGTGGGTTAGGATTATTTTTGGTGGTGTGATTTATTACTACAGATAATCACTTGCGTGATCATTTGTGTTCCGATATTTGTTTGGCCAGATTTTTTGGCTGTGATTCTGGGTACATGGTTTCAAAACCCGCTCCCTGCACTGTTTATGAGTCGCGACTCAATTGCTGGCTTAGCACATACGAGGTGAAATAAAGATGTTGCTTGAATTTTTCTCTTCCTTAATTGGCAACATTTTTAGAACAGGCTTCTTCCCCTTGTATTCTGTGTCTATGCTGAGGCAAGTAAAAGATCCCACTCATGGGGTAAATATGTGACATGGGTGGACTCTTTTTCTCTCTCTCTCTCACCTCATCAATCAACCCTCGCTAGCGGCAATAACTTGCCTTAGAGGGCTGCACTTTCCATATCTATCTATCTATCTATCATTGTATTTTGATCTTCTGAAAAGACTGTTCAACCTTTCTAGCAAACATTTTCATCTCTTCATAGGCAAGTACTCGTCACTCACAAAGATTCTTTGATGAAAAAGGGTGGCAGTTCACACCATGTAAAGTTTACTGCACGCCACCGTCAACTCTTCCATTAGCACAGGTGGAGACTTTTACTTGCCCAAGCACAGGCATGGAGTACAAGATACTCCCAATTTAATGTCTAATATCAACACCATCTAGGTGTGGAATTCAACGTCTGACCATCAGTGTCAAACCAACATCAATGACTGGGAATGATTTTGAGATATATGTACAGTAGTAGTTATAACTATAGTTATATTATCTCATTAATGTCTCAATAGTGGATTTTCACGGAAGGTTTGCTATATTTCCACCAGGAGGCTAGGACAGAATACTGCAATTCTATTGGCTGAAAAAGTTCCCGCCCTTGATTGTAATTGGCTGAAGCAAAGTGCATCCTAGCAGCAGTATTTTTAGTGCATTTTAATGTTTATTTGACATCCTATCATTCAATTGATTTCCACTTTTTCCCTGGGAAAATAATATTTATGGAATCAGTTAGTTATGATCTACTATGTCTTAAAAGCAAAGCGAATAATAAGAAGAGATGAAAGACTTATGTCCTTCTGAATTCAGGGCTGCTTAGTGAAAAGACTTAAATGCTAACTGATCGTATAAGATAGCTGCTTCATGTACAGTACGAAGACATGAACTACCATATTTCTTAGTCTTTTCCGTCTGAGAATCTCCACAGTTAAAAGCCACCACAATAAGAGTCCTATAACAAGTACTGGAAGCAACATCACCTTGACTTCATTGCGCCTAATTCTGTCCTCAGGCAAGTCTTGCAACTTGGTGGTGTTCGGTCTCCCTCAATTTGAATGTGTCAGCAAATGACCTCGGTACAGTGCTGAGCATAACTCTGAAGATCAGATAGGTCGCAACTTGAACATTGTCTACCAATTTTGCTGTCTTGTAATGTCTTTTATTTTGCAGCAAAGTAGCCTAATGGTTATTCTGCCTGGCTTTTAATACAATGACTCCCAGTGTGTGAGTTCAAACCGCATTATGTGCAATGTTCGGGATACACACATACTGTATAAGATATATAAAACATACCAAAAGGGTTTCGTGGCCAAGTGGTTAGTATGATAGGCTACTATGGATGTGACTCATGCTGTGCAAATAAAGCTTAGTTTAGTTTTCGTGTGACGTTGTACCTGCAAATACTAATACAATACATTGTGTCACCAATACACAATACTAAATGTTGTCATCTGTTTCAATGATTGGGTTGTAGTGACATCATGTATTGTATTGGTATTTCCGGGTACTACATCACATGAGAACTGACCAGCCATATTGAAATCCAACGCCTTGTATTGTTTGTGAGCCTCAGCTCAGTCCCCGTCCCTGTCCTATGGGAAACATTTGTCGTCATTGTCATGTCATCATCTTCTTGTACAAATAAGTAGTGATGCAGTGGTTTTCTGTGGTAACAGCAGATACCGCGTGAGCTATACCCTACAATATACACAGATACGACCTACATGTGCCATCTTATAATTGTCAATTGACAATGAAACGATTTCTAGCAGGCCCAGATGGCCATTGCCCATGGCCAATAACTGTGATAAATGAACCATTAATCAGACTTTACATAGGATAATTGCCATGAAGCACGTATAGTCAGCCAATTGAGAATGGTAACCTTGGGCACGACCACTAATTCAGACCTTTCGGAATATCACAACCAAGGACAAGACGTGTTGTGAACTTCACAGTTCAAGAGTTATTATTTCGATCGGTGGGCCGACAGTGGGTCAAGATCGAGATGACGCTACCAACATCGGACCAACTTTGAGTAACCCTTACCATAGTGTAGAACACTCTGTGGTTCTGTGAATCTTGATCCATGTTTGCCAACCTGCAAACTGACAACATCCTCTTCCGCATATATTTGTTATATCAGTTGGGCTACAGCAGTTAGGGCTGTCTTGCATTTGCATGTCTAGTGGCATTACAAACCTATCATTTACAATCAGTTGTGAATTGCCTAGGGGGTAGAGGACCCTTGTTACTCTACCCCTGTATTTCCTTAGAGGGGCAATCTAGAGATGTGATGTGACAGGGCTCATCCTCTGAAATTACCCCACCCTCCAGGGCTGCTATTTTTAGCTGCCATAACACCACTCTCAATCCACCCTCATGGCCTGACAATGCAATGGACATGCTGCCTGACGCTCTACTTTCGATTGCAATTGTAATGAAGCAAAAGTCATCAGTATCTGTGAAGATCTGCTCTGCAGTTCAATGAATAAAGTAGGTGGAATTGGGATGGCAGTTGATCCTCACTCATTGGAAATCAAACAAGAAAAGTAGGATTCAATATGCACGTCCATACCAGTCATGAAGCAGCGCCAAGTTAATAGAAATGATAGCATTAGGTCTAACTTCCAAACTAAAACACTTCTCTGTAATAATTAAAGTTAAATTAAAAATTACTTTCTGACAACTCTGGTGTAACCTGACATTAGTGTCTGCTAATTTGGCAATAATGACTTGTATAATTACCGTATTTAAAATCTTAAATCGCAGACCACGGATAGGAAATGGCAGGTAGGCAGATAGATAGATAGATATAGAGAAAGATAAATAGAACGGTAGATAGATCGATGAATATAACGATAGATAAATGGATAAATAGAATGATAGATAGGTCGATAGATCAATATCTTGTAGATAGATTGATGATTGATACATAGTACATAGATCGACAATCGATTGATATATAATTATATCTGTACGGTTAATTTCAGGCAAAAATATTCTGCATAAGTGCATCTTCTATATTACCCTCACACAGCAAACATGTCACCACTACCAATACATGGTATTTCTCAATGATATAATTTCACTTATGCTATCAGCAAATCAGTCTCAACATCTTATTGAGTTATTTGGGTTTTGCTGCAGAAACAAGGACAGGATATCCGGGCGGATGTGGTAAATCTTAGCCTGAACCGGAAGTTGGTGATGGGATAGATTCTCTGACCATACTTCACAGATGTCAGTGACCAGGGCCAGCACTGTGGCTATTACTGGTGTTAAGGGCTTGCCACCAAAGTATTCCTGACCACAGACCTGGAGCTCTCTTCTATTTATGGAAAACCCATCCTGGTTTAGTGGCATTTCCCACCATGAAAGGATTATAGGGTTAAATGTTGGATAGCACTGGATAGGTAAGGATGGAATAGGAATGGGGCAGGAAATATGGGTGAGTTAGTGACAAGAACTGGATATTAAAACAATTTATAAAGACAATTAAGATAGTATGGAATCGAAAGCAATGGGATATGCATTGTAGTTGAACAGAACAATCTGTGTATCGAATAGAGTCTTTTTACTGAACAGCCCTGAATTCATCAATACACAAGTCCTTCGTCTCCTCTTATTACTAATTTTGCTTTTCAGACATAGAAGATAATAACTAACTGATTCAATAAATATAACTTTTTCAGAAAAATAACAAAAATCAACTTAATGATAAAGTGTCAAATATACATTAAAATGCACTCAAAATACTGCTGCTTGGATGCACTTTGCTTCAGCCAATCACAGTCAAGGGCGGAAACTGCGGAAAGGGCAGTACATTTCAATCTTATTTAGGTAGGTTTAATCTGGAAATGAGCTAATTGGACTAAAATAATTGTGCAACATTTTCAAGCTAAATCAACATCACCCCATAATATTAAAAGGGCAATTTTATGCTTAGTATGCAGTATCAATCTTTATTTCTTCTTTTTTCTTTTACGTTTTTTGTTATAAAGTTCAAATGAACATCAGGGAGAGTTCTCAGACACTCAGGTCCCCCAACACCCACCTGGCCTGAGAAAGATAATATCACACTGACATTATTTGACAACTTTGTAGAAGGATAGTATTGCGCATCAGAATCACTCTTTTGGTATGGGATTCATAAAAATAAATAAAAAAATCACTAGGGAGTGGGGACCAGGGATATTGCTTATTTCCTTTCTTTTTATTTATGTATTTATAGAGAGCACCATTTAAACCAGCGCACCACCCTATAACACTATATTCAGTTAGTACATAAATAGATAATAGATCTAATCCATTTGCAGATAGAAGTATAAAGCCCTTCGAATTAATGATGTCTTAACATAACAATAGGGGGTATACCGTGTCCTTGAAGCACCCCATGATATTTCCTCAGAGCTCTCTTTGATGTGCCTAATAATTTCAGCATTACATTTAACATGGGCCTGCACCCAAAAAATTAGGGCGTGTATCGAAATTTCCTGTATTTTTCATCTTTTGCCCTTTCTTTTATCCCTCGTCCTCATATGCCTTTTTATCGAGGTTAAATTACCACAATTTAGACAAAGAGTGAAAAGATAATATCAGCCATTTTCATTAGGCAAGAGATTTTGACCATGTGTGAATTACTGTGAGATATTTAAATTAATGGATATGCATGATATTCTTGTCCGTGGAAGCTCCCTTAATGACCACCCCACTATTACGATCATCTAACATCTCTAAATTTAAGCGTTTAAACATGGTACAATCAGACCCTTGTATAATTTTGAAAGTTCCAAATAGTTCGCTATAAGCGGATCTGACTGTAACACAATACCTCTCCATTAAAACGACCTTGATTCAATTTATAAATTTAATTTGGGCGGACATTATGATGATATGGTCCTAATAACAAGATGATCTTAAGCCAGGTACCAATACCAGTGAATCTTGCACTGTCGTTTTTTTTTCCTTTAACTTAAGAAAATCTTTTTTTTTCAAAACATTTTTACAATATGTTCATAATGGCGTTCTGTCCTGTCGAGAGATGGAGCTACGACCACACCGGTCTTGCTATTGTTTAATGACGTCATCCAACTATAACGTCATCAAATGCACTGATTGACCTTTTGTTGATGACGTCATTAAACAATAGCAAGACCTGTGTGGTCGTAGCTCCATCTCTCGACAGGACAGAACGCCATTAAATTGTATGAACTTTATGTTGTAAGCTGTTTGGTATGACCGGGTGAGACGTAAGACCTCATTACAATCTCTACCAACATGACTTGTTGTATAGCAATAACTACATTGCTACACTTGCAGCACATTCATTTATTACACATTCATATGACCGCAACTCTAAATTAAAATTGTCACACTGCCATGGAAATTATTCATATTAATTCATGAAAACGATTAGCATATTGCAAGCTTGAATCTATTAACATTTACATAGTATAAATAAAGAACATATATATCACAATTAAAATTGAAAAGGATCTTAATTTTAGGGAACATTAAAAGGTTGAATAGTCTCCTGAGGATAACTATCGATTTGTGATTATAAATAATTTATGTTGATTAAAGATTGATTTTAAACTAATTTACGGGTCAAAGCTTACTCAGATTGAGGTCCTGTATTTGACTCCTACATTGGGCTCTCTTTGAGCTAAATTGGTGGTCCCTTGTTCACGTTATTTTATGGATCTGCACCCAAAGGACTTAAAAGTGAGCATATGGCAGCTTGGTGGTCTAGTGGTAAGATGCTCGCCTGCTCCTCTGAAGGACCCGGGTTGAAGGTTCAACCCCTGTCCCAGGCACCTTTCATGAGCATCATCCCAGCTCGATGTCATTCGGATGAGACATTAAATTGGTTGTTGTTTGTACTTAAGTTTCTATGCTGAGGAAAGTAAAAGATCCCACCCATGGGGTAAATGTGTAACATGGGTGGACTCCTCTCTCTCACCTCATCAATCAACCCTCGATAGCGGCCATAATTGCATTACAGGGTTGCACTTTATCTATCTATCTGTCTATCTATCTATCTAGGCTTACAATACAATACAAATCAGTAGGGAAGAGGCAATATAAATTATGTACACATATGATAAACTACAACTTTTGAATGAACTACTGTTTAATAAACTTTAGAATGAGCTATTGTTTAAAAAAAAAGTTAAATCTGACTAGCATTGTAGCAACTTCTACCGCTGGCAATTTCTATGGCATTTTCTATAGCTTTCCATGGCAAGCTCTGTCAGATATGAATGCTTCGAGCAACATTTCATGGCATGTGCCTGATAACTGCTTGCTGGGTTTGAAATGGTCACAAACGCTAAATCAGAAAACAAAGCCACAACAGAACAGAATAGAATAGAATAGAATAGATCAGTTGTAGACATGACTTAGTGACTGGTTCGTATTGCATTGATACTTTGATACTGGCCCTCAATAGGAATATACAGCTTATACCCACTGAAAATTAAAGGAAGGAAGGAAGGTTTAACCTAGCCCCAACAGTTAAGAACCCTTCATAATTAAGACCATCTTACCAGATTTAGTCCCAACTGTAAGTCTGTTGCATTACACCTTAAGTCTTCACTCTGAGGGCAACCTCAGTTAATACATCACAGGGGCGGATGCAGAAATTGGTGAAAGGAGGGGGGGGGGAGATAATTGATTTGCTGGCGCCATTTTTTTTTGCACGCCCCCCCCCCCTGGATCCGCCCCTGCATCATTAAGCTTGCAGAAATTCGTACATAGGGGATTCATACTCTCTGGATGGATGGATGGATGGATGGATGGATGGATGTTCAGGAATCACTTTGTGTAAATTATAGGAAGATAGATGAGAAGCCCAACTAATATTTGACCTGGACCCTTTTTGATTGAATTAAATCATGTCCACTGCAATCCACACTGACTGCATGACAGCATGAAACCCTGTTCATACTGCCCTGTCAGATGGTGCTAGCTGCTATTGGAGTGAAAAAAGGAATAGCCCAGCACTAGTGGTGCTGCCAAAGGATGATGGATTGCCTGCCTCCAGTAAATTGCAAAATATTTCTCATACAAAATATTCCTTGACATTCTGGCGTCATTCTTTCAGTCAAGCTTGAACTAAAATGACATGGTGATCAATATAGATGGCCCAGGACACCATGAACAGCTCTATATGCAAAGTGTACGAATATGAATTCAATATCTTGCAAGCTCCAGCAGCAGGATGACTTAATATGAAAAGTATAAGGGTTGTTGTAAAATTGATTTGGAGCATGTGCAATGAGATAAAAAAGTGCATGTCGACAGCCTACATGTATGAGAACAAGGGAATGTGTAAAGGTTTGTGTTGGACAGACAGTGAAAGATCGACAGGGGGAAGAAATGAGCAGATAGACAGGCATTGATAGTCTGTTAGGTCGTGTCGACAGCATTTAGAGAAATGGAGAATGATGATATATGACAAACCAAAAGGACAAAGAGAGCCAACCTGGATAAAAATGCTGGAACAATTGGACGTTGGCACAGTTTAAGCCATGTTGACTCAAAATATTTTCAACATCGATTCAAACTTGGCCAATCCTGGCATGCAATAGGGACATGGATATATCGCGGATCATATGGCAGACAAACAGACTGACTGCTCACTATCTAGGCAGACAATCCGACAGATAGAATAGTTAGTTTCATAAATATGGTCGACTCTAGACAGCTGTAACTACCTATGCCTGTCTGTAGATATGACTGACTAAAGCCAGCCGCTTCTGTTTACTCCTGACTTATAGTCGTCTTACACCACAAAAAAATATAAACCTTGGTAAATGTATGCAATTTATCTGATATGGTGCTGCATGTACTTTTAGATCTGGCTTTGAGTAGCCAGCTATAGCTAGACAGTTCTGGTTAGCATCATATAGCAGAAGTTGTCTAAGTTTGTCCAGGTTTAATTAAACTAACTACAAAGTTTACAAACAACCCACCAGATAGGGCATGACAGAGACATAGCAGATAGCACGAAAGACAGACATACAACCAGCAGGTGTGACCAATCGACAGACAAACAATATGTACATGGTCAAGCGATAAACTAGTGGATAGACACAACAAACTTAACAAAATAAGGAATCAAGAAGCTGGGATTAGATTAGATGTCGACTCAACAAGTACGAAAGATTACAGATGCAAGGACTACATAGACAGACAAAAAAGGTGTAACATAAAGAGCCCAACAGTTCTTTCTTTGTTTTTAAGTGCATTAACAATACATGAAGCCCCTCAGTGTATGCAAAGACAACATAGAACTACAGAGGCACAAAAGACAGGTCTTCAACCTTTCTGTACATTGACCTCACTAATAATGTTTAGAGAAACACATAACCATAACACACACCGCTGTTTGGCTGCACTCCACGAAATACTCATGGGGCACACTTCAAACCCTATCCATTGTCTAGGCCACTAACAAAGCTTGTGGTGGCCCCATACAAATGACCAAAGGGTGTCACAACCCCTCAGAAATCAGAGTCTCCACCAAATTGAATAGTATCTCCAGAGGTTCATATCTACTGCTTGATTTCTATCAGCACTGACATATGAGGAACTAGGAAAAAGGGACCGCACATACATTATAAAAACCCCTGACAGCATCAGCAGCAGCAGCAGCCCCACCTTGATATCATTCTGTTTCCTTCATATCTCTGCAGCAGCAGCTATATATGCTCCCACCACCAACAACACACACACAAAAAGCCAAATTGTATCATGACAGCAAAGATCAGGTTTTGGCTGTCCAGGCAGCAGCCTCTGTGGAGATATAAATGGGATGTAGGGATATAAAAAATATATGTGCACTGAAGGTATCATATCATGCATTAATGGAATTTGCTGTAAAAATCGTAAATGCATTTACAGGAAACTTTTCTGACATTGATACAGTGTAGGTACACTAGAAACTTGATTTTTGACAGCTATTGTATTGTAGTGCATTGAATTGTATTGTATTGCATTGTCTGTTTGTTTCTTAGCTAAAATGACAAGCTCCAAGAGGCAGCCGTAATGATGATTTATTTTATTTTATATATTTTCGAAAGGTTGCTTATGATAAGTATTAAATGGTCCTATTTTTAATGCTCTCATATAAATTGTATGGATACACATTATAAAGTTATATAAACAATGGCTTGCTAATCTATGCTGATCTATATATATTTATCTATATGTTAGTAACATATATGCACTTTCCAGTTTCCCAACAACGATTGACACCAGTATTAGAGAACATTGAACTAAACAAGATGTTTAGCAAGTTATTTAGAGAGAGCTGATTTTGACACGACTTCCAACATGTGTTGACATGATAGACATTCGAGCAGACATGAATAAACTTTGAGCAAATTGCCAACATAGCTACAGCTGCCAGCCAGTAAACTAACCGGTGACGAGATTTATAAATCTCGATAAATCTCGTCAATTCTCGCAATCTGTGAGAAATGGCGAGATTTGGCGATAGCGCCCTCTAGTGACAACAGCCTTTGTTGGATAATGGAGGGCTGTAGGCTGATCAATATGGCTGATTATTGAGTTGGTATCTTCAAATGATGTTGTTGCCTGTGCTGTCTGTCTGTCAAGTAGCACATAGTTCAACTGTTTCTTATGTTTTGACCTTTAAAATAAATGTACTTTATAAAGAGGTCAAGTTGCAGCTGGAAATACAGAACTATTTTAATTTCTGACCCCCAATTTTTATTTTATTGTATTGTATTGTACAGTCAACCCTAATTTATCTCGGCCTCACTTATCCGGTTCCCTCGCTATCCGCACACACTTGGTTGGAAACAGATCTGTTTATTGTATTTACCCCTCAATTAACCGGTTCCTTCAGCTTCTGCAACCGCAGTGTTTCTGGGTGCAAAAGTGGGGATAATATTGCATTATTACAATTTTAAGAATTGTACGAATATATTTGGGTCAAAAACTAAATAATATTTACTATGAGGTCATAATTCTACCTTTATAATATGACCACCTTGTTATTAAGCATTACCCTATTCATTCAGGGGGCCAGCCCTAAAAATTGGGATTTCTGTTTGCACCGATCCACACCTCCTCAAATTTGGTATCATCGAATTGGAAATTTTCGGTATTTTTTGTAATCGGAGTCCAATTAATGATGCGCACATATATAATGAAAGTCTGGCTATAACAAATCATTGTTTTACTTGGAAGTTTTGCCCATCTCTTACACATCCACTGATACCGATAGATATTATAAGCGGGCAACTCTGGAGTCCGGTTGTACTTGGTACGCATACCATACAGAAAACTGCCAGAAAACTGCATATAGCTGAATTCCAAGCAGCCCAACACAACATTGAACTGCATGTAACTCTCCTATCTGGGTCAGGCAGGGTCGCAGGAAGCAATCAAATGACCACTGGTTATTTAGTGGTCAATTAAAGCGCATTGAGGGGGGACACATGCATAGATTGACCATCAATAGTGTCCATTGACCCAGTAAATCTGAATGACAAAAGAGGGTGAGGGACTGGGGTAATAAATGTACCCCTTCCTTAATTAGCCACTGTACTAACAAAGTACCCTCGAGCAAGATTGCCACTCCGCCCCTCTTACAGTTGGAGGATGGGGTTGTAAGGGGTTAGTTGTGTCTTTGAGGGTTTGGTGTGTTTACAATACTGACATGCAATTTTGGCTTCGCACGACAATCGAGTCTTAAAATATCATTGAAGAGAATCATCTACAACCAGATAAGATAGAAGTAAATTGTATTAAGCCCACCCCATTTATAATAGATAATACTGGGTTATGGTCCTATCTTTTACACCAAACGCATATAACTAAACCTTATTATAATGAAAACCTTTTGAAAGTTCCATATAGTTTTATGGGCTGGCCAGACTAGATGTTACAAAGCAGTACAACCTTAATATTGTGATCACCCATGGTGGCCTGGTGCTAAAACTATTGGCCTAAATGTTGAGGTGGTCTTAATAATGTGGTGAAATATTATGGTACCAATTTGTGAGTTTGTGAGCTTAATAGGAAGGTTGTCTAAATATATATAAGGCGTGGTTCAAAAGTAATACAATGAACTGCATTTTTTGTCCTTCCAAGTAAGGCTTCAATTACACATCTTGTTCAATTCAATGTGTTACTAATTTTATAATAGATTAGTATGTATTGATTAGTAACAAATGGTTAAATCATCATGCATGCAGAATTCATGGTATTCATATTGAACTGCTAACTATAGAACATAGACGCCTGGATTGCCATAACAAGTAAGCACAATTTATTGTAATGTTTAGTTTAAAACAGTTTAAAGCAATGGTTAAAGTTTAAAACATTTTTAAAAGAACTATACGAAACTGCTATAAGAAACTTAATATACAAATTCAGTAATGCTATCATAGAAATAACATCTTTATATCATTAATTTGTGTGAAACGTAGGCTACACATAGACCATACTAAACAAAAGTGTTCATCCAACAGTACCTAAAATAAAACAGATAATTAGCATATATACAATTCACAAGTTGACCTCATGAAAGCATTTTCGATACAGGTCAAAGGTCAAGGATCATTCATTGAGAGGTCAAAACATCCTTGACAACGTCCTTGCACTTGTACAGGCACTCTGCTTAACGCAGGCACTTCCAGAAATCACACTGCCAATATTTTGCTCATGTGACGTGGCCAAGGGTGCTATGAATTATAGGATTGATGTGTCAGAGGTCACGTGTCTTGCAGAGTGGAAGGATGACCTTGTGAGGCGCACGTTATTGAATTTGACCTTGAGATGCCCTTGACAAAAAAAGGTCATTCATAGTGACCTTGGGGATTAAGAGCCTTAGTGTTAGAATTGAGTGACAGTATTTCATTCCTTGCTAAATATGATTATTTTTCCATTGTTTATTTGTGCTATAAGTACAAACTGACTGCAGTGGAATGGCTGCAGAGTGCTCATTTTGGAGAGAGATACCGATCAGTGTATCTTCAGGAGATCAGTCTTATAGATTAGCTTGCTTAATGACAAGGTAGTATTTAAAGCTAACGTACACTGCAGGCCTGTATCTTTCTTCCAAGGGACAATTTTAAAATCGTTTAATTTTCCTCCCATATTAAAACCAAAGGTGATTGGACACCACATACAAACTGAATTCAGCTTTAGTTTTGGTATATGGTAATACTCTGCCTGAACAAATAACTGAAATCACACTCTGTTTGTGTCAACTGCAAAAATGGACACTTGTGGAATCTGAATAGGTTGAGTAACTGATTAATAAAGTCTTCCTCCCACCTTACAGTTAAAAATAACACATGATTAACTTTTATTTCCAAATGCAGGCCTATTGTCATTTACATCACTGTTCAAAACATTAAGCCCATCTCTTCCAAGTCCACTAAATTTAGTACCATTAGCTACCATAACCACACGATTGTTATTCATTGTGAGGTCTTCCTCCTAGACAGCTTGTTCACTTCTATGTGACCTCCAGTTTAGCTTGATATACACGAGAGGCAATGGATTTCAAGCCTGCTGTATACATTTAATGAACCCTAGTCTCAGGAGGGGCCATAATGGTCGATAATAGGGGTGCTAGCCAGGTAGATGGGAAGTTTATACACTTAGGGCTTGCAGCCATTGCCAGCATGCAGTGCCCCGTTTTTATTCAATTTAGTTGCCATGGTAACGGCACTTTGTGTATGCCAGAGTCTGGCATTTTCAAGTTGAGGTTCCTACAAGGTTCACTCGGTAGGGTGGCCTCACAAAAAAGGCAGACTAATGTCATGAAGGCAAACTCAATCAAAAACACAACATTGGGTACCATTTGTAGGATATGCATAAGTTATTGCATTACAGACTGGACTGGACGAGTTCAACATTTTGAATTTGCTCGATTTCCCAATAGGCCTTAAATAGATTGTTTGAGAGCAAAAAAATAATTTCGCAGAACTATTATCTTTTTGTCATATTCTTTACTATTGTTATATTTGTGTATTACTTTTCAGTTAACATGCCACATTGGTTTGACCTTGGGTCGTTCGCTCAAGGTTGTCCTGATGGTCTCCCAGGGTTAGCATTAGTGGCCCACAGTTGGCTGGATTTGGCTTGTTATAAGAGTATATATACAGGAATTAGAAATTATGTGACATTTTTTATCCTCAAATATCTGATATCTAATATAAATCATAGCTCCATGGTCTAGTGGTTAAAACACTGACCAGATTCTCAGGATCCCTCAGCTCTAACTCAGCTTTATGAGCAGAACCTAGGCTGGATGTCACTCAAAGACAGTGTATAATATGAGTCTTTTCACAGAGCAGCCCTAAATTCAACAAGACACAAGTCTTTCTTCGCCTCTTATAACTCATTTTGCTTTTCAGACATAGAAGATCATAACTATCCTATTGAATAAATAAATCTATTGAATGATAAGATGTCATATATATATTAAAAGGCACCAAAAATACTGCTGCTAGAATGTACTTTGCTTCAGCCAATCACAGTTAAGGGCAGTAACTTTTCCAGCCAATAGAATTGCAAGAAACTTCTGCAAAAATCCACTATTCTGACACACGTAGCTTGCTGTGTACAGTACAACTAATATTTTATGTTAACTGTACAGTATTTTTACAAGCTGGACTGAGCTGGACCACTAGGTACCCAAACACCTTGCTACCTGCTCCTAACCAAACATATCCTGATAGAATTGTGTACTGGAGGTTATGCCCCATAATGATTCATATACATTTTCCTCTAAACACCAACACTATCATTTATGGGGAAGCTTATAAGCTATACAAGTCAAATTTATAATCTGATAGTCATTCCAGCTTGGTATGGCTTGGTTGGGTTTGTTTCAGGTACCCTCTGGATAGTTGTTATAGCTGAACATTCTTCATGAGTAATAGTGCGCAACAGTCTTTATGAGTAGTGCTGTGGGGCTAACCTATGTGTGTGTGTGAGTGAATAGTGAACTTTTATGGACGGTTTGCTACATTTCCACCAGGTGGCTACGATGTAATACTGCAATTCTATTGGCTGAATTGTTCCCGCCCTTGCAACGTACATCCCAGCCCAGCAGCAGTATTTTTAGTGCATTTTAATGTATATTTGACATATTATTATTCAACTGATATCTGCTTTACCCTGAGACAATTATAATAATGAAATCAGTAAGTAATGATCTACTATGTCTGATGACAAGCAAAACCAGTAATAGGAAGAGATGGAAGATTTATGTCCTGCTGAATTCAGGGCTGCTCAGTGAAAATACTCTATTATGCTTAACATGTAAACCTGAGAGGTTATTCAAGTCAATCTCGACTAGGTATGGAGAGCTAGTTAATGAGCGCAAGGTATAAGAAGAGCCAGAAGAGCTAGTTGTATAGAGAGCTAGGTATAGGGACTGCTATCAGGGAGAGCGCGGTGAAGGGAGAGACAATACGCAGAAAAACAATACAAAGACTAAAGTCCCACAGCAACATAAGGATGGTAGGCCTAAATGGCGCCTACTGCATTTCCAGAATGGCCTTTTCCATTATGTGGAAAGACACATGCAGGGCAGCTGACCTTGGCCCATTCATCACTTCACTGTTCACTGATATGGATGCTCATCATTATTAGTTATTCATAACCTTTTCATATTTATATCCCTGGTCAGCTAGACCTGCTAGATATTGTTACCTTGGCACATTTGACAGTCTATGTTGGCATTCAGGTTGTTAAGGAGCTTCTAAATTGGTGGGAGTATGGAGGTGTTGAGCGGGCCAGAGAACATGGGTTAAAATCCAACCATGTTTCAGGTTCAAGATGGAAGTAGACTGTATTTTGTTTGTCACACAGTATATTGCAACCATTTAAGCATCACAGACTAGATGGGACACTTAAGACACTGATGTCATCTGGAGTGCCATTTGAAGATACGAGCAAAATGAATTTTAACAACTAAGATCAAGATTACAAAGACTTATTTTTCTAGACTAAGACTAGACCTGGATCACCAAACTAGTGGCTTAACTATTGAACTGCCCCGCTTGCTACAGCATTTCATATATTATATGGCTCAATTTTTGATAGGACCAGCATTTATTATCAATTCAAATAATGGATTTAAATTGCATTTTCAAGGTCGCTCATTATTTTTTCATTTTCAAGGTCACATTTGCCCCAAGCTTATACATGAGACAGGCTTCTGGTAAATTTATGTTACCATATTGTACAACGTAGGCTTTGTAGAATTTATACAATATACAGTACAGAAAATTTAGGTAGCTCAGCAGCACACTGGGTAAAGTTACACAGGATGTGTGTAGTATGTAGGTCATGGCGCTGGTGGCTCCCCTGGTGGTGACTTCCAGCACCCTGGGGAACTGGAGAGGAGAGTAAAATACATTAAGGCAGAGCTGGACTGAAAGGAGAGGGTGGATGGAAACCCAATGAGCCCCTGACAAGCCTGCTACGTCCTAGATTGTTTTCACTCTCTCTCCTGTGCATACTGTTACTAGGAGCACCTCGGAAAAGCACAGAATTAGGAAAGTAACTGCCACAACAGGAAGTACTATCGTGGGCAAATTTTAGCTTGGTTCTTTAGGATCTCTAGTATCTACAGCAATATGTCCACATTGTCCAGCAGACCATCTATTGTTTCAAGAATATTTAAGGAATGTTGAGAAAAAAATCAAAGGCTAAGATAATATTGCCCAAGAAAGCATTAGATTAATTATCAGAATGTTAGAAATAATATTACTGAATAATATTCAAGCACTGAAATCAGGTGATATTTCTTGAAGATTACAGGAAAGTTGTGATATTCCCACAACCATTCTGTAACATTATCTTGTTTACACGGTTGGAGCCTAGCTCAGTGGTAGCGCACTCTTCCAACCAATGGGTCTTGGTTCAATTCTCGGTCGAGCCTAAGTTGGATTGCTGTTTCATCCACCATCTCATTACCATGGTCTCTGTCTGTCCTAAATAGCCCATAAGGTGCAGAACTACAGGACGTAAAGCCCTATCCCACCCAACACCATCTTATTTACACTCCATAATGTTATCACGGATTACCTGGGTAACCTGGGAAGTAACATATGGAAAACAGACATCTTAATTTTACCATATTTTACAGTATATTACCGGTTTGTTGGGTGTGTACACGTTAGATAGAACTATACATCCTTACTATATTAAATTGTTAATACTTCAAGTCATATTATGGATTAATGCTGAAGTGTAAATGTTTAAAATACTAGACATTGTCACTGCTAAAAAATCTGACCTCCCAGTGAAGGATTCTTGCCACCAAATGATGCTGAATTCTTTCAATGGACAGCACGTTTACTCTTGCAAATGTCTACAGATTGTCTGTGAGCTAAAAGTCACCCAGTCAAAATTTCTCAAACAGTGCTATGACTGAACAATGGATGTCTGGATGTCAGACTTTCAAGAAAGCCCCTATTTATTTTATGTCACAACCTGCCTCTGGGTTCTTGGACATTGAAAAATGACACTGCAAAAAACAACAAGAAAAACAAATCATTCCTAGGGAGGCTTTGGATCAAAAATGATTGATATTTGACAGTTTCCTTTTAAACTTATCTTTTTCTTCCGCAAGCTTACTGATCAAATCTAGAGTGGGCAGCTTTCATTTTAGCTGGGCAGACGATCCCTTTTTTTTTTTGCTTCTTTGTCGTTTTTTCTTTCTCCAAGCATTTTATCTCCTCATCCTCATCCAAAGCTCTTGACTGCGAATAAACGGTGGCTTTTGCTAAAAAAAAAGTTTGATTCTTGAGTTAGCTTTGATCGTTTCTTAGAGTCACATATCCAGGGTGCAGGGTGATTTCCAAGATTGGGTTCAGGTCAACTTCAGGAAGTAGGCCAAACGTAATAAATTCAGCGGCAAACCATTCTTTTTAAAGTATTGTTAGTGCCCTATAAAACTATTAAATGTCGCCATAATTGGAAGTGCATAAAATGGTGTCATTGCGCACGAAAATGTGCATTTTCAACTAGTCCTACAGTTAAATAACTAAAAGGCAGATACTTTCGCTAGGTCTGGCCCAGTGGGCCTTGTACCCAAACACATGATATGCCCTACATTTCAGTAGACCTTAGTGGGTATATTTCAGGGCCTATAAGCATTTATTAAATTTGATTCCATTTGACATTAGCAAAATCAATAGATATATATTGCTACCAAAGTTGCATCTGTTGCCTGAATATCGATAGCTATCAAGATGGCATCGAATGCTAACAATATCTTATCAAGTCTATCGATACCTCATTGCTGAAGTGTCAAGTTTATTGCTGAAGGTCAAGACAGGAGACGCTGGTCTTACAACCTACTAGTCTAGGACCTATCGAATTGTAATATTTGGTGCAAAGCTGACCAATAAGAGACATTGTAACAGCCAGCGGTCTGCAGCTAAACCACCTTCTATGACCAGCTGGAAGCAGATGTAAAGAAGAGATAATGCGTAGAATTTAACCACGACATGTACATGTATTTATTTTCATTTCAAGCACATAGATGTATTGTGCAGGCAGTGGGTCAAATACCAGTTTTCCAAACACAAAAAGCCTGTCCTGTTAGAAATCAAACCTAAGACCTTGGGAGGATCTGCCTTCTGAACCACTAGACCACACAGCTCTGTTCAAAATCAAATTCAGGTTTTCATTTTGCCACTGTGCATTTGGAGCTTCTGTTATGCAAACCAGCAACTTATGCCGATTAATAAGACAGTTATTCGAATTCTGGGAATGTATTTGCCACATGTGATGCATAAACTCGGAACCAAAAAACTAGAGCCTATCGGCGCCGAATCCAGAAGATAGTGTTACCAAGAATAGTACACCCTGTATTATTCTTGGTGTTACTTTGAGAGATCGACCACTGGGATCCAAATAGCGTGTTTTCCCGCCACTTTTGCCGGCGGGCTGCATTTAGGGGCAAGAACTGCATATGTAAGCTTGCCAAGGCAAACAACATGCTCTGACACTATCCACAGTAGGACTGCTGAGCTCAATCCCAGATAAGTTATAGCTTTTCTGAATTTCTCTCCTCTGACAATATCCTTCTGGATAAAAATTGCTCTAAAGTCAACCTCTTGAGTTTCTGTTCAGTAGGCCTAGTTCTCAAATTCGCCACCAGGGGCACTGAGGTGGGTTGATCACGAGGCCAAGAGCCTCAAAAACAGCGAAATGCCGTGAAAATAGCCCTAATTTAGCATTTATTTTTGGCAAACTACTGATATCTTTCTCAAAAAACGAGCCGAATATTTTTAATCTATATATTTTAAAGTATACTGAGCCCTATGTGGCACTGTTCTGCTTCATCTCCACTGCACCTATTCATTTGAAAATTTTCCTGAATGTTCCACTCTCTCGCATCTCATCCTCTGACAATATCCTGAAGGCTTGCTTTGCAACCTTCTGGATAAAAAGTGTAAAAGATTGTATTAAATGATAAGAAATATCAATATAAGATATTCCATAACTATGTGATTGGCATGATTTATTCTACTTGAAGGAACCCATACACTCGATGACCTGTGTCCACAACTTGGCTCCTCCCGAGTCCCAATGAGCCTTGCGAGTCTGAGTCAGGCAATGTGATGCCTGATATTTCCACCATGATAAACCAACCTTGCAAAAGGCAGCGAATAAGGCAATGTGTAGTTAATTAGCTGTGGCAACGGACCATGTAATTCTTACCAAACCTTAGAAGGCAGAGTCGGCTTTTTTAACATGGCCGCGTATTAGGTGTTTGGGTCCGCGGGTCTCTCTCTTCGAACCGACTAAGCTTGAGATTTTGTAGCGGCTGCTTATCTGTTGCCACCATGAAGTGCTAGTGGTCTTGTTGGCCAACTGCAGAGTGAGATAGCAACTCTTTTGCCTTTCAGAGGATGGCTTCAGTTCACTGGCCATACAAGGAATTGCTCTTGTGTACTTTGAATATACCAAACACCGACATAAGGACTTTCCAAGACCACCAAATAAGCTTGATATTGCTACTGAAGAAGTGGTTCACCAGAATCAAGCACATTGATTTTACCCTTTTGAAAGACTAAAACTGTGCAACAAATATCAATATAAAATACCCTACGCCTACGTATGATGCGTGTTGATTTATTGGGCTGTTTTAAGTAAATTACAACTTGTCAATTTTGAACTCAAAACTATACTGTTTATAAATACATCCACAAAATGTTTCTTATTTTCGATGAATTTCAGATATAAAATAGATTATAATCTGGAAATTAAATAAATAGTTAAAAAATAAACAATTTGCATGATGTGAACATGCTGTATAGTGAGTCCAGTATTAAAAATATTCCTGTTGCGGGTTATGCGAGCGTATCGAAGAAGTCAGTGCGTATGACAATTTTTTTTACTGCTTGTCCCTCGCAGTTCAAACTGAAGACTTTCTTTTTTGTCTTCAAATTATTTCTGGGTCTGAAATCGGGGGCCTATTCAGGCGCGGTGCCCAACGCAATCGCCTTGCCATGGAAAAAAAAAATTCCTACATAACTGATGGGTTTTAAAAGTCTCATGTAAGCCCCAACAGAAATATTTTTTAGACTGGCCTTAGTATTATTGTTTTGCTTAGGTCTATAATCCCAAGACAAACTATTTAGTTTTGTTCAGGTGCAAACCAAGGAAAACCATATGTGAGTAATCTTATCAGAAAAACAACAGGAGCATCTGATGCTGGGAACACAATTACATTACAACAAATTGTCAATTATTGTTGACAAGTCATGTCTTTCAATATTAATTGCCATCCTATTACGAGATATTAAGATTGAAATAATCTCATTACCTCAAGTGCAGAAATAATGGAAGCCTTATAAGAAATACAAATCAAACCAGAACAGCATATCGTAAGGGTTTAGTTTTACTAGATGACAGCTTCCATAATATGCTACCTTAGCAGCATTTACAGATGAAAATTTACAGATTGAATGAGCAAACCATAAAGAATGCCTCACTGGGCAACCAGATTGTCGCCCAATCCGGCTGAGTATTTCAACATACTGATTGGGCATCAATCTGGATGCCCAGTGAACCATATTTTCTTCATATTTTATCCACTGAGAAAGCAAACTTATCCCTGAAATGCATTTGAAGCATACATCTGCCTAATTAACATGTTCTGCAAACGTTTTTCAGTTGTTTGAGAGCAGTGAATGCTTACTGGAAATTTGCAACTGAAATTACCTCGAGATTTTAATAGTTGGATTATTCAAGGAACTAAGTGTAATCATGGCTTTAGCAATTTACATTGGACAACAGTGATATATTAACTGCATGAAAAGGAAGACATCCTTATACAGTAGTTTCATAAAATACGGTTGACTCTAGCTGTCTGTAGCGACCTGTACCTGGCTGTGGTCTGAACATGCTAAAGCCAGCTGCTTCTGTCCACTTCTATAGCTAATAATCTGCTTACATCTATCACCAGATTAATATAAACCTCAGTAAATGTAAGAAATTAATCCAATATATCATAAATATGTACTTTTAGATCCGGTTTTGAGAAGCCAGATATGACAGCTTTGTCTAGTTTCAATTTGCCGGCCATTTTTAATGAAACTTACTGGAGGTATTACTAAAAGATTGCAGGCTGACTGATGTGATGGTCTATTCCCAATCACATTTCAGGAGCACATCTTAGTCGTAAAAATTTGTGGAACAAAAGTTATTAGTTTCAACAAAATTATCTGTTGCAGCTCATCACTTGACCTTTCCTAGATCTATAAATTACACACAAAAATGCATAATGAAAGCCTGAATGATTATAAATGAATCTTTTGTAAGTTATGGCTTTTTAGTGAACAAGAGAGGTGAAAGGGTTTAATTTACTGAATTTATTCTCACTAATTTTTAGTTGGGGCTTACCAATGAGAATTTTGTATGTAGTCTCCCCATAATACATAACTCAACAGCAGTGAAACAGTTTTAAGACCATCATTATTACTGGGAATCATTGAACCAGTCTAAATTCTGGAAGTTTCTAACATTGTAACAAAATATGAATGTAATCATAGTTATAGATTCAGTGCAGCAGTCTTAAAATCGAAGTCTTCATATTTGGAGTCTTACTTATGGGGGTTCCAAAGTAACGCTACTGTAGTGTCAATACATTATTTTCTTTGTGGGAATATACAACTCAAGTCTGCTCAGTCTAAGAGATAGCCCGTATTTCCCACTGCATTCTCCCTGGGGCTCACACTTAATGACTCGTCAATACAAATTCAATTACAAAGCCTTGTCGAATCTTAATTTTTAATGGGATTCTGGCGTTACCAAAACTTAGGCAAGCGATGTGCCCACCATGCAGTAAAAGTAGATTGCAGGCAGAAAAGGGTTTAAACTTTAAGCCACATCATGCATTTAACAGCGAAACAAAATCTTGTTTGGGGCAAACAGAGAATTGTCCTAAGTGTAAATTGATTACTTAATCACACTTGTAAAAGTAGAGTGCTTACTCCGAGTCATTTATCAAACCCTTCCTTATAGACAAGAGGCTGTCACGCCCAATATAGCACAAAACGGGGGGCTGTTGAGTCGTGTAATTAAACAAAGAGCATGGTGAAGTTTGAAAACAAAGCATAGTGAAGTTGTTAACAAACAGGGGTTGCAAAAGCGTATGATTAAACAAGAGCAAAGCGAAGTTTGAACACATACGTAATAAAGTTCTTCAATAAAGTATAAACAAAAAAAACAGACATTTTTGAAGTTTTAATGCTGAAATCAAACACTGAAGATAATGACTCTTAACAAGAGGCATTATAATAAACACATAAACAAATCAAGTACAGCACAGATGAATAACAATGAATAATGTTAATTTATTTGTCACATATATATAGAATATTGTTTTGGATTATTTTATTTATGAACTGCTGGTGTAAGCTCACTGCAGAATAAATGTTTCGCAAATATGTAGACAAAGATGTACAAATAATATATGACTAAAAATAACAACAAACCATGCAAATTAAAAAAAAACTTGTATATTAAATAAACTGTATTTTATTGAAGTTATACACATTAAATTAACATTAAATAAAAAACAAACACAACAATGATTGCAAATAAAGTAAAGGACAAAGACTAAAGGCTGAAATGAGTGCAGTAAATTGAACAAAAACCATAGTGAAGTAACAGCATGCAGTACACACAAATGGGAGAATAGCATGCATGGAACTGAAGTTTCATTGAAGCTTTTTTGTTTGCATGTTCAATTTACAAAACTTTCACAAAAAATTGTTAACAGAACATTCATCATTAAAGAAAAACTAATGATAAACATCTTAACACAAAACAATTACTGAACAAACAAACAAAAATTCGATGTCTACAATTGTTATATAATGGGGTGTTCATAAATTGGGGTTCCGCTCAAGTTGTATATAATGTAAAAGATGTACAATCAGATGTATACCTACAGGTGTTCTCTGAATTTCATAATGAAGCATTAATGAGATGATCTTAAAGTGGGGTCCTATACTAAATATGCAGTCTTCCCAAAGTTCAACTCTCCTTCGCCGGACCGAATGTCAAAATATGCTTATGTCTTTATGAAATATCATTATAAAATATGTTGCCTTTGGCCGGACCGAATGAAATTCGGCCGGTCAGGTCCGTCGGTTCGGCAGACTTCATGAAGACTGAATATGTACAATAGGCCTATGTTAATGACATAATCATCTATGATCTCAATATTATAGCCAAACTATTATAGACTATGGAATATATTATTAGAGCAGGAGCCACCTATATAGGCAGAGGTGACATTGACAAACTATGTACCTTGGTGAATGCATAATATTATCCTGAAATATGCGATAATGCCTCCCCCAAAAACAGGTGATGTTCATGCCAAGGTCAGGTGCGGACAGCAGTTTATGTTACACTGCGTTAGGTGCTACAAGTGTTGTTAAGTTGGTCATACATACAGAGATTGTATGGATATAGGATAGGTCCAACTCAGGGTATGACAGGATAGCCATTTTGATCTCATTTCCAGCTATAGATTTGAACCCTGGTTTTATTTAAGGCTATTAAAACATTAATGAAAATAGATCATAGATATCTTAACATCATCAAGTAGAACGTCTTCAGGAAATTTTGAGTGCATTGGGGGCAAAAAGGTTTTATATTACATGTGCATTTTTATGAAAACATATACTTAGGAAAATAAATATATCCATTTAAAGTAAGTGGTTCAACTGAATACATTACAAGACATAACCTCCAGAGGGAGCAGTGGTCATAGAGTTTGTTGACCTCCATCTTACATGTGTCAACCTATTATATATTCAACACATAGGCCACATGTGTTGCTGATGGGAGAAACCGCATCAGCGTGGCATCCATTTAGACCAAACTCTATTTCTGTATTTGGAGTTCAGAGAAGTCACGATTATGTCATTGTGAACTTAGTGAACTATTGTACAGTAGTGTTCACAAATACATTTTGTACATATATAGAAATATGATGAAAAATTTTTTTTGGAAGAAAGCTGTCTCAGTGGTAATTTTAATGACATACAGAATAGCCAATTTTAGTTATTTTTACATTGTTATTCAAAATTGCATACTTAAAGCATGAAGCTTTTGAGGTAGGTGGTCAGGTGGTTCGAGTGATCAGCTACTATAGCAAGGATTCGGGTTGCCTGGGTTCGAATCCCACTTATGACTCATCATATTGGACATTCTCATGCTTTTACCCTTGTACAGATAATTTTTTACTATAGCAGTTTCCTGTAATAAACACAGTACCTATGCAATGTTACGTGTACCCATAACTCAGAAGTGAAATTATACTCCTGGGAAATCGTACCAGAGCTCATTACCACATTTAGGTGATAGATAACTGACCTCTCTTTTACTGTGAGAGTTAGTAATACCCAGATATTACCAAGATATAATGTCAGGTTGGTCCAAAGTTGGCCTGAAATATTCAACGTCGGTGGCATCTGGCCCAAGTCTAGCCAATTTAACATGTTATCTGAGTAATAAACAGGACAGAAACAGCATGCAGATGACGGAACCTACCTGTTGTATTCCAAATGCTGTTAGATGCCCTGTCCTCACAGTAGTCATACACCCCACAAGGGGGTAGAAGCATTGAGTCATGCATAGGGGCCTTACTCTGGGAGGGGGCCAACATCAAAGATGAGATGACATTGCCCCAGATGTGGGTAGTTTGGAAACAGGCCAGGAAAATCCCATTAAACTTGGACAGTTCTTGATGGGTCAGTTCTTTAGATAGGTGAGCATAATCCACAGCCAGTTTTTGGATGTATGTGACCTGTGCACCCCAGGCTAAACTTTGGCCGAAACCCACCCCTATAGATGTTGGGATGAGGGTGTAAAAGTGCGGGTAGAAGTTAGCAGCGATCCAGAAGAGGTAGAAAAGCAGTCCCAGCACTATCGTCCACTTGGAGGTGAGTTTATTAATGAGGACAGGCGCGAAGAGGCAAGTAAGAAACATGGTGACATGGACGCACCCCATTGCTATCACTCCCAGATGACCTGCCTGGTTCAGGCTCGATTGCAAGTTCTGGATTGATCGAAAAGCTGTGAACACAAGAATGAAGCTAAGCGACAGCACTATCAAGTTCTTCCTGTATCTCCACTGCGATTTGTTGAAGACTTTGGGGTCATCTGTTGATTTGAAGATGGTCTCCCCCGGACCTTCTGGTTCTTGGTCATCTGCCCCATGAGTAACCGAGGTGCTAGCCACGCTGTTGACCGGGACGTGGATAGTGACAGCAGATATCCCTCCAAAAACATCTTCACTACCATCCTTGGACTCATAATCACCCTCATCTTCCTCATTAGGGGTAGAAAGGGCCCTCGGTCTTAAAGGCCCCCCTACATGGTTAATAATATCAACCTGTCTCAACTCTATGCCTTCTCCTGGGCCATGGGCTTTGCCAAACTTGTTGGGGCAATGCTCTTTCCTTTGCTTCCGAGCCTGTTGAATGCCCTCAATAAAGTCTTCAGTCACAGGCTCACAGGAATTGTCCGATTTCGTAGCATGACGGTAACTTTCATTGCGACGTCGCGCACTCTGTGTTGCGTAGACATAGCTGGGCCGGCGCGGTCGGTAGAGTGAGAAATCAAAGCTAATGTTTCCACTCAAATCCCAGGGTGAAAGAGACATGATAGCGTATATGAATCCTGTTTGTAGACACTCAGGGTCCCCTCAGCAATACTGCGACGATTTGCATGAGAATGTGCACTGCTCCTTTACAGGCCTGATCCAACGCCATTGCTCGGTGCTTCCAACAGAAAATAATGCGTCCGCGCACTTAGCCCTTAGGCCATAGCTCGTCCCTTTCCTCTTTTTGCCTTGTCCGTGCTGCCTGTCTGCCTTGAGGGGGTCCTAACCCCTTCCAATGTGCTTCCAGCAATCATCCTACAATCCTCGCATGAAAATCCCGATTTTTTATCGATTTTTGGATCCCGCTAGTCCAAGCCCTAGGACGGTGGGACGTGCTCATTATTGCGCGGGGAGAGAAGCTCTTATTTGGCACAGTAAAGCTAAAAAAACTGCCCCACCTTATTTATTTCCGTCTCAGAAATGTGTATGGAGATATATCATTTGCCCTAATTGTTCTAATTTAGTATTGCCATCTCAGGCCACGTGCGCATAATTTTTCCCGCTTTTTTTCTCACCTGCCTAAAATGGGAATGGCCCTGAAGCCCACAGGTTGGATCAATTAGCACAAAAGTATTAAATTGCATCCTTATCATTAAAAATAAAAAGATGAAACCAATTATTTTCATCAGATCTGTGTTTTTCCTCGATATTTCTGTCGAAATTGCGTTATTTAGAAAGACGAAATAAATATAATTTTGGCCAATCACGTCCTGCCAAGTGGCTGCCCGGAACTGCAAAATGGCGACAGCCACGGAGGTAAACTGAGAGCGAAAGCGCTGATTTGTCTTTTAGTTTATTGAACGTGGATAATCACAGCAGAGCTAAATCTGGTGTGAACACTTAGATCTGTAATGAATGAAGTCTACTGCACGTTTTCGTGGTAAAAATATGTCACAGAGGCGCCATAAGTCTTGCAGTTTTTCTGGCAAACCACGTCTGGCGAACCAAAACAAACCGGGTGTGGTAAATCAACCGATTATCGCTCACATAAGATTTCAGTGATTAACCCCACACCTGCATTTTGTTTGCCTTTACACTGTAGCCACGAGGTTGGTGTAGTCCAGTGGTTTCAAAGTAATGGCTGTCAATTTCAAACATTATTCAATTAAATCTTAAAGAACCTGTCACATTGTTCTGAATGAATGAATTCTGAGTTTGACAGCTGATCCGTCATTTCCATTTGACAGTTAGCAACTTCAGGACATAACCTCGGAAAATGAAGTCTTCAGTTTGATGTTAAACAAAGAACTGTTCTTAAATGTGAAATATTTCACCCCAAAGACTGATAATCTGATTTTTGCTCCAGAAAATGTCGCTGTTATGGATGTCTATGGTGTGCTTAACATTGTTCAGCACACCTTGCAATTGCAAGCCGAAGTCTGTGTCTGTTAATCTCAATTCTAAATGGGGATCCACTCCGCTAGTTTTGGAAGCCAGGTAAGCACTTAATTTGATCATTCTTAAAGCGTTTATTTGGAAATAATTCATGCCTCGTAATCCTCAATTTACAAATTTCAGTGAATATCTTGCCAAATTTGGTGATGACGTGTATTGGGAATTTGTGAATTCACTAAATGAATTAGAGGAAGGGTCGTATGACAAAGGTAACATTTGAAAATAGTGCTTTAACAAGAATAAAATTTATCTAGTACAAATTTGAGTTGTCTTATTTCGTTGTGCCTACTTAAGGTAAAGCTGTGTGAATTTTTGTTTCAGACAATGAAAGAAATATGTATGAATTGATGCTGAAAATAGCCGGTGGCCTTATAACTCCTCTCCAAATGGGTTTGCTCAAGTTTTCCCTGTCAATGCGTGCTCAATCACCTTCCATTGAAATGTACAATCAAGTGAGTGCTCAAATTATTACATTGAAGTTTCCTTTGATATTGGTGTGGATACAAAGTCACAAGAACTGTCTTTTACCTTGTAGGTTGCACGTGAATTCAGACAAGCTACAGATTGTGAAACTTTTGTTGATATTCACGGGGAAATAACGTGTTCACCAGAGGAAGTTGCTGATATGGTGAAGTCAACAGTTAACAGGTATAGCTTTTGAATAGGATCTATAAATTCATTTCTTTTACCATAAGATTTTCATTTGACTGGATCACCAATTGTCGTTTAGAGAAAAGTAGAAACTCAACAGTCCAAACATTAGAAATCACAATAATGCAAAAAGATACTCTGCTTTATTTTCAGTGTGAAATCTAGGCCCATGGTCATCAAGAGTGACCACCACTATCCTGGAAGTAAAGATGCGCCAGTTACTGCCATTTTGTATGGAGAAATGGGCAGCAATACATTTCGAGGTTTTCACAATGTGTTGAGAGGTTTAGCAGAGAAGGGAGAAATTGATTATATTCTTCGACATTTTATACAGGTGAGAATTGGAACACTATATCAGAGATCTCTGAAGCCACTTGCCACGTTACCATTGGCTAAAGGCATTACCTTGAAGTTGCCACAGCGCCTAAATGTTTTAATCGTCATTTCTGTGATGTGATCAGCAACCTTTGACCAGAGGGTTTATCCATATTCAAGATTAAGAGCCCTTTTCTGTACCACACAATGAAGGTTTGCAATGCATTTTCATGAGAAATATATTGGCCTCTTCCACCATTGTTTCTTGCATGACTTAGAGTATGCATTTGTGACGTCCCAATGGTTCATTGTTACATCACAATCAAGCTGCAATTGTGATGACACCAAATCGGTTTCAGAAAGAGGGGCTGACGTAGTCTGCCCAGATCAGAATTATTACTGAAAATATATGAGTTTGCCAAAGAAAAGCACAAAAAAATATGCATTGGTTTTTCGAAGGGTCTTTGTGTGTTATGAGAAATGTCAAGTATTAACATGTGTATATTATATATTTAGTTCAGTTACTAAGCGTGTGTTCATACCTTTCTACACATCCCCAAAACAATAAACTGTAATTGTGATTCAGCATCACAAGTTCCAAAGTGAACAAGATCCATTGAATCAATTGAGACAAAGGCAGTTATGCTTATGTTTAAAACCTTAATGAAAAAAAAAATTTATGCCGTCTGTAGACTGTAACAATTAAATTTGTTGAATATATTGCATTGCAAAGGGCATTTCAAAATGTTTCAGATGTCTATCCTGAACTATATTTTCTCTATCCTAAGGCCGAAAAAAAAGTTAGTTTCGATTATAATGTTTAAAAAAGGGTCAGTAGGTCGGGGAGTTTGTTTTTTTCCCCTAAGAATTCAGGTTTAAAAGCAAAAAATTTAGTGTTAAATATCCTTTTTCATTTCAAATGCCTTAAAAAAAATCAGGTCGAGCTTTGTGAAGTTGGGTTGGCACCTGCTATATGTATTGAATGAATGCATGAAAGAAACAAATTGGGGAATCATGCAAGGAGCACCACTAGATGTAGCACTAATGCTAGAACTGAAAATCTGGGACTGGTAATCTTGTTAAATCCTGAACTGCTTTGTGTCATTCAGGTTTCTGCCATGTTTTAAGTATTTCTTAGAAGTAAGGGAAAAGGATGATGGCAAAACAGCCATGGGTCCGGACCCCCTGGTACTGACATGGATAAAAATAACTAACACAGTTTTCAAACCTCATTTCAGAGCACAACTGACATACCTGTCAGGTTATCTGGATACGGAGTTGAATTGGCCATAAAAAATCAAGAGTATAAAGCAAAGGATGACACCAAAGTTGAAAGTAAGTTTTTGAGCTTTAGTACAGTCTGTTGTTTTAAGATTAAGTAAGTGAAATACACACCTTTTCCCCTTGCCTTCACTTGATAAATAGTAGTAAATTTTTCACTTATTTACTAATTTGCATGTTTGTATAAAGCATGTTCACTATATATGCCTAACACTTAGCGTCTCAAGTTTTTCTATGTTGCATGCTATAATTGCTGAGTTTTAAATTGTTTCTTGGCTGTTCCAAAGAAAAGCTGGGATGAGTTTATGATCATTTCGCTGTGACATGCAAGCAAAGACCACCAGGTTTTTAATGGAACAGCCAGTCCTCACGTTGTTTATATCCAAGTCTTCAAACATTCAATGAAAATAAAAATCATGCTAGTCAGTTGTTTGTACAATCTAAGTAAAACCTATGATTACTGATCAAGACAATTGGCAGTTTTATAAAACGTTTGATGAAAATTCAGTTTTGGGAGCAAAGTTGGAAGTGGCCATTTACAGTAGGAGACCATTTTATACAGATGGTTGTTTAGGCTGGTTTGACTGTATCTTTCCTACTTCTTCATCATTGCGATGAAGTTGAATTCGCTATCTGAGGTCTTGGATATAAACAATATTTTCATAATTTAAGTGTTTCGAATGGATGGATTGGACTGGTCAGGCTATTTCCATCATCTAATACGTTTTATTTACCACAAACTTGTGTGGTTATAGATTACCTCTATAGTTCATTGAGAAAACCTCAGTGTTTGTCAAAAAAATATCAGCAGTCTTGTGAAACATAACATGAAAATGCCTTGCAGAAACATCTTCATTTATATCGAAAAGTTAAATTGTTGATATCATACATCCTTGTTGTACAATTAGTCTTGCCAAAAGATCAGATGAAAGGTATGTTCGAGGTAGAAACGGAGATTTTTGGTAGAAATTGAGCAATTTTTGTGCTTTGGAAATATGGTGTGGACTGTGAATTTGCTGTGCAAGGTTTCCAGGAATTTCTCTCGGAATTTACTTTACAGAGAATTTCAAAACGTCTATTTTATCGCAGGTGTTTGCTTTTTACCTTTATTCAGTCTATGGCAGTTTTGCTGTTTACTTGAAATTGGCGAGTTGTTTTTACAGGTTTTTGTGTTAGTTTGGTTGTCAAATGATATAACTCAGTCCTAAGAATGATATTGAATAAATGAAGCTATGTAAAATGTACAATCATTGTACTTAGGTGATGGGATCAGTAACAGTTTCAGATTAAGGAGAGGGCCTGCATTCCTAGGGATGAAGGAAAATTGGTCCAAAATTTGCAGAAATCCTGAAATTTATCCCAAACACCTCGCAGTGGCCTCTGCACACCGACACTTAGCAAAATGTCTCATATTGTTCAAATTGTCACTAATTTATTATATAAAACTATGTATTTCAGAAATTGAGAATGCAAGTTATCCCTCCAATTCAAATTTAATAGTTAATTTATAAGTTGACCCCTCAGAAGTGATATATAGATTACCGCTTCTGTAACTACTTTTCCCATTGGCAAAAAACAATTGTTTTCATTCATCATTTCATTCTTATTATTTGTGATATTCAGACAAAGATGCTACGGAGGATGAGGATGATGAGGAGGAAGAAGATGTACAAGGATTTCTTTTCAAGCAATTAAAGTAAGTTTATAACTTCTATACGTAATTAACTTTCAGGGAAAGTGCTATTAAGACCAATGCACCTGACCTTCAATGGCCATATACATCAGCAGTGGTTCCATATATATCTATAGACATTTAATATACCATTTGTATATAGAAAAGAAATGCAAAATATATGGAAATCGGGAGACACTTGTTTTTTTGTTAGCAGGAAGTGTGTAATCTGTAAATGGGAAATTTGTCATATAGCACGGGTGTAATGTGAGATTTCATGAAATTGGTCTTATCATAGCAAATTATATTTTTAATGTTTGTTACACCACAGATTATTATTAGCCTTTCCATAAGCCAAGAAGCATTCATTCCAATAGATAAAACTAGATAAAAACTAGATAAAAGTATGTGCTGAAGCCAGAAGTACAAAAGGAATTGTATGTAATGAAATTGACAGAACATAAGAGCGAGTAAATCAGTGTCATTGCAGCCCATTTGTGATAGCTTGACAACTCCTTTGTATGAATTAGTGTGATTTTTTTTTAAACTTGTGCAGAACCATGTATCCAGACATGCAAGAAAACTTGGACCAGTACAAGGACCATTTGATTCAAACGTCCAGTGAGCTAGCACCTCTGAAAGTTTGGCAATTACAAGGTATGTCAAGATATCATATGACGATGTAATTTGGTGTTGGATATGTGACAATTTGTAGCTGCTGATGTTGTGTGTCCTTGTTGTTATTGTGTGATACAATGAAGTGTTCCAGTGCTGTCCTAAGTTACAGGTTCCCTATTAGTTTTAATAATATATAATTGATCACAGCAAACTTTATACTCCCTTCATATGTAGTTTAAAAAATTATGTTAAAAAAAAAGATTATTGATAAATATTTAAGCCAGCAAATGTAACATTTCAGACTGTTTTGTGTGTCTTAACTTGTAGTGCCTTATTGAATAATTATACTTGTTCGTTAACTGAGAAAAAAAGCTTTAATTTTCTGTAATAGCACTCCATATACTTCATTGTGAGCATGGACTGCAGGCGCTGACATTCATTATTGTAATTTTCTGCAGTTAGTGTTGATTTGTGGGTGGCCCCTCGGCAGCAATGACATGATCATCTTAGAGGGGTCACCCTGCTCAATGTTTTGTTTAATGAAACTCTCTGTTATTGTATCATTTTTTTTAAATATATATATATAGATTTTATTGACATGTAAAATATCATAAGTGATACATATGTCATTCAGTTAAAAGATAACATGAAAGAGACATTAATGTAAATACAGAAAGCAATAAAATTTCAATAATCAAGGTTCCAGCCACCAAGTTAACTTATAATACGTGTTTAAAATCCACATACACAATAGAAAAAAAATACAAGCCGCTAATAAAAACATTTCACTCTTAAAGTCCAAAACATGACAAGCACATCATAACTAATAAACTAATAAACTAAATTAATAACTGTGTGGATACAGGAGATGGTTTTCTCTACACATCGGCTTGAAGGAGAAACTTTCCTAAACTATTTAATAACTCAGGTTCCTTGTTAAATAATAGTGGGCAAAATAAAATAAATCTGAATGTGTCAAATTGGTATGAGCCAAGTCACAAATCGTGGCACTCTGTTGGTTGCTGGAGACCGAATTCTGTTGAAAACTGACCTCAAACTTCAACATTACTGAACCAGTTGGTCGAATTAGTAAAGCTGGCAACATAGCCTACGTGGCCAGCCATACATGACAATTTAGTGCATAAATTACAGCATTAGCTTAACGCATAACTGTAATGCATTTGATCCCTTCTTCACTTCAGACAATAACTATAGAAATTAATATCTATAGATTTAATAGTTATGGAAAAAAACTGAATTTCTGTTGTGTGATTTTGCAGACCTCAGTTTCCAAGCTGCATCCAGAGTTCTTGGTGTGGAGGAAGGAAAACGATTGCAGGTGCTGAGAGACATCAGTCAGAATTTCCCAATTATGGCCAGGTAAACCTTTTCACTACCAAATTTATGAACCATTTTCAATGAAAGTTGATTTTTGGGATGTCATTTGATACAGTGAAAACTCAGTTTTCTACCAAATTTATCTGTACAGTATTAATAATAAATTTTTCTGTTTTAATAATAATACTGCAAATAAGTTCTCAATCCTTGTGGGCTGTCATGTTTGTGAGCTTGAATCCGAAGTTGGTTTTTGTTGTTGGGGAAATTTACTCAGTTTCTGCATATATCTTTTTAGAGCTTTGATCAAGGAGCCAGTTACTGATGACATCAGGAAGGAAGTCAAGAAGAATCAAAAAGTGAGTGCATTTTTCTGAATATAATATACAGTATAATCACACCATGGCCAACTCTGATTGTTCATAATTTTTCATCTTCACTCCTGCATTTTCAGTATTTTGAAAGCAAGTTTGGAGTGATGCCTGGTGAATCGGCCATGTTCATTAATGGACTCCAAGCTGACCTGGATGTCTACGATGTCTTCACTTTGTTAGAAACCCTCAGGTCAGAGGCAAAACTGATGGAAGGCCTTCATTCTCTTGGTATTCAGGTGAGCTCATTTCAAGATACTAGTGTGATGAAATTTTTCTGTTTTGCACGGCTGATCACTGAAGATATATGCTGATAATATTGGTAATTTCCTAAAGCTAGGTTTGAAAACAACAATTTTGTGTTCTCAACTTCTCTGGAAATCAAAAAGGAATAAAACACTGTTATGTACTTTTGCACTACGAATCACAGATAGATATACACAGATTGGACAGTTCTTCATTTGCATAAGCCATCCAGGGACTTCCAGGGTTGTGAATGGCAGCCATTAAAATTTGTGACGTCATAATCATCACAATGGCTATAGTGATGTCATTTGATTGTTTAATATTGTGACGTCATATTTCTGTGAGCTTAAAATTATGTGTCAAACACTTACTTTGAACCACAAATAAGTACTTCTATAAAAGATGTATTTTTCATGTAAAGATTTAAAAGAATATTTGAATAACTTAGTGTATATAATGAAACACTGACAAATTCATCATTTTTCTGTCATGAAACCAGGTGACCCTGTGGGCTAGTCATTTTGTGAAATACCAACCCTGAACAGGCTTACATTGGTTCAGTTGCACTGTCCTCTCTGGATATTATTACATTATTACTCTGTGCTACTATTCAAGCCATACTGCAGCTTGCAGCACAAAAATACAGGTCAACTGGATTTTTTAAGATTCAACTCAAATTTGTGTTTCAATTTTACAGGGAGAACATCTTGCCACAATGCTGAAGCTTGACCTCAGGGATGGCGACACAAACTATGCTGTTGATATCCGAGATGATTCCGTTATAGTGAGTTAAAATTTACATTTACCCAGTGACTGCTAATTGATTGTGATCTAAAATCTACTGTTTATTTTATTGCAACTGAAGTAGTTTGATAAATATGAATCTGTGTGACATAGGCAGTATACGACTGAGCTTTTTCGTGGAACACTTACGTTTCATAAAGCACAAAGTGTATTCCACTGGATCGACTGGAGGTTACAAAAAAAAATCGTAAATTTTAGTGAAGCACAAATGTTCACGAAGGAAAAAGGGCGTAAACGTCTGTAAAACGGAGTCATGTGATGATACATGGGCAAAACACGTAGATAGTTACAACTGTACTAGCTGTTCCAACCATTGAGTTCAGTTTCATCATCACTTTCATCGGACTCCAGTTCCAACAGCAATAATGTAAACAAACGTTTGTTGGGTTGTCGTTCAGATCGCGCCATTTTTAAATGACATAGGGGGCATTGCAGGGAAATCAAATTTGACTGGCGGTTTTGCATGGACTATGAATTTGACACAGCACAGGTGGGCATGGCTTAAAAGCGCTGTACGGAAAATCCCCAGTCGAATACTACCATAGTTTTATTAATTTATTAATTTTAACTCATTTCTTGTAATACAGTACATCAACGACTTAGAGAAAGATGTCCGATATTCAAACTGGCCGTCGAGTGTACAAGACTTGCTTCGACCAACTTTCCCTGGAATGTTGAGACACGTCAAGAAGAATATGTTCCATGTGGTGTTCATGGTCGACCCTACTGATCCAAATAGCAAAGATTTGCTCAAGATGGCGGAAGCATTCTATGTACACAGTGCACCAATCAGGTAAGTGTATTTTTTTTTTATGTCATGCCCGGTCAAGGTAGGCTTATCTCACTAATCTCAGAAAAACGGAAGTGTGAGTCACATTAGTCTGTAAGTGCTTTAGCAGCTAGTCTCATGATTCTAAGGATACAAATTAAATACAATGTAGTTGTAATTGAATGTACTCTGGCAACGAACTATGACGGACAGCTGTAGAATGAAAATTTCAATCAGTTGGATTCCATGGTTGTTTGTCCTTGAAGCTTTTAAACTGTAATCATTGTGCCTTTGTAGCAGCCCATAAAAAACATGATCGATCGTTAAATTTATTGACTCTTGTGTCCAAATCAATGCATATTCACATCCATGCTGCAATGATCAAAGTCTCTAGCTATCTTTCCTGATTTTACCATAGCTTCATCCGTGACACCGCAAAAAATACAAAATACCTATTAACATTGATTTACCTATTGATGGCTTACAATATGTTGAATGGACTAAAATATAATGAATATACAATAACCTTTTTGGCTAATTTTGGTCTCAAAACTTGATGGCAAAAGCAATGAATTGAAGGGGTAGCTCAGTGGTAGCGCGGTGGGCTTCCAACCAGTGGGACTGGGTCCGTGGTTCAATTCCCGGTCGAGCCAAAGTTGGATGGCTGTTTCATCCTTAATCTTATTGCCATGGTCCCTGCTTGTCCCAATTTAGATTAGCCCATCAGGTGCAGAAATACAGGACATAAAGCCCTGATCCACCCACCACCCAGCAATGCATTGAAGCAAATTACCAGGATGTGGATGTTTTGATAGGTGACAAAAACAATGAAAACAAACAAAATGAAGTGTGAAATGTTGACTATTGAAACTGATAATGAATCTGTATTTATGAAAACTGTGACTAATGATACCATACAGTAACATTCTTTTTTTACTGGTATGATTTTGTAGGCACACCAGAAACATTAAGTCTTGTAAGTTGTTGTATGGCAAAGTCATATTGAACAAATTGTTAAATTTTTTCCTGAATTGTCTTAATCTTTTGATAATTTCAAGATAAATGGGAGAAATATAATTTGTGATTTTACATCAAGTTTATTAAAATATTCCATCCATGTTTTCAGGGTTGGAATTGTGTTCTTGGTCAACCAAGATGATGAAGTGGATGCAGACAAGGATGCTGGGGTTGCCATGTCGAGGGCATTCTATTACATCAGTCGAGAGGATTCTGTCAGAGCACTCAGTTTTGTCACCGATGTAAGTTTATTCAAATTTTTTATCTTGTCTATGCATAATCAGGAAAATTCAGCAAAAGCTTTTGGTAAAATTATTTCTTTTGATAAGAAATCTTACAATTTTTTTTTGATATACGAAAAATTATATCCTAGATGGCTGGAAATGCAATTTTAAGGGTATAAGTTTTGTAAATTTACCTTATGTAAAAATTGGCATTCGATTCAGATTCATTCATTTTATTTCACATTCATAAAACATTATAAATTTAATTTTCAAAACATTTTGTACATAATGTGAGGAGACCCCACTAATGGGCTATTCCATTTAAAAAAGAGAGGGGGGGGGGCGGACTTAAAGATTATTTTCAGAGAGGGTAAACTGATATCGGGGAAGGGGGGGGGGAACTGATATCGGGGATGTAGAAAAAAGCAGGGGTGAGGGGGGTTAGTAAAAAACCAGATAGCGGGGGTGGAGGGGGAGGACGGGGGGGGGGGGGGTCTGAAAATTTCCAGGTCCACCCCTTTTTTAAAAAAAATGGAACAGCCCTTACTATTTAATTGTCCTCATGATGTGGTTCTAATGTATTTTCTTGTTAAATTTTGTTTAAAGGTTTATGAAAAAGCGAAAGGCCGAGACATAACTTCGCAGGACATCATCAGTGAATTTAATGATGAGTATCCTGACGTGAAACCCAAAGATGTGTTCAGTACATCAAGGACTTATGACAAATGGCGAAAGGTACATTTTATATGAATCATGGTACTATATTATTTATTTTGTATTTGTTAGGATGTATCCCACCCAGGAAAGGAGTGATGTATCCCAGATAGCATTCCAAATCGTATCGAGGTCGGCGCGATGTGGGCAACGTCAAAACAATGTAGAAATGACGCTGGCCTGATTTGGACTGTCCAGATTGGTCCTTTCATCTCACATCTATATGATTATAGTTTACCCGAAAAATTTGATTGGACCTGTAGATACGTCAACAGTTTTCCTAATTTCAAAAGTTGTAATATTGTGAGAACCTTTTGCTAAGTTTCTGTTGAGCCCACCTTAAAATTCTATTCATAATATCTGTTCATTTAACACATTTGATAACACAACAGTATTATATTTATGTCTTCTCTCTATCTTCAGGATTGTGCAACATTTTTCAACAATGTAGGACTTCAAGAATCGCCGCAAGTTTTGGTCAACGGTGCACCGCTTGCAAAGGATGAGTTGAATCTGGATGCTTTTGAAGAAGCTGTGGTGTCTGGAATCCTAAGAAAGACTCCTGAATTGCAGAAAGCTGTTTATCAGGTAATGAATATTTATATGCTTACCCAAAGAACACCTATTCCGTTTATAGAGCTAGTTAACTACATGCCATTTAGATGAAGGAATATGCAAGGACAAACTAGGAGTACCAATTAAGGAGTGGTCAATATGTACTTGTGAATTGCTGAACATCTACATTGTACATTGATGGAATTGTACTTGTGAATGGAGGAATATTAAGGAAACATCAACCTGGATTCTAAGTCAAGTTATTTGTGGTAGAATATGTGACACTGACCTCCAGCGATTGACCGGACCTCCCGGACCTTATCGCTGCCTCAGCATTACCTCCTCACTTCCCAATCATGTAACCTAAAGTCAATCAATTCAGACTACAATACACCATAAAGCAGGTAGATTTGTTTCCAAATTTGGTAATCCTTATTATATTAATTAGGTAACTTCATCATTCCGCAGTTGTTAGTAACTTGTTAGTAACTTTCGTCAACCAATTTTGAAATTGTTCAGGTTGTTTAATGTTTAAGCATGGAGTGTACATTTCCATGGTTTAAGCACTAAGTTACAATAGCTACTAGTTTCTAGCAGAGGGAGCCACCAGCAAGACCGTCCAAACCTGTTGAATGACATAATGGTACAATGAAGTCATTGAGTGCAGTTGATGACATCATTTTTTAGATGATGTCATCGATTAATTTGAACGTCTGCCTGTGTTAATGACACAAAGCAGGATGGATTTGATTTAAATATGTACAGTTAAATCAAATATGTGTTATGTCTGCAATTTTAGCCTGAATGATACTATGGTGGAATTAATTTCTATCTCAGTTTCATGTAATCAGTAAAAGTCACAGTAAGGCTGTACTTTGTACTTGTTCAATAAAATTTGCTGTGAAATTCTTTTATATTTTTTAGGGACACTTGACCGACAGAATGAGCATTCTCGATTACATGATGACCAGAAGCAACGTCATGCCTAGATTGAATCCTCGCGTATTGGCACCTGCAGGACATCACCTGGACTTCACAAAGGATTCTGGTGAGTTTTAATCTTTGGTTGCATTCAATAATGCAAATTACTGCAATTTATCCAATTTATTGATAAAGCTGCTGTATTCATGGTGTAATATTATGTAAATCCTTCTGCCGTCAGTCTTTAGCATATGTCTCTCGGATCAGGGTTGATAGAACCTATTTATATGTAAATCTTATGAGGACTAGTTCATTTCTGTTGTTGTGATACAGAGATAAAAAGTAATTAAATTGGTCATAGTTGACTACTGCCAATTTGATCTTTTGCGTGGTACTGTTAGTGTGTGGCATAAATAGTTTTCTGGGAAAAAAAAGCATATACCACTACTACTGACGGTGAACAAATACACACCTTCTTGCATTTCTGATGTTTCCAACTTAGTCCACATATTTCATCAAAATGTTATCACATTAAAATGCAACTTTTCTCCACTGTCAGTGGGGGAGGGTTCTCTTGAAGCCTCGTTTCCTACTTTTAATTTTTTGTTTCAGCTCCGAGTGTTATTAAAAGTGTGGAAGCCTTCTCTAATCTACCAATTGTTGAAATGGCTGCCGCAATGAGAAAATCACTAAAGTATATCTCCAAGAAAGGTGATACTTGAATTATACGATTTCCCATTTTCTATTTTCCTAAAGAGAGTAGATTATTCCCTAATGTTATCATTCTTAACATATCTGTGTTGTTTCTTCAGATGAGCCGAGTTTCTACGCCATCAGCAACTGGCTTGTAGCTGATCTAGAAACTGAAGATGGAAGAACTTTTGTCTACAATGCAGTCAAGGCTCTGGTAAGATCTCTTTAGGCCGACTAAAAAGTTGTTTCTGATTAATATGTTTAAAAAAAATGGGTCGGTAGGTTGGGGGATATTTTATTTTAATTTTTCCCTATGAATCAAGGTTCAAAAGCAAAAAAATTGATTGTCATATGTCCATTTTTTTGTCAGATGCCTTAACAAAATTCAGGTTGTCCCTTGGAAACAAACAATTTTTTTCAGTCAGCCTTAACATACTGTACAGTCTATGACACGAAAGGAAACTATGTTGGCAAAGTTCTGCTTCTAACCATTGTTTGATGGTGTCATTGTCCTATAATGCTTAATGTCATCAATGAGTACAATGAATTATTTTGTATTGTATTTGCTGACATAATTTAAACTCCTCCTGATCATCGTGTAGGACACTATCTAATGTGACCCACTCTAAGAAAAAAAATTGTACTCTTACACATAAAGTTCTGCTTGATAATATATCTCTGGCTCAATGCGCATCTTCTGAAGTAAATCTTGGCATTTTTGACTGGGGAGTAAAAGTAACAGAGCCTACAGGGCTTTAGCAGCCAAGTCTTGGCTGTAGCATATAAAAAGACAATAATATGACATCACTACTTGAAGACAAATGTGGGTATTCAGTTCTACCACTTCTAGTTCCATGAAATTTGTACAAAGCAAGTGTTCTTGTTAAAAATTATGAAAGAAAAATAGGTAAAAAAATTATCTGACAAATACCAATTGTAGGTTAATTCAAATAAAAAAATAATCAAAAATAGTATGTTTCTGAGCATAAGAATGGGTTTAAATGCATTTTCACCACTGATTTTGTGGTCAATTTTGTATGAATACTAGTTAAGTTGTCCCAACATCTTTTAAGAAAAACTAACTATAGGTCACCAGCAATATAATGAAGCTGTATTACACAGAATAAATGACGTCATCACACAATACTTATCTGCTACGGTGACAGTGACCTCTGGTGGTACTTTTCCTCACCATTGGCAATACAATTCAATATGCTCATGATTCTAATTATAATGTTTTCAGAGACAAGGACCAGAAGTACGAATCGCTGTTGTTCATAACCCAACAAATTTGCCAAAGAAGGATGACGTTAAATCTCATTGGCTGTCGAGGGCCTTCCAAGCAGCCATCCAACAAGGTGTGAAGGCGTTTGCGACAAAACTATTAAAGCAAGAAAATATTGATGCTCTTGAAAGTGGAGAAAAGAAACTGGAAGACTTGGCTGCTAGTGTAAGTTTGCGCATTATTGAATTCCGTAATGAATTACATCGGCACTTGCAAAATGAAAGATAGGGTTGTTGTAATGCAAACCATCTACCCAATTGTTGTGCAGATATTTTGAGCCCATTTAGTGTTGGATATTATAGACATATTTTTTGCTTTTGATTGGTTGCGCTATCGCCTTGGGTCTCGTTACAAGTTTGCTGGAACTATTGAAACATACAGTGGTTAAAATAAGATTTTGTTTGTACACCTGATGCATCATCCTAACTGGATTTGTTTATTTTGAGAAATAGTGTTTTTAATACAGTTACTATGATGCCACACTCAAGAGCAGTGTCATTTGGAAAGCTGCCTTTAACCTTGTGGTTAAACACCAAGTGCACTTTCAAAATAGTCCATACCTATGTGAACAAGAACTAAAATTAGATATTTGTCATTACACCCGAAGGTTAGCTTATGTGAAGGGTGCGCAGAAAATATTTAACTACATAGAAATTAACAGTGGTTTATGAAACAGCAGTTGAATTGTTTGACTATGAGCAACAACCCCTCGCTACACAAGAGCAGTCTGAAGAGAAAGATTTGAACACATGCGGAAAAACTGAACTGAATATTCACATACATGTTAAAGGGGAACACAAGGACATTTGCATGTTAATTTTAAAAGATCTATTAGATGTAAAGAAATATATTGTAGTGAAAAATATAGTTAAAAAGTCATGTTTAGTATGATTTTACGCCGATTAAGAGTGCTGTTTTCACTGTCCGCCGAAATGCTGGGGGCCGCCATTATTGCACACGGCACCGAAGCTGGTGACGTCACTTATGTCCTAAGTCCTAATTATGGACTTTTGCTAGTTTGGGTTTGGAACCCTAGAAAATTAACTCCTAAATCTGCGCAGATTGCAATTAATCCATTTCATTGTTCATTGCAATTAATCCATTTCAATGCAAGTTAATGAAACAAACAGTGAAAAGATAGCATTAGTTGAATTTCTTTGGACTAATTGCAATGAAATGATTTGTATTTATGTAGGTATATTACAACACTCCTAAAAAAAAAGGCTGTACAATAGGCATATGATCATCATTATAATACAACAATGAAATACCATAAGATATTAACAACTATTCAAACAATTTTTGGTTTTATATATATGTATAAAATCCATAAATTGTTTAAATAGTTTAAACAATTTGTCTTTGTAATTGAATTTGATTTTATCCATATAATTTTAATATCCTATATTCCTGACACTTTAGTCGTAATTGATAAATCTGTTTCTGTCTTACAATTTAGTTTGTTTCAAATTAAGGTTAAATATATACATGCACTGTATTGAGTTGTATAGAATTATTAAAAGGATGTTCCCTTCAGTAATCTTTACAAGATTAGCAGAATGAATTCATTACCAAATTTCACTAAGATAGACTTTTCCAGTGTTCATTGGGGTATTGTAGCGCATTAAAAAACGATATATTGACTACTTCTATCTCTAGTAAATATAGCTTTTTAAATTCAATCATTGCTTGTTATACACCATTAGAAAGATTATGTCTATCAAGAAATAAGCAATTTCAAAATAACATTTTAGACATTTTATTATTTAACAACATTTATTTTATTAACCCCTAATTGTATTAAAGGCGAATCCAAATATACAGGTTTATTATAGGACCTTAACTATATATATAGTCTTATAATAATAATAGGTTATTTTTATAGCACTAGATTCAATAAAATTGCAGAATAAAAATGTCTTCAGACTGCTTTTGAAACTCTAGATTGCTTTTTTTTTACATCTTAATATACAATTTTTCATGAAATTTCATTGCTCGGCCTGGTCACAATCAACCTGTACCTTTGGGTGGGCACGGAGGTCTAATCATGAGAGTCTGATGAATTCTTTCTAAAATACTCATAATTTATTTTATTTTATTTAGTACTCAGTTATCCAAACTTTCAAAGTCATTGTTTTTCACCACGAGATAAGGGGTGTAGAGGCCGTCATTTATGCATGGATAATTAATTGCATTGTCTCAAATTGTTCAATTTACTTGACACCTGGTGAGAACTGTGACATGCTCTTAGTATAACAAGTTCAAGTGCAATTAACACCTGTTAGTGAAAATTTGACTGAAATGCAGGGCTCTAGAATAGTACAACAGTGACGTATTTCCGGTTTGTGCAAAACACCGGGAATCTCGAAAATGGCGGCCTCCGTAGTTCACAACACAGACCTAATTAATGGAGGATATTACTTTACCAGGGCATATATACAAGTGATGAATAGCGTGGATGTGTTTCTATGGACCCAAGCTAACTTCTGAGAGGTAAAGTGCTGAAGGTGTTAGTTCCCCTTTAATATTGGAAATTCCTCATAAAATACAAAGACCCTCCTAAAATGCCAATGCATACCTTTTGGTACTTTTTTGTCTGTCAAAACTATATACTTTTCCAAGTATGATACTGATCTTGACTGACTGAGTCAGTGCCTCATTCTGAACCAGGTTATTGATTTCACAATTACTGGTTGATTGTGATGTAACAATGGACCTTTGTGATGTCAAAATTGCATGCTCTAAGCCATATAAGAAACAATGGTGGCGGAGGCCAAGATTTTTCCTTTGTGATGTTTTGGAAATCATCAGCGTGCAGTTCAGGAAAGTGTCTATCATCTCAAACATGGAAAACCGTCTTTTCAAAACCCTCAGATCAAAATGTATATCAGATCAGGTTAAAGTTTGTTCAAACCTTATTCTACATTGAAATGAAAGTTGGTGTCATGTCATGTTTTTATGTTGTTTCAGGGACAAGATTTTGAAGAATATCTGACAATTTTGGATGGTCTCGACAATTCCTTTTTGCATGTCCACAAGTCGTTCTGTGAGCGGGCCTTGGAATTGCAGGCTGGGCAGAGAGCTATTCTTACTAATGGAAAGGTCAGAAATAGTTTATTTTAAGACAATGAAGTTAATATTATGAAAGCAAAAAGTTTCTTCGTTATCAGGAATTGGTGGAAGCCAGGGATGGAGATTTTCCTGTTAGAATTTAGCAATTCCCTCCAAACCTTTTCACAAACCAAGAAGAAAAAAAAAATTATGAAAAGAAATTGCTAACCTTACGTACATGTTGAAACCTCCGGGAAATATGGGAATATTCCAGAATTGCTGGTAAATGTTGCTTTATAGGGGATGGTTATTTGCTTTACTGTAATTGCAGTGCAAAGACAGAGATTTTGCTCCTCATGACTATTGATTTTGTTGTAATGTTGATAGTGGTGTGAGCCAATTTGAGTTTTATTAATTGGTCAAGGAACTTGGTAACTTTTTGTGCGCCACATCGAAGTTTTCTTGCACATTCAAACTTTAACTTGCCTTTGCTTATCCTCACAGGTAATTGGACCTTTTGCATCAGATGAACCTTTCTTGACGGAGGACTTTGTGTTGTTGGAGAAATACACTTGGAAAGTTTCAGCTGAGAAAGTCAAGTCTAAAGTCAAGGCTATGGGCATGGACGACAGCATGTAAGTCATAGGGTAGATGTTTTCCTCAGAAAACAATGTAAAAATCACTGGATGAAAGATTGGAGTCAATGATATTTATTCCTCGGCTTCCAACATTCATTACTGAAACCAATTTAAAGCAATATGACTCCTGTTACTGGGGTTTGAATAATATTTACTCTTCTACTGATTGTGACATTCTTTATGAAGATTTGGTCTCTGTTTTTACAAAAAATTATCAGTATATAGAGGTTTTGCTTCCATATTAGTTCGAACATCATAAAGCAGAATATTGCAAATGCAAATTAAAGCTGAATGGGGTTCATTTCTAATATTCTATAAAAAGGCTAATAAAAAAATTTAAAGAAATTTTACATGAAAAGATTTGAGGAATTATTGTTTTTGACCATTGACAGTGTGTTTCAACAACATGAAGTATGAATGATTTCTGAATTTTTAATTTAATCATTTCAGAGCGAGTGACATGGTGATGCGCATCTCTTCACTTCTCCTGTCTGTCCCTCAAACAGAATCTAGAAAGGAGGTAGAGTATCATTCTGATCAACATTCTGTACTCAAAGTTGCGGCCAAGAATCCAGACAGTCCTGCGTACGATGTGGTGGCGATACTCGACCCCACCACCAGGGCGGCGCAAAAGTACACCCCACTCCTGATGGTCCTGCAAAATGCGACCAACGCTAATATCAGACTGTACTTCAACTGCAGGGAGCAGTTGTCCGAGATGCCTTTGAAGAGGTAATTATTGAGTTAAATAACTGAAGATCTCTCTGTCCCTTATCCGGTTAATCAGCCATGTGATAAGCAAAAACTAGCCTTAGAGGGCTGCACTTTCCTAATACTAGACAGCTATAAGTTAATGGGCTATCTACAGATTCTGAAGGAGCTATCAGCAGCTGCATTTGAACCTTAGTTTGATTGAGTGTCGTTATTGAGGTCACATTAAGATGACATCATTAAGCAATGTCTAGGCACAGAACTTTACTACTAGCTCCCTTTATTGTTTTGATAGTTCCATAAATATTCTTGTGTGTAAGATAGTGAAAATTTAATCGTTACGAGTTTATTTAACAACTTATGGCTGTATTAGTTTAAAGATATACGGGAATACATGAACTCGTGGCTGTATGCTTGTCCACTGCTTTCATGACTGCTGTGCTGATATTATTCATTTTCTGATTGCTGATTTTTTGGTCACTTTTCCGTTACAGCTTTTACCGCTACGTCCTTGAACCAGAGGTATCCTTCATGGTGGACGATAGTTTGTCCCCTGGTCCAGGAGCAAGATTCCATGGAATGCCTCAGAAGCCTCTTTTGACGCTCGGAATGGACCCTCCTGAGTCCTGGCTGGTGGAGGCTGTCCACAGTCCTTATGATTTGGACAATATCTATTTGGAAGAGGTATGATGTTCAATTAAGTAGACTATTACAAATCATTACATATTTTGCTTGTTGAGAAAATTTACTTTTGAGTCGACCAAAACTAGCATTACAAAATGTATTTTCACCAATGTCAAACAAAATTTTAATCTTAGGACTGTTCCATTTAAAAGTGTGGGTTGACAGGAAGGTTTTTAAAAAAATGGGAGAAGGGGGGCGGTTCTTCAAAAAGGAGGAGAGGGCGTTTGACCAGTATTTTTCTGATATCTTAATGTAGAAAAAAGAGAGGGTGGGTGGGGTGGTGTCTGAAAATTTTTCTTTTCCAAGAGGTTTCCTTCATGGTGAACAATAGTTTGTCTGCTGCAAGGAAATGTTCCTGTCCGCCCCAACCATACTTTTTTAAAATAGAACAACCCATAAGGTACTATTTAACTCCAGGCTATGTTTCAGTAACATGCACTTAAAGTAGGACCCAGCTGTTTGAACACTTGCCTCTGACTTACAAGTCAGTCTCGAGTTGTGTTACAGGTTCCGAGACGGACTCAGGTTTGAGTGAGACTTAATACACACAAAAAAAGACCATGGTCAATCACTGAGGTTTAGTGCAGTATAGCGGACTCAAATTTATGACCATATTTGGCGTCTATGAAATATGAAATTCCTAAATTATATTACAAGTTTGAAGTTGTAGCACAATTATAATAACATATGGTGTAGAGTAGCGGGGGTTTGGGGGCGGCCGCCCCCATGAAACGGGAAAAATACACAATAATAAACTGCGTTCTTGCCTTGAAAGTGATCACTGAATTCCAGCATTTGACGTCATAGGCCTGGCATCGTGGCTTATAAATATGGTCATAAATTTGGGTCCGCTATACTGCACTTATTCCGATCACTGTAGTCTTTATATTTATCTTAGAGACAGCCAATTGTGCGAGCGTTCGTTGTATACCCAGAGTTGGTTTTGTAGGTTATCTTGAAACATTTCTTTTTCTTCTTCAGATTGACAACAATGTCCATGCTGACTTTGAGTTGAAGTATTTGCTATTGGAGGGTAAGTACTATAATTTTATGAGAGAGTTATGTGATACGCTGTTTTGGTTGTTAGCGGAATAATTTCGGCTAGTTCTGTTGTTGAAATGGCCTAAATATCAAATTAACCTTAATTGTAAACTCTTTTACAGGCCATTGTTTTGACGCGATGTCTGGTCAGCCTCCAAGAGGACTGCAAATTGTTCTGGGAACTAACTCCTCTCCAGCGCAAGTAGACACAATCGTCATGGCTAATCTGGTCAGTATGATTATCAGTATGACTGGAGATAGCTTTACAACTACAACCGGAGTTACTAGTTGTTTAAACTAGGTCTTATTTAAATCCGGTTGCTCAAGACATTACAATGGAGAGTTTTACAACCCAGTGTGCGTCAATGAAACAGAATTGATTGGCAACAAAATGATCAAGTATGAATGTATTTAGATGAGCAGCATGTTGCCCTCAGAGTATAAGTAATTACGCTAGGAGTACATTAACTTCAGGTGCGATACAAACATGTTAAAATTTTCAAATATCTGCAAATCTTAAAATAATTACATGTTCCCTTATTTATTTGCTGTGGAAAATAGGTTTTTTGAAGCAATTTTAGTTTGTAATGAAAAGTTGCCTATAATTTGATCTATGTGTCGTTTTCAGTCCTCATGCTTTTTTTAAATTTGGGCATTTTGTGCAAATAAAGTGGTAGTTAATTTCTAATGAATTATGATCATGTTTATATTACTCTTTCAGGGATACTTCCAACTGAAAGCCAGTCCCCGTGCCTGGATGCTGAGTCTTCGACACGGACGTTCAAGTGACATTTATCAGATCACAAGGTGATTATTTCTAATATCTGAAATAAGATGGCAGCTCTGCTGCTGATTGTCTTGAAGAAATTTAGTCACTTAATATGTCAGACTTAGTTTTTGATGTATATAATTGCCATTTCAGCCACGAGAACACAGATTCATTCCCGGACTCAGAAAATGTCATTGTGACAATCGACAGCTTCAAGAGTAAAATTTTAAAAATTAGGGTGAGTATTTCGTTGTTCTAATTTTTGTGGCTTGTTTTACCTCATTAGTGTTATAGTCAGATCATTTTCCAGGAATGGACTTAGTATTTATTAATTTATTATAGTGCCGATCTTTTATATAAGACCCCATCCCATATAAGCAAACCCAGTTGTTACAAACTGTTTTTGACAGTTCCATTTAGTGTGTTATGAGCAAGTTCGACTGGGTTATTTTGATTCATAGCTGAACTATGAAAAACTGGAATGCATATTGAAGCAATATGCTATAATTTAGGGTATTGCAGTCTCGTAAAAGAGGTCTGGAAATTTGATCGTTTGTTATCAGCTGAGGAACACCAAATTGTCGGTTATGAATTTCACCCACATTCGCTATTCTAAAAATGATTTTTGTTCTGAACAGGCTAGTTCTTTTAAAATACTTTCTTTAAAGTTAACTTATATGCCAAATGTTTATTTATTGAAGATATTCTGAATGGGATGTTTCTTGTTCATCATTTTAGGTGTCAAAGAAACCTGGAAAGGAGAATGAAGATTTATTGGGAGAAAATGAGGAAAATGGCGGAATCTGGAATTCAATATCGAAGTAAGTTATTTGCCGCTGTATTTACACATATTTTGCATGAATATTACACAAAATATCAGCCCGTTTTTCATCATGTTTGGAGTCGAGGTACTACTGTTGTACTTATGAATGTTATTTTGTTTTATCTTGTTGGTTGGTTAGGTACTGGAATGAGGGGTAAATGACATTTTAGGCCATGTATGTAAATAACGAAAACTTTTCTATCGTGTGCATGATTTTGTATGAACTTACTGAATGTTATAGATAGAAATATTGTGTCTTGTAGATAAAGTGTCTGTGATATCTTTATATGGAATTTAATTTGAAGACTTTAAAAAAATATTTGTTATCTGATACTGTTTTAACCTCAAGTTTATATTCTTTACTGCACATTGCACGTTTGAATGTTTCCACTTTGGAGCATTTTGTCTTTTTTTTCACTTGTAAGAGTTAAACCTGTGTGAATAACAAGTTTTTAATTTAATTTTTATTTGGAAAAGCACCTTTTTAGTTTGTATTTTCAGAAAATCACTATTTTGTCTTAGATGCTATTGATATTTACTTCAGTGTAATGGTTTAGGAAAATTCACGATTTCATTTTGATATTGGATCCCATCACTTTATATTGTCATTGCAGTTTCCTTATAGATGTAGCAATAACATACGGAGGATGTTTTTTTTTTTTTTTTCAGAAAATTTGGTGGAACTGATTCTGAAACTGTTAAACATGAAACCATCAATATCTTTTCACTGGCTTCAGGCCATCTTTATGAAAGATTTTTAAGGTGAGGATGTCTAAATGTTTGTTATTAATCACATATTCTCTGTTGAGATAAGAAAACTAAAGTATTAGAATAGAATAGAATAGAATAGAATAGAATAGAATAGAATAGAATAGAAGTTTATTCACATTGGCAACTGAGAGTTGAAAGGTTGGTACAATAAGTAAATTATGTAAATGGATTTAAAGATTTATCAGAGGTGCCGGGGTAATTTTGACGGTCAGCCCTTTCTCTTTGTTTTGCAATATTGCCATGGTTTCATTCTCCTGAATTTTCCCTTTACAGAATCATGATGTTGAGTGTTTTGAAGAACACTAAAACTAAAGTGAAATTTTGGTTCTTGGAAAACTTTTTATCGCCAACAGTTAAAGTAAGTATGTCACATGAATTCTTTATACTTTGAATATATTTACTGTCAATTCATGAATTGTTATTATAATATATACCTTCTTTTTTTTTTTAGGATTTTATACCACATATGGCAAAAGAATATAACTTTGATTTTGAATTAGTTCAATATAAGTGGCCTAGGTGGCTCCACCAGCAAACAGAGAAGCAAAGAATTATTTGGGGGTAAGTGTTCTTTTTCAGAAGAATTACTTTGTACATAGAATAGGACAAAGACTGGAATTTTGATTTTTGATGGAACAAAATGTACAATTGTAAACTGGCGTAACTTGATCGTGTCGTTTATTTCTTTTCAGATATAAGATTTTATTCTTAGATGTGCTCTTCCCGCTAGATGTTCAGAAAATTATATTCGTTGATGCTGATCAGGTATGTTGTTTGTTTAAAGTGTTTAAGATAATTTTGCATGTATGAGAAGTGTTTTTAAATATATAAATTTTATTGACAATCTCAATATCATGAGTTGATACATGTGTCAAAACAACAAAAACAGAAATCTACAAAACATTCACTACAAATACTACATAGGTAAAGACTACAGAATATGTACAGAAAACTGAATAAGAGTGAATATAGTACTATTAACAAATCGATGTCTGGTCCCAGTTCTTTAATTTTTTAGAGACAGTTGAAGAGACCCGCTCCTTTTACATGTGGATTTTAACATAGTATAATACTGTTTTTGTAAAATAGTTCAGGAGAGAGTCCAAGTGTGCTGGAGTCACCAGAGCAGTGTTGCACTGACCTCTAGGACTACGACAGCGGATTGTTAATTGTCAGTCTGTGATAGGGTGTGGAAGATGATTGCAGATCACCAGAGCAGTGATGCACTTTAAAGCATTACCTTGAAACTGAAGATTGCAGTTTCATTCAGTTATTCTTGACTCTGATGTTTTTATGATATTCTAATTCTGCAGATTGTTAGAACTGACCTAAAAGAATTGATGGAGTTTGACCTTGAAGGAGCGCCCTATGGTTATACTCCTTTCTGTGACAGTCGAAGAGAAATGGAAGGCTTCAGGTTTGTACTTAATTTACGTCATTACTGGGATGGTTTATTTTATTTATCTACTTTTGGTTATGACTCACTCTGATAAATTCCATTGCAATAAAGGCCTTGAGTAAGAAGTCGAAATAGGTGAAGATTGATCCTGTTTGACCTGCGCACAGCATAATAAATTATTTAATTTATGTATCAATCATTGCACGCTGATGTCAAAAGGTTTCTATAAAGGACTCTAACCCCTTTCTTATCAATCTTTGCAGATTTTGGAAGTCAGGTTATTGGGCAAGTCACCTAGGTCATAGAAAATACCATATTAGGTAAGTTATTGCAAATGCTCTTTGAATTGAATTGAATAATTTTATTTTGTGGCCATAATAATACAAGTCATTTGTTATACATGGCATAATCATAAATTTGATTAAAACACTCCTTAAAATATTATTTCTTCAACTGTCCGGAGTAAATTCATAGTCTGAGAGTCAAAAAGATTCTTATTGCTGATGAACTTCATGTTAGGTTGTCCAATAAAATAAAATAACACCATATTTAGCAGTCACTTGTTGAAAATTACTTCTTCTTAGTCGCAAATGCTCCGTTTGAATTATTTTTAAATATAATTGTTGTCAATTGCAGTGCCTTGTATGTAGTAGACCTCAAAAAGTTCCGCAAAATAGCCGCTGGAGACCGGCTACGAGGCCAGTACCAAGGACTTAGCCAGGATCCTAACAGTTTGTCCAACTTAGATCAAGTGAGTAACTTATATTTTTGGGAAATTTACTAATCTAAAACATGCTAGCAGTTGTGACTATGGCGGCATGTATATCTGGATATTCTTGTTTTATTGTGTCGGTTATTAATATCTTGTATTTTGTTGCTTAGAACTGTGTTCCGTTCATTTTGTTGTTGTTATCAATTAATACAAGAGGGCAGCACAGTACAGTGGGAATGAGAATTTCCAGTTATCTTCTGGTTCACTGAGCAAGAAACTTCATTTAGATTTCTGAAAAGAATTTTTTTTTCTCTTCAATTAAACATAAGCTTCATTTATGCAACTTGCATGTTTGCCTAAAGTGATCCTTTCACAGTTTCTATGCTTCATTGTTTCTACTTCAAAATAGATTTATTGTAAAATAATTAGCAATGAGAATTATTTTACAAGATATGATATACAGTGTATTCCACATCTGAATTGCTTTGCGTTTTATTTTCTTATTGTAACAATCATTTAATGACCTTTTTTCATTTCTGAGTAAACGGAATACATAATTGCTAATTGGCTAAATTTGAGTATCTGCTGAAAGTCATTAATAAATGCCAAGAGTATTGTATTGTTTGTAGGGATCCGCCCCATCTGTTGACGCCCTAGCAGGGGGTATGAGAAAAATAGTTTTGAACAAAAAGGGTGTATCTTTTGTGGCTAATATATTAAGGGCATTTAAAAAGACTTAAATCAAAAACAGAATGCTTTGAAAATGTTATGGATGGAATGTCAGCTTAAACTATTTTATTTAGGTAGAAAAAAAAGCATATGATTGTTTGATGATTCGTGAGTGTGGTTGTTACAATTAATTATAACATTAATTTTTGGGGGAAAAAAGCTTATGATAAAATAGGGAAAAAATATCCTGATTGTCCTATATTAATTACAAAATCCATGGAAGTATTTTGATTAAAAAGATTGCAGAGTTACTCTTGATTAAATATATGCATTTTGATATGTGGTACATGTCAGAATTTTAGATCTGAAAAAATAATTGTTAAATGGAATAACCCTTGATTGAGAACAAACGCAGCTAAAATTGGATACATTTAACAAATGATATATAATGGTACTGAACTTTTGAGAATCATAAATAGATAATTAGTTTCCATATACATATTTCTATTCTTTTGATGATAATTTTTCATACTTCGCAAGTTCTAATGTTAACACCAGGAGCCCTATTGTTGCTCAGGGGGCCCCGTATGAAGAATGGGGGCCCAGATGCTGTGCACTGGGGACCCTTGAAGTGGACCCCCTGCAAAGCTCATGGGCAGCCCCCAATACAATACTTGAAAGAGAAAGTTATAAAGAACCATTTGAATGGCAGTCAAAACTCCGCAAAAGATTTATTTGTTTTGGACAAACAGTTGGCTTTGCCTGAGATGATCGAAAAGGTAAAGATGATGTTGATTAGGAGCAGAGTTATGCAATGGCATGAAAAATTACTCTTGGTAGATAAGATGAATGATGAAGTATTAAATACAGCATTAGTTTATAATTGATTAGTTGGTCTATGGGATGTGGCAAATGTCAAGACTTGTTACTGAGGGAATTGAGAAAGGCTCAAGCTTGAACAGCCTTGTCAATGGTGTTGTGTCACATAAATAATTGGGTGTATTATGTACTCACCGTGAAGTTGAGAAAGGCAAAAACTTGAACAGGTTTGCAAATGAAGTATCATGTGAATGTCTGTAGAGTTTGCTATGGAGACAAAATCCATATATATATAGATATTTATATACTAAATTATAAATCAAAAATTGCTCAGACAGACCTAAGGACAGACTCGCAGACAATATCGATACTGACATGCAAAGGCAGATAGCACATCAGCTGGGACAACAGACGGACGGACAGAAATCACAGCTGAGCACTAAGCCATCTCAGATACACTAATTCTGCTCTGAGGCCTGAATTTGTGACTGGGGTATAAATGTAACGGAAATGTCCCCGAGGTGTCTTTGCTCAAGTAGAATGGCTCGTAGGCATTAATATTGATAGCCAATGAATACAGGAAGCATTAATCAATTAGCTTAATCTTGTTCGGCTTCATTTGATGCAAGAAAGTGTGTTTGCAACTACCCATTGTGGTAAAGTGGCATTCTTTAGAGCTGATTAATCAGATCGTCCATTTTGTCAAGTGCAAAATCTGACAACCAAATCAAAATGGCAGAGATTGGTTGTCAATGGCATGTGGAGTAAATTGTGCTGCTTGTAAAATCTGAATTGATAGTATCAATACTGAATACTGGCATATTAACATTTGGCTAACTAATTGTACTGCTTGTAGAATTCGAAGCAATTGCCAAATGTTAAAATGTGAGTATTTGATATTTAAACTCACTGTGCAGACAGAATGTGATTGTGAACACCTCATTTAACAATTTCGAATAATATATGTTCATTGTCCTAAATAGAAATATTTGGAATTTAGATAAGTTAAAATAAGTTAGTTTAGCTGAAATAAATTAACGTTTATTATGGATTTAATTTTGTTAAATTTTTTTTTGGTTTGTTGTTTTGTCTTGTTTAAACTGATTTTGTGCCTTTTTATTTATTTTTGAACGAAGGTTCCTAAATCTCTACGGAAGGGCCCCCACACGTGCCGCCCTTTTATCTTGCGAATTATGCATGGTTTTCATTATTTTTCTTAATATGTTCTTTTGTACATTTGCAGGATTTGCCTAATAATATGATCCACCAAGTGGGAATAAAGTCTTTACCTCAGGAATGGCTGTGGTGTGAAACGTGGTGTGATACTCCATCTTTGAAAACTGCAAAGACAATAGATTTGGTAAGCATGAAAAAAAATAAAAAATGTTGTAGCCAATTACTTTCACTCAGCTGCCATGATAAACACATTGATAACTTAGTTAAATTTATTATAAAAAATAAATGAATATTCCCTGACGAAAATTTGTTATGCACTTTTCTTTGTAGTTGTTTGACAAAGAGCAGGCTACTAATTTGTCATGACATTGTATTCTCAATTTAAATTTGTGTGACTCAACATTTTTACTTATCTTATTTCAGTGCAATAATCCTAAAACCAAGGAACCAAAACTACAAGCTGCCATGCGTATAGTGCCCGAATGGAAAGACTATGACAGCGAAGTAAAATCTTTATGGGACAAAGTGTATAAAAAGAAAACTTCATCTTCAACAAAGACCACTGATAGCAGCTCAACTCCTTCAAAAGGTGAGTATAAAAAACAATATGCGAGATCATTCTAGCTCATTCGTTAGGAATTCCATTGGGTTAAGGTGTTGGCTTGGCTCGCTCTGTCTGAGCTAAATTTCGTGGCAGTCATTTTAATTGGACGAGATGCGAAATAGTGCATGCAATTGGTGGCTGCAGAGGCAATTAAAAGGATATTTTCAGCTCTTCATTACATCTGCCTCACTATATGACATAGAGATAATTCACAATGTCAGAATTCACCAATTGAAATATTCTTTAACAAACGACTATTAGATAGCTGTTGTAGCATTAAAACATCATCCATGGTGTGAAAAGATCGTTGTGCAACTAAGTACGAAGATGCGCAATGTTTTATTTGGGTTTGTCAGAGTGGCAAATTTCAATGTCATACCGAACCGCGATGTCCTCAAATAAAAGCTGATTGCTCGTTGTAATAGTTATAATACCGAGACAGTTCACCTGTATTTGCCTCAAGGTGTATTTAAGTTTACACTTCATTAATAATGTAATTAATGAGTATACAGCTGTATAAATAACGCAATTAATGAATATATAATCTTTTTCAATTGTTGTTACTTTGATCATTTTATTTTTATTTCCTTTACAGATGAACACACAGAATTATAACAGAATATAAACCATAGGATGTTTTATTTACTGTATTGTCGAAGGTCTCAGCCAACTATAATCCTTTACCGTTTAAAAAAACCAATGATATTGTTGATATGTCGTCATTTGATTATTTTCACAATTATGAATTATACCTGGAGTGCATTCTTTAAAATGTGATGAGATGGTAAATTACGTAAGACTTAGATAAGGTACAGGATGCCAAAAGCTGTTGAAAGATGCTTTGTTGTTTAATGTAGGTGTCTGTTTTGTACATGTGCTTAGACCTCACTTTAGAGCCATCACTTTATAGAGATCACCTCAGAATTAAGGCCCTCTTGCAGTTGCTCTCACATCACAAGACTTGCTCTCTCGTAGGGGGTAATTTAATTAAGACACTTTTAATGCAGAAAGTGACTGGTGGTATATGAATAAAGAATGGTCATTTCTTAGGGGGCACTGTATTAGTACTATTCAATAGCCATCATATTCTTTAGCCATTAGTAAGGTCACCGTACTATTGATACCACTTTAGCCTGTACCGATGGCGTTCTCAATAGAGAGGTCTTTGTGTAATTGTTCAAATTTCACAGCAGAGATTTTTGTGTTCATTTTGGTTTAAAAGGGTGGGTAGCGTTGATAATTTTTTTTAAAGTATGTTAAAAAACATGGTTTATGTTTGAAATGTTCAGTGGAAACGGGTCCTATGATTGTCCTTGATATTAAACATTTTTTGGGTCATTTCTATAACTTGTGGAAATTTACGATCAATGATGTCTTTGAATATTAAATGCTTTCACAATGTTAACTATTCTTTTCTTAAAACTTACATGAAAGAGTAAAAGCAGTTCCGAACAGTGGTAATTATGTATATATTATAGAAAGATATTGGTGCAATGTATTGATAATACATTGTAGGTGTTTGTGAAGTCAAATCAATGGACTGTTACAACATATCAACTTCCAAGTTTTACTCTTCTCAGTATTTGATAATCAGATGTAGAACAATTTTTTTTTCCACAATTACAGGTTCTTTTGTAATGACACTTATTACGCAGTGATTAAAGCATTCTGTCATAACAAATGTAATGAAGGTATGAAAGCTGATGCTTATAATTTCCATGTCTTTGTGATATTCCATACTTCGGTTTATGCTATTTTGTAGATTGTTTAAATTGCATAATGTAAAATTGTTGCATCATCTTTTCCACACTTTCGATAGTTCTGAATGTAATATACATATATACATTATGGATGTCAGTGACTGATGCGTTTGATAGATTTTTGTCATGTTTAAAAGAGAATGAATGGATATTTTTTTATTCATGATGCTGCACAAAGTCCTTCACAGGATTTATGGAAAGTTTGAGAAATATAATATTGACACTTGAAAGTGAAAACATTGTCTGTGGCCATTTCTAAAATGAAGAAAAAGTAACATCAAAGATTGTCCTTTTGCAGTCATTGGTATAAATTATTGGAATGATTGGCAGAGTACAAGTAAATCCACCAATTCGTAATTAAAATATTAGCAAGTCAAAGTAATTACGAAGTATACTGTACAACTAAATTAGCAATGATCCTCACTGTCTTTGCTGTCCTCTCCCAATGGAAAAATGGCCGATGTTAGTGCTGACTTTGTTGTAATTATCTACCTTCAAATTTTATAGGCAATTTATTAGACGGAAAGTATGAAGTATGCATGAGACGAAATGAGATATATGCTAAGTGAATGAAATGTAGGGATATTCAGAGAATTTATTATATATGGTGTCAAATCATGAATAAAGTAAATTATTATGAAACTGGGACTTGTGTTGATTGGTATATGGTTGGGTCTCTTCGAGAAATCCTGTAGGTGGTTGGTTCTGTTATATTATTTTGTCTCATTTCATCATTAATATAAGTCTGTCATTTTCATTGCTTATTTTCTGAAAGATGCTGTGGGAAGTCATTTGGCACCCATCTCGTCTTAAAATGCTTTGCAAATAAAGCATGTGAATTTCATCAAAATGGTTTAAATGAAATGGTTGTCAGTATCTAAAAGTCGGTGGCTTTGCCTTAGTTACCCTTCCCAAAACATACTTCTAAGGTCATTGGACACCTGCGAAGATGGAGCACGCCAGTTGAATATAAGTCTTTGGTTCAAGGCTGATATCACACTCTTTCGTCATGTTAAGTCAAGCCATATTACTTCCTCAAAGAGGCTGAGTGTTGTTTGATTTCAACTTTCCATCTGACTGTTTGAGTGAAACTTCCAATATACGGTGGAGCAGGTCATAGTGAAGCCTACATTTGGTTTGGCAAGAACTAAAACTTTTACAGCATGTGAAGTGGTTGTCCCAATAAAATGCTAGTACCTCAGCATGTGAATATCATCTAAAGGGCTTGTTAATGAAGTAACACAGGGCCCAAGTGGTCGTCCCAATAAAATGCTAGTACTGCAGCATGTGACTCATCTAAAGGGCTTGTTACTGAAGTAACAAAGGCACAAGTGGTTGTTCCAATAAAATGCTAGTACTGCAGCATGTGAATATCATCTAAAGGGCTTGTTACTGAAGTAACAAAGGCACAAGTGGTTGTCCCAATAAAATGCTAGGACTGCAGCATGTGAATATCATCTAAATAACTTGTTACTGGTGCAAGGGGGAAAGGCACAAATGTTTGTTGATTGATGGTTCAAGCTTCCTCCAGGCATTTTTTTTTAGAATTCACTTATGACTAGTGAAATAAGATATTAGGCATCATCTGAGTGTCCTCATGTTCCCTCGAAAGTCCTAGGCCTCCTTGTGGCATGGGTAGTAAACACAAGTGGTGGGTGAAAACATCAAACACCCAATTTCTAACTGAAACATGGGCTTGTATGTTGTGTAGCTCTGGTCTTTGTAAAGATAACAAGAGGCATTATGGGAGGAGTGTTTAACTGTGTTAGTAGGGGTTATTGTGATTTTACCACACTCGTTCAAATAATTTTTGTGAAAATAGTACTTCATTCACCAATGGCCGGGGCCTAGCTCAAAGGTAGCGCTCTGGGCTTCTAACCGCTGGGTCCCGGGTTCGATTCCTGGTCAAGCCTAAGTTGGAAGGCTGTTTCATCCTTCGTCTCATTGCCATGGTCTCTGCCTGTCCTAATTAGCCCAATTGGTGCAGAAATACAGGACGTAAAGCCCTAATCACCCACCTCACCCACGCCATCCTTCATACACATTCTTCTGCTGTAATAAAAACTGTAGCTTTCCACTGTCTTAGATTCCCCAGTGTCCTCTCTGTCGATGATGACCTGGTATCTGTAAATGTAATAAAACTTGTTAGGTAAGCAGTATTGTGTAAAACTTACTAATATAATGTTGATTTTTTATATGCTTCTGGTTTCTACTACCAAATATAGTTAATCAATCTTAACCTAGAGAGCCTCTACATAGCCCACTCAGGTGCTGATGAGGCGTTAAACAATAACTCACACACACACACACACACTAATATAATGAATAACTTAATTATTAAACTAATACAGGGACTTATTTCACCAAAAAAAAGAAAATATCAGTGTTTATAGCTCTGTAAAACTATTGTAAACTTGCTCTTTTATATCTCTATGGTGCTGGTGTATCACTTCCGACTCATCGCCGGAAGGTGCACCCTGTGAGGGTACACTAAGCTGTGAAGCAGCAACTAATGGAGCTACGAGATGTCCTTTACCGACATCTGTAGCATGCTGCTTCATTCTTGCCAGGTGATCGTCTGACTGTGAAGTCTATGATTCTGGTTTATCTTTCTGCGAGCTTTGACCTGCCTTGGAATAATTAAAATTTGAATCTAGGTTAATCCTTCGCCTGGGCGGCTCAGGTGCTGATGAGGCGTTAAACAATAACTCCCACACTTCGCCTGGGCGATGATCTGGGTGAAGGAGATCTAGGTCCAGCCATCTGAGACAGGACTGAGGCATAGCTTGCCCCAGCAGCCTGTTCAGCTATACGGCGTGCTTGGGGAAAGGAGATATCCTTGGTGGTCTTTAATTTCAGGATCTCTTTCTCTAGCTGCCATTTGGGACAGCCACGGTGATAGGCTGGCCCATCACCTCCACAATTAACACAATAAGATTGTTTCTGACATGGTGAGTCACGGGAATGAGTGTGTTCCCATGACCCACAATTGGCGCAGGTTGCTTTGGAGCGGCAGGAGCCGCTGAAATGGCCAAATCGTTGGCAGTTGTAACATCTCTTAGGGTTCGGGACAATAACTCACACACATATCTCTATGGTGTGATGAGGCATTAAACAATAACACACACACACACACACACATCTCTATGGTGTGGCAGATTAACAGTTAAAACTAGTATATGAAATTAATCCAGGTTGAACAGTAGCTGGATTCCATTATTTTGGTTTTGTGTCCAAAATGAGTCTCACAATGCTTTCAAAGATCACACTTTTGGAATTTTCATAGTCCAAAGTGAAACCCTTGACTTTACTGACTTTATTGTTCAAGTTGGTCATGTATGTATAGTTTTTAGGTCCGCAGCAGCAAATTTTACAATATACTCATCAGGTACAAGTTCCGATTGGAGATCTCCGAGGTAGTCTCCAACAGGAGGTTCCCAATCTCCAGGCATACTGGTGTAGATTATGGAATCAGTGTCAAAATAGAGCACTCTTTCATTTAATCTGTCCAGGATTGAAAACATGCAGGTGAGCGTACATTGTTGTAAAGATGGCGATGAATATATTGGTTGACCCGCTTGGAGGTTCCATACCTGTCTTTCTTTTGTGTTCAACGTGTAACACCTTACTGTTGGTCACGTGGAAATCTTTCAGTTTGTGTGCTGGATTACAAAGTAGGTCAAAATATTCATCATCAGAGGTTACTAGGGGCAGGGGCCTAGCTCAGAGGTAGCGCTCTGGGATTCCAACCGGTCCCGGGTTCGATTCCCGGTTGAGCCTAAGTTGGATGGCTGTTTCATCCTTCGTCTCATTGCCATGGTCTCTGCCGGTCCTAATTAGCCCAACTGGTGCAGAAATACAGGACGTAAAGCCCTTATCACACACACACACACACACACACATACTAGAGTGTTAACACTCGTGTTCTCCCGCATGGCAAAACGCCCCCACAAACTATTCAAGGCTAACTTAGCCACAGCCCTTAGCAGGATTTCCTGCTTTATTTTCTAGGGTCAATTTTATTACTTCCTGCTGCTCATAGTCTCTGATATACTGTTCCTGTAATTCTTGAGACTGACTACACCAGGATGGCCACCCACTACTCTCAGTTTTTAGTTTGAGGAATTCATCAATATAACCCGTAAATAGAAAAAGAGGTCAAAATGGTACACCTCGTATACCTTTTCCACTTTGTAGCCTCTCTCTGCAGCTACAGCCAACTCTGGTGTTGCCCAGGTACCAACCATTGCTCTATCGCTATCATCACACTAGCAAGGATCTTTCCGATGGGTCAAAGCACAATCATAACCGAGGGGAAAGGTCGACTTCTCATTCAGCCTAACAGGTAGCACTGGTATATAGAGATTTTGAGGCGGTAGAACTTTAACCTTGGCTAGACCATAGTAGTTTTCTAATGGCTCGGAAGTCATCTGGGATAATTCTTGTCGAAAAATAGGCATCGGATAATTTTTTCAGGATGTATGGGTATAGGCTACAGAAGTCTAGGTAGTGGATCTTCTCTCTTCAGACTTGGCCTCACAATAGAACTTCAGACAGTTCACCCTACCTCCAAAGAATGCTTGTTTCGCTTTCAATCTCTCCACGAGGCTGAGACCAGTCATAATTTTTGCTTCATGTTGGTATATTTACATTCCCACCTCTATATCACCTTATACCCCTGCAACTTAATGAAATCCTTACGGGCTGATGTATTGCGTAGGGTTCAGACATGGATTGACCCATATAAGGATGGGACACACGTCGCCACACAGTCGGCCCCCTGTCAGTCTTTTCATCACCAGCTTCCCTGCCTCTTGCTTCCCTCATGACTGGAAAACATTTAGGGCACCCATGCCAGATACATCATGAAAGGAGAAGAAGGTCTTTTCACCTGTTGCCTAATCACAATGGAATCCATCCATGCGTAGCATCGATGTTCCCTCTGAGTTAGGGATGCGATGTTCTCCGCCATCTACTTCCATTCCATCATCCTCTATGATATACATTTTACCATACCTCTTCACCCCTTTTACATCCCTATGATCGCTAAGCATAATATGAAATTCTGGAAGGTACTTTGCTTTGAAAATTGCCTGACAGAGTGATGAAAGGGTGACATATGACCATGTGTAACACCCCTCCAACTCATCATCTCTTCTGGTTATTGTCAATATTTCTTGTCTAAATTTCATCGCAGCTTCAAACATGATGTAACAATCTTTAATAAAGTATAGTTCTATATCTTTATGATAATCAAAGATCTTGCCCCGCTGTAATTGCTCATTGTACCATCTCATGAATTCTTGATGGTCCTTCTTCCTCATCTGATATGGACCAAAGCACTCAGCTGGAGGCATGGGTCCTTGATAGTTGTCGGGCCCAAAGAAAAAATGAGGAAACTGTCCCTTAGACTCAGCTGACATGCCTAGAGCATTTAATCTAGAGGCTAAGCGCATGGGGAGGAAACTAAGGTTGTCAATAACTCTAATGTTCAACGACTGCTTGAGATGGATCTGCAGCAATTTAGAGCCTCTAAATATAACCTGCTGATTGAGACCTTGAGAAGTCAGATAGTTCAGCAGGAGGTATCTGTCATATCTACTAGAGCAAAGACCATTTTCCTCTTGTTTTCCTTGCTGAACAACCATCTTCCTACATCCTGTGCAGTGCTTCACCCTCTGAATGTCTTTATCCTTATCACCAAATATAGATAAATAATCTTAACCTAGATAGCCTCTACATAGCCCACTCAGGTGCTGATGAGGCGTTATACAATAACACACACACACACACACACACACACACACACACACACACACACACAGTGCTCACATGGTGAACCGCAGTGATCGCAATGACGAGATTGTATATGCGGAATCAATTCTTACAACACCAAACTGCTCCAGCAAATATGGGAACATGCTCCTCTCCACTTACGTCGCATTCAAAATCTATACCGATGTAATCACTACAAACTTTTTTGGGCAAAGTGGCACGCATGTGGCATATGTGTTTACCTGTCGAGGGTAAACACATTTGATCACATTTTCTACAGTACCAGGATCCATGCAGATGGGTTGCTTCTTTGCTCGGATCATACACCTGTGTCAAAAAAAGAAAAATCAGCCAATTAAAACAATAGTTGAGACCAGTGGGGGGTATATTCTCTACATATAAAATATAATAGGCAATAGAAGAATGATTACCTTAACACAGGTTAAGCATTGGTGATATTTTTCGCACATCGACTTGTTTCCATGACGGTTCCGGTGTCTCAGAAAGCATGCATCTGAGTTTACCTTCCTACTACAGTCGGAACATCTTCGTTGTTGACCATCGATCTCTTCACAATCCAATCTATTACAGGTGCCACATTGACCTTTCGCACCTGTGATTCTTCCCACACAATCTTAGACATCTGTCACAAAACTTTTCCACTCCTAAGAATTCCAGCCATTCCCAGAATAAGGTCAGAGTGTCCAACAGCATTTCCCATATTTAATTATAATTATTCCAAGGCAGGGCAAAGCTTGCAGAAAGATAAACCAGAATCAAAGACTTCACAGTCAGACGATCACCTGGCAAGAATGAAGCAGCATGCTACAGATGTCGGTAAAGGACATTAGTTGCTGCTTCACAGCTTAGTGTACCCTCACAGGGTGCACCTTCCGGCGATGAGTCGGAAGAGATACACCAGCCGATGGAAGAGGAGGCAGGGACTACCACCATCCCTAGGCCTCAACGGGAGGGGGCAATTGATAAAAGATCAATTGTTCCCAAAAGACCCCCCCTCATCAGAAAAACACTAGAAAAATCTAGTGCACTGAGTATCATAAGACCACCATCTAAGCATGGTGGGGCCCCCAAAAAGATCTTAACACCAAAAGAGGCAGCGACTTTGAAGAAAAAGTGAATATTCATACAAATTCATACCATGCACTACAGATTTTACTATGATAATATTAAACTCTTAACTAATTCATGGACAGTATCATTCAGTGGAACTGTCGAGGTTTCAGAGCCAACTTCGATGAAATAGGTTGCATGGTCCAAGACTTAAACCCTAGTGTTTTCTGTCTACAGGAAACATTTCTGAAACCTCCAAATAGTTTTAAACTGAGAAACTATCATATGTATAATACATATGGCAATATTGCCCACGATAGAGCCACTGGTGGCTCATCAATTTTAGTTAAAAATGGCATCATTCATACCCATATTGCTCTTAACACTAACCTTCAGGCTACAGCAGTTCGTCTGAACCTGAATAAAACATTCACCATATGTTCCTTATATATTCCTCCACCCTTTCACCTTACAGCCAGTGATTTGCATAACCTTTACAATCAACTTCCTGAACCGCGTCTTATCCTAGGAGATTTTAACAGCCATAACCAATTGTGGGGAAGCACTTCCCACAACAACAAAGGAAAAACCATTGAAGATTTTCTCAATGACCACACCCTTTGCTTGTTCAATGATGGTTCACCTACATATCTTCACCCAGGTCATGGAACATTTTCAGCGATAGACCTTAGTATATGTGATCCAGCGTTATTTCTGGAATTTGAATGGAGAGTATTAGGGGACACTAACGGCAGTGATCACTTTCCTATTGTCCTACAAAACGTAGAAGGTACTAGAGAAGTGGGCCAACCACGATGGAAGTTGCATAAAGCAGATTGGACCTCCTTCGAAAAGCACTGCTTAGAAACAATTACTATGTCGCATTATAGAAATTGTAATAGTCTTATTGAAGATTTTACTGATGATATTACTGATATAGCCAATAGAACAATACCGATGACAAAAAATAATTCTAAACGTAGTGCAAGACCTTGGTTTGATGACGAAGTAAGAGAAGCTATTAAAAACCGTAAGAGAGCCCTCAGAATTTTTAAATCTCAGCCGACCATCAGCAATCTGAATAATTTTAAGTGCCTGAAAGCCAAAGCGCGTAGAATTGTAAGGCAAAAAAAACATAGTTGCTGGAAAGACTATGTCTCCAGACTCACTGAAAGAACTCCCAGCAATAAAGTCTGGAAAATGATTAAGAAGATTGAAGGAAAGAACCTATCTTCACATGTAAGCATTCTAGAAGTGAATGGAGAACATCTCTCCTCACCAGAACAAATATCAAACGGGTTAGGAGAACAGTTTGCGTACAACTCCTCATCAGAGAACTATACAAGAGAATTCCAATGTTATAAGGCTCAACCTGAGAGATTAACCCTAAATATACAGTCTGATAACAGCGAAGATTATAACTCCTACTTCACCTTAGAAGAACTTCAGAAGGCCATCTCAAAAGCGACTGACTCTGCAACAGGTCCTGATAATATACATTATCAAATCTTAAAACACCTACCTCAATCCTCTTTAAAAACATTACTGTATATCTTTAATCAAATTTGGGAGAAGGGATGTCTTCCATCCCTGTGGAAACAAGCCACGGTCATCCCAATTCCCAAGCCGGGGAAGGATCATAGTGATCCTATGAATTATCGACCAATAGCCTTAACCAGTTGTCTATGTAAGACAATGGAGCGAATTGTTACTGATAGACTGGTTTGGTTCCTGGAGTCGAACCAGCTTATTACAGAGTTCCAATCTGGATTTCGCCGTCACAGGAGCACATTAGATCATTTAGTCAGACTGGAAACTTATGTTAGAGATGCTTTCATTAACAGAGAACACGTAGTAGCCATATTCTTTGACCTAGAAAAAGCTTATGACACTACATGGAAATATGGAATAATGAAAGATCTCCACGACTTAGGGCTTCGAGGTCGCCTTCCAGTTTTCATCGGATCCTTCCTACAGGATCGCTTCTTTAAGGTCCGAGTGGGATCAACGATGTCAAGCCCCTACTCTCAGGAGAATGGAGTCCCTCAGGGTAGTATTCTCTCGCCCACCCTCTTTAACGTCAAAATCAACAGTATAGTAAATTCCATCTCAGAAAATCTCATGTCGTCCCTATATGTTGACGATTTCCTCATTGCATATCGTTCCAGATATATGCCAACCATAGAACGACAACTGCAATTAAATTTGAATAGGATTCACAAATGGTCACTCGAAAATGGCTTCAAGTTCTCTAAACAGAAGACAGTTTGTCTGCCTTTCTATTATTTACGATCAAACCATCCAGATCCATCACTAATAATTGACAACTGTCAAATAAAAGTGGTGAATAAAACAAAATTTTTGGGTGTACTCTTTGACTCCAAATTGTCTTTCATTCCGCATATCAAAGCACTGAAAGCCAAGTGCCTGAAATCAATGAACCTCCTTAAAGTAGTGAGCAAATATAATTGGGGTGGGGACACAACGGTCCTCCTTCGTCTCTATCGAGCAATTACTCGTTCTCGACTTGATTATGGTTCTGTGGTATATGGCTCCGCCAGACCATCTTATCTAAAATGCCTGAATTCTGTACATCATCAAGGGTTGCGACTAAGCTTAAGAGCTTTTCGTACATCTCCTGTAGAGAGCTTATATGTACTGGCAGGGGAACCTCCACTTTCCCTTCGTCGTATCAAGTTATCCATGCAATACATACTAAAAGTAGCTTCAACTCCAACAAATCCAACATATGATGTAATATTTCATCCAAAATACATGCATCATTATGAATCTCGTTCAAACGCCATTCGACCACTGGGATTACGCATGAAATTCTATCTTGAGGCTGCAAAAATTGATACTACAATCATTGCCGAGACGGAAGTACCACCCATTCCGCCATGGATTCTCCCAGTCCCGAAAGTTATCCTGGATTTGGCAGAGCTTAAGAAAAGCGAAACCAATCCGGTAGACTATCAAAACCTATTTTACAGTATAAGGTTTAAATACGAATCGTACAAATTTCTATACACAGATGGCTCAAAAATGGAAAGACGAGTAGGCTGTGCAGTCACTTCTTATAAAACCGTTATAGCTGAATGTCGTCTTCCAGACCACTGCTCAATATACACTGCAGAATTAACAGCTATTTACCTTGCCTTAAAGAACATCGAGGACTCAGAATCAGATCGTTATGTTATCTGTTCTGATTCAAAATCTGCTCTTCAAGCAATCCAAAATAAACAACTTGATAACCCTGGGATCTTAGATGTTCTGATTAAGTATTTCTATCTTCACGAATACAAAGACATAGTATTCTGCTGGATTCCTGGACACGCTGGCATTGAAGGGAATGAAAAAGCAGACCTGGCAGCAAAAAGGGCTCTTACAAAAGAGATAACTGATTTTACCATTCCATACACTGATTTTAAAATGACTATAAAATCTTTTATCATGTCTTGCTGGCAAAGACAATGGAATGAATGTAATAACAACAAGTTGCATTCAATCTTACCTTGCATTCAAAATAAAATACCTAGTAGGTTCAATACTCGCAAAGATCAAGGAATATATCACAGATGCCTCATAGGACATTCAAGACTTACACATTTACACCTTTTAGTCAATGAACCGGCACCGGTATGCCAGAGTTGTCGGTGCCCCCTAACAATCAAACATATTTTATTAGATTGCAGCCACTTACAACGCTTTAGAAGACCTTTGTTTCAAGCTAATACCTTACAACATCTCTTTACCAGATATCCAACCCAGACAATTATAGATTTTTTATATGCTTCTGGTTTTTACTACCAAATATAGTTAATCAATCTTAACCTAGAGAACCTCTACATAGCCCACTCAGGTGCTGATGAGGCGTTAAACAATAACTCACTCACACACACACATCTTGAGGCTGCAAAAATTGATACTACAATCATTGCCGAGACGGAAGTACCACCCATTCCGCCATGGATTCTCCCAGTCCCGAAAGTTATACTGGATTTGGCAGAGCTTAAGAAAAGCGAAACCAATCCGGTAGACTATCAAAACCTGTTTTATAGTATAAGGTTTAAATACGAATCGTACAAATTTCTATACACAGATGGCTCAAAAATGGAAAGACGAGTAGGCTGTGCTGTCACTTCTTATAAAACCGTTATAGCTGAATGTCGTCTTCCAGACCACTGCTCAATATACACTGCAGAATTAACAGCTATTTACCTTGCCTTAAAGAACATCGAGGACTCAGAATCAGATCGTTATGTTATCTGTTCTGATTCCAAATCTGCTCTTCAAGCAATCCAAAATAAACAACTTGATAACCCTGAGATCTTAGATGTTCTTATTAAGTATTTCTATCTTCACGAATACAAAGACATAGTATTCTGCTGGATTCCTGGACACGCTGGCATTGAAGGGAATGAAAAAGCAGACCTGGCAGCAAAAAGGGCTCTTACAAAAGAGATAACTGATTTTACCATTCCATACACTGATTTTAAAATGACTATAAAATCTTTTATCATGTCTTGCTGGCAAAGACAATGGAATGAATGTAATAACAAGTTGCATTCAATCTTACCTTGCATTCAAAATAAAATACAGAGTAGGTTCAATACTCGCAAAGATCAAGGAATATATCACAGATGCCTCATAGGACATTCAAGACTTACACATTTACACCTTTTAGTCAATGAACCGGCACTGGTATGCCAGAGTTGTCGGTGCCCCCTAACAATCAAACATATTTTATTAGATTGCATCCACTTACAACGCATTAGAAGACCTCGGTTTCAAGCTACTACCTTACAACATCTCTTTACTAGATATCCAACCCAGACAATTATTGATTTTTTATATGCTTCTGGTTTCTACTACCAAATATAGATAATCAATCTTAACCTAGAGAGCCTCTACATAGCCCACTCAGGTGCTGATGAGGCGTTAAACAATAACTCACACACACACACACACCTTTTAGTCAATGAACCGGCACCGGTATGCCAGAGTTGTCGGTGCCCCCTAACAATCAAACATATTTTATTTGATTGCACCCACTTACAACGCATTAGAAGACCTCGGTTTCAAGCTACTACCTTACAACATCTCTTTACTAGATATCGAACCCAGACAATTATTGATTTTTTATATGCTTCTGGTTTCTACTACCAAATATAGATAATCAATCTTAACCTAGAGAGCCTCTACATAGCCCACTCAGGTGCTGATGAGGCGTTAAACAATAACTCACACACACACACTACATGACCAAATGTGCCAAGTGCGTTTTCCATGAGAAGGATAAACGCATGGAAAACGCATGGTTTTTAGCTAATTATAATGAGGCAAAAACCATGCGTTTTCCATGCATTTACCAGGGGGCGGGGGCCTACAAATGTAGCTCAGAGGTAGCGCTCTGGGCTTCCAACCGCTGGGTCCCGGGTTCGATCCCGGTCGAGCCTAAGTATGATGGCTGTTTCTACCTTCGTCTCATTGCCATGGTCTCTGCCTGTCCTAATTAGCCCAACTGGTGCAGAAATACAGGACGTAAAGCCCTAATCACCCACCCACCCACCCATGCATTTACCAAAACGCATGGAAAACGCACATGGCACATTTGGCCATGTAATATCACTGTTATTGGTCCTGTCAGGTATTATTCTATATGCATGCTCTTAGGTGGAGAATATTCATAAATTAGATATATTTTAGTGATTCAATATGAGAGGTGGGGGAGGGAGGGGGGTAAAACTTCAGTCACTGCTTATTTCGATAAAAATTAGTTACACTTCTTGCATATACCTGTACTGAATACTGACATCATAGCCAAGGCTAAAAAAAAGCTGAATTGTCAAATCCAAGGAGACTGAGTATTTAACATAGTACCCTTTATAATCTAACCAAGAAAGGATTAAACACTGAACCCATATAATATAAACAAAAGAATTTATTGAGATGTATGTCTGAAACCAACAAAACACATTAGTTCTAAAAATTAAAAAAAAAATTAAAAATAGCACATCTTACTATTTTGCATGTTTTCATTTGTACTCCGAAATGGTTTGTAAGTCCATGTTATCACTTTGTGACAACAGGTTATAAAATATTGAATGCTGTCAAAATGTTCTGGCAATCATTTTTGGGCATATTACTTGAAAACATGACCAGCAAGTTTTTTAGGGTCCACATTTAATCCTTCGTCTGATTGCCATGGTCTCTGCCTGTCCTAATTAGCCCAATTGGTGCAGAAATACAGGACGTAAAGCCCTAATCACCCACCCACCCAGGGTCCACATTTCAATATTGTGACAACATTAGTCAAATGTTGTATGAATGTTACAGCCTGTTCGTGTTTGCAGGAAATATGTTACGCAGCAAAATTGCATGATCCAGCGTATCAAATGATTTTGATAGGTCAAGGAATATACAAATAGAGCATTTTCTGTTGGTCAAGTATAATCCTATTTTGTAGTTCCAAAATTGCCATTTCTGTCGAGAGATTGTTTTGAAAACCATTTCGAAACTGTTAGAATATTATTAGATTTAAAATGTTACAGTGGCCGAAGAATACACTCTTTATTGAAATTATTTCCTTTTGTTATTAATCTCTTGATCTATCACTGGATCTATAATTGCTGTACACTACCCCTTATATATAATTCTGCTGTAAAATCTTCTGCAATTTCTAATTTGGTAAACAGAAATATAATCCAGCCAGTGAAATTTCTATTTTTGTTAAAAGTAATTTAGTCAGGTTTTGCCCATGTAGCCTGCGAACTACACACTCTGGTGCAATTTTGATTTTGGTTACAGATATTTGTTGTCATACAGCATGCCACCTCCCATGCCCCTTCCAGATGGACCCACAAGTGCTAAAGCATCCATCTTAACCTCCCCAATGTCTTGGGTGCAGAACCTTCATATACACAAGTAGATACTTATTGTAGCTGATTCAGATTTTCCTTATCACTGATAAGTATGGCATATACAAGTGAGAAGGGACTCTCTTAGATGGACTGGCCACCAAGAGGCAATCTCTCTCTCACAACGATGTTTAACAAAATACAACAAGAAGGGAATAATTAGTACCAATCTTTTCCCTTTAACCCAATTTGCCTCACTCAATCACTCCGTAATTTTCACCTTTGAATATATTTTGGTAGTACAGCTACTAGTACAGTAATCTCAGAAATAAACATCTGGCTTCGCTTAAAGACTTAGCTACCTTGCATTTCACCAAATCATCTGGCTATCTGTAGATGTCCAATTTTCCATTTGGCTAGCTATATATGTCTTTTGAAAGTTATAACTGAAGTGTTATTTTAGTGTCAATTTTGGTTTCAGTTGATCCATTATGTATCTCTGGCTAGATATAGCTAGGTTTAGCTTGCTGTAGCTTGTTGTAGCTTCGGGTAGTTCTTAGTAGCTCTGAATAGCTATAGTTGTACGGTCATTTTCGAGTACTGTACTGCCCTCTGGAGTTAATTTGTGATACCAGGGCCTGCTTTTGTGTGCTCAGCATCTTTGCGACTTCTTTATGGATGTTTTGTAAAAGGCTATTTCTGCTGGTATCAGTTTCTTTGGGTGAAGAAAAAGTGGCATTTCCTGTACATGGCAAGCATATTGAAACAACAAATGGAGGTGATAATTTTGCACTTTCTGGTGTAGGTGACAAGCATTCATAATATCAGTTGTTTTCTCAACTTGTTTTGAACAAATAATGTCTCCCTTCTGTTTGTGTGACTTAAAGATATTCTTCGGAGGAACAACAATGAAAAAAGATTCTGGCAACATCGTGGAAACGAAGAAAGCGGGCTTGGCACTGATTTGCGAAGGAGAGTTTTCGAGATGAGATCATTGGTTTGTAAGGGATTTGAAGGGTTAGTTGACTCATTGTGTAAGTAATCTTTACAACAGGTATTTATTTGCATTGTATTTTCAGATTGCAGTGTACTTGCCCCTGTCGAATATGTTTGATATTCGGGTGTTCGACAAAAATAAGTCCCACAGTGGTAATCAGACTTTTACATGGCAATGACCATGACGTGTAGGCTCTGCGAATTTGCACCTACATTTCAATCAATGCATATAACAAACACATACATGTCATCATTGTCTTGAAACTTGAGCGGATTTATTGTTAAATTGGTTGTCATCATTTTTTTCTTGAATCTGGTTCAGATAAATTGTTATAAGCAAGAACAGATATTATGCTGCCTTAAACATCGCAGCTTTAGGTGATACCCGCCTTAATTCATGGTTACGGTGATATTGTGATTATTATTTTTTCTGTCTGTAATCAGCTCTTTGGTTTATGGTTGGCCGAAAACTGCAGGCGACATGTGTTCGCATTGGTTTACACATTTCACTTTGGTCTGTCTATTCTAGAAGGTTATTCTATTCCACAAGGTTGCCATTGTTTCTTTCTGGCAAGTTGTGTTCCTCTGGACCAAAGGGAAACTTTCTAAGGGAAGGTGGTGTCCATTACAACATCCACAGTCTTCCCTTTCTCTCCTTGTGTTATGTTTTGAGGCGGAGTCTTACCGGACACCAGCCGAATTACCACCCGCTGCGACTTTCCTTCTTCAACTGCCGAACTAATTTCAGAGTTATATCTCTATGTGAATTTGTTACTGACCTTCGTGTGTATGCAATGCAAACTGTTTGAAAAGTTTCTTGGTGATGTCACCTTTTGAATGTACAAAACACTGTTTAGTGTCCATGATGTCATCTCCCACATTGGCCAAGAATTTCATCGCAGACCTCGTTCCATCACATCTGAGTCAGAACTACCTCTCATCTCATCCTTTGCCTTAATACAGATAAAGTGAAACCTTAAGAGTTTTTCTGTTGTAAATGCAGTAATTATGTGATGTTATAGCCTTGGAGAACAATGTGCTGGTTATAATGGTTAGTTAATCTTACAGATAAGGTCATTGTGGCTAACAAATAACATTGTAACATTGCTTCATGTGGTGAAAGCTAGGGCGGGGGCCTAGCTTAGAGATAGCGCTCTGGGCTTCCAACTGGGTTCCGGCCTAAGTTGGATGGCTGTTTCATCCTTCGTCTCATTGCCATGGTCTCTGCCTGTCCTAATTAGCCCAACTGGTTCAGAAATACAGGACGTAAAGCCCTAATCACACACACACAAACACTTGTGGTGAAAGCTGAAAGTGTCCCCCTATCCAGTCATACAGACGTGACAAAAAGTTTTTGGACACTTTAAAACACTTCGATTTTGGTCTGTAGTGTTATGTTTTTTTTTAATCCAGTTCGTTGTTAAAATTGATGAGGTCATTACAGGCTGGTTTTTACTTTAATAATTGCCTCAACTTCCCATTTGACAAATAAGATTGTCCCTAACTTTATCTCTGGTTTGAGGGTTAGAAAATTTTGTTGTTAACAGAGCCATAGGGGAGTCCAGGACAGGCCTTTTGCTCAGATCATATCTCCCCTCATGTTTTGGTATGACCAAACAACTGACAGATGATCCAGCTCCCCGTTGTTTCTGCTATGGTAGGAAGGTATAGAAGGACGCCGACTCTGGGTAAAGACACAGACCAAAGACACAGGGTGTCTCTGCTGTCACAAGGAAACCCCATCATAAGACCACAACTACAAAGACCACCTCAGAATGCAGACCTCAAATTCCTTGAATTGTCGACTTGTCATTGTATTTTATATTTCTAGTGAGACCACCCCACCAGTAACACCACGATACACATAATTACATAATTACTTTGTACACTGGTTGTAGTCTTAATAACAAGTGTATACTGCACATCCAGTGTTGGTGTACCCCAGGGAGCTGTCCTTTGCCAAGTATTTCTTCATATTTGGTTTACAACTTGAAACTTCAGAGATTTCAAGAAGTTGTTACACGACAGATCACGACATTGTTTCTGACTTCAATACTCCAGTTTCTATTTGGGTTTAATTCAAGGAGCAGCTGTATCAGCTCATGTTTTTGGATTACTGATTTGATGCTTTACTGGATTAAGATTTTGTATTCATTTTCTGTCTGTTGTCTGGACACCAAATTCAACAAATTACTACACGACTGACTCAAAAGAAGGTAAGATTTTATCAGTATGTTTGTATAAATGTTTCGTGGTTACTCAGGTGATATTACATGGTGTTATGTGATACTTGTAATAACGACGCAGATACATCCTGAAATTCTATTGCTCAATGTTTGGCCTGCAACTGAGGCCAAACTTTGGCTTCAAATATTTGTAAATATATTCTGACCACTACTTTACCTCTCAGGATTTTAATGTTTGGCCCATTGATGCTATTTGATGATTTTAATAGTAATTGTTCACTGTGCAGTTATCCTCCTCTATTAGAATATCATTGTTGTAACTTTTTACTAGCTTTAATGGCGAGAGATATAATTATGACGTATATTGGATGTTATATTTGATAATGTGTCAACTGCTAAGGTCATACTCATCTGGGCTAGGTATGGGAGAGTCATAACTCGAGTGTGCATTGCGCAGATCCCTAAACCAGAAATATGTCCAAATTCCGATATCTTAAAAGTGACGCAGTCTTAAAAGCAGCTTTCCAGGAATTCCATTGTTTTTCACTTAGCCACTTTTTATTTAAAAAAAAAAATCGGAACTCTTTCCTGCAGCCAGTGTTAAATTATTAGGGCGGAAAAAGTTAAGTAAAGTTAATTGGGAGGCGTTGGGGTTGGGGCTCAGGGTGCAAGGAACCACTTAGACATTGGCGCAGGGCACAGGGATCACATGACGGAGGGGTACAGGTTGTGAGGGTGTCTGACACTGGTATTTGAGCGTCACCCCTGGCTCCTGGTAGCTCAGGAGGGTGAAAGTGTAACCCCAAGGGGTTCTTGCTACTCCCAACTGTCTGTACTGAGACTGCAGCATTTTCCATGTAGCTTTTCTCAGGCATGTTTACATGGAACCAGCAACCTTTCTGGGGTTAATTAATCTTTTATTGATTCGAACTGTAATATATTAAGATTTAGCAGAGGGCGTGTGGCTCTAGTTAAGCAGTTAGAACTTACAGAGTTGCAATTAAATTATTGATTTATTGATTATATCTTAAAAGCGACTTTGTCATCAGTGGCTGTTTTTCATTGGAGGATCACTGCAATTGTAGACCCAAAAAGAATGTTTCCATTGTACTGCCAGAATTCCTAATGAGCATGCACATGGCAGATGTACGGTTTAAGAACATATTTATAGCAAACAGTATGCTTTTTGACGTTGAAGTTTGAAAGTTGGTGCTTGATTGATTGATAAAACTTCTGACTTTAGTATTAAGCATCATATGAGGGGAAAAAAATACTGAAATAATTACGCATGATTTATAAACCTACAAAAGGTTTTCTGATTCATCACTCCATTACCTTGAGTATGTACCACCATGCAATATTGGCTTACTCGGATGTCTTGAAAGTGCGGTTCCACTGTGTTGCAAACTCTATTTCCAATAATTAAACTTTTACCCTCTCTCGGTGTGGTCCTGTTAAAATAATAAACTTTCCCAACTTTCTAAGGATACTTTTGAAGGTTTGACAGACAGACAGAAGGGCTGATTTAAAAGAAAATGACAGCCACAGGGATGTTGGTATGGGCCCATCTCTTGCTCACCTGTGCATGTCTGGCGCACCTGCCTCCTCTTGCATCTTATGGGCTGCTGCTGATGATGCTGCTGCTGCTGATGTAGTCTGGTCCGCATCTCTTGATAAACAAACTCTGCATCCCATCCCCATCACTAGTTGCAGAAGCTGCCGAGCTACTGTGCATCAGGCATCACTATGGATGGGACCCTTCCTCATGTGCATTCTTAGTTATAAAGCATGTGAAGCAGTTACGTGTTAATGTGTCAGAAGTTACATGTTAATGTGTGAACAGCATTGAAGTATGGATTGACATTGTGATAAACTAGAAGATGTGACAAACTTTGTTTGGATGGATTTCAGATTTTGCAGCCCAGCTGGACTTAATGTTTTTAGGACTTTTCATGGACTTACCTAATTGAACACCACCTGAGGTTATAGTTAATAAAAATTATTCTTGGAATTTAACAATAAGGTGAGTGGTTGCAAGTTTGTTTACTATGGGTACTAAAAACAAAAAAATACGGTATTACTCCTTGCTTGTGTTTGATCATGTGAAGAGCGATGAATGAATGAATCAATGAAACAACGAATTGAAGAATGAATGCTAGCCTAAGGACTCCATTCTTATACAACAGCTTTTGGGACTGAGCTCATGAGTTGTATTACCTAATTTCCTGGAAACATTTATTGTTATTTATTGCATGATAATTGGAGAGTTCCAACAAAGGACAGTTAAAGTCATACTGTTCGTAATATTTAGAGATCTTATTGTTGACTTCAAAGCAGTAAGTCTTTCGTATCAGCCGTGATAGATGACATGCTTCTTTGGTGTAAAAGTGCCATTTCATTGGATACTTTAGTTTTCATTTTGGAAGCATAAATATTAAAATAATCTGAAATTAAAGTGAAAAAAAGAAGAAAAAAAAACATGTTATACAGACATACTTGCTTTTGTTTGACAGTAATTTGTCTGTGTTAATATACACCCTTAACTTGTTTTAGGGTTCATACCCTTGTAGTTCTGTCATGGCTTAAGACACACATCTGGAAGGAACTCCATTTTAAGGGTCTTTGCAATCATGTTGGTGAAAACACTACAAGAGTGCATTAAAACTCGGGTCGCCAGATGTAAATGTTGATTCAAACTACCTGGCAGGGTTGTTGCTTGTAGGAAAACATTGTTATAGGCCCCTGTGAGCATTATGCGTATGATACCACGGTTGAGGTGAGGTATTACACTTGTACACTTAGGTATTTAAGAGGGAGGAGGTTAGAATAGTGCTGGTAGAATGGCTTAAAAATCATAAAGGTTAATTTTGGGTTAATGTGCAATTGCAATTGTGAAATTTTTTGAGTTTAAGATGATGCTTGGTTGGTTATTTTAAAGGGGTGACTGGCTGGGAAGCTCAAATGAACAAGTTTGTGTTTGAAACCACCTGGCTAGTAGTCTCAATACTACTTAGTCAGCTTAAATATGACTAGCTGCCAGAGGCAGACAACATGATGAGATGAGATAAGAATATGGAGTCCACACTATGGTACATATTTATCCTATAGACGAGGTCTTTAACTTGCCTCAGCATAGACACCGAGTACGAGGCACCTCTAATATAATATGCGATCGACATCCAGCTGGGATGTAGCTCATGAAGAGTGTAAGTTTCTTTTAATAAGTTGAATGTGTCATTTCACCTTGGTTCACCAGACTTGGATTAGCTTTAAAAAAATCAGGATAGAGTTTTATCATCAAAATGGTACAATGGTATGTTTTAAGGTCATATCTTTGCTGCAAAAAATAATGGAATGTTTTATTCAGATTCAGTTAAATTCTCGACAAGACCTTTGCAAAAAATTACAATATCTATGGAAGAATTAAAGCTAGTGAGAGTTGAAATTTGGAGACCGATGTCCTCGAAAAGTGTGAAAACTTCAGAGGTTTTTCTCACATTTCTAATGTTCATGTATATGTCAGTTTAGTCCTCCTTTGGTTGGTATACATTCCATTGTTCATGCAATACACCAATACACCTGCTTGATTTGCATAATTAATGAGGGTGCAACTGACCCGCACATTCCATAGTTTGAATATAAGCAATAAAATATTAGTTAACTCCCGACAGTGAGGGATATAACTAACTTATACTCCATTAGGCATGCATATTTACTAATTTGTTTGACAGAGGTAGCGCTCTGGGCTTCCAACCGCTGGGTCCCGGGTTCGATTCCCGGTCGAGCCTAAGTTGGATGGCTGTTTCATCCTTCGTCTCATTGCCATGGTCCCTGCCTGTCCTAATTAGCCCAACTGGTGCAGAAACACAGGACGTAAAGCCCTAATCCCACCCACCCACCCACTAATTTGTTTGATTGTTTGTTTGTTTTGACTGCCTTTATTACGCAAGACAAGTTCAGTTTGCACTCAGGAGGGAATTAACTAACATTTTCGTTGGTTATATCTCGCAAAAGAACAATAAAAAATGTCACTTGGAGTATAATAAACGGTTAAACACCTATCTCAACATATTCAGCTGGGAGTTGACTCTATTCTGTTCTCCATACATTACAATACCTCTTTGTATTAGGTAGGAATTCATCCCATTCAATATAAGGAGCAGCTTGCAAAGGTCGAAATTCATAAAAGACTTTCAATGTTCATGGTTATCTTTACATTGCATTAGATTTCAATGTTAAAATCATACTATTGGAAAATTATCATCTCAGCTGAATTATCAAGTCTGATGACCTCGTCAAGGTCAGGGTTGATAAGCCATGTCCAGAAACCCATACAGGATGGATCATTGATATAATATCTTTATTGGTATTTAGAGAACATCTGAGGTTGCTATTATATTAGTGGCAATTTATACTGATAGGTTAAGACTAAATGCTGAGATTTCGTAGCTTGACTATTGAATATTTTGTAATACGATCAGTCAAACAGATTGAAGCTCATTTAACTTATCATATAGCATTATCAACTGCTAACAATTAGTCAGATTGATAATCATGGCGTGCCATAGCGGTTCAGAGAATATATAAATGATTAACTTTTTATGCTGTAATCGAAACAAATATTTTTTGCAATTATGTATATATACACCAATTTATATTTATATGTGTACTAATAAGTACGAATAAAGATGGTAATAATAATAGTAAGTCTTCGTTTTTAAGGCAGAGATGTCCTGTATTGTTACTAAAGCTGACAACTGACATGAAATCCTTTCTTGGATACTTTTCTTCTTTTTGTCCCTCATTCAATTGGTGTGCAGTAACTGCTTTTGATAACAGCTTATATTGTAGCTTATATGTACAGTGGATGCAATTATCTATCCGCTTTGGTGATAACATAGTAATATTTCAAGGGTATGTCTACCCAAACCTCATTCTGTGCAAAATACATTTTATGTCTCCATAACTTCATAATTAACATTAACACCATTTTACATTTTCATAATTTATGCCGTGTTAATAATCTGTGAGGATCTAACATAAATTGCATGACAAATTATTGCATTCTGAAGTGAATAGCATGTGATTGCCACACTCAACAGGTTGAGGATCGCAGTGAGCAAGATGGCAAATTCGAGGCATATTTGTAGCAAATTTCCATGCATATTTACAACAACTATTGCCTGGACCAAAGTCTGTCAGTGTAGTAGGGTTTTGATTGGTTAGGATCAGGAGTTATGCCTTACCCCCTTCCTGTGGGAATTTTGGAAATAGGGTGAGGTATTCCCCTGACAGGATGAGGGAGTGCTTGTCCCGAGGGGTTTTTATTTATTATTCTGGGACAATGTACCCCATGGGGTTTTTACTTGATCCCCCACACATATGTTCTCCCCTGTTCTTGCTATCCTCTGCTGACCAGTGAAATTCACCCCCACCCCAGAAGAGATTAGCCATTGCTCAACTGAGATAACCATGCATTGATTGAGCAGCTCTGATTTGAAGGCAGGATCCCAGTAGTTTTGAAATGGCTTTAGATTGCAATTGAATCTCCTAGAAGAATCTACAAGCTTACCCAAAGCTGTAGTGTGTAGGGTCTCGTCAGCCACTACAATCTACTTGGTTAAATTGACACAATGATTCTGACACTTAACAATTTCTGTCTATCCGGTTTTTGATTGTAATTTATTGTCCTAAAAAAAAGTGTTTCATTTGCAACAGGCATTGCTGCAAAAAGCCAGGACAAGTTTTTATTTTGTTTCATAAATTAATCAGGGTTGTCTTGATGGTGACAAGATGAGAACTAATGGCTTTGTGATGACTCAATAAGGTGTCAGTGGCTGTTTATATAAATATTCAAATGATTAATTTTGGAATATTTTTCGATGTGGTAAATGGGTCAATGCTACTGGTCTGAAGCTTAGTCAGCTTATATGACCTGCTGCCAGAGGCAGAGGTAATGATGAGATGACAAGGCTTGGAGTCCATACCAGTTACACGTTTCGTTTACCCCATGGGTAAGGTCTTTTAACATAGACTTTTAGAACTTTTATTTTTCCAAATATTTAATTGAAATTTCTTTGGGCTGTGCTTCTGATGACAATTTTGAAACCCGAACCCAGTATAGTTCACCGTCAGAAAAAGCAAAAAAAAACTAGTGGGAGGGTAGAACAACTTCCGAAGGGAGAGACCACAACATATAAGTAAATATATACCTTCTTTTCCTGTTGTGTCGATGTGTATTTTCGGTCCTTCCGCCATCGATGTGTGTTGTCGCTTTGGTAACAGCTGCTGTAATAGAACGCTTTGGTGTTTTAGAACGTGTTTTAGAACATGTTCGAAGTCGCACAGACAATATTTCCAAAATGTGTCTCCTGTTACCTCAGCGCTTGGTTGGACAACAGACTGCGGTGTGGCTTTGTTTGTGGTAAACAGTCGAGGACAGAACAAAAGCTGCTCTAGGCTGCTACATGTGTGAAGACCAAGAATTGCTTAGGGTGTTACTTCAAGTGACTTACTTCTTTAGTTAAGACCCAACTTCTTTAGTTAAGACCCATCTTCTAAGGAATGCTTAGATTGCTTGGAAAATCTGTATAGTTCTATAACTACTGAGGCAACTGCTGTCTTATTTGACTTGTGGACAGGTGGGTTGAAATATCCAGTGAACGCTGAATGAGACATCAGCAATTGTTTGGATTACAGATAGTATTGCTTTGCTTGTCTGCTTATTTTGTCGATTATTAAAAAAGAAACTATAGGATTTGAATAGAATGTAAAACTGCAAAGACGTTTGATGTCTTAGTTATCGAGTTATTTATTGGTACTGACTCACAATGCAAATTCCTATCTGCTCCTGTTTTTCTTTGCCTCATTATTATAATGGCTATCTGACCTGTGATATCAATACAGATAACTTAATGCTGAGATTATACATATAAATACTTTGTGGCAAGTTAATGATTTGAGTTGTATATTATGTATATATGAATAACATATTTTGAAAATCTTAAGAAACATTCCCTTGTAGTCCAGTAGAATTTACATTTCCTTGTGTTCTAGTAAAATAAACACATTAGTTATTCCTAGTGGCAAAGAGGAGTAGCTTCAATATTTCACAAAGAAACATCTACCACCAATCCCTCTCATCAAATAGATATATGTGTATTTCTAACTTAGTAGGGTTCTTTAGTGAATGACAGATTGGTGCTAGAGGCAAAACACACTGTATCTAAGGCATCGTCCGTATCTGCTTGAAAATACTGTGGATATGCCAAAAATACCAAGCAATATCTAATCAAAATATAAACAGGGTGGGCAATGCCAAGAATGCTGTTCTGGGGAAATTATTGCCATTCTCAATTCTCACATGTGGTGTCTGCTTTGAAATTGCCAGTTTCAAGATGGCTGGAAGGTGTACAACACCAATGCGAGGCGCAAACAAAAAGTGTTGAAAGTTTTCCGCCTTAAGTTTAGAAGAAATAAGTAAAATGCTGCGGTTTGTGTTTTGTTGTTCCCTTACAGTGTCGGGTTGCTTAGCATTGTTATAAGGTGGGGTTAAGGTGGATCTGAGGCGTTCAATGTTATATTATGTTGGATAACTCTGAGATAGTGCCAAATCGGGCACATGTTGGCCCAACAGTGGGTCAATAGTGTGAAAAAATGGCCAACATTGGACCAATAGTTCCAACAGCTGGCCAAGATTGAGCCTATAATGCCAAAAGCTGTCCACAATAGTGCCAACAACTAGCCAACATTTGGTCAATGCTCCATAGTGTCAATGATTGGCCAACAATGGGCTGACGGGGCCAAAAACTGGCCAAAATTGACTGATATGACATCTCTTCATGGAAAAATTAAATTGCAGAATAATCTGATCATCAAGACTTCCCTGGTATAATACTAATACTTTCAACCTTGAAACCTCATTTTTTCCTGGAATTATTGATTACAATAGGTAATTTTAAGGTTTGGGACTTGCATACTTCTCAATGTAATGTTCTGTACCTACAATACCAAAGTAAACTTTACTTGAAGTTGGATTCGCCAAATATAATGCATAGTTGATACTACTATACATGTAAACTGCTATTTACAGTGACTCACATGGTTGCATTTCTACTCCATGGACATCTGTCTTGTAATTTCTCTTGCAATATATTTGTTCAGATGCATGTCTGCCTGGAGTCAGGCACATTTCCTGAATATTTGAAAGATAGAAGCTATCTGCCCCTAAATTCTAACTATAATGTATATAGGAAGTTTCGATAATATCTTAATGGGACTTTGTCATTCCCAGATGTAGCATGCCAGATTGGATCGATAGATAGATGTGGAAAGTGCAGCCTTCTAAGGCAAGTTTTTCCTTATCGAAGCTTGATTGGGTGAGAGAGGAGTAGTCCACCCATGTTACACATTTACCTCATGGGTGGGATCTTTTACTTGCCTTAGCATAGAAACTTGAGTGAAAGGGACCTCCAATTTAACGCCACATCCGAAGGAATTCCGCTAGGATGTGCTCATGAAGTGACTCCCATGCCCTGGATTGAATCCGGGTCCTTCAGAGGAGCCGGCGAGCATCTTACCATAGGACCACCAAGATTGACGTTGGACCAACATTTGCCAACATTGGTTGACGTCAGGCCAATGTTGAACGGATGTGGCATGCTATCTGGATGTAACCAACTACATTAGCTACTGACTTAACATACATTGTATATAGTCCTCCATTGATTCTCTGGGTGTCTTTTTTGTTTTTGTTTCGGAGGATACTCTGTAGATTAGAGTGGCCGAGGTCAGAGGGAGCCTTGAGGCATTCCTGCAATTTACAGATTACACGTTTCCTGTTTTTGTCAGCTGACTGTAATTGGTCTGCCACCGTAAATGGTGCTTTATTCCTAAAGTGTAATTACCACGATATTATAAACTGACCTTTTTGTTTTAGCAGTTGTATGTAATATTCTCGTTTTCTATGGTAACATTTAATTTAATTACAACTTCCAATAGACATTTAAAGCTAGATTATTAGGTATATAATCTATACTATAGAGGTAGATACATAGAAGGGTGTTGAAGTACAATACAATACTATGCAATACTATACAATACAATAGAGCACCATACAATGCAATAGAATGCAATACAAACTTTGGCTTCAATTTTTCTTGTCTTCCCCACCCATCTGGAGAGCAGAACCCATCCTGGCTTCGACCTTCCTTGCATTGTAACTTGTTTCTTTTTCCAAACAGAATAATTGTCAACAGGCCTAGATGAGTCAAAGCCAATATGAAGAAAGAAACAGCGATCCAAGAGGCGCGAGAAACAATTTTGCCATTGTTACTGTCCTAGGAATAATTACATTACTAGTATCTACTATACCGTTCAAGAGTTTTGATGGTGAGCTGGTCTCAATATTTTGTAACTTTCAGTATAAAAATTTGAATATAAATGATTTAAAAATTTTTAATGCCCTGTCGTGAGTCTCCATTAAAACGTACTCTTATTCTAAAAAAATTTAGAAATCAGATAATTTGCCTTAAAAGGATGTAGACACGATCTGGTATGATATATGGGAACCATCCTGCATTCATGTTACAGGCCTTAATGGAAATTTGGTATTACAGACTTAGGTCAAAGATGGATGATGTATATCATAGTATGGTCCTATGATGGTGAACGTCAGGTAAATTAGCTCTTTGTAACTGATAAGCAAAGTGGCAACCCAGATGACATATCGGATCAGAGTGACATCATCCCAACATTGGCCTTCTTCGGCCAGTGTCCAACCAATGTGTAATGTTAAATTTGAATAAAAATTATGACAATGAGAATAGCAACTAATCAAATCAGCCAAACAAGTTGGTCAGTTAGTTCCCTTTGACTTGTCAGGCTGTCTTTCTTTTACTGAAAGGTGAATTGTCTCAGGCAGGCTTAAAATGCAGTGGAATGTGCTTTTAGACCACCCTTAGTTCAGCTGTTACCTGCCTTAATGGTTTGGGGGGTCTAAATAACGAAATTCAATATCAACATCATAGTTCGGTCCTTAGATGGAAGGCTTCCAACTGCTGGGTCCTGGGTTCAATATCCGAAGTTGGGTGGTTGTTTAATTCTTTGCATATTTACCATAACACCTGCCTGTTTCAATTAGCTCATATAATTTAGAAATACAGGACGTCCCATTCCAATAAATGGTCTTATTGCAAGTTGTTTGAGTAGTGAGATAGTCTTAATTGTGAGGCTTCACTGTGCTTAGAATTTCTCATTTGATGGCATCCTTGTGTTACCCCTGGGGTGCTTGTGGGTGCCTAAGAATCTTGCAATACTTACATGAATGGTTACCAAAAAGCCCCCCACTCACAGCACTCATGTTGCACATGGCTGAGAGGAGTATTGCAAGGGGGAATAATCTCTCCTGCTATTTATGTATTCTGTGCTATTGAAATACACACATAGTGAAAAAAATAGCTGTACACATTTCAGTCATGGCACCACAGAATATGCCCCAGGGCTGCATTGAAATGCATATGTGTGGTAGGAGCTTAGAGGAGGTAAAGTGTGTGAGATAGAAAATAAAGAAAGAAATTCAACTGACTTAACCAGTAAAGACCAAACTAATGTTCAATGACTGCTAATCTTGGTGTAAGAGAATAAGGATAGTGTCAATGTCAATATTAGTGGGTCTTAAGCTTAGTCAGCTTGTATGACCAGCTACCAGAGACAGACGTAATGATGAGATGGTAGGGCAGCTCTTTAAGACGAGTTCTAGCTGATCATCAAGGTTTACGGAATTAAAACCACATGAAAGAGATAGGAGTTCAGGCAATGATAGACGTTTACCAATGAAAGGGGCATTTTACGTGCCTAAACATAACACCAACTGTGACGCAACAACAACTTTGCGGACGACATCCAGCTGTGATTTGGCTCATAAAAGAGCTTAAGCTAGGAATTTAGCATTTGCCAATCATACATGAAACAATGGCCAGTTGCGATTACCTTTGTGACATATCACTGCAAAGGTAATCTGTCAATGAGGTGAATGCTTCTCGGTGCACCGTTGTTGAAGTAGTACAATCATTACGAATATCAGTGACCAAAATGTTTGAGCCTCATTTAATCAGTCGCTTTATTTTCCTTTTGCGCCAGTAGTAAGTGGGGGCCTAGCTCAGTGGTAGCACACTAACCACCAGGTCCCGGATTCAATTCCCAGTCGAGCCTAAGTTGGATGGCTGTTATATCATTCATCTCATGTACCCTGCCTGTCCTAATTAGCCCATCAGGTGCACAAATACAGGATGTAAAGCCCAAATTCACCCACGCAGTAGTAAGCTTTCGACAATGTTCGCTTCAGGTAGTCATAGAGACAGTTGTATTATACCAAACAAAGTTGCTACTTCTGAAAATAATGGCACTTTGTTGGATACTGTATCAGGAGCCTGTTTATCTCAATGTATATCTACCTCTAGCTGAGTGAAGAGATGACAGACTAAGCAACATATCTGTTGGAAATATGCTTTTTGATGTCTTTGGTAAATGTACAGAGTCATTCTTTTCAACACTAGATGCAAAAAATGAGGGTAAAAACAATAGGTAGCCATGTTATGCTCTTTGAGGGGTTGATATAGACATTGGTGTCATTCTTTACTTAAGGGTAATGGACTGGGGAACAATCTTGCCATACTACCCCACCTAAATACCCTCAGGGTGCATCATTCTTAGTATTGTAGATCCATACAATGTAGCAATGAGTGGCAAAAGTACTGAACAGGTATTGTAGGTTGGGGCACAACCCAATGGAACCTTCCTCGTCTTATAGACCAACTATGTGCTGTAAATAATGGTGATGTGGTCTTACCTGAGAGGTCAAATACTTAAGAGTCATTGACTGGTATAAGGGTGGGTCCAATACTTGGTTTTAATAGCAAGATGATACTTTTACATTTGATTTGATTTAACGAGGTAAACCGAAATGGTTAGGATAAAGTTTGATACAAAAGCTATGGTGATCTCATTGTTGTGTGCTAAGTCTGAAAAATGAGCCCTATATTTATGGAGGAATATGACCAGGAAGCTATGAAGAGAGTGCTAATGGGTTTACAGCAGAAATCATAGACTTGAAACTAAACTCCAAAGACGCCCATTGGCTAAGGCTGCCCATCAACCAATAATGCAATTAAAAAAATATTTCTCATTGTACAAAGAAGACAAAAGATAAAAAGTAATTGGTTTACAGTCTGTTTTACTGCTCAGGGAGTCTCAAATGACTTTACAATTACATGTACATCCTTGGCAGGCCTGTTCAAGTATGAGCCTTTCTCAACTCCCATGGGAATATACAGCCGAGTAGCCGTAGTCAGCGCATAAAGCTAAGCACTCTACAATTACAACCAAGTGTCCATTTACAGTTGGGTGGGGAGGATCTAACATCAATAGTAAGATACAGTGGATAATTCCAAATTTGGAGAACATCAATGTGACATTTATTTACAGTCGGTAGTGATATAAAACAAAGAACATTAAAGTTGTTCCAATGATACGATGCTGTTCCAATGGCAGCCAGTATTGGAACGACGCTGGCCTGATTTGGATTGCTATCTGGGGACCACCTCTTCATTAAGCTGATGGACTTTGCACCGATGCTGTACTTAATTATGAGGTTCCACAGCGTTCTTTCTAAGCAACCACCTCTGATCAGCAGTTAAAACCAGTGGGCTGAATAAGTTTGTGAAGTTGATGGAGCACCAACCGGTTTTGGATGCTCCAGCTTCCGGTATCATGCAATCCCATCATGCAATTATCTGTTCGGATTGATGGATGCCATGTTAATAACTGGACTGGCAAGAATTGGCCCTGTTAAAGAGATGGATTTGAAAAATGCTTTCAATTCTCCAAATGACTCCGAATTTCAGACGTTTTAATTTTTTATGGGTTCCTGTTTTAGTTTAGTTCAAGCCTTCCACCGTCCCACTGTACAAAGCTGTTCAAGGTGCTTGAAATAGTATGGCAATTCAGGTAGTTTATGTCCTGTGTAAGCTATATGGGTATAGTGCAGTATAGCGGACCCAAATGTATGCCCTAATTTGGCGTCCATTAAAAAATTAAATTGTATAAAATAATTCACAAGTTTGAAGTTCTAGCACAATTAAAATAACATTTGGTGTAAAATAGAGGAGGGTTTGGGTTAGCCCCCATGAAAAAGCAAAAAATAAAATGTCTATCGTGAATATGAAAACCGCAGTCATAACTACTTAGTTTGTGACGTCATACTTTGATTTCAAGCATTTTTACGTCACAGCCATTTCAATTAGGCTCGTTAAATATGATCATAAATCTGGGTCCACTATACTGCACTTTTTCCAACTATATTTAATCATTTTATACTGTACTGGTATCCTTCGTCTCATTGCCATGGTCCCTGCCTGTCCTAATTAGCCCAACTGGTGCAGAAACACAGGACGTAAAGCCCTAATCCCACCCACCCATACTGTACTGGTAAAAATGTTACTGTACTGGTAAAAATTGTATACTGTACTGGTAAAAAGGTTACACTTAATTATGGAACATTTTATCAACTCATCATTTCTTTTACCTGTTGACATAAGACAAACCTAGAGACCAGGCCCAGATAACATTCTAGATTTGTTCAACATCAGTGCAATGTTGGCTGACAACGATGCTGAAACGATGTCGACACGATATGGCACTGACCAAATACAATACCATACCATGAAAATTAAAAAAAAATAAAACCATAATTTTAATCAATTCAAAACACTGCTGTAAAATATATTTATCTTTAGTTTGAAATATCATTGACTATCCTAATTTAGTGTAGGGAATAATTTAACCGTTGTCTAAAATATCATTGACTATCCTCATTTAGTGTGGTTTATTTCAGGTGAAGAAACATTAATTTTATCACAAAAAACCCCTTCTATCAGTTAGATTACACCCTTGAGCCTGCTGAAAGACCCTGTGCATACCTCACCTTTAGCACCTTACCCCCTTTCACCTCAGCCACTAATTACCCCTTTCAAGTTGCCTTTACCCCGGCAGTTACCCCATGTCTTACTACCCTTCTGTCAATGAGGGCTGCTCTTCTTAGGGTGTTGTATCAGCCCTACTAAGGGGTATTAAGAACCACAGCCAGATAGCTGGGATGGTATGGGGCGTCCTGCAGTCAGGCTGAATTAGGCTGATACTGTTTTGATGGGCTTAAGGGATAGAATAGAACAGAATAGAAGTATGAAATTTAGCAGATGCTGCTTTGATGGGCCTCAGGAATAGACTTAGAATATTTTGACTGATACTGTTTTGATGGGCCTTGTTGACAGAATGGATTACAATAGAATTAGAACTGACTGAATTGGGCTGATAGTGTGATATACTCTCATTATTACACTGCCTCTGGTAGTAGAATATCAAAGAAGATTTAACATCATCAGATGCAACTATGAAAGATCACACAAATTTATATATACTGACGGTTCCAAAGATGATAAACACTGCTTATGCAGTCTCTTCTATTTAATCAAACTACTTAAGTGAACGCCTTTCAGATGAAAGCTCTATAAAGCAACAAAGATCATAGCTGACTCAGAATATAAAAACTTTGTTGTCTGTTCCGACTCAAAGTCTGCATTACAAGCTCTTGGAAATAGTGTGTTGAACATCCTTCTGTATTAGATATACTGATGCAATGTTGAAAGACAACAAAGAAATAATATTCTGTTGGATACCAAGTCATGTTGGTATTGAAAGAAATGAAAAAGCAGACTAAAAAAGCATTGACACAAGAAATCACTGACTACAATGTGCTATACACAGATTTTAGACCAATCATAAACGATTTTATCATGTCTTGCTGGCAAACACAATGGAATGAATGTGAAAATAACAAACTACGCTCCATTCTACCTAGAGTTAAGGATAACTTATCAATTAACACAAATAAACGAAGAGATGATGTTCTAATTCATAGATGGGGTGGAGGCCTAGCTCAGAGGTAGCGCTCTGGGCTTCCAACCGCTGGGTCCCAGGTTCGATTCCCGGTCGAGCCTATGTTGGATGGCTGTTTCATCCTTCGTCTCATTGCCATGGTCTCTGCCTGTCCTAATTAGCCCAATTGGTGCAGAAATACAGGACGTAAAGCCCTAATCACCCACCCACCCTAATTCATAGATGTCTTATCGGACATACTAGACTAACTCATTCACATCTTCTTTTAAACAAACCAGCCCTAGGATGTGAAAGATGTCAACAACCCCTTACAGTAAAATACATTTTATTAGAATGTAACAATTTAGCACAAAGACGAAGATCATTATATCAGTCAAATTCTCTGAAACATCATATCCTCCTAATAGTATTTTACAATATTTACGCCAAACCAATGTATTTATTGCCAATTGTAATATTATAAATGTGAACCAAGTTTGAATATCCTTAACCGTTCAAGCCTCTACATAGCCCAACAGGTGCTGATGAGGCCTTAAACATGAACACACACACACACACACGCAACTGGTGGACCAAGTTTCAAACAGCGGTAATCAGATAAAGCAGTGAAAATGAAATATGCAATATAATGTAAATGTAATTGAATGGAACAGGGCAAAATAGAATACCACATCTTAAATGCATGCATCAATGTCACTTGATTAAGACTTAATCATTTCAATTTTAACACGTCTGTGTTATATATGCTACTCTATTGAACACACGTTGAAAGTAATTGTAGACATTGGGCTCTGGTCCCTGTGAACAAAACAACACAATAACCCAATGACGAAGTGTAAACAAATGTATTTATTTTGGAATTGTTGTGTTTATCCTGTCAACTGGGTTTCAGATTTTCTTTAAATATTTACAAAATATTGCAGATCAAGATTGATATCTTCCAGTGTGAACTGATCAGGGGGAAAGATTTAATTAGAAACCTCGTTCCAAATTAAATCGTCTGCTTACAGAACTAACTCCGTGCAGCCTGCCACACGAAATCTATCAATGATGGCGCTGGATGGAATGTCCACAAATTTTGGTGACGTCACAGCCTGGTAATCCCTCTGTACCTCGTTTTCAGCTAACAGCACGTGGATGGAGTTGATCAAGACTCTTTGTTTTCCCCAAGATATCTCTTACAATCCAACAATAAATAGAGAAGGGATTATGCATCGGCCTGGATGGGCCACTTCTTCGGTTGGAGGTCGCTCCGACCGATCATAACCGAATATTGGGTCCTATGGCAACTCGGTTAGTGACTGCGGAGTAGTCAGTTTACTGTTTTTTAAAGCATTTGAATTTCGTGGAAGTAAAAGATTATGGTAATGAAGGATTACAAGAAGTACATATTTGCTCATTTCACTGGTAAGGTAGGGTATTATAATTATGGTTTTCGGTAGGGCACCTAAGGCATTTCGATACACTTAAATCATAGCGATACTACTTATGGCAATAATGAAATATTGTAAATAGTAAAAAAGAAAAAAAAGTGCACTGGTAAGGTCAAAAATTATGATTAGTTAGGTCCAAAAATGTGTGGATCTTATGTAAGGATAGGAAACCATTTTGGTTGTTTCAGGGCCTGACACTGAGGTGACAAGGGTAGTGTAGTGGTCAAGTCATTAGCCAGTTATCAAATTGACCGTTTATCTCTAATGAAGGTCTTGCATGATTGAAATTCTGCATTAGCTAAATCTCAGCTGGATGTCACATAAGATTTCAACGTAAAGTGCCTTGTATTTGGTGTCTATGCCGGGACAAAGAAAACCCCACTCATGTGGTACATGTGTAACATGGTGTGAACTCCAAATCTTTTGCATGTACCTGTTTCATCTAATATGACAAGCTGACTGAGCCTCGAACCAGTAGCATTGAGACATTAAAATTGAGACAAAGCTAAGTGAGATAAAACTAAGTGAGACAATCTAATTGAGACAAAACTATGTGAGGTTGCTCCCAAATATCCATTGTGTAACTCCCGATTGTAATGTGCCTAATTTGTGTTGTAACATGCAATCAAAAATTAAGAGCCAAAATTCATTTCATCAGTTCATCGATCATCATATGCCTCTTGTCAGACTTCTAGACTTATTTGTAGAGGTAGTCATTGAGATTAAAAGTGCCATTGCTAGAGCTTCTGTTCATTTTGAGGTGCTGCTTTGTATTGAAAACTAGGCAGCTGGGTGTTCTTGTGGTAAGATGCTTGTCCTCTGAAGGACCCGGGTTCAATTCCAGGGTTCAATCCCTGTCCCGGGCAACCTTTCATGAGCATGATCCAAGCTGGATGTCGGTCGGCTGAGACGTTAAATTGGTAATATAAAAGATCCCACCCATGGGGTAAATGTAACATGGGTGGACTCCTCCACTCTCACATCGTCATTCAACCCTCGATAGAGGCAACTTGCCTTAGAGGGCTGCACTTCCCACATCTATCTGTCATCTATCTAGAAAAAACCACAAAATGTCTATACATTCATATTGAATATTGCTCACAGTCTGATAGTCACACCCTGTTATTCTGTCACCTTTGTTTTTTAGCCTCTTTTTGACAAACACCTGGTTACCATTGTCTGTCAAAGCGAGGCTAACGATTGTCTTGAAACAATAAATCTGGTTTTGGATTTCATAAATATTGTAAATGCATATGAGGAAGAAAGCTTTGTGGTCAGATACTGAGAATGTATTGTATGTTTGTATGAGCTACAGAAATGTATGGAAGTTAGCGTATTTGTTTGTGTGTGATATAAAACTTCTGAAGGTTGTATGGTGACACAAATACCAAGCAATTCTGGCATAATTGGGTTACATGATGACAGCAGAAAGTTGGTGTAGATATTGTACCATAGCATAGAAAGTGGAGTTGCCAATGGTACTGGTGTTAATGGGGAAGTATTGTAATGATGAGGTGATAAACTAACCAACCTCATTTACATGAAAACCTCATCATCAGGACACCATCAAGATGTTAAGATACAATAAATAAGGTGTATTGTTTAAATCACAAAGAAAACTTGCTGTCCAAAAAAAAGTGGTTGCAATGCCTTCGTGCTGTTCAACGTCTTTTGATGAATCGCCATGTCTGATTGGCTGAACGGTAGTGAAATTAATTGTTTTTTTCATTCCGTGCTTCGACCAATTTCATACTGCTGTACATGTCAATATACAAAAAAAGAAAATTTTTGAGCGTATTGTGGAAATGGTCGAAGCACGGATGCGATTTCAGGTAAAGTTTTCTTAGTGCCAATGCCACTGATCTGACGCTTAGTCAGCTTGTATTACCAGCTACCAGAGGCAGATGTAATGAGATGATTTGAGTCCACACTATGTTAAACATTTACCTAATGTGTGAAGTCTAAATAAATTAACTCTAACAGAAAACATCAGCTCGTCATCGGTGCGACATCGGCTGACTGTGGCCAATGTTGAAACGATGTTGTACCGATTAGGAATGCTATCTGAGAATTGAGGTGGTATTAATACTCTTTGTAAAATTTAGTTTTTCATGCATATTATAGTTCAATACTCGCAAAGATCAAGGAATATATCACAGATGCCTCATAGGACATTCAAGACTTACACATTTACACCTTTTAGTCAATGAACCGGCACCGGTATGCCAGAGTTGTCGGTGCCCCCTAACAATCAAACATATTTTATTAGATTGCAGCCACTTACACCGCTTTAGAAGACCTTTGTTTCAAGCTAATACCTTACAACATCTCTTTACCAGATATCCAACCCAGACAATTATAGATTTTTTATATACTTCTGGTTTCTACTACCAAATATAGATAATCAATCTTAACCTAGAGAGCCTCTACATAGCCCACTCAGGTGCTGATGAGGCGTTAAACAATAACTCACACACACACACACATGCATATTATAATTGGATACCTTATATCTTAATGCACACCTGAGCACTCCTGATCTACTCTATGTACCTGCATTGGGTGTCTATCATAGTTTTTCTGTTTTGTTATTAGGCTATCAAGTACACCCCTGACCTTCATAATATGCAGTATATATTAATCATAAGCAACTCGAAACTGTGTAGTTATCCAATATATCAGATTTATAGTGGAGCACTGCACACACCCATAGACATCAAAGACTGGTGAACAAATTGTGAAATGCTAGATAGATATGGATAACATTCCCCTATGGGTGGCCTTGTCTAGTAAGACTTGTAGCCAGGCAGTTTTATACAGTAAAGATAATGTATACATGTGTTTTACAACAGCATTGTTGATAGTGGAAATTGCAGCACCATTATGGGAAAATATTGATTGACTGATGAGATTGACTGATTGATTGACTGATTAATCGACAGATGATTGACTGATCGATTGACTGATTGCTTGATTGATTGACTCATTGATTGACTCATTGATTGACCTTTTAGTTCAAGCATTTATTAATTTATCGATACCTTTTTTTATATTGCATGAATTTTAATGATTATTTAGTAGACTTGGCTGACTGACTGACTGACTGACTGACTGACTGTCTGACTGCTCTGGCTTACTGCTAGCTCTTGTGGTCCTAGGTACAAAACCTTTACTACATGAGCTGTGTGTGTGCTCGGTCGCAAATCTGTATTTCTTAGTTTATAGTTAAGGTGGTGTGCTAGAAAAAAAAAAGAAAAAAAAATCAAATATGGGATAGAATTGTATTTATCTCATTCAAGGTTAGGGCTGATGAGGCGTTAAACAATAACACACACACACACATTCAAGGTTAGCCATTATATATATATTGCCATTTAATTTAATTCCAATCCAGGATGTTAGTCTTTCACTCAACATCACATTCATAACATCATGCATGTATTCATGCTTTTGTAATCAGAGGAAGTCACACCTTTCCATCAGTTAACATATCTTTAACGTTCGAGAAAATCCTCATGAATTTAATTCAGGGGAGAACTTTCTTATACTTCTCCAACCACGTCCATCCTCAAAAACTGGGTGGATGACGTCACAATGGAATGCCAGGAACGTCATAAGAGCGTTGTTTCGTCACGTCAAGAACGCTGAAGCGCTGCATGTAGCCCTGAGAGGGTAGGACGTCTTGTTAAGGGGGGTCAGGAGTCAAGAGGGACAGTGCATTTAGCAAGAAATGTTTGTAGTTTCAGTGTCTGTAAGAATCTACCAGACAAGGCTGAAGCAAGTGGAGGGGCTTCTGAGAAAATTGCGTAATATGGGGTCACTTCCTGGGGTTCCACATTATTTGCAAAATGTAGTTTTGATTGTGATTTTGTGACATTTTTAGAGGGATGAATGCTTTGTATCAAAGGAGAGGTGCGAAAACATCCTAGTACCAAATTCGAAGTTAGAGTTTTGTTTATAACACCAGGACTTGTCGATTATTGTTTGTAACACTCACTATCATTTGTGAGCTTAATATACTGTGTGTCAGTTTTAGGCATCACATTATTCAAAGACATACTGCTCGACAGACAGACAGAGCTGATTTTTTTTTTATCAAGATCGTCATACAATTAATTCATAATGAGCTTTGGTCGAGGGGAACCATAAACTAATTCATTTGTAAGTCGTGATTGAAATATGCAAAGGTGATGTCTTAAAAATGTCCTGTACAACTTAGCAAGTATTGCACATGCTATGCAAATATTGTCTTTATTCATAGAGTTAGCAGATGCAATATAGTGACAACCAAAATTGTGTATGATATTATCTTGTTGTATTATATTGCCCAATGTTTATAGCAGATGTTTATTTACATATGTTAAATTTTCATAAATCATCATTATTATTATTATAATAATGATGATTTAAGAAAATTTAACAACTTATGCAAATAAACATCTACTGCTACTTCATTGGGAGGATATATTTATAAAAATTTACATCTTCAGTCCACATGTGACTCATGCAGGTAGATCTACCTAGTGTAGGTACACAGTATTGTAGAACTCCAATGTCCTTCAGTACAGGGAAACCTTGCCATTCTACGGTCATAATTTTTTTACCCCACTGTATTCTTGGTATTCCCTCTAGCTCTGTTTAAACCACCTTACCTTTAAAGTTAGCTCAGAGGTAGCGCTCTGGGCTTCCAACCGCTGGATCCCGGGTTCGATTCCCGGTCGAGCCTAAGTTGGATGGCTGTTTCCTCCTTCGTCTCATTGCCATGGTCTCTGCCTGTCCTAATTAGCCCATCAGGTGCAGAAATACAGGACGTAAAGCCCTAATCACCCACCCACCCCACCTTAAAAGTTAGGTAGCTAGTTAGTCATTTAGCTGTATTGATGATGCACAACCAATAATGTCACTTACATCTGTGCTGGGTATGGTATAGCTAGGCATGTAACTGGAGTGTGCATTGCACAGAGCCCTGTGTTGGCCACTGGGGTTTAAGGTCTTCACCCACAGTGTTACCACCCTTGCCATGAGGAGGTCCATGGTTTTCAAGGGCATTCTCCATTGAGCCGGTAGAATTGCGTAATAATCTACAGAAGTCAATATTACTCAATAAATTGTATATGCATAACGTATGTCTTGGATAACACAAAATATGTCATTATTTATACACGATACTGTTTATTTATCCCCACGACCTTGAAATTTCATCTTTCTCTCCTATTCTAGTTTTCCCACCCCATCTGTTAAACATACATAGCTTGGAGTAGCACATGCAGTTACATATTTTTTTTCCACAGACAATTTCCATCTTTCTGCCACTTGGCCAGAATACAGGCACACTTGCTTCACACTTCTTTTTCAAGTGTTGGGATGGGCCCTCTCTCACTTTTGCATCAAGCGAGAATTTTCTGAATTCGCTGGAGGATTTCTGCACTTAACATAGTCCCCAGGGATATGAGAATTATGAGAAATATGAGGAATATGTTGAAAATGTGTACGATTGTGCAATACATGTGGGAATTTTTGACTTGGCTCTCTTTTTAATTATACAAAGATAGTGGTTTAAATACATTGGTTCAATACTTTAAGATTTGTAAGGTGTACTTCCCATATTATATCTGTGTACTATCTAGTAAACTATCTAGGATATGTTCATTACTTAATAATTATTCCATACCTGAACAGTGACTGTGCACAACCAAAAGTATTGCAATACCAAACCATTTTTCTGAAGATTTTCATTTGTGTGCAAATGTTTCAAAATACTTTCTCAGGTATACTAATGAGCATAAGCTCAACCTTTTATGTTTACAAAAAAAAAGGGGGGGGGGGAGGGAAATACTGCTGGAGCAGAACTCATTATGGTTATTCGTACTTTTCCCATAGCATTTCTTATCAAATGTATCAGAAAGTACCATCTTTATGGACTGTCACAGACAGACATAATGATGAGATGGTACGACATTGAGCACACACCAACAGTGATATGCACATAGTGTATCTTAGTCTGCCAATCTTACCATAGTGCTTAGTCCATGCTCAGGTATGAAACAGGGAACAGGGAGGTGCTGTCTCCCCACCCACTTGTTAGGATACTTAGTCTGGTGTCTATTATGACAAAACACTTAGTGAGCCAGTATCCTGTACACAAAGGAGCCTGAAGGGTGTATAGAGAGACTGCTACAGAAATTTCTAGCCAGAAACAAAGAAGGGCAAGGAATGAACATCTATGTATGCTGGAGCAGATCTGTGTACCCATGGAGCCAAGAGTATACCTAAAACTATCACCATGTTCTGTTAGAGATATTTACGAACAACATGCAGTTTTGGATGTTGATACGAGACTGGCTCTGGCTGGTGGTACATTGTTTGCCGCCTACTCCCCTGAAGGTCCTTGCCCTTGAAAATCCTTGCCCTTGAAAGTCCTGGGCCTCCTTCTGGCGAGGGTGGTGACACTAGGGGCGAAGACCGCGAACCCCAGAGGCCAACACAGGGCTCTGTGCAATGCACACTCCAGAGTCTGACTATCCCATCCCTAGTGCAGATATGAATGACCTTACTGTTTAAACGTCTTGACTGGTAAAGCTCATAATGGATATGACTAATTAACGTTAATGAATATTGGTTAACACGTCGTTAAACATAATGGCTATCTAACTATCAAGACTTTAAGCCGGTTGAAATATGATCCATTTGTGGTCTTAATGGCAAGCTTCTGTCTTAACATCATAACCAAAATGTCTCACGTCTACACGATTTTGTCATAAACTGTAATAAATTCATCATAAACTGTGAAAAGATGCTCACCAGTGCTTCAGAACATGAAAACTTAAGCACTGGACTGTGGTGTCCTCTGGGTGTTAAGGGAGGAACTAAGGATCATGTGACAGATCAAAGGGTGTGAAGACAAGGATGGAATGTAAGCAGGGTGTCAGAAAGGGCCACACCCCTGCTGGAATATTCACTGTAGGTCAAAAAAGGGTGTAAATGAATAAACACTTGTTGTTTAGTGTTTACGATATCAATTGTTATCTTTCACAACAATTTCATAGCGATTTGTAATCCGAAGTCCCCCCCCCCCTTATGTTTTCCTGTTCTAAAGCACTAAACAGCATCTTTTTCACAGTTAATGATGAATTTATCACAGTTTATGACAAAAGCATGCAGACATGAGAAAATGGATCACGAACAAATGAAACTCCATATTGAGGCAATCTCTACATGTAAGACCACATCACAAATGACACACACCAAAAAATAAATAAAAATTTAACATGTATTCTTACTATGATATATTTTACTTCACAATCAAGACCAGCTCACCATTATGCATAGCATTTATTGGCAATAGAACAGAGACAGAAAATTACAGAAGTGCCAACAAGTATAGAAAACAATTGAATTGTGTAACACTAAGAATATAGTTGAAAGTCAGAAAGACATCAATTTACCTTAGAACACTATTAGGTAAACTATTGATATTATTACCACAGTTCCCATCAGAAATATCCATACATTCATTCATCTCTTGATTCATTAAATATTGGTCCATCTATTGGTCCATTCTTTGATACATTCATTCATCCATGACTGGATTCTTTCACTGGTTCATACATTGATGCATTATACACATTCTTAGTTTGGCTGACGTTTGTGACATTAATGCATGGTGGTATAGCCAAAGAAAGAAAGACAGAAAGAAAGAAGAAAGAAAAAAATAAGCAAGATAGAGAAATAATAGAAAGAAATAATTTAGAGAAAGAAATAGTTGTCAGTAAGAAAGAGAAGTAAGGAAATAAAGGGGGAAAAAAAAGAAAGACAAAGAAATAAGCAAGATAGAGAGAAAAAATAGAAAACAAAATTTTAGAGAGAAAGAATTTTAGAGAAAGAAATAGTACATAGAAAGAAAGCGAAGTAAAGAAATAAGCTATGAAAAAAGAAAGACAGAAAGAAATAAACAAGATAGAGAAAAAGTATACAGACAGAAAGAAAGACAGATGGAAAGAAAGAAATTGTAGACAGAAAGAAAGACAGAAAGCAATAAACAAGATAGAGAAAAAGTATACAGACAGAAAGAAAGAAAGACATGATAGAGAAAAAGTAGGCAGACAGAAAGAAAGACATGGAAAGAAAGAAATTGTAGATAGAGAGAAGAAAGACAGAAAGAAATAAACAAGATAGAGAAGAAGTAGACAGGCATAAAGATAGAAAGAAAGAAATTGTAGATAGAGAGAAAGAAAAGAGGAAGGAAATAATTGTACAACACAGATCATAACTGCAGGAAAGCAAGTAAGCAAGAAAATAAACAGCTCTCTTCTGAACCATATGCCAGTCATGCTGTAAAGAATTTCGACCCTGTCTGAGAATTTCCAAAAATTAGCAAAAATTGCTTTCAAATTGAGGCTTAAAGTCAACAGGTATATAAGCCATAAACCAATTATTGTGATTACGCACAAAACTGTTTTGTTGAAATAGTTTAAAGTAGTTTAAAGCAGTCTATATTACAAGTCAGTCTCAGAAATTTTGGAAAATTCCTCTTGGTGCATGACTTTTGCACAATGCATGTAGTCTCTATTTTATTATAGGCAGCATTACGTAAATTGTTTTATTGTATCCAATTTAGTATTGGTTCTGTGTGTTTAATATCTGCCATAAAAAGTATACGTAAAAAAATATGTTATGGTTATTGTGTAATATTGCATACATGGGGATCTTTAGAAGTATATTTTGCGCATATTTCGCATATGATAAGTTTTTTAGAATGGTGGAAATTTTAAAATAAACTTGAGTTGTATAACATGATAGATAGATAGATAGATAGGTAGACAGATAGGTAGACAGATAGGTAGAGAGATAGACAGATAGATAGATAGATAGATAGATAGATAGAGATAGGTAGAGATAGGTAAGTAGACAGATAGACAGATAGATAGATAGATAGGTAGATAGGATAGATAGACAGAGAGACAGAGAGTTAGAGAAATCGATATTTTTGATACTTTTTTTTTCACTTTATGCTTAATTGCACAAAGAAAGGTTGTAGATAGCTCCACAGACAAACGGATGTATCGATAGATAAACAGACTCAACTCACCAATAATGAAATTCTCACATCTGCCATTCTGTCTCAAGGCAGTGTTTGGTTCATGAATATTAATGAGCTTAAGGGGGCGTGGCTTATTTTGATTGGCAGGTTGAGTGACGCTGCTTGGAGTGAGGAGGGCGGGGGGGACCTCTTTCAGTTGTGATAGTAGGCTCAGTTGCCCCACATGCTGGGAGAGATTGGATAGTATAGGATTATTCTGTACATGTTTTTGACATTTCGGAGTACAATTGGGTCTATTTTTTGTGTTTCTCTGGCGTAGGAATACTTCATCAAAGGAGTGAAACGCCTGTAGTTCGTTTTATAAGGTAAGAGTACAACTTAAAATACTTAAAAGCTCTGATATTAGTTTTCAACATGCCCCGTGGGGCTATGGTATACACGTAGTTCACTCAATTTCATTGTAGTAACTGGTTTTAACTGTTTCGTTTTTTGTTTTTCTAACTGTTTTCCAAGTAACCTATGACAGTTGATAATTAGTCCCATGACTGTTTATTACCAAAAGTGTCAAAAGGTTATTGAAATGATAATCTAGATATCTACACGTGCTAGTCATTACGACCATATCATAACATGGATATATCCATGATCATAACATGCGTGTAGGAATTGCTGTGTACTATGTTTGAACTTAGGTTTATAATAAGTGTTTAACTGGTATTTATAAAAAGTTTGCTCAATTATAATTTATATATGAATGTGATTATCAGTGTATGTTTAGCTATTTCATTGCTTTTATTTGTGTGTACTATCGTATACTTGGAAGAAATGTAAGCTACATAACCCTGGGTTTCATAGAAATAGAAAGCTTGTAGTTGCTTATGATATGTAGAGGTACTGCTGCTAAAGTTATGATAAGACAGATTGCGTACATTAGATTCTAAAAATTAAAAATCCGCTGAAAAATGTACAATTTTAGCATGCTGTTAATATTTTGTAAATTAGCAAATTATATTTGACCACTGAAGTGCATTTTAAAAAAATCTAACAAATAGAAGTAGCTGTATGTAATGAGTTTTGCACAATGGAACCCCACCATTAAAATCACCTCGATATTAAGACCACTTAATAGGTCCCACAGCTACGATTCCAAGTTCAAAATGTCCCAGGGCTCTCCTGATCTTAGATCTCAGTACAAATTTATTTGACAAAGTATACAAAAATATACGAGTTCAGAAACAAAATGACTTCGATATTAAGACCAAAAGTGGTCTGAATTGCGGGCTGCCTACAAAGATGTGATTTGAGTTCTCAATACAGAAAAGCCTCGCCATTAAGACTTTAATTTACATATATTGAAATTAACTGGCCTTAATACTGAGGTGATCTTGAGAGTCTAACAAATCTGTGTTGGATGAGAGACCATCCATCCGCCATTGCTTAGATTCTCCACATTGTACAACATTGTCCATGTCTATGTCTCAATGCTACTGGGACTGAAACTTAGCTTATATGACTAGGAACCAGAGGCAGATGTAATGATGAGATGATAAAGCTTAGACACATTTACCTCGTAGATGGGGTCTTTTACTTGCCTCAGCATAGACACCGAGTACAAGGCACCTCCAATTTAACGCCTCATGCGATCGACATCCAACTGGGATGGAGCTCATGGAGAGTGCCCGGACCTGGGATCAAACCTGGGACCTTCAGCAGAGGTGGCCAATATGGAATTGGCAGATGCCTTAACCATTAGGCCACCCTGCTGCAACCATACAATATACTCTGCAGAAGTATTTTGATTGGCTCACAGAAGCTGAGTGGAGAATGTACAATGCCGTGCTACTTCAAAATTATAGTCATAAGGACTCATAATAGTGAAGATATCACATTCTTATTAGTGAGGTGGTCTTATAAATTAATACTTTACAAGAGCAGTAGAAACGGAAGATTGGGGGGGGGGGGGGGGAATTCTGGCAAGGGGCACAGGGCTCGGGCACAATTCCCCCCCCCCCCCGGGCGTACTGTGCCCCCCTGCACTGGGCAGACAGTCATGGAGGTGTCAGGGGGACCATAAATTACCCGAAGGGGCGGTCTCTTATGCCCCTTCAGAATGGCCTCCTCTGCCCTCTGCAGAAAGCAGTTCTCCAAATTCAGTCTCTTATGAGCACTGCTGAAGAAGGAGATTGGTAAAGTATGGTGAAAATCTTTTTGCTTAAGTTGAAAATCATTTAGTTGTATTGGAAATCATTTTGGGTGCACTGAAAATCTTATTTGGCGTGGCTGGAAATCTTTTTGCTATGTGAAAAGCGTTTTAGCAATCTTTTGGTACATGCTGAAAATCTTTTTGGCTGCACTGGAAATCTTTTTGGTGATTTACTGAAATTGCTGAGAATCTTTTGGTTAAATATGCTGTAAGGATCGACTTTTTGTTTAAGATCTAAGACAATTTTATACAGTGTCTAGAACAACCACTGGCATTATTATGGGCTATTTTGACTGACAAGTTTGTCACAAAGTCAACATGTTTTTGACAAGGAGTTAGTCATTTTGACTGGGAGCTTTTGACTGGGAGCATACATTAATTGGCTGACTAAATAACTTGAGCATTGAACATAGGAGAAGAGAAGAGATAGATAGATAGATAGATAGATAGATAAACAGATAGCTAGATAGATAAACAGATAGCTAGATAGATAAACAGATAGATAGATAGATAGATATATTGAAAGATTAATTGATTGATTGATTGATTGACAATAACCAAATTCATTAATTAGGAGTGTTTACTTTTACAGACTTAATCGTTCACTAAATTTGCTTTTTATTTTGAATGTTATTTGAAAATATTCATGTATTTATTTGTAAATTTATTTTTCAGGTTGATACCTACATCCTAGACTACTGAGAAACAAACCCTTCCTAAATATATATAAATACTGTACACATTGGATCTGCAGCACCATACCTAAAGGATTGTGGGAAATATTAATTACATATTTGGGACCGAAAATTACAAAATATCACCACAATACTTACACCGTATAGGATTACTCGCTGTGTAGCCCTTACGGGGCAGGATGTAGCAGTGTTCGTGACGTCATAAGCGTTTCTTGGACGTTTTGATGACGATTTTGATGCGGATTCATACCTCGGGGTGATGGCTACGGGGGCCTGGCGTCATCGGGGGGTGGCGGGATCCCTTTTGCCCGTCCTTTTTATCCTAATCGTCGGTCTCCAGAGCTGCGTTGCTATCAAATGGCTGTGAGTAGATATTTGTATTAATTTTGTTGTTATTAATGAAATATGGATTATTTATGTATTTGTTGGATGCTTGCATATTACAGGCTTATTCTGTTTGGGTAGTATTGTATTTATTATGAATATGCATGCAATATTGTACACAATTTTGGTATTTATGATTGATTTGAGTACTACTACTATATTCATTGGTGTTCTATGTACTCCAATACACGCCTGTTCTCTAATAAACGCCGGTGCAGATAACAAGACGGACAACCAAATTTAATCAGCAAAAATACAATAAGGTTGTTAGCGAAATTTAGGCCTGCGGTTTGCGAAAAATTTAATATATTTCAACTACTGTTTCCTTAAATCCATATTTCCATATCTATTTGCCAGGATCTGTAATATAAACTTGCATAATAAGTCACATACTTTTAATTTCCCTCTTATGCATGAATGACTATATTTAACATTTTCCATATTAGGTATGATGACGCATTCTATTTTATCATTTACTATTTGTTCTATTTAGTAATTTGGTATATGACCTTAGGAACCATGTTAAATTACCTAGCTTTATTTTAATAGAATGGCTGTAACATAAAGCACCCAATTTTCTTTGCCCCATCTCATTTTTCTCTGAGGCTAAACTACAATTAAACTAATAACAGTATTTGAACCACAAGTTTTGTTTATACTGTAAACCATCTGTCCGATATATACATTGCCCAGACTGGACTAGACATGCAAACCTCTTACTAAGACCATTTTAAGAATGCTGGTCGTAAAATCGAGGGTTTTGTCTTTGTCTTATAATCATTGATACTATGTAAAGAGCTACAGTGAATTCTGGCTTTTAGGATCACATCATTATTAAGACCACACAATAGTAAGTTAGTGAGCAGTAAGTTTGTTACTTATAATATATAGTTACTTTTTATTTGCTGAGGAACTTTTAAGCTATTTAGTTACTTAATTACGTCAGTCAGTCAGTCAGTCAATCAGTCAGTCCATCAGTCAGTCAATCAGTCACTTGCTTACTTGCTGACTTGCTGACTTACTTACTGACTTACTTACTACTTACTTACTTGCTTACTTGCATTCAAAGTTTTCCATACAGCCATACTATAGTCTCCACTGTCTAATTGTATAAGCTGCAGAGTACATACTTAAAAGGGACACAGTCCATGTACTTGAAGGTAATTAGTATCAAGTAGAGGTAATTAATGCCAAGAAATTCATGCTCGGAGACAAGGACAGGGGTCATGTCAAATGTGAGTGACAGATGTTTGAGGTAACTCCACAACTCGGTGTCAGATATGAGATTCAAAGTTTGATAACATGACTTTCAGGATTTTAACATAAATACAATAATCAACATAGTGGTCGTGGATGGCGAGAGGTCTAATATAGCTTTTCTGAATCCAATAAGACTCTATATTGGACGACTGTCCATCCACTTATATTCGATTAAATGTCGCAGATGACTAAATAAAGTCTTTTGTCTTGCAAATTCCTCTGATATCGCAGTCATATAACGAGGGATCCAATATATTTTTTTCTGTCCAATATAACATTTTCAATCCAGTATGTCACAATATTGGGCAGTCACATGGTGTGAATGGAGATCTGATTGGACAGGCACATTTAATTTGAAAAGTATTGTGTTGTATCAATGCTACTGGTCTGAAACTAAGTTCATATGGTGTGGAACCAGAGGCAGATATAATGATGGGATGATAAGGCTTAGGCCATGTATTTACTCATGGGTGAGGCAGGATATATATTTATAGGTAAGAGTAAAGATAATAATGATTTAGACATACTAATGGATGGATAAAAAATATAGAATTACAACCATCCCTAGGCAATTTTTGTTCCATGTTGTTAGAATGTGTCAGTCATAGCCTTTGGGATTTGTTTATAGAAGACAACTCATTAGACATGATTGATACATTAACCAACATGTATGTACATAGAAATACAATGCCTAGAGGCAATTATTATGAATCTAGAAGGAAGGAATTATAGTTGATTTTGAAATATATTTTTCTGTTGCACTACAGTGTTGATTTAGCAATGATATGATATACATTTTTAATATTTATAAATTTGTTGTTAAACATGGTGTTAATGCTGAAGTTTATCATCTCATTACGTCTGCCTCTGGAAGCTTGTCATATTGCTATTGGTAAACATGTTCATTGACTTATTTTTGGCTGCTGGTGTACATGAATCAATCTTCAAATCTTTTTTGTTGTTGGTGAATAGTTGTTAACGATTTCCTTTAAAATTTCATATTTCATATAGATTATAAATATTCACTTATTTTCACTGCCAGTGCACCAGAATGTTTTCCCTACCTTTTTGGCTCTAAGTGTACTAGACTATCCTCTTTTACCCTGCACTTCTGAAATAGATCAAAATAGATTTACAATTTCTGTGAATACGATTTTTTTTTATATAAGCTTGTCTTTGTTAATTATTACTGCTGGACGCATGAAATTCTATCTTGAGGCTGCAAAAATTGATACTACAATCATTGCCGAGACGGAAGTACCACCCATTCCGCCATGGATTCTCCCAGTCCCGAAAGTTATACTGGATTTGGCAGAGCTTAAGAAAAGCGAAACCAATCCGGTAGACTATCAAAACCTATTTTATAGTATAAGGTTTAAATACGAATCGTACAAATTTCTATACACAGATGGCTCAAAAATGGAAAGACGAGTAGGCTGTGCTGTCACTTCTTATAAAACCGTTATAGCTGAATGTCGTCTTCCAGACCACTGCTCAATATACACTGCAGAATTAACAGCTATTTACCTTGCCTTAAAGAATATCGAGGACTCAGAATCAGATCGTTATGTTATCTGTTCTGATTCCAAATCTGCTCTTCAAGCAATCCAAAATAAACAACTTGATAACCCTGGGATCTTAGATGTTCTTATTAAGTATTTCTATCTTCACGAATACAAAGACATAGTATTCTGCTGGATTCCTGGACACGCTGGCATTGAAGGGAATGAAAAAGCAGACCTGGCAGCAAAAAGGGCTCTTACAAAAGAGATAACTGATTTTACGATTCCATACACTGATTTTAAAATGACTATAAAATCTTTTATCATGTCTTGCTGGCAAAGACAATGGAATGAATGTAATAACAACAAGTTGCATTCAATCTTACCTTGCATTCAAAATAAAATACCGAGTAGGTTCAATACTCGCAAAGATCAAGGAATATATCACAGATGCCTCATAGGACATTCAAGACTTACACATTTACACCTTTTAGTCAATGAACCGGCACCGGTATGCCAGAGTTGTCGGCGCTCCCTAACAATCAAACATATTTTATTAGATTGCATCCACTTACAACGCATTAGAAGACCTCTGTTTCAAGCTACTACCTTACAACATCTCTTTACTAGATATCCAACCCAGACAATTATTGATTTTTTATATGCTTCTGGTTTCTACTACCAAATATAGATAATCAATCTTAACCTAGAGAGCCTCTACATAGCCCACTCAGGTGCTGATGAGGCGTTAAACAATAACTCACACACACACATTATTACTGCTGGTGTACATCAATCTTTCCCCTATCTTTTTGGCTCTGGGTGTACAACATATGTACAAGATGTAGACAAACTCCTTTCTCTTGTAATCACTTGTAAAATAGATTAGCAACTGCTCTCAGCATACTGCTTAAGGGTGTATGGCCTGCGGCAAGGAGCAGCTCTAATACCTATAATTAAAGCAGTTTTGTTTAAAAGAAAGAACGCATAAGTGTTCTAGTGTTCTCTCTCTAGTAAACATTGAGATATGCAGGGTTTTACGGGGTAGGGGTGGGCCCCTTTACCCCCCAGATGGGGTGCAGGTCATTTTGCTTTTAAGTTTTGGTTACTGTAATTTTGTGACTTTTATGAGGGGATTTTTTGTTTGTTTTTTACTTTGTCATTGTTTTTTTTTTTTTCTAGACAAAACGTGGTTATCTAAGCTTATTCTAGATTAGTTATGTCATAACAGTCCCGGCCTCTATTTAAGACCAGGCTTTTAATCGGGAATATGCCATATGTTTGATGCTACGTCGTGTTAACATTTTTTGATGGACACTTTCATTTATTTTTGACTACCACCCTTCAAGTGATTCCTATAGGGAAAATATGTTATTGTAGTTTAGACCACCTAGAGGTTTGACCACCTGTAGGTTAGACCACCTGAAGTTTGTAGTGGTCTTTCGACCTCCCTCCCAGTGGTCTAGTATGATGGATTTCTTTAAAATCTGGAAGACATGACTATCTTGCTGAGTAAAGCCTACTTTCTTGCTCTAGATTCTTACAGTTAAGAGAATGTTTTTTAATACTGTAATTTAAGAAAATATTGAAGGAGTTATTTTATCAGAAATGAACAGAAAAAGACTTTATAATTACACTCTATAAACTACATGTATAAAAAAATACTTTGTTCTGGTGTCATTTATCTAATTATAAAGTTAACTAAAATATTGGTCTTGTGTACAATGAATATCGACTATAAAGACCTCTCTATATTAGGATCGCCTCAATATTAAGACCACTTTACTTGTAATAGCCACGAAACTTTGATTACTGTTTCAAAGATAGTTTCAGAATTAAAACCACCTCGATATTAAGTCCACTTTACTTAACCCCGAAACTCTGATTACTGTGTCAAAGGTAATTTGAGAATTAAGATCACCTCGAAATTAAACCAAATTTGGGATGTTCATGAGTAAAACAGTTTTGCCTTTTGTTGTTTGGTCAAATTATTAAAATATTCTAAATTTAATAGAATCATAGACTATTCCTAAGCTAGTTGTTCATAGTAGGACTGTAACGTCGGTGCGTGCGATATGACGCTTGCTACGACGTTGCGGTCCCTTTGATGTCGCGGCGTCTTGCATGGTAGGGGGTCCGTCACAACGTCCTGAACGACGTCGTGGCCAACGTTGTGGACGTTTTCAGACAAAAGAGCAGCAATAGGAGTCAGCCAATTACAATAGGAGTCCGCCAATTACAATAGGAGTCAGCCAATTACAATAGGAGTCAGCCACTTACAGGTTGTAAACAGAGTACCTCACCTAAATTCAACTTTATTATCCATCTCTCCATCTATCTATGCTACTGGGTCTGAACATGGAGACAATATACGACCAGCTGCCAGAGGCAGACGTAATAATGAGATGACAAGACTTGGGAGTCCACACCATGTTACACATTGACCCAATGGGTGCATGGGGTCTTTTACTTGTCTTAGCATAGACACTGAGTACAAGGTAACTGCAAATGAAAGTCTCACGCTATTGATTTATCTGTCTATTCATTTTATGTGTGTAATGCCCTTGTAATACAGTACCCCACTATGCTGTGACATCAACTTGACACCCCATGAACTAATACACCCTCTAATACCCCTCCATTGTGCCACTTTCAATTAATTGCCCTTTGAAATCTGATATTCCTAATAAACTACCGTGTGCTTGGTGCGTAGATTCTACTGGTTAAAAGAATATATTTTGGGAACAAAAATAAAAATTTGTTTACAATTTATATTATACAGACAGTGGACATATTTCATTTTCGTCAACATAAAATTTAAGCCTATGGTGTAAATATCACCAGATAAAAGTCATTCAATAAACTGACTAAGTATGGCACAAATAAGGTGAGAGTGTTGATTGGACAATATTATTACTAAATCCCATAATATATGATGTAATGTTACGCAATTATTGTGTTCAGAAAGTAGACCAACCTCACACATCCCAAGCATGTTACAGCATTATCCGATTTTCCGACTAGTTGAAATATCTATGAGTAGGCCTATCTTATTTTCTTGATTCCAGGTCGCTTGTGAAAATACATGAATAGAAGCCGTTCTCATATATAGGCCTGAAACTATAAATTTTATATCAAAGGAGAAATTAGGACTTTGAGATAATCTCTTTATTAAATTCTGTATTTTTGACTATGTATACATGTATGTTTCTTTCATTCTTGAAATCATTTTATACATTGTCTGTTTGAGGTCTGTTTGAGGTCTGTTTGTCTTCAGCTTTCGTCTGCAAACAATCAGTCTATATCTTAGGTTCTTAGGTCCCTTTGGGAAGACAATTCTTTACAATGGAGACAAAAAAGACGTCAAAATGGCCATAAAAATGCTCGTTTTACGACATCAGATTAAAACGTTCCTTTTGCGACAGTAGGATCAAACGACATTTTTTGCGACATCAAAGAAGGTGCGGCCCTTCCGATTGACACCTTGTAGTTGCCAAAAAGCGCCAAAAACATAACCCCCTAGGCGACTCTAGATATTCTCAAAACATTTGAGCGATCGGCTCTTTGTTCAGATGTGCCTCTTAAATTAAAGAGCACAATTCAAGAGCAGCTTTTTCATATAGACTGTTACATTCACTTGATTTAAGCAACGACTTAAATTAGATTTTATGAATTTGTGTCTTGTCTACGAAATGAAATTTATGAATTATTGGTTTATTTTTAAACAGTTATGCAAAGTTATTTCAATTGCAAATTCTTAGTGCGTATTTTAAACATATAAGCTAATAGCCATTTTTGACTTACAATATATCTTACAACTTAATCAAAATAAGTCAATATAAAGTAACACGTTTTGACTAGTTAGTCATGGACTGATGATATATTTGGCATTTGATTAAAGCTGACCAGTGACCAAATTGTTAGATAAAACTGACCAACTTGTTAGTCAAAATGGCTATGGAGGTCAGTCAATGACAGTCATTCTAGGCAAGGTCAAAATGTCTAAAAATTCTACAGTTAGTCAAAACTGACTGAATGGATAAAATGTCTTTAATTTATTAAGAAGTGACTAATTGTATACATGACAATGACTAAGACTAACTTTTTTCATAAAGCTGACTAAAATGTTAGTCAATACTGGCTATAGGTCATTCATTCTAAATACAGTCAAAATGTCTAAAGTAAGTGAAAACTGTCTAAATGTATAGTCAAAATGTCTATATAATACTGTTTTTTGGCCAATAAGTTTGTCATTATAACGAATGACAATGATTTTAACTAACAGTCAAAATTTCTAATGTTAATGAAAACAATTTCTAAACAGTTCTTCAAATAATTTCACTCACCAAGCTTGTATAGTTTAGACTACCATCCTGGGAGACACATTTCTTTTATATTCAATTTTACCTTTTGAATTTGCTCAATTTTGTGGTCGGTTACTAATGGATGTCTTAATCTGACCCGACTAAGAAGTTCTGTAGACTTCTTGACTTGTCCATTGATAGTTAATGAGGTATGCAAAATAAATGCTCTTTGGTCTGGTCTAATGACTTGGGGACAAAGCGCATGAATATACACAAAGTATCTACTTGAAGTAGGGCTACTTTAAAGTAGTTCACAACTAATTGTGTTTAGATGCATTACTTGAAGTCGGTTTTATTCTGTTTGTTAATATCATTAGTTCTTTTTATGTTGTTGTTGGAGTATAATGTTATTTTGTGTAAATCCTCATTAAAAGCTAATTTTCGAGGTGGTGTTTAAAAGAGGTCTGTAAAATCATAATTGGGTGATTTACCAACAAAACAGGATTTGAATGGATAAATACAGTGATCCATGTTTTAAAGGAGAAACTAAACAGATATTAGGTCCCAATTAATTGGAATTTTCCTTAGCAAATATATTTTGTTTATAAGTAGCAGTATATAATGTTTATTTTTCATTTGTCCAACTTTATCAGTAAGCTGGAATCTCCAAAAATAGCCTCACTCCTGAACACATTACAGAGGCCTACATAATATTATTTACCTATTTATGTTAAATTTCTTGAAATTCACCATACAATAGTCTTACAGGCTCCACATTAAGACCTACCCAATATTACGAACATTTCATAATCAAGACAAATTTAGCACTGTAATCTTGCTGAACTTCACTTTTAAGGCCAGTGCATTTTCTATAGTGTCTTAATGGCGAGATTCTTATGGGCCTATACCGATAGTTTTGTTAGATCCAAGATTTTGCTATGTTTACACAAAAGTGTTTTACACTGTAACAAATGTTATTCTTGAGCACGAATTGGGCAAATTATGCTTAACAGTAGTACATAATATTATAATGAGTTTTATTAATCACACCGCCATGTTCGTTCCTACAATAAACTTTAAAATTTCCTATCCTTCCAATGAAGAGTTTTGCCTTCTTGTCTTTATTACAGTCATTTGTCATGAACAAAGAAACGCCAGAAAGTGTAAATCAAAATTATTAGAGATGAAATTGATATCATTTCTGTTATACTCCACTTAGACTGTTTTCCTATTGTTCTGAGTGGGCAATTCGGCGTCGGGATATAACCAACAACAATGTCAGTGAACTCCCTCCTGAGTGCAAACTGAATTTGTTCGTAATAAAGGCATTTAAAATAAACATTCAAACAAATTAGTAAATATACCTAATGGAGTATAAGTTAGTTATGTCCGTCATAGTCATAGTTTTGTTGGTTACATCCCTCCGCCTTTGGCGTCAGGATATAAACAAGAGTCCATGATATAACCAACAAAACTGTTAGTTAACTCCCTCCTATTTAGGATATAACTAATACTTATTTTTGTCTTGCTCGCAGCTTGGTGCTGATCCATGATTTGTATATCAAAATAAGACACAAATATTCCATACATTCTTTATCATATCAATAGAGCATCAGTTTCAATGCTACAACATGCTATCATGTTACCCATGCTCATTAATTAATGAAGTGTAATTAATGAAGTGGGCTGATCCTTGAATCTCCACTAGCATGTGGTCTGGAGTGTGATGTCATTAAGGAAGGGGTATAAATCTGTTTGGGTGTCATTTGAGGGTAATTAGCACCTTGTTTTACCCCTTCTCTTAAAATATTAACAAGCCCTTTCACACTTGTCATATTTTACCCCTTAAGGGGTGCTTATGACTATATATCACAGAAAAGGGTGACAAGACCCTCCCATATGGTAATTACCCCATGAATACATGATTAGGGGGTGTACAGGATTGATTTCCAGTCAAAGGGTGACATGTTTGATCTTCAGGGCACTATAAGTCATGTCCCCCTTTTGTCATAATATTTGTCATAATATTTGCAATTCCCTAAGGGAGGGGGTGGTAACGTCCACCCAAGATAGCCTTTGGTTGATGTAAAGGGTCACTGTGAATGGTTACTGTAAAGTGAGCATCATTACTGTAAATTAAACATTGTTAAGATAGCCATTGGTCAGTGTAAAGGGTCACTGTAAATAGTTACTGTAAAGTGAGCATCATTACTGTAAAGTACACATTGTTAAGAAAGCCATTGGTCAGTGTTAAGGGTCACTGTAAATAGTTACTGTAAAGTGAGCATCATTACTGTAAAGTAAACAATGTTAAGATAGCCATTGGTCAGTGGAAATGGTCACTGTAAATAGTTACTGTAAAGTTAGCATCATTACTGTAAAGTATGCATTGTTAAGATAGCCGTTGGTCAGTGTAAATGGTCACTGTGAATGGTTACTGTAAATTTTTATTGTAAATGGTTATGTAAATAGTTGCTGTAAATAGTTACTGTAAAGTAAGCATCATTCATTACTGCAAAGCATACATTGTTACTGTACATTGTCACTGTAATTTCTTACAGTACAGTGCAACTTTATACATAGCTAAAACACTAATGCAGGTATCCAAGTCTATCCCCTGGAAACCAGAACTTTAACATCTTGTGAAAATCAACATGTTTCAATGCTACTGGGTCTGAAGCTTAGTCACTTTACATGATAAGCTGCCAGAGGCAGACGTAATGATGAGATTATAAGGCTGCTTGAAGTCTACACCATGTTATACATTTACCCCATGGGTGGGGTCTTTTACTGCCTCAACATAGACCAATAGCCTGATATGAGTCAAATATGTATGTTAACCACACATTTAGTATTTGCCCTATTATTGATGTTCCACATAATTAGGTGCTTTGTTTCATTGCCAGATGGCTGATGGTGAAGATGAGCATAACACAGAAATAAGATATACTTTATACCACTATTATGACTAATAGGTCAGAGCTGACTTTTCTGTCAATATATAGTTATCTATCTGTTGATTTATCTATAATAATTCATTTCATTTACATAAGACTCTAAAAGACTCTTAATTTTATTATATTCTACAGTTACTAGATTCTAACTGATTCTTTGTTAAATATCTTAATTTTTGCTTTCAAACATTCCCGTCACAAAAAGTGACGAAAATCCTCCGATTTTATGCAGACTTCGACAAAGCTAAAACGATTATTTGTGAGTTGGGGTCAAGAGCTGTCGAACTTCTCCTCTTAAGTGTGGTCAGGAAGTTTGCACTGGTTGACACTAAACCTTAAGTGCTGAACAAAGCTCTTCAGTACATGCACCCACGATTGGTGCTGGAGTTTGTTATGGTTTTTTTCTCGGTTGTGTTGTAAGTTAGTTTAAGAGATCATTATCTTACAGTCAAAATATTGGCTGGATTTAATGAACTGTCTATTATTATATTCAAGGTGAGCAGTGTGATAGTGTTATTTGAAATCTAGATATTATCTTTAAGTTACTAATGCAAGTAAGTCATATTGCATTTTGTTGCATGCATAAATATATAGAAAACCTGACTTTTAGGGACATGCTAAGATAAGCATAATCAATTAGGAAAGGCACGTTAATTTCATGTCTGTTTTTTGCAGCAGTCAGTCAGTCAAACTCCAACTGCTGGGTCCCGGGTTCGATTCCCGGTCGAGCCTAAGTTGGATGGCTTCGTCTCACTGCTATGGTCACACACACAGTCAGTCAAACAGTCAGTCAGTCAGTCAATGGAGTTATAAAATGCTTATGACTCCATGGTCAGTCAGTCAGTCAGTCAGCCAAAGCAACTGAAGAGATAATTTAATTTGGGGAGTTGATATTAATTGAAAAATATTGAATTAAATCTGAAAATGCAGATGTCATTATGTTTGTGGGTTTAAAATTGTTGTTAAGAGGTTTGCAATTTTATATACAGTAGCTAACCTATTTGGGTGTTGGCTGGATTAGGGCTTTATGTCCTGTATTTATACGTCTGGTGTGTTAATTAGGACAGGCAGCGACCATGGCAATGACATGAAGGATGAAACAGCCATCCAACTTAACCTCGACCGAGAATCAAACCCTGGACCCAGTGGTTTGAAGCCCGGCACACTACCACTGAGCTGGGCCCCCACCCTATAGCTAACCTGTTCAACACATTCTGGAAAACCTAATACTCGTTCTATGTAATTCATGTTGTTAACATGTCTAATTCATAAATATTTTCCCCCCAAAAATTTGAGCTTGTCCTCATTGAATATTTCTTGAACGTAACTCAAAACTACTTTAGAGCACATTTCCACTCTGACATAAATCTCTACTCGAGAAACTTGATCTCTCAGACTTTAGTAACTAACATGTACCACCGTTTCTCAGGGATATAATAACTGTTATTACACTGTTATTCAGTACTGAGGGTAAAATCTACCTAATGTCACAAAATGACAGCTCATAAAATGCATTTACTGACAGGGAAAGTGAAGTTTTATAGAATAAATATATCTGTTAAACTCCAAACAAATCATACACTCTTTAAATAAAAGATCAGCAGTAGTTTTTCTGGTAATACTAGACCGAGATCTCATCAAAACTTTGAGAGCTTGCAAATAGTAAATAGGATTTTATCAGTTTGTTGATCTTTCTAAAGCTTTTGATAAGCTCACCACAGACGCTCGAATACAACTTTGAAATGCTTTTATATGAGTAAAAATGTTAGATTTAATCGTAATGTACAATTCTACCAAATAAATTTTATTAGATAACTATATATAATGTATATGAGCATGGTTAGATGTACATGTTAATTCCGAATGATATACAGTGAAGTCTCGTTATTTGACCATATTGGTCCAAAAGGTAGGGGTGGTCTTAATTTCGAGGTGATATACAGTGGTGAGAAGAAACTTATGAACCAAATTTGTCTTGTCTTGTGGAACCTAATTTCAAGGCAAACTAAGCAATAAGGTTGAAGCATATTTTTGTAATAAGACATGTTCAATATCACATTTATTGCAAGCTTATATATATTTTGTGTCACCAGAAAAACTACTACTGATATTTTGTTTACATAGTATATTATTTGTGGGTGGGGACCTAGCTCAGTGGTAGTGCGCTGGGCTTCCAACCACTGGGTCTCGGGTTCGATTCCTGGTTCAGCCTAAGTTGGATGGCTGTTTCATCCTTCATGTCATTGTGATGGTCGCTGCCTGTCCTAATTAGCCCAACAGGTGCAGAAATACAGGACTTAAAACTCACTCACAGTATATTTTTGTTTGGAGTATAACAGATATATTTACAATTATTTTACAATGGCGAGTGCGATATATCACTTTTTATGAAACCGCGAAAAACTAATATTGTCGAGTATATTATCGGTAGTCAATTATACAAGAGAATATTCTATTGAAAAGTATACCGTGCAATATATTTTTCAGCCATGCAATATGGCATAATATTGCATGGCTTTGGCAATCAGATACCAAAATTTCTGCAGAAAATATATAATACCGACTGACAGAGGTTCTGATCTAGGACCCCATGCAGTGCAACCTTTCCAATTGCAACAATATATATGGATCCAAAATTGTTCTAATACCTCGAAATTATTGTTGCAAATGCTATTGTTGTTGTGTTTTCTATCACTCAACACCTACTGGGCGATAAATGCTGAAGATTAGTTAATCAATCGTTGCAGGTTTGTATCCACCTAGTTCTTGGTGCACTTCCGGTCAACTTCCTGAAGTGCAATATGAAGGTCATTTGACAAAATGTTGGTATATAAGTCAAGTGCGACAGCATAGTTGAAAAACGTAATAACACAATGTAACTAGAAAATGTCAGCTTGATAATAAACTATGATCACACATTTCCCGGAATTCCAAGCCCTTAGAAGTCCTGGCCCTCCTCATGGCAATGGTGGTAACACTGGGTGAATATGTGGAGACCTCAAACCCCAGTGACCAAAACGGGGCTCTACGCAATGCACACTACAGTTATGCTCATCTAGGTCATCTGTACTTAAAAATCCTTTCTACACCCATGATAATCACCTACTCAGACTCATTCTGGAGTCCAAACCGTTAGAGCTGTAGTTTGGCCTTAGCTAGTGGTTATATGAGGTGGCTGGCACATATTTCGTCATAGGGTATCATTTCCTGATTTCTTGTGTTGAAGCGATATCTCAGACGGATGCAACAGGAAATACAAACTTAATTATTTATAAACTGTTTACTTGGAATTTGTTTGCAAACTTGGCTTAAGGGCTGCTCACTGGGATGTTCCAGGGAGGTATGGATGAACTTTGTGGGTGACTTGTAGACCGAAACATTGCTGTCATATTGCAATCATGCCGCTAGTCAGACTAGGTGACATGGTCTATTGGACAAGACACATAGTCTCATACGAGCATGGTTGTGGGTTCGAACCCAGCCACAGCACGCAGGAACTGAACATATCCTCCTTGAAGCACTGTTTCACTCCACCCAGGTGAAAATGAGTACTTGGCTCTTGGCAGTGATGGCGATTGTAGAGTGCTTAAGCCCCCCCCCCCCCCCCGTTGGTAATTCTGTGTAATTACTGTATTCTCCCTAGGGAGTTGAGAAAGACTCATATACTTGAACAGGTCTGCTGCCAAGGGTGTGATTGCAAGGCCTGTTAAAAACTTTTAAGTGATAACAGACTATCAACCCTGATTTACATTTTTATCTGCATTAACTCACAGTATCTGTCATTTAGTTTGAATTTAGAACTTTTTTTTAATGTCCAACACTAAAACGATTCTAGCAGTTGGGTTCAGAACATACTCCAATGCTGTTTGACTTGTTAGGGTGGTTCAGACTTCTTTTTGAAGGGCTGTAACTTTGTGAGACCACCAGGAGTGATCCGAAAGTGATTGCCACCTAATAATTTATTTACCCCTTCATCTTTTTACCCTTATTTGATTCTTACATAACCCCTATTTTACAGTATCATTAATAAACCTGGCTTAGTCCAATATTATGCTTGTCCTTTTTCAGTAAAACTTTCTTTTTGTTACTGGACACGTTTATTTGACCACCTGTCAAACACCACGTGATCAGGGCTCAAATATCGCGAGATTTTGCGAGATGTGTATTTAGATGTCTAGGTGGCGCTGTTTATGGCCACTTGAATTGTGGTAAATGTTAGTGTGACCCCAGGCCTCCATTGGGCCAGTCTCCCTACACTTTATATTATAGACATTTGTCCTGAAACTGATCTGTAGGTGATATGAGGGTGATATTATACCTGCAGAATTATTGGAGCCATTTACAGTGGCAGACCACAATTAACACCATGTGGCCATAATATCGAGGTGGCCATAGCCGCTGGATGGCCTAGTGGTTAAAGGCTTCTCTGCCAATAGTGGATTTTCACGGAAGATTCTCTTTATTTCCACCAGCTGGCTATGGCAGAAAACTGCAATTCTATTGGCTGAAAAGGTTCCCTCCCTTGGCTGTGATTGGCTGAAGCAAAGTGCACCCTAGCAGCTGTATTTTTAGTGCATTTTAATGTATATTTGACACCTTATCATTCAGTTGATGTTTGTTATTTTTATTGAATAAGTTAGTGATAATCTTCTATGTCTGAAAAGCAAAATGAATAATAAGAGGAGAGGACAGACTTAAGTCTTGCTGAAATCAAGGCTGATCAGGGAAAAGACTCTATTCCGCACAGAAGGCCCCGCATTAGATTTCCCAGACCGAGCACTCTTCGTGAGCTAAGTGTCGATTGCATGAGATGGTGAATTGGAGGTGCCTTGTACTCAGTGTCTATGCTGAGGCTAGTAAAAGACCTCACCCATGGGGTATATATGTAACATGGTGTGGACCCCAAGCCTTATCATCTCGTCATTATGTTAGGCTCTGGAAGTTGGTCACATACGATTATTCTAGATGACTAAGCTTCAGACCCATTAGCATTGAGACTTTGAAACTAATTACAATGTAGCCTTAAAATCGAGGAGCTCTTAAAATATTTGAGTTCAGTTTATAAATGACATGAATCATTTGATGTGAGATATAGGGAAATGCCTACAGTCAAACCAGTGTTTAAGCTGTGTTCGGCAAGTAAAAGATCCCACCAATGGTGTAAATGTGTAGATTCCAAGTCTTATGATCTGATCATTACGTCTGCCTCTGGCAGCTGGTCATGTAAGCTGACTAAGCTTCAGGCCAGTAACAATGAGACATAGATATAGGTGTTATGCCTTTCAAATGTGATCTTGAATTTCTTCGGAATAGCCTGAATGAGGAGGTGACTAGTGTATTAGTGAGTATTTAGGTTCTAGGCAAGTTTATACTTTTTACCTTCATGATTTCTATACTTTGCCCCATATCCGGTGATATTTTTGCATGTGTCATATATATACAGTTTTTTGCATGTGTCATATATACAGTTTAATAAACACCATTTGAGTGGTGGAATCAATCAATTTGTATGTATACACAATGTTATTTGATTGTAAATTTGAAATTTCTCTACCATCCAGTATTCAAATGTGGGTGGGCCTCAAGTCTTGTATATAGTCATTTACCACACAAATTTAGTCATCAAAGCTACATGGACAGATGGCCAATATGCCAATTGTTCTAAACCACAAATTTTAACCCAATTACTGATGAAAGAAAACCTCTAACTTTATGACCAGGACTTGAAGTTAGTTTCACACCTTTTCTGAGTTGTAGAATGAAGTTGTTGCAATAAAAATCAGGAACTGTTTACAGCCAACGAAATAGTTTTAGACCGCAATTATTTTGCAAGAGGACAATAGGGCTCTCGCATGAATTCTCGTAATAAGTGAGACTTTTCTATTATCGCTCAAGTGCGAATTGGTGCACCTTACGCCCTAGAGAGTTCCACCGCCGCCATATTTGTCCAGTCCAATTCGTCCCAAAGCAAATTTGGCAGCTTGGAAAACGTCCATGTTCTTGAGTGCATGTGGCCAGAGAAATACAGAGCTCTGTAGTTTAAGGAAATAATTGGAATGTTTTGTAGTTGTCAACTGAGTAATTTTAAGTTAAAATAGCATTATTACAAGAATTAAGACTTTTCTTGCCCCTTATACACAATAAATACATTAGAAATACAAATATAGAACAAAAATTCTGTCATAGTTAGTACAGATATTCATTAAAAAAAAAGGTGTATCATGTTTGGGCAGACCGTTCAGGGAGACCTCACCTGATTCTTAAAATCCTACAGACAAGAAAGTTAGTAAAAATGGCTACCTATCTTAGACATTTTGACTTGTCCTAGAACGACTACCACCCCCCCCCCCCCTTTTCAAGACTATTCCCCCCCCCCTCCAAATTTCCAAATAGGCCCATGAGATTAGACATGCTGTTTGATGGATAGCAGAAATTAGATTTTAAAATACCAAACAATAAATTTATTTGATTATCTTATTGTACATATGTGTTATTATCACTTAGATGCTTAGGATTATTGGTAATTTAGATTTCTGTGTCTTTTTTGTACACAAGACACAGCTGAAATTCACAGTTGAATACCCAGTTATGGTTCATGCATTACAATTCCCATTGTAACCATTGATACCATAGTCCATTTAATGTTTGACTTGGTACCTTTCAAGTGGCTAAGTGCAGTCTGACCAAACCTATTTATTCAATTCAGTCTTGGAATCAACGTTTTAATTCAATTGAATGAGTACTAAAGTCCCTCATTCTATTCAGTGATGATTCTTAAATGTCTGGGTACACAGACCACCCAATGGCAGCACCATGCGGGTGAATGGAATAGACTTCTAATGGTCAGCATTTTATGCCTGTATTAAACATTACAGAGGAAACTCACAATAAAGACCACATATGTATAACTTAAAAAACCATGTCCACATGTTTCTTGGTATTATTTTTTTTTGTTTCATTTTCTTTCTTTTTTTTTTGTCATAATTTCGACGCAGCACACAGTACAAAAGGCACAATAAAAGACCCCACCTATGGGGTAAATCTGTGACATGGTCTGGACTCATAAGCCCTAAACCAGCAGCATTGGGGCAATACAATAATACAATGTAGAATGTAGGAATCATTTATTAGCCAAAATATAAAATATAATACAATACTAATCCCGACTTTCTTGCTTGATAATGAAACCTTGCTCCATTCATACAAGAACTGCTTTGCTACTTTAAAATATTTAGTTTTCTGCATTTCTCAATCAAGAATATTGGCACAAAACTAACATTTGGCATGGGATGGATAGGAAAAACATAAATGTGTTGATTATGTCATGGGACTTACCAATTTGTTGTGAAACGTGGATGTGATGACAGATAGGTCATTTATCTTAGTTCGGTGCTAACATGAGGTCATCAGGCAAAATATTACCAAAATTTCTCTCTATATCCATTCGTAATTATATCTTTATATTACAAGACTTATTTCGGCCTCTTTGCTGGTCTGGAAACTTGTCTCGATGATTCTTGTGTAAAGTTTCGGCATGTCAGACCCCTTGACAGGTGCAGGCCAACGTAATGATGAGATAAAGTCTTTACAGTGTTACACATTTCCGCTATGGGTGGACTCTCTTACCAATTAAGACCACCCCAATATAACTGAATTTCAGTTTGCCTTAATTGTGAGGTTTCACTGTATAAAGGTAATTCTATACCTTTCTTGGTTTTTGCGGATCATAAAATTTCAATTTTAACCCCATGGACGTCGCCTTTCAAACACCTAGGGGCTATTTGGAATCACAAGTTTTTCCCCTTTTTTATGAAAAGGGGGGGGGGACAATATAACAATAGGACTTGAGTGGGGTAAAAATAGACCGATAGTAGCACCCCAGAGTTCCACCCCTTCACCCTTCTACCCTAATGGCTCAATTTTGTGACTTACCCCATTTTGAGCCATTTTTGGGATCATTCCACCCCAGGGTGGGACACTTTTATTATCCCTACATATACCCCTGGGGGTTGTAGTGTGTGATGAGTTTGTATAGGGTTAGGAGAGGGTTAGGTGTTCAATGATTGTAATTTGTAAGTTTGCTCAATTACATTGCTTGTTTGTTTGCCTCAAGCTTACTTTTAGGGCACAATTTAGTGATTTATTGGCTTGTATAAACTCTTCAGATCCCCTCTATATTATATAGTGGAAGCACCACTATTAAGACCACCCTTGGGAATTGCCTTAATTATATTTTTTTAAACTTTGTCTTTAATAGTCTTAATATTGAGGTGGTCATTTAAGTGGCTGTGATTGTGGGCTCCATAAGTTAGAGATAATGGTATCCGAAAACCTACTACTACTACTACTACTACTACTACTACTACTACTACTACTACTACTATTTCTACTACTATTACTGCTACTACTAGTACCACCATTTAGCATGGAGACAAGAGTACTGCCTGACTATTTAAGTACACAAGCATACCAGACACCCTTATGCTTTTAGACTACCACCCCAAATGGAATAGATGGGGATTTTGTGATATGGAAAATGGCGTCACATCAATATGTAAATTGGTTTCTGAAGCAAATTGATCAATTCCTGACCAAAATAAAGAGCTAAAAGGAAGCCTATTGATGAAAAGGAGGTTATAAAATACCCAGACAGATTGTAGATAAGATAACAATAAGAAAACTAAGAGATAAGCTATGATAATTAGAGGGTAGCGTAATGAATAAGTGAATATATTGTAGTGATAAAATGGTGGGGGTTGCCAAAATGAAATTTAGCAGGTTAGTTTGTTAAGAGTTGTATTTTAAAAAGGTAATTCATTTTATCAAACAAATATATTTATATAGCTGGTTATTTTCAAAACCTCTCTGAGATTGTATACTATGTTAAATAAGGACCTCAATTTATGAACATTTTAATGGTCTTAATAGTGAATTGGTCGTAATGGCGAGGAGAAATATGTTGATACTAATAGTTTGGTTATGAATTTCTTGTTTTTAGATAGTGAGGGGATCATATTATCAAGATATATATCATATTTCTATAATTTCAAGTCATCAAGTTAAAAAAAAAAAAAAGTAACAAATTATACTATTAATTTAATCTCCTCTTCACAATGAATAATGCCTGCAATTGCCTGATTGCACAATTTGCCTGATTGCTTGATTGGATTGATTGCTTAATTTGTCTGGTGAGCCACATGTCTTTTCAAGATGGTTAATTTGGAGTGATTCACTGGTTTTTCCCAGTCACTTTGACACCATAAAATAATTCCGAGTTCATGATCCAGTCATCCTGTGGCAATTTAGGATTGTCACAAGCAATTGGGGAGCTGTGACAATCCTCCAGTGTGACAATCGAGTATCTCAATTATTTCCAAAATTTACGAAATGTGGTTTCTGTGAAGATGGACAAATGTGCTTCATTGAGTAGTGTTGATTGAGAACTTCACTCTAATTTGTAAGTTTGTGTTATTTTCTTAAATTTGTAGGATTACCAGCTCATCATTACGTCAGCCTCTGGTTTCAAAGTATTAATAATAAGAAACAATACAGAGTTATTGTAGATTTAATGTTATCCTATCTTGATGAATTTATATTTGTAAATGTTATTAATTGATGATATTCAATTAGGCAGTGTATCATTTCTGCTAGTCTGCAATATTTAGTTTCTTAGCGTGATTATCATTTTGACAAATTAGTCTTGATCTTAGGCAAATTTGTATATTTTTCTACTTTAATGCCTAGTTTTAACCATCCAGTACAAGATAATATAGCAGTATTGGGTGTTCTTTTTGGTAGGTTTCGACCAAAACTGCACTTATGTTATCGAGTAAAGCACCCAAGTACTTGTACCTGTGCTGAGGTAGAGTAAATTTTGTAAAACCTGTCCCCTGACATAGTATTATTATTAGACGGAGGAAAACAGAAAGTAGATCTTTACACTTGAGTGATGCAAGTTACACTGTCGTTGCACTGACATTTATTTGCTCATCTTTTGCCTAGAACACATCTTGGGCGGACCTGATTGGCTATTTCCAATAAAGGGGCGTGGCCTGACGTCACAAAAGGAACGTTTCCTTCATTAGTCGTCTGTCACATGACCAATCACATGGGAGTCACGTGTGCACTTGGATCAGCCAATCCACAAGTCACAAGGGATTGTGGGTAATAACAAAGCATTCTGGGCCATAAAAGAATGAATTGTTTCCCCATTTGTTGTCTTCTTTCTCTATTGACAAGATATCGTCTGCTCTTGCATCATCAACATGGCTGAAATTTGAGCGCCAAGAACAGCCCAATAAAAAAATCGTCTGCTTTTCAGTTAAAAAAAAAAGGGGGTTTACAAAATCTCGTTTAATCAAGTGAATGATCTTGAGTTTTTAAATTCAATTCGACTATATTGGTTTTGATGGACCAGTATACGGCATTGCTAGCTCCTCTGAAGGTCCTGGGTTTAAAGCTCAGTCAATTTGATATCAGTAAGCTAAATTTCTTTACAAATTTATTTTATTTTACAGGAGTTAATTGTTCAGCAACTGAAAGCTGTTTTGCTTATGCCCGTAAAATGATAATACATTAAATCATAAGTCTATCATGAAATAGTACTCTGTGCCCGTTATAGGACGAGCAAAACACTACAACCATGGTAAATTTCAATATGTAGTCTCGAACATTGTCATCTCATCATTTCGTCTGCCGCTGGTCGTTTGTACATTTAGAGATTGAGCTAAGAAGAGTTCATCATATTTCTCAATGGATTATAGCTGAATTTTCCACATTTTTACGAGATAAAGCAGCAACCAAACTTCACAAAAGCACAGAGAAAAGCTTCAAATATTGACTTCTATTATAGTATGTAACATTACAATGGTATCGTCCATATGATTTTACACTGGCAGATATCTATGAATTGAATCTAAATGCTTCTCGCGTGACTGTTTTTGTTATAAGCGACCCTCATTGCAAGATGGCGTGCTCAAAAGATTCAAGTGGCGAACATTCGTGGACCAAGTGTCTCAAGTGCTTTTGTTATTTATTTTAGAGCAAGAAGAAGTTAAATCAAAAACTATAAAATACCTGCAATTCATGAGATATAATGTATGTGGTTATTGATAATTTCTTATATGTTGCTCACAGAAAATATCATTTTTCTCTCAACTTTACAGTGGAACCTCTCTGAAAGGCCGCCTCAGTATTAAGACCTCTGGGTTTTTTCTGTGATATGATTATTTGATTATGAAAGTACCTTTAACAGTCAAAACCATACATTTTGTCCCAGCTTTAGTTTAAATATCAATATTTTCACTTTTAGTCTACATTTACATGTAGTTAAACCAAGAAGGGTATATAACCCCATGTTCCCTTCTTGTGTAATTTTGGTATTATGCAATTTACCCCACTGAACCCTCTGTTGCACTATAGGGGGAGTCCATGTTGTGCAAAGTCAATTGCTCTCACATTTTCTGCGAGATTGTGCGAGACCACGATCCAAATTACCTATCAATTGTGTCATATCATGAAAGACCGATGTTCCCAAGATTGTCATGTAGTCTCGTCACAACTCTCGGGCGTGACCGAGATAGCGCGAGATTTTAGGTGGCATTAGAAAGTGCAATTTTGTGTCATAAGATATTCAGAATAGATAGATAGATAGCTATAAATTTTTATTGTTTTTACCACGTCGATTCAATATCTATCTATCTATCTATATATATATTAGTCAATATTATCAAATATCAGATAAAACAAAACATTGCGGCAGGCGCACGGGTAGATAGTTTGGTTGGTAACTCAAGGTTGAAGGTTCGATATCCTACCCATATAAATAAAGTTTAACCTGTGTTAAGAGGACACAAAATGAATTGAGTTGGTCGTTTAAGACAGGTAGTCGTTTCATTGAGGGATAATTTAGGGATAGAATACTGAAGAATTAGTCCGGGAATGCAGTGGTCATTTACAGCGGGTGATCGCTTTGTATAGTATATACAGCAGGCCGTTAGGGCAGGTTTGACTATCCAGTTGATAGTCGCCTAAGTTTCATACAGGCAGCACTTATAATGCAATGCAATGGAATTAGATTCTTGCAGCAGATCTCCTAAAATTATTAATTATGACCAGCTACCATCGGCAGAAGTAATGATGAGATAGTCAGATTTCCTCATTTACCCAAAGTGGTTCTTTAACTGAATATAGCTCATAAAGTATCCTTTCTATGAATCGAATTCAAGAATCTGTAGCAGCTAGCTGCTTCATTAACCACTTCCCCAGACAGCTTTCTGCATAAATAACAGCACTGTTGAGTGTGGATTTTTGGGGTGAAAACAGGATTTATTGATACTGACAGTCAAGATAATTCTAACAAGTTACAAACAATGTACTTTTAGATCATATTACAGAAAGGGACTTTCTGTCATGTTATTGTGATTAGAGTATATAATTATCCTCACATAACTTACTGTTGTAAATGTTCTTTTCGATGCATAATTCCATGCTTTCCTTTTCTTTGAGGCTTTTTTCGTGGACAAGAATTTATTTTGGTTTCTGTTAACACTGACCATACGCCGGATGAAAATGATCCGCAAGGTTTTTGCTGATAAACTGGAGGAAATATGCCATAACTTTGATGGAAAAAACAGTTGCCTAGTTACAGCATGGTTACAGTTAGTTGAAAAACTGTTCGTATCTTACATGTAGTCACGTTTGAGTGGGGAGAAATATTAATGGACTGGAGACTCAGAAATGAGCAGAATTAGTATGGAGCAACAGTAAAAGGTAGTGGAAATAGTAAGATGTATTTTTAATTTTCTGCTTCAATATGACAATTCTGTACATAATTTGTTAAATACTGAGTTTATTTTGATTTGATCAGGATAATGCAGCCCTCTTATTTAAATAAGTTCTTGCTTGATGAGATGAGACATAGGGGAGTACACACCATGTTACAAATTTACCCAATGGGTGGGATCATTCACTTGCCTAAGCATAGACCCAGAGTACAAGGCACCTCCAATTTAACTCTCAAGTTCAACGATATCTATCCAGAGTTAGCATCAACTACCTGATAATCGACTCCCATGAAATTCAACATCAACATAAACACTTGTATGGTGTGACGTCTTAATTTACAATAATTTGATATATTAATTGCCATTGAATACTTCAGTTATAGCTTCCTGTAGACAGCTATAGTTAGATAGCTTGGTTTAGTGGCAGGTATCAGGGTGTTTAACTAGTAGTCTAGCTTACCTGTGTCGAGATTTGAACTCAGGACCTTCAACAGAGCTAATACCTAACCGCTAGGCCACCCAGCTTCTCTGTCGATGTTTAACAATATCATGGGCGGGGGGCCTAGCTTAGGGTTAGCGTGCTGGGCTTCCAACCACTGAGTCCCTGGTTTCAATTCCCTGTCAAGCTCAAGTTGGATGGCTGTTTCACCCTTCATGTCATTGCCATGGTCCCTGCCTGTCCTAATTAGCCCAACTGGTGCAGAAATACAAGACGTAAAGCCCTATTCCACCACCACCACCACCACACCACATTAACAATATCACAAATTAACTAATAGCTTAAGGTAGTGGTGGTGGATTACGGCTTTACGTCTATTTCTGCACCAGTTGGGCTAATTAGGACAGGTAGGGACCATGGCAATGAGACGAAGGATAAAACAGCCATCCAACATAGGCTCGACGGGAAATTAAACCTGGGACCCAGTGGTTGGAAGCCCAGCGCTACCACTGAGCTAGGCCCCCACCCCTACTAATAGCTTAAGGCAGACAATGACCAGTTAGTTACAGGATATTCAGCATATTGATGTCCCTACTGGGTGGGATGCAGGGGTGGACGATTTTACCCTTTTGTGTGGGACGGTGGGTTCTGTGAGTTACCCGATCCTTGTAAATTCTCCCCAATTGTAGCATGATAAGCTCTCAGGCATATCTGCACGATTTTGTAGCTAGTCTGCAAGTTACATTGTGGTAACTTGTGCAGATAAATGAGATAACTATGGTAAAAACAATGTACACGGACAAACAGTATGATTTTTGGTGCAATTCAATACATATTTTAACAATTCATGTACGTATTACATACACTAAAACATTTTGAAAGAGGCTCATCAATTCTGAGCTGCACTAAGCAGTCCTAGGCTTAGTTTTGAACTAATGCAGCTATGCAAAACTTTCTCCTTGGATCAAGAACTGTGGGAATCATATCAAATGCAAATGATGGTTCCATTTTGACATCTTTTCATCAAAGTTCTAACTAAGGACTTCTTCTGAAGGTCGTGCCATCCAAAGGATATTTGGAGATTTGAATGGATTACTTCAGCTAGTTGTACGTGGCTTCAGATATAGTCCATGGTTACAATATGAGATGTTTCATGTGTGGTAATTTGGACTTTAGTTGATCAGTGACCTTATCAACTATGTATTGCATTGCATTATATTGTATTATGTATTGTTTTATATTGCTTCAGTACTACTAGTCTATAAACTCAGTCACTATATTAATATTACAGTGCACTATTCTAACCAGGCAGACGTAATGATGATATTATGAGGCTGTGTCTATACTGCATAAATCAGGAAAATTACTGAAATGCAGAATTAGTTATATTATTTTTTTCTAAAACAATCGTTCTTAGATTAGTCAAGCCAAACCTTGCAAGCTGATGTGATAAATGTTTTTCTTCTAATGAAATAAGCCAGATATGACCTGTCATAACACTTTGCCCTGTGGTACCCCTGCCTGTTTAACACACTGATGTAGGCCTATGAAAATCCGTGTGCTGTTGTTTTGTAGTGCCAGTCTATAATTTCAGTCAGTATATTAATATTATAGTCGGTTGTGACCAACTGCCAGGCAGACGTAATAATGTGCGCTAGGGGAGATGATAATTCTGTTCACATTTAGGCTGGGTCTGTAGTGATCTTAAAAATATTCACAATTCACAAACAAAACAGACAAGATAAGTATCAGTGTCAAAAATCACTCCAATTTAAATCGTAACGTAATTTATCTGAATTGTAATCTAAAAAGGATATTTTGGTTGTAAAATTAATGTAGTGAAGTCTCTACTACATCCAAGGATCTTAAAATCTTAAAGTCCTTGATCCATGGTTGCTAGAATCTACCCCCTTTTTCTTAGACTTTGTGTCAGGAGGCAAATACAGAAAAAGAGCATTTGTTTTTGGAGGGGCACGCGAGGGGAGATGATTCTAGATTTGAAGGAGGTCAAATGGGGTCACTGAGTGCAAAAGGGGTTCAGGAGAAAGTGCGTTTATTGACAGGCATTGGGAATGTGTTCATCTGGTCGACAAACTAAACATTTACCATGCAGGGTTCAATAGCTACAAGTGGTTGGCTGGGAGAACTGCTAGATCTAGAAGTTTTTGTGATATTACCGGGGTTTGATCACCCTCATGATCTCACCCTCTTGAATGACTTGGGAAAATGAGTTAATTTGAAAGTTGAAATAGTGATTTAAGGTGACTCTTAGAACCTGTCTCAAAAAAATAAACAGAGTTGAGGTTTAGACCTGGTTTGTATTCAGTAAAATACGGTATAGGCCTACTCAACTTGATAAATGGTGGATGTCCTGTTTATGATTTTGAAATTATTCTTTAGACTGTAGCACTACAATTATTACATGATAATTTGTCGTATTATTGTTGTTTCTGAAAACTGATGCTTAAGCAGTCATTTCCTGAACCTGCATTTTGGTATCAGTTGTGTTAAATTGGTAAAACTATACCTTGACAATTGAATTACGTTTTTTCTAGCTAGAGATCTCAAATAGTTTACGTACATTGTACCGTGTAAGATAAAAAAGGCAAAATTCTTTATTCTTAATTATTTGGATGCAGGCGTATAAAAAAATTGGGATTCTTGATAGTGAGGTGGTTGTTACACACATGATTATTTACAATCAAAACACCATATAGATCGTTTTGTACAAATGTTTACGTTCATGACGTCCTGACGTCATCGTGACGTTCTGATGACGTCATAACTTAGCCAGAACTGACCAGTGATGTCAACAAAGTTGAAAAAGGACAGTAAAAACAATCACAACGTCATATAATGGCACTATTCCTGAAAACAGGGTCAAGTTTTGGGTTGTCCATCCTCTAGTTCCGGAACTCCTGAAACCTACTGATAAGTTCATGAGCAGATGGTCAGAACTGTGTTATGACTAAGATTTGCAGAAATCTGGGGGAAAAAAAATAAATCTTAGAAGAATATTGTTATGGAATATTTTGATTGGTTAAGATATAATTCACTGATTTAAGACTAACTCACCATTAAAACTACTGAATTTCTGACTATGCTAAAGTCAGCTATACTTAACTTGGTCTGTTTGACCATGGAGACAAGATTACTCTTGTCTTCATGGTTTGACCAAATCTTGGCTGTGGCCAATATCATATCTTTGGGGCACTATGAATATCATTTGGACCCACCCCTAACCAGCCATAGGGACACAGGGGGACAGTGGGCAGTGGCCAGGGGGCAGAGGGGTGGGGAGGTCACCCTTGACCAGGGATGGGGTTCATGCATCAGAACCCCATGTCAAGAAACCCCGCCCTCTTGGCTGTCCACCCCTCTGTGGGGTCAGGACAAAAAGCAACTAAATTGAGGGGTATACTGGTTATGGGTTTATGATGGTGTGATATGTTTATTATAGACACAGGTAAACTTTATAGATAGATAGATAGATAGGTAGATAGATAGGTAGATAGATAGGTAGATAGATAGATAGATAGATAGATAGATATAGAACATCAATATATAGGTAATAGTTACGCAATTAATGTACAGTTTGCACTCAGAAGGGAGGTAACTAAAATTTTGATTGGTTATTGCCCGCTCAGTACAATAGTGAAACAATGTTTGAGTATAAGAGACACTAATGACTAGGTCTGAAGCCAATAGTTGACTATGAAAGTGACAAGTTTTGTAAACCTAGATTGTTTGGTTTATTGGCAGGTAGGAGGATAGCACCAGCAAGTAAAATATTAATTTGGTTAATATCCACTGAAAAATTATTTTTTGAAAGAGATCTTAGCCATTTTATGAACGTACAACCTTAGTCAATAATGACTAGACCTGACTAAAATTTTATATTTCTGTCAAATTGTCTGAAGAGGCTGCTTATGTTACAAATCCTTAGTAATTTTCAGTGTACCTGCTATATATAATGTGATAATGCTTAACTCTTTAGTCAATATTTACAATTATGACTAAATAAGCTGACTAACATGTTGGATGATTTTAGAAATTTAATTAGCTGTGGAGATATTTCATGCCAAACACTGTCAAGTACTCTAAAGCGTTAGCTACTTCTACTTATTTCAAGTCATTGCAAGTCAAACATATTTTCAGCCAACTTGCCTTCTTGTGCTTCTGAGGTAATATGCTTCGATTCCATGAAGCCTGGGTGACTCCAGGCAGGACCCAGCGCTTTCTGTGCCCTTCCTGTGACTTTAAACCCCATAAGGTCACCCCCATGACATATATGACCTTAAAGGGCTTTAAGGTCATATGGTTCCTGGTGTGTACAGGTCGGTGGTTCAGCCATGAATTGTAGATATATGTTGAACCTGTAATTAGGAACATGCAGTCATAAAAAAGTCTTACAATTTACTAGATAGACAGATAGATAGATAGATAGATAGATAGATAGATAGATAGATAGATAGATAGATAGATAGATAGATAGATAGATAGATAGATAGATAGATAGATAGAAAGATAGATAGATAGATAGATAGATAGACAGACAGATAACTAGATAGATAGATAGATAGATTGATTGATTGATTGATTGATTGATTGATAGGGGAAGTGCAGCCCTCTAAGGCAAGTTTTTGCCACTATCAAGGGTTGATTGATGAGGTGAGAGAGAGAGGAGTCCACCCATGTTACACATTTACCCCCATGAGTGGTGTCTTTTACTTGCCTCAGCATAGACACTGAGTACAAGACATTTTCCCCTCCTACTTGGGATTTAGCTATTACTCATTCACAACCTTGTATATTAAGAAATATAACTGATTTTCATATTTTTTTCCAGAGCCCTCGCCAAAACTCACCAAAAAGCCTGGAACAACACAAAACTATGTCAAACACTAAAGAAGGATGCTGGATTGACAAAACAGCAAGTGCGCATGTGCAAACAGAATTTAGAACTTATGGGAATCGCTGCAGGAGCAACCAGGGAAGCTGTGCTCACGTGTCAATCATTATTTGCTGACAGAAGATGGAATTGTTCATCAATCACTTATGCGCCTAACTTCTTGGCAGATTTAACTGGGGGTAAGTAAATTTATAAAACCTTGTTATTACATTACATGGCTTAGTGAATGTAATATGTGTCTTCTAAAGTTTTGGATTGTCGAAAATTTCATTTCAGTTGTTTTAGAATTTAATCACCTATTTCTCAGAATGTTGCATGTCACTATTACTATTAGTCCAGCAAATATCTTCAGAATCCCTTTTTCTCCCCCATCTGTTTTATTAGACATCGTAAAGAAACACAGCACACAAACAATGCTACCAACCGAAATTAACATATTCCATGCCATTCCAAAAACTGAAAAATAAACTTCGGTATTCATTTATTGGCCACTATGTGTAGCACTTTCAAACTGCTTTTTTTGGTAGAAAAATTAAAGGAAACCATGTGTTGGACCTAACGTTATTAACGTAATAAGTGTTTGAAATATTTACATTTGTAGATAGTCCTTGATCTAAGACTTGCAAACTGGACTTTTCTATAAGACACACATGGCTCAGTCTGTGTATAAAAATGTCTCATTGATCACCAAATTTATTCCCTGAAACAAACAAATGGGGCAAAAAAAAAACCCCAGTAAAACATTTAGAAAAATTATTTCTGTAGGTTTTGGCTTGGATAAATAGTTTACCAAATGTTTTGGTGCGGTAGTACTTTTATCCTAACTACCCCAATGACAAACTGCTAACTGACCTCTGGAAATGAGTGGATTTCATTTGACAAAGACTTTGATGTTGATAGGACAAAGTAGGCAAGCCCTTGACTGTTGACAAGACTATTTTCTTTAATGACTGATTGCTTGATTGTTTACAATCAAACTCTCCTCCCACCCCAGATGGGGTAAAATGGCCTATCTAGGGATTAGGGTGTTTTTGCCCTGGGGGAGGGGGGGGGGGGGTGATTGATTCAGTATAGTGACTCCAGCCAAGCATTAGATATCAAATGATGAAATCCCAAAGCATGGAAAACGGATCACTCTGTTGTGATTGCTACAGTGTGGCACATATGGAGTTAGATTAAATATTTTCGGAATAGCCAGTAGTATAATGAATTGCTATTTTAAGTACTGACAATTTTAGTCTGTGAAAAGCAAAGAAAAAAAAGAAAGGTTCTTATATAATATTGGATGTAACTTACATAGCCATCTCAAAAATGAAAACACAGAAAAATTGTCCTTTAATATTATCATTCATACCAAGTGATTACCAAATATTTTGTTATTGTTCGTTTATTTCATTGAAAGTTATAGTTGACAGTAAAAGTAATATTGAACATAAAAGTATATATAGGAAAGAAGAAAATTATGTTGAACAGGTGAAAATGTTAAAATGGTATATTGGACAGGAAAACATAAGGTATATTTGATAGAAAAGGATCCAAGTTGAGTATCTAACTGATGGATTAATGGAAAGTCTTCCAATACAGAGGTTTTCTGGACTAATAATAATTGATGTTCAATTTACACTTTCAAAATAATAAAGTTTAGATTTTTTGTTGTCAATGTATTGCTAATTAGGATATCATGAAAATCTGGTTCGATATCTGGACTGACATCGGTTGATTTTCTGCTTGTGGTTAAAACCTAGGATATACTGGTATACCAAGGATATACTGGTTAACCATGGATAACTTAGGTGATATCTTTGGTTAACCTATAACTACAATGATTCTAAAAAATTTGCATGATAGTAAGTATAATGTCCTTGAATTCAAAAGAATTCTTCTTTGAAACCATAGTATAATTAAGGCCACTTTTGCTGATATTTAGATTAGGACATTGTAGGTGAACGTGACAATGAAATAATGGATTATTTATTGGTGTTCTTAATTATGAGACAGCTTATTAGTGAAGTGATCCTTATGGCTGTCAGTGTATCTGACCTTCACCTTGTTTCCACCATGGATAAAGTCTCTGCTACATACCACCAAATACCTGCGCTATATGGGTGTAATTAGCGACCTTGAGGTACTCCGCAGTTCCAGGTTGGTGCACCTTGGGGGCAAAATAGTTGGGCCAATGGGGTTTTCATCAGCCCTATGAGGGGTTAAAAGGGCTAAGCACCCTGCTAGGGGGTTAGGCTGTCAACTAGGAAAGGCAGTCATGTGCAATACTCCCTATCACCATGGTTTCATGATGTTTCATCCACATCTGTTTTGCATTATGATCGAAACTGAGTAAAGTAGAAGGTTGGTGGAAGACGCATGATAGGACACTGAAGACTCCCTACGTGTGACTTGGGAAGGGGTTGAAATGGAGAAATGTTTAGATTAATGATGAGAGGGAAACCACTGAAAATCTGACAGATTTTTTAGGGTCGGATCAAGGTCCTTGGTCAGATATCCAGTGGAAGTAACAATTTACTGCCATTTCACTAACCACGTACACACACCTTCTTTCACCCATATTTAGGTTTTTACGTCATCAAAACAGACTGTTGTAATTGGTGGAGAGCACTGAATACCTCAGCTTGGTAAATTTGCATATTTCGATTGACCTGTTTGATAGGCTGATCAACATTAGCAGCCCAATGATGTGAAACCAGACATCTAATCAGTCCAGTTACAGTTGATGGACTTGATATGTAAACTTTCATTAACTTGTGAAGTGAAAATGGACCTGATGAGTCATTTTCATTGGTTATTCATGGACTAAAGACAAGGTTTAGCTACAGTGACTCCACCTGCCTCTAATGATAGAAAACTATGAAAAATTCAAAGTGTTCTTCAAATTGCACTGTGAAAAGTTTGCGCAAAATATTAACTGATAATGGACATGTGTAGCACTATTAGAAAATTTATGTTTTTGAAACATCAGAGGGCGTTGCAACAAATCAAACGGAATCTACAAATGTTCTTGTATTGTGGGGTTTTGCCATGACAGAGCTAAGAATAATAGAATAGTTATACCATGGTCTTATACATCCATGGTTATACGGTCAATATTAACCAATACCAAAGACCCCATTTTCCAAGAAACAGTGCATTTGCAATGAAAAACAGTGTGCCTATAGGATTTGCAATTTCCCCCATTTTCTCAGTTTGTTTACTAGTCCTTATGCTACACAATGATTTAGTCTCTTTTTTCTTCCTCTAGTTCTCCATTTCATTCATCCAAGTTCTTGGGTTTTATGCTCACTTAAGGGTAATCCAAGTTATCTTACCCCTTAAAATTTATGTAGAGTTTATTTACCTTCTTGTCATTTTTATTTCTCCTTTAAGTGTCTTTAGTCTGATCCCTTCTAAAGTCTAGCACTTTGTTGTTGTAAAACTTAGTCTTGCTTGTGATGAGGTTATAGCTTTGAACACTGGGTTAACCACAGGGGGCTTAGGAGCTCACTCCAGTGCCATCATATCACTGAGGTGGACGCAGAAGGATCTGTACAACTTCTCCATACCATGCCAGGGTGGGAGTTCAAACTTCCTACCTCATGATTAGCAATTAAATGGCTTAACCACTAGACACTGACTACCTCAATATTGAGACCAACTCCGTCACCCTTTACTGTATGTATACACATTCCTTCCTCTGCAATTATCCTGACCAGGTCTGGACAAATCCATGCAATCCACATTGAAGTGTGTCTTATCTATTGTGGGTAAAGTCTCAACCCCTTTGACCCTATTCTAACACCACCCCATAACACCAACCCCACTACTCCGTGCCCTATCAGAAGAACGTCAGTTCTGGGGTAAAAAGCACGAAGCATGTCTGACAGAGGTGCTGGGGTGGTAGGGCACAGATAAGCCCAGATAATAACCCCCCTCTGTACCTTATCAATAAGACCACACGTTGGTCAGAGATAAAGTTAATCCCCAGATTTCTTGATCTTCTTATACGCACGTACTGTGTACATTTTGGGTAGTCCAATCCAGTACATTTGGTGGTCTAAGTGTCTTCATTATGATAAGGCATTCCCTCCAGCCTTGTGGATAATTCTTGCCATTTCTTGTTTTGATTTGCCCTAGTAGAGCTAGATTAGTGTAGGTCGGACCGCACCATTGCGGATTGCCATTAGAAGAAATTTACTAATGCAGTCGTGCTCAAAAGTTTAGAATCACCTAAAAAATATATCATCAATTAAATTGTGAATGATATCACATCACCCAAGTTAAGAAATATTGCTTAATATTTTTTCTGGCAATAAACGAAAATGGACACAATTGTTATTGACATATGAAAAGTTGTAGAAATGAAAGTGAACAGGATTCTGCTCTCAAGTAGGTGAGATGATCCTATTAAAATAGGTAAGTAAGATTACTAAGATATAATAACAGTGATACAGTAGGGTCCAAAATCTCGGTCTCACCTGTATCGCAGTCATAACAATAGTCTTGCACCATAAAAAGTTGTCTTAGATGTGAGGTGGTCAAAATAGTGTGGTTGAATTTAGGGTATAAGATGATATTCTACTGTAAAATTACATGCTGGTAATACCGTTATGTCATGGTCACTTTCATTTCTGTTTAGGAAACTTATGCAGTGCTCCAATGTCTGTCTAAAATATGCTATAGTAGACCTCTGGATGCAAGAATAGCTGAATAGCCTAACATATTCTTCATGTTCAGTATTGTTTACATAGTGTAAAACTTTCAACGTTGTTGTAACATCTCATTCCACAGAAAGATACTTCCCAGATTGTCTTCAGATTCTGTTCAAACATTCAATTGTTATTGTCATCGCCTGGGAATTGCCTTTCTGATAGATTTAAGAAGGAAAGCAAGACTTTACTATATGTTACGGTGATAGCCTTTAGATAGAATAGAAGGTCACCATAAGACAACCTTTAGTGCTTAAATTTTTTAATTGTAATGGTGAGGTCGGCTTAAACACAAGGATAGATGCAATTGATAAATTGGGGTATAGCCCAAAATTTGGTGGGGTCAATAGTACTATAGATGTTTTTAAAAATAATTATAACCCCAAATAAATCCCCGATAGCCAGATCAGTACGTCATGGTTCCAATGTTGGCCATTCGCAGCCATCATTGGGCAGATGAGGAAGTTATCTGGGATTAAATGCAATGAAAGATGACAAGATTCCTCAAAATTAAATTCTGTAACTTTAATACTGCAGGTTTTTTTGCATATTTTTTCTTAAATTTTTCTTACTTTATTTCAGGAAGCAGAGAACAAGCGTTCGTCTACGCACTTTCCTCAGCGGCCATCACACATGCCATTTCGCGGGCTTGTAGCATAGGAGCCACCACAAAATGTGGGTGTGGGATGTTACCCTCTGAGCCCCCACCGGGAGATTTCAAATGGGGCGGGTGCGGAGATGACCTGCGCTTCGGCCTCGCTTATGCGGACCTTTTTGCAGCCCCTGGTGGGAAAGGCAAGAAACGAAGCAAGCGCCACCTTGTGAATAGTCATAACAATGCTGCGGGTAGAAAGGTAAGTTAACTTATTTCTAAGTTTCAATGTGGTAGATCTATTCCTGGTTTGTAATACGAAAGGATTTGCATTTCATAAGTAGACTGGGGAGGAAAAGTATCACCATAGATCACTATACCGGAGCAGAAAAGTATTGTTCGATGTCATCTATTTTGTGATGTCATCCATGTAACATGTAGTGACGTCATCCTAATGCTGTTCATCTGCTATGGTGACAGTGCCCTCTGGTAGTGCCCTCCCCATTGGTCTCCAGAAGAGGTTTACCAATCTTCCGAGCACAAGTTACATGCACATAAATTATACAGAATTTACCATCCATTTTGTCGTATATCATCATCATCATCGTCATCATCAACATCATCTACTCATGCCACTCCACCATGTATGGTGTTCTTCTTACAAATTAATTAGTTTTTGGACAATGTTCACTTAAGATGAGAAAAGTGTGAGGCCTACATTAAAACATAAAATCTTTAAAATTATGAAGTGTTTGATAAAGATCAATTCGAAATGACTCTGTAATGTATTCCAGAGTTTACCAACAGGGGATACAAGGCTTTTTCTGACAGTTTGTAGGTTGAAGTGATCATAATTGTGAATGTAAATTTTTTAATTTCCTTGGCAGGCATATCAGAAATCTCACAAAAATCACTCTTTACTGAATAGTTTCAAAATAATCGTTGTGTTAGATAGAATTTGGCTGTTACGGCCTGTGACTATATTTTCTGTTTACATCATTCTAAGATGCCCTTACATCGCTAAAACCCTTATGTCATAATCTTCCAGCTTAGTCTATAATGCCCTTACGTCATTAAATTCCTTAGATCACACGTATAAATAAGTCTCCTAGGCTTCTATAGCTTGTTCTGCACCCTGTATACACAATTTGACAGAAGTCCAGCACTATCTTTGATAAATCCAAGAGAATCCCAGCAATGGAGTACTACAATGATCTCCCCTGTGCCCAGCACTATCTTGACACTTTGTAACATGGCTAGGTTACATCCTAGGAATGTTTACACTGGATGGTATCACCTTTTGTCCTTGTAACTTACACTCATTCAGCTTTGTGTGTGTAGAATACCATTGTAAACACTCTCTAGATAAAGAAACAGGTGTCGATTGTTCTCCTTTGTTTTTGCCTCGTTTTCGATCCATTGTTTATGTTGTTTTCTGTGTATCCTTCCGCTGGTCTCAGCTCAAATAGATCTATGGCATAGTCCTGTATTTCTAGGATGCATGCCAATATCCCATGCTATCAGGATTACAGATATAGTTCAAGAATATCTGCATGAAATTTGTTTTCATGACAAGAACTGAAATTATTATTATATGACACCAATTACTTTGACACCAAAACTTGCTCATTTAATAGGTGTGAAGAACATTTTTACCTCCACTCTATGTTGTTGTTCATTTTTAAGAAGTCTTATTCGTGTGACAGGAAATTGTTACTTCACTTTCTCACATAGAAATCCGTGCAATTTTCTGAATTCTGGATCTTACCCAGGCTAATAACACAACTCAAATTAAGGCCACGATTTTGGTCTGAACCCTGATAACATGCTACATCAGCCTGATTTTGGCCCGATGTTGGTCTGACGTTGCACACTTTGGGCCGACGTCTAGCCGATGTGACGTGCTATCTGGGAAACTTTATTTCGGTTACTTGGCATAATCTATTGTATTAGTATATTGAGATAAAAACATTAATATCTAATGTAGCTATAGTTTGTTTCAACGAAAATACCTTCACAAGACTGGGCTGCATCTTTGTGCTTGTATGTTCAGGCAAAAGGTTTTCTCATTGAAGCTGAGCTTTTTGTTCTTAATATTTGTTAGAAAAAGCATCTTCGGGATCCTTGTTAACCTGTACAAATACACAATGTATACTTTGGACTGAGTGATATTTAAGTTGCAACACTGCCCCAGCATAGACCCCTCCCTGTTGCTTTGACTGAGGGTTTTTCTTACATGCAGCAGAACCTCACTGTATCGGAAACCTTGTATATACTGCGTAGAAATTTCTAAATTGTATTGTTTTGTCTTAGTGTTAATGTTGTGAAGTACCTGTGGTGTTTTTTGTTTAATGCTATTTCAGTGATACTCGTTCACATATTATTGGGCCTATAAGGTGGTGGAAAAATAGTTTTGAACACCGGATACATATCATCCCTATTAAATTAGTTTCCATGACAATATATGGTATAACCATGCTGAGGTAATCAAAAGCATTGACCATATAAAGTGCACTGGCAGTATACCATTGTTAAGTTGGCAAGCACCTATATTAGAAAATTATTTGTACACCTAGATTTTGCTAATGTATTGGATATGCATTAACTTTTTCCACCTCTGTATGACCTGTTGCCAGAGGCAGATGTAATGATGATATAGTAAAGCTTGGAGACCACAGCATGTTAATAATTTTACTCCACGGATAGGGTCATTTACATAGACACTGTTCTTTGAACGTCTCATACAAGCTTTCCATGCTCCCTTTAGTTCATGACGTACAAAAATCCATTTTTTGTTACCAAGCAGTTTTATAATGTTCTTGCAAAAACCATCGTAGACATGGGACTTTTTCTGAATTGTATTTAGAATGGGCTCCACTGTACTGCTAGCTTCACAAAGTTTGCGGCACTAAGTTGCTGATGTTAAGTAATAACTCAAGATGCTGAGTAATAACTCAGGATGCTGTTGGTTGCATGGTTCAGAGATCAGAAGAATCTGGACCAGTTTTCAAATGTATGGGTAATGAAGGGTGGTTGCTCTGGTTTAAGAAGTATAATCATTGGAGCCCTGGTATTTTCTTAACTAACTGCATGATGAGGATGAAGTGTGGCATAAGTATGCTGAGAGAACAGCTCCTTGTTGTACTTCATGATGCATGGAGCTGTATGGCTCATGTGGTTAGTTCAGAATCTCCATAATTATTGTGGTATTCAGTTAGTCTTTCTTTGGGATTGTGTTCTATGCTAGTCAGGTTATATGACCAGTCAGGCTAGGAGTCCACATCATGTTACACATTTACCCAATGGATGGAGTCTTTTACTTGCCTCAGTATAGACACAAGGTACAAAGCATCAGTTAAACGTCTCATGCAACCGACATCTAGCTGAGATGTTGCTCATGTAGAGTGCTCAGGCTAGAATGTAACCCGGCTTTCAGCAAGACTTGCCAACTGGCCATGTTTCCGTCTACAGCATGACTGAAATAACACATAAATGTGTAAAATGGGGTGGACTCAACTCCAAACTTTATAATCTCATCATTATGATTGCCACAAGCAAATGCGCATAAACTGAAGCATCATAACGGTTTCCTATGAGACAATGCAATTGTGTCAGGGGATTTGCAAGTCGGTATCTTGTAGACTTTTAGCTGTCTCAATACTTGTGTTAGTATAATTATTTGCTTGGCAGTCGTAATGATGGGATGATAAGCTCAAAGTATGGAGACAAATACTGATAATAAAATGGGCCTATACAACACTAGAAAAAAAATAAATGGTCCTAGATTTTATATGCAATAATAGATTCATTTATTTCCTGCACTCCTTTCATTGTGAGTTACTAGCCCCTGCTGTCATTACGTAATTGTTCACATGAGTTGTGGGGTTACTTGTAGTTTGCAGTTTAACCGCCAGAGGGCATGACGCCCACCAGGGGAGGTTTTTAGTGAAGGAGGCGTGTTTTGAGCAAAGCAGACGACATTCTTTGACCTTTGTGACGTCATTTACATCATCATGGCCTCCTGGTGGTGGAAGCTGTCAACTTAATAACCCCCTCTAAATGAAAACTTCCTTTCTGTTCGGGTGATAACCTATGACCTCTCTCTCAAAAAAAAAAAAAAAAAAAAGAAGTCATGAACTAAACAAAGTGATGGGTGTTGTGTTAAGGGGGGGGGGGGGTAACAGAGGGTATCACCTGGTTTTCTAAATTCATAAAAATGTTTCGACTTATACAGTGCAACTCTTATATTATGTTTAGTTATTACCAAGCTAAAACTGCGCTAGAATTATTAATTGAGAAGTTGTCAACAGGGTTGGTGCTGGTCAGTTGAGCCAAACATAAGCTGTCTCCAGCTAGTTTGGTTTGGCTAGTTCAGATTGTTCTTCGTATGTACACTATAATAATTGATACTTCTGTATGAGCAGTGCTGTACCTCTCCAATAGATAGATAAATAGATAGATAGATAGATACATGTTGTGGCCTAGTGGATAGAGCATTGGACTCATACACACGTTGTCGTGGGTTCAAACCCAGGCACGTCATGGAGGAACTGAGCAGATCCACCTTAAACCACTGCTTCACTCCACCCAGGTGTAAATGGGGAGGTTGGCTATAGGCTGAGATGGTATTGGATTGCTCAGTGGTGGCGCAGTATGATGCAACAGCTGTATGCTCCCCAGGGAGTTGAGAAAGTTCCAAAGTGAACAGATTCTGCCAACTGAAGGTATTGTGTGAAGTCAACTGAGAGCTGTATGCACCTACCAGGCTGACAGCAGACTATAAACCCCCACCTTTAACTTTTATTTTTTTTAAGAAGTATGAAAACTACACACCTCAAGAAGTCTTAAGCGTTTAAAACACACACATTGTATATTTCTTGAATGACAAAATTCTTTCTTTCCTTTTTTTTCTTTTTACAGAAGGGTGTTCGCTTAGGGTAAAATAGTTACAAAATATCCATGTGTTGCGAATGGCTAGGGGCTGTGGAACTGCTTTTTTGTGTGTGTCCTTATCACTTGTGTATTCTTACACTTCTGAGGCCAAGAAATGCAGAAAAAAAAGTTCCCTCCCAAAACGTTTATTCTGAACTTTTTTGGCAACAGTGATTTGTCTGCCATGCTTTAACACCTCTGCAAAAAGTTGTTATAGTGAAATACAGTTGGGATTTTGTTTGAAGAGTATATCATATACTACCTTAGATAAACTAGAGAAACAGATATTACAATATATGTGGCTACTGCTAGAGTCACGTGGTTGAATGGGTAATATATTGGTCAGCTCTTCAAAAGGTCCTTGGTTCGATTCATGTATTATATTATTATTTGGGTATATTTTCCAGATTTGACCTGAGTTAATAATTCTAAAATGGTTGTGCCTTCCACTAGAGGTCTGTGCTGGAGCAAGTAAAATACCCACTCATGGTGTAACTGCTTCAGTGGTATATGACTCTGTTACATAGTGTGGACTCCAAGCCTTATCATCTCATTATTAAGTCTGCCTTGAGCTGCTAATGTAAGCTGACTAAGCTTCAGACCAGTAGCATTGAGTACCATGCAAAATAAGAGCCCTCGGTTTTATTTTATTTAATTTATTTTTTAAGAAAATACCAGTAATATAAGTTTCCATTCTTTTTCACCTTCAAAAAATTCACTATTTCCTTTGTTGAATTCTGGTGAATTTTTTTTCTGTTTTATTGGTCATTAAAGTTAAAACAATGTTCTGTTACATCACAAACAATGGAATGCAGACTAGCATGTAACATGGTCAAGTGCTGCTTAGGATAAACTACTACTTTTGGGTGGCCTAGAACAATTAGAGAGGTATTTACTACTATTTAGGAATGCTTTTACACTTCGGATGTCTAAATTCGTAAAATTGTTTATCTTTTTCTTTTCTTTTTCTGCTAGAAAATGTTTCTGGGTTGTATTTTGGTAACTGTGATAAGGCAAGTAAATGTTTAACATGGTGTGAACTTCAAGCCATCATCTCATCATTACGTCTGCCTCTGGAGTGCAGCACTAAAACAATAGTGGATGGTGAGGAGTCCAACATTGAGTTTTGTGGCCAATATAATTTTCTCCTCATCCCAGAAGGTTATGTTGGCCGACATGACAACCACCATTGCTTATATTCTCCACTCCTTGTTTAACATATACTGCATCCATCCAACATACTTAGCAGCTGTTTACACCAAAACTGGATGACAGTGAAGCATTCTGATTGGCTCTTAGTAGCTGAGTGGACAATGACAGAGAACTTAATACAATATCATGATTGACGACCACCTCCCTTTTAAGAACACCCCACCATTAAGACGAGGGGGCGGGGGCCTAGCTCAGAGGTAGCACTCTGGGCTTCCAACCGCTGGGTCCCGGGTTTGATTCCCGGTCGAGCCTAAGTTGGATGGCTGTTTCATCCTTCGTCTCATTGCCATGGTCTCTGCCTGTCCTAATTAGCCCAACTGGTGCAGAAATACAGGACGTAAAGCCCTAATTACACACACACACACCATTAAGACGAGTAAATATTTCACTAAGGGTGGTCTTAATGGCGAGGTTTCACTGTATGTTGAGACAATTCAGACTGATGTAATAATACGTAACATCAAATAAAAGTCATACATATATTGTACCAGCATATGTCACAATAATGATGCAAATTTGCAAAATACTAGTTTCAAAAATAAGTGCTTTGCTTATACTTCGCAATTTAAAATTAGACCCTCATAATTTAAATTTTTTACCTCAAGATTTTTTCAAACTAAAATGATTATTAATGACATGGGCGGTGTTTGCACTGAAATATTCAATTACAAGTCCAAGAAATGAAAAGGATAGTTTTGCAATGTGAAAAGTTGATATAAAAAGGGAGTAACTATGCTCGGTATCTGTTTCTAGATTTACTTTCGTAATTATTTCCACAATGTCAACACATCTCAACTAATTCCTTAGTTACTTTTTCCAAAAAGATCTTCGAGGTGAAAGTGGATTTTTTATGTAGCTGAAAAGTATGTACAGATAAAAGATAATATCTTGATGCAGGATTTATTGGTCATAATAAATTAATGAGGTGGTCTTTACAGTGGGGACATACCAAAGGTTTAAAAGTCTTATTTGTGAGGTGGTCTTAATTGTTGTGTTATGTTGTTTCGGATGAGACGTCAAATGGGCGGTCCCTTGTACTCAGTGTCTATGCTGAGGCAAGTAAAAAAAAGTCCACCAATGGGGTAAATGTGTAACATGGGTGGACTCCTCCTCTCTCTCACCTCATCAATCAATCCTCAATAGCAGCAAGAGGGCTGCACTTTCAATATATATCTATCCATCTATCTATCTGTTCCATCTATCTATCTATTTATTCTATCTATCTATGTATCTATGTATCTATCCATCTATCTATCTATCTATGTATCTATCCATCTATCTATCTATCTATCTATCTATTCATCCAACTATCTATCTATTCATCCAACTATCTGTCTATTTATCTTTCTATCTATCTATCCAATATGGACTTACCTAAGCCCTGGTCGTATTAATGGTGAGAAAGGCTTATTAGTAAGGTAAATTAAATGGCAAAAATATATATATTTCGTCATATGACAATGGTCTTAAATTAGACTCTTTACAGTTAAGTATCTGGATAGCGAGGTGGTTTTTGGTATTAGCCTCTGATGTATTTTACATTCTCAGCTGAGACCCACAAAAGCATGACTAATTTCGAATGATAAAAACTTATTGACTTTTGCATAAGAAAGAATATTGTGATTATTACTCTATATATCTGTTGTGAAAGGAATAACAATGTTTCATTGTTGGAAATGCAAAGCCCTACTTGTAAAATATTGTTTCTGTAAGCGACTGTACAAATCATTTTGGTCGCCGAAGCGCGTCGGATGGGGTGAAGAACTTTGGTGTAACCGAGTAGACCTTTTACCACCATTTCGCCCCTTTTTGGGCAGTTTTATGTATAAATTACAAATAATAAAGATACACCTGAAAAAACCAGAGTCAAGAATTCCTTCGGTAACAACATTAATCACCCGTCAGAAAGTACACCGATACGCCGTGCTTGTCTTTCGGATCCGTTTCTAGTTTTCTCAACACAAAGAGAATACTATGAAAAATCTTCCTGAGACTGTCTAAATTGAATGCCATTGAAAATAATCGCCTTGCGTGAAGTATTTGTGAGGTAATTGATTTTAAACTTTCTCCGGCACTCTTTTCTGGTGGTTTGTATCAACAATGTATCTAGTTTCACTGACACAGACTTATCCTGTTCGCTGCTCAAATAGTTTTATGGAGGTACTTTGTTTGGTCAAGTAATACTTATGTAGAGTCATCTATTCACTTATTTTCAGAGAGTGCTATGGACAATGTTGCCTTTGCGAGTAGATGTATTAATTTTTCATCCTCAATTGATTTTTCACAACTGCAAGGGCGGGGGCCTAGCTCAAAGGTAGCGCTCTGGGCTTCCAACCGCTGGGTCCCGGGTTCGATTCCCGGTCGAGCCTAAGTTGGATAGCTGTTTCCTCCTTCGTCTCATTGCCATGGTCCTTGCCTGTCCTAATTAGTGCAACTGGTGCAGAAATACAGGACGTAAAGCCCTAAATCCACCCACCACTTCACAACTGCAAAGTATGTTACCAGAGACGTCAAAGATATTTTTGAATTAATCCATAATGTTTTATAACAGAAATATTTCCTTACATACATGTCTTGGTATTTTCAGAAAATAATTGATATTGTCACAATGTAGAGAAATTACTGAGTTAAGCTAGAATGTCACCACCCAGTCACCTACTTTTCAAAGTGTGTCAGGGCGGGGGCCTAGCTCAGAGGTAGCGCTCTGGGCTTCCAACCGCTGGGTCCCGGGGTTCGATTCCTGGTCGAGCCTCAGTTGGATGGCTGTTTCATCCTTCGTCTCATTGCCATGGTCTCTGCCTGTCCTAATTAGCCCAACTGGTGCAGAAATACAGGACATAAAAGCCCTAATCACCCTCTCCCACCCCATTCAAAGTGTGTCATCTTGACCTAATGATTGGCATGCCACCATCGCTCTTCCCTTACTACTTCTTTTTGTCACATGAAAACTTCATCAAATTCCTTTTAGATATATATTGCAGTACTAGAAGCTCCAGAGAACAAATTGCCTTTTTTTTCGTAGGTGATTTTTTCGCGGTTTCTCGTTTTTTCTTGTCCAATCTTCTAAAAGAGACATTTTACTTTGATATTTTGATGGATGGTGTAAATTTCAATAGTTACAAGTAGAGAGTTAAAAAAGTATTTTCATTTACATTTTCACTTGACAATGATGGATTATTCTGCTGAGTTTAAAGAATCATTTAAATCTATTTTCTGCAGTCTCTCAGCTGTTGTCAGTTCTTGAATGAACGCACAACCAGCTAAATAAATATTTTTGAAATGAAGTTGAGTGTATCACAGTGTAGTCTGAAATTTTACAATTTTTTAATGACTTTCTTTTTCATACTTTGGCAATTCTTTGACACTTGACTTACCGATGAACAGTGATAATTTACTACAGATTCACTGATATGTAAACTTGACTTTTGGATCCTGAAATGAATTAACATATCTGGTGTAGGGTGTTTTTTTTTAGTTTGTGTCAACTAGGCCCTCATACCACATTCATTGCTAGGTAGCCAACTGATTGTAGCAATACTATGCTATGAGCTATTGTTAACTATGAAATATAATTAAATGAAAACATATAAGTAAAAATGTTCATAAAAGAAGTAGGATTATGAGAATTGACTTTGAATCGATGCTACTGGACTGAAGCTCAGTTAGCTATATGGTACAAAGGCAGATGTAATGATGAGACATGTCAAAATAAAACTGATTCTGATTGGGATCCAACTGCTGGGTCCCGGGTTCGATTCCGGTCGAGTCTAAGTTGGATGGCTGTTTCATCCTTCGTCTCATTGCCATGGTCCCTGCCTGTCCTAATTAGCCCAACTGGTGCAGAAATACAGGACGTAAATCCCTATTCACACACACACACACACTGATTGGGGTATTTTACTTGCTTCAGCATAGATACACAGTACAAGGCACCATCTCATCGTTACGTCCACCCCTGCGAGCTGCTAATGTAGGCCGACTAAACTATAGACCAGTTGCATTGACACAAAAAAGACCATAATTTTTTTTTAGCTACTAGAAATACATCTAATATGTAGCAAATTGTAAAAAACTAAAGCATGGGAACTATCAATTATCCTGTTGATTTATCCTTTCAATATTCTGCCAAATATTTCCCAATTGACTCTAGAATCACTTGCAGTGAAGACAGATTCGTAGATAGTCAAAAACTTGAAAGCATTCCACCAATTCTTGCCTTGCCATTTTCTATCCTTGTCTCTCATTTTCTGAGCTCCTTGAGTTTTCATCTCTCCTTAGCAACGCATCCTTGTCTGATTAGTAACGCTCTGTCAGCTTGACTACAGTTTCCATGGCAACTAGACGCCAGTGCACGATTTATGGCTATCTTGTCAGGGTAACCTTTTCCACATTTTCACTCATTATCGCTCACGGATCACCTGATGGTTTTCGCCTTATCCGACAGGTGGCCTATGATCTGGCATGATTTATCACCAGGTGGGGCGGTGATTGGTGTCTTCATTTTGAAATAAGTATTTTGACTGTATTTTTGGTGTTTTGGCCATATGTATACTCCCAAATAAAATTTTTGGTATATCTGTTGGATAATTCTCAGATAGCATTCCAAATCGTATCAACATTGGTGCGATGTCTGCGATGTCAAAACGGTGTACCGACGGCGGCTGATATAGAAATGACACTGGTCCGATTTGGAATGCTATCTGGGTTTTACATTATAGTGGAAGGGTACTTCAAGACCACCTCACTACTAGGACCACCCATTTTTTAACCCAACTGTGTTCTTGTAATTGTATTTTATTACTAATTAGACCACTTTGCCATTAAGACCAGAAAACATATCAAAGTCTTAATTGCGAGGTACCACTGTTCATAGAAACTGGATTAAAACACCATTTCTATATGTTTGTGTACGTGTAAAGGTTTTACCTTATTCTATTGAATCTGTTTTTAAATTTCTGGGTCTATAATACAATGTTCTTTATTGTTGACATTCCAAGCTAAACCTTCCCCTCCATTTTGTCCCCATTGAGTTACATTTCATGGCGTAACAACAGTAGTGTGTTTTTGCCCCAAGGGTACAAGTGGAATAAGTCTTAAAAAGGGTAATATTTACTTGTAAGAATGTTTAAAGTGAATCACCCTATAGATAGGGCAGTTGACTTTCTTGTATGTTTGCATGTTGAAGGCAATTGAGCATAGGGGGTTGGGGGAAGGGGTCCCTCAATTATTTGCCCCCAAATGGAGTCACCCCGACCTGAAGGGGCAGTTCTATGAGCCCCCCTGACAACCTGTAATTTGAAGAAATTCAATTGCAGCCCACAAAACGCAAATGACGACCCCAGATGATAAATAGAGCAACTTTCACGGTGGTCATGCTTTGTGCCGTATGGACATTCGAATTCGCGCCTCATTACTCTCCCGCCATTTGTTTTGTTTCCGTTCGTCTGCTCAGCAGACGACTTTATTGAATCTTACAAAACCAGGCTTGATTGAGGAAACATTTGAAGAAAGTTGGTCAAATTCATTGAATTTAATGTTAAACTGATTAAATTTATGCGATATCAGTGATATATACTTTGATAATGAAGAGTTTATCCACTAATATTATGATCAGTGCTTCAATTATTATGCAGGTGTTGAATACTTAAGATTTCTTAGTATATATATAAGTGTTATGGAAAGGCAAACTACAACTGAAGTGACAGGAAAATGTTTAAGCACTTGTTTTTATATTGCTCATATGTGCACAGATCTGAAAAATGTTTATTAGAAATATCGTAATTTTTAAAGAAAATGTTGATGTGGAAGAGTATAGAAAATATGGATATTACATTAACATTCTATTAACACCAGAAAAATTTATTTTTTAAAAATACATGATTTTGTTAGTTTTCCTTCCGATCCTTGCCATACAGCACATTAATCCTTTACACAAAGTCCTTTATACCAAAGAATAAAAACACAGTAAGATAAGAAGAAAATTCACTTTCTGCAGGATTTATCTGAACAGATAATCAGCCAGTGGACATTGAATGGACCCAGGTGTCAATGGATGAGCTGAGGTACCAAGAGTTTGAAACCAAAGCAGGACATGTCAGAAATAGATTTTATCTTAGGCCTATTCAATGAAGAGACATTAACTTGATCAACAATGAGCCATCTCAAAATGGAATAAAACTGACATGAAAAAGAATTTGTATGAAATTGTATCATTTGCAAATATAATACTCTAGAACCTCGCCATTCTGGCCACTTTGGTACAAATTGTCGCAGCTTTTAATGGCAAGGTGGTGTTATTAGAGATTTAAAGTGCAATAGTGAGAATACAGTTGGATGAGCTGAGGTAAGAATATGGGTGGTTTTAATGGTGAGGTGTCTTAATGGTGAGAGGTTTTAATTGTGAGTTGTCTTAATGGTTAGGTGTCTTATTTGTGAGATGTCTTAATTGTGAGTTGTCTTAATGGTGAGGTGTCTTAATTGTGAGTTGTCTTAATTGTGAGGTGTCTTAATTGTGAGTTGTCTTAATGGTGAGATGTCTTAATTGTGAGTTGTCTAAATGGTGAGGTGTCTTAATGGTGAGATGTCTTATTGGTGAGTTGTCTTATTGGTGAGTTGTCTTAATGGTGAGGTGATCTTTAAGCTGGGTTCCACAGGGTTATACAGTATCTACTAAATCATTCTAAAATAACTATATATATGCCCCAGCATCAAAATTCTTTTGGTTTTACTCTTCATAGGCCTACTCGCATCTGTAGAAAAAGTAACGTTATAAAGAAATGAGGTTTAAATCCACACCATGTAACAAATTTGCCCCATGCATATGGTTTTATCTGGTAAAACTTCAATAAATATCCGTAATGATCCACATGGAATGAATATAAAGAATCAAATGATTAGTAGTGAAATAATATTTCTATCAAGATAATCTTAAAATGAGGCTTAATATGGAATTAACCTTAAAAATATGTGGTCTGACAGTGGAACCTTGCATTGCTACTTAGACCACCTCGCAATTAAGACCACAAAGTGTATTCTTACCATTGTATTTGACCTCTCCATTAAGACCACTAAGTCATATAAAACTTCTTACTTCTTCTAAGACCACTAAAATTGGTGGCATAACTTCAACTCTTCTTTTCATAATTTTCATAATTTCCTGTTTTGATGGGATTTCTGAAACCTCCCCTAGATAACTTACACCGTTTTTGCTCTAATATATTGTCCCATGTATCTTAGAATCACACTATTACTAAAAGATGCTATCTCACTGCCAAAATGGTGGCCTCCCCTGGGTGAACATACTCCCCACAGAGAGATATGAAGAGACCAGGGTATTGGGTTACTGTTTATTAATTCTCTAACCTATATTCATTTCACTTGGGGCCTTTTTCTTTCAATTTATGTCTTTTAAATTGTTTTTGGGGTCACGGGCTGCCAGGTGCAAAGGTGTAAACGTTGCTGCGATATGAATTATTGTGGAACAATCTTTGTACTGGATATTGTGAATGGTAAATTGTGGAGTTGGAAATATATAGGTAGATAGCTAGATAGAAAGATAGAAAGAAAGGAAGAAAGATAGATGGATGGATAGATAGATAGATAGATAGATAGATAGATAGATGGTTGGTCAGTCGGTCGGTCGGTCGGTTGGTTGGTAAGTCCATTGGTCAGTTTGTCAGTCGGTCTGACTGAATCGGTTTGTTTGTCTACTGATTTCTCAATCATGTCACAGACGGACAAACCAACCAATCAAGATAGCCAATCCAAGGATAGACAGTCTTGTAAGCCCTGATTCTTGGTGCACTTATTTCCCAGCATGCTTTAGGATGACGATATCTCCAACAAAGTGACACTCTTGACACTTGCAGGCAAATTTGTCCCATTATACTGGCGCCATGATATTCCCCTGCTTCAAGCTCATGAATGTTGATCAGTTGACCCGTCAGAAATACCCCAAGCGCCATCTACAGGGACAAATTGCCCTCTTACATAATGCCCGTTGCCATGCCATTTGCTATTGTTTTCTCTTTTGTCATGCTTCATAAAAATCGCTTGGATTGTTCTGATTGTTTCAAGGGGGAGCCCCCCCCCCCCCTCCCCTTAAAGCTGTAGTGACATCTAACAACTCGGAAAGCCAGTATGTGGTTGGAATCATTTGCCTTTATTGGCATATAGAAAGAAAGAGGACACACAGACAGTGAGACAAGAGGCTCTAGTAGATACCCCGTACATATAGAGCAATGACATTTTACAATATACACATATAATGAAACGAGCCGATACTGCACTACATAGGTGTGTTCTAAAGAGGGACGAGTGAAGCAGAGGACCTGCGTACAGAGCTATATAGGCATACTAGTCCGCTTGGCCCACCCACCTCTGATAGGACAAGAGAGGGCTAGCGCTAGGATGAGGAAGCGGATGCCCAGTGTTATTAATTAAGGAGAGAGAGAGAGATTCCAATATGGCGACCGTCATTAACCAAATTTACAGAAGTAAATAATATCTATCTATCTGTCTATCTATCTTTCGATCTATCTATCTATCTGTATATCTGCCTGTCTGTCTATCTGTCTAGCTGCATGTCTGTCAGTCTGTCTGTATGTCTGCCTGTCTGTCTGTATGTCTATCTATCTTGCTATCTCTCTATCTATCTCTCTATCTATCTATCTCTCTATCTCTCTATCTCTCTATCTTTCTAGCTCTCTATCTATCTATCCATCTATCTATCACTGTTATTCTGAGTGCATGAGTTCAAACCTTGCTCCCCCATACGGATCATTCGCTACATCTCAGTTCTTGGCCCAAGTTCTGGAGTGATTAATAAGTGAGTTTTAGCCCTTTCTAATCAGTTGGATGAATTTGTGCCCTAGTGGTTTATTTTGGTAAAAAACAGTAAACAGTACTAAACACCCTGTTTAACCCCTCGTGATGTGTCTTATCAATCAAGCCTTTTTTCTCACCTTCACAAAATTCTAAGAATCCACAATTAAACATCTGTTATATGATGACATGTAGATGGTACCTCAAAGTCCCCCACTTCAAATGTTTGAATTAAACCAACTTTCTATAATCTCAGCTCCCAAACGGTACCACTTGCCCCTAGTCGAAATCCATTAACACTTATGTTTTAATGAATGAAGTCCTTGTTTTGGTATCTCTCGCCAGAGGGCAGCCATAACAGTACTAAAACTGAGGAGCCCTGTGATTTGATAAGGAAGCTTGATCTCAAGTATGGAATCTATTGGCCAAATATATTTTGTATACATATCATGCCATTTAAATTCAGTAAAACATCATATTAAATACAAATCAGGCAATATATTGTTACCGATTAAAACATGCATTTGAGAATCAGTATTTCAACATATATACAAAATGTATTAATAACTGTCATCATGCATTTCTTTGATGGGGCTGCTTTACCTTGAATATATATTAAACTAAATAGTTTTCAATCCCCTAACTTGTCTAAATTAATAGTCTTACTAGATACCCCGGCTTCTGATCGAAAAAATGTTGTATTTTACTCACATTATTTTGCTGGCAAAAGATAAAGTTTAGAATTCCACAACATGCAGTATTGATTCTTATAACGAGTTTCTTTCTAAAACTCCCAAGCCTTCAACTCTTAATTCTATTTCATGTACAGTACACCCTTTTCAAAAGATCGAGATGGCATACATTGATAATTTTCGAGGGTGATAATATGACCTATTGGGGGGTTCTTTTCACAAGGGGGTAAATTAGCATTGCTCATCTAGCATTTCACCCTCGTGGGGGTAATACAAGCTCTGTTGCACTTGAGGACAGGTCAAAATATTTAGACTGAATGATGTTGACATGAAGTTTGATACCTGGGCTAGATGTCCTACACAATGGAGCCCACCATGAGCGATAATTAAGGTAATAAAGATGTAGCTATAACCTATATTAGGATTTTTTTTGCTGTAATTTTCAAATGGAACCTTTTTTTTTTCTTAAATCTGAATATACAGTTTTCTGAGAATTTGTAGATCAACTGAACATCAACAGTTTAGTACAGTTTTACCAAACTGAAGACCATGTTCAAATGATCATAATAAAAGAAGAATTGTTTTATTTATAAAATGCAATATCTTACATGATACTAATTCCGCTGATATTTAGTTAAGATACAATATGTATATATTATATACAATATAATTGATTGCCATAAATAATATTCACCTACCTGTAGTTAATAAACTAATAGAGTACATTTTAAATTAATGTTCCGCATTTTAGGGGGAGGGGGAGGGGAGTAAATATTTGAACAAAATGGTTAGAAATTTTTTGTTATATAGGTGTAAATATAGATTTCTAGTTTTTCTAAGGGCAAACCCAAACTTGGTGACTAATAAGTATATAAATATTAACACCTGTTTCATTGATGCATTTATCCTAGTTTCTATAAACTATTGAAATAAATGTTGTGCTCTTGAAAATGAAAAACTCACAAAATGTATACCATCCGCAGTGGAATTCAATTATGAAAAATATGCACTGTTGATTTATTATTAAATTTGCCGAAACGGCATTCTTTCTAAAAATATTTGCTAATTCTACAACTTACAAGTGCAAAGTCATACATTGCAGGGTAAGATCCAGTTTAGCTCCCCTTGCCAGCACCCCACATCTTAGAGAGGGTGTGGAAAATACCCTCTAGCCAGTTCCGCTCCGTCGTTCCCAATATACAGCGTCGGGGCAAGCGTCAGACGGCCGTCAGAACGTCGCGGAGAGCGTCGTAGTTAATACCCTTCGAAGTTGGAGATGATTTTAGTTTAGTTGGGTATCAGTTTTGTTTTATATACATGTACGCCCTGAGCGTGAATGAAGTTAATAATAATAATAAAATGAAAATAGTAAATTTTGTTACTGCAGCAAAAGATTCAATACTTTGGTTTGGATGAAGGTTTAGAAAAATAGCTAGAAATCTAGAAGTAAGACTTTTCAAGCATGCTCTTATATCATACGACCATCGTGATAATTATTTACTGATCTTAATGGTGAGGGGGTCTTAATTGTGAGGTGGTCCTAATGGTGAAGTGGTCTTAATTGTGAGGTAAATGACAATGGTTGCATTGGTTGGAATGCTATCGCGACAGACATTTTGATATCTTTGTTGTAACTTTGGCAATTTCATTGAACCAACATAATTTTCGAATCCCTAAATATAGATATATTTATGACAGTATTATTCTGTAGAAAGGGTATATTCTTACGGACTGACTGACTGACTGACACACTGACTCTTACTGCCCAGGTGAATAATCTCGCCAATAGTACTGCAAAATGTATTAAGATATGATGGCCTTTAAAATGAAATGGTCTTAATAGTGGGGTGCAATACAATTCTACAGTGTGGTGTTAAATTTAGTGTTCTTAATCATGAGGTGGCCTTAATAGCGAAGTAATCTTAAGACGAGGTTATACTGTTTAATAACCAATACATAAGCTTAGAAATTAAACCTGAATGATAAATGGTATAATATATTCTGTATTTATAATTAATCAAAGTAAGCTGTCATGAAACTTTGATTAAGGCATCTACAGTGAAAAATTGCATGAAACGCCCACCTCATGAATATTAATTAGATGGGGCATGAAGACCACGCCCCCTTGATCAAACTGCAGGAGTGACCTATCACTAGGCTTGACATGACAGTATAGTGAAGAATAATTTAAGGCAATATTTTAATATAAGAAATTTAAGACAATTGAAATGTTATTAGAATATGTAATTATATTTCTGCAATGCAGTCAAAAAATGTTTTGATTCTTAACTAAAGAAAATTTATAGAAATTTACTTTATTTTTAATGTTTGCTATATTACGTAAGATAAGATACTATCACTACTAATATAAGCAGAGATAATTTATTCTATAATTATATCTTTATATATTAGAAAATAAAGAATAAAATAATGAATTTATATATAGAAATTAACATTATTTTAGGATAAGATAGTATCCTAGAAATAAAAACAAAAGATAATTAAATTTATTCTAATTATACCCATTGTTCCTTAGCAAATAAATAATACAACTATGAATTGACTGTATTTAAGGCAAAAACATGTATGCCTACAGTATTCAAAGTATACCACATAGTCCCTTTCATATGTACTTTGTAACACGTTATATACATATACATCCAAAAAAGTTGAAAAAAAAAACAACTCATTTGTGTTTCCTTAAGGGGAGGCTAGACTTGGTAATAGTGATATACAACTCAACTTTTAAAAGGGGGTTAGAAATTGGGGACCCCCGCGTAGCTATAGCCATTGAAATTCACCCCTTAAATGTATTATGTCTTGACATGATTAATGTAGGCCTACTGTTTAATTGAATAAAATCTCTAAAGTGTTTCAAGAATGTTACTAAGAGACCAAAGCTAAGAATTCTGGCTGTTTAGCCCTAGCCCATAATTAAGCTGTCAACATTGGAAGACAGATGTGTATGGTATTTTTCAACAAGATATTTGCTAGAATAGAATATATAGTAGTTCTCGATGAAAACATGAAATATATAGTTATGTACATAAACACGAAGGTGTTACATCATGGAAATACTTCAACAATTGTATTGTTATTAATAAACATAAACATTAATGTATGTTAGAGTATGGTTATGAAAATATTTGTGGAAAATGTTTTGATAATACCAACAAAACTATACATGAAACTGTAATAATAATGTCATTTCCAAAACTCTACTTGCTCTACTTTACCAGATATTTGAATATTTTGTGTCATTGATTTGAGAATGTTTAGTTTTTTTTTTTTTTGTAAAGCAAATATTAGATATTAATATACCAGAAATCATTCAAACAAAATCATAAATGTGTGATATTATTTCGATATTTACTGAATGAAATAGCAATAATGACATTGGAAAAAGTATTCATTATGCTTTAAAATATATTTCAATATTTAGTATTTAAGAATTTTACTCCAATATGTTTTTTAGCCCATTTGTTTAATTTTTTTGACCATATTTAAGAATCAACAATAATATCCAAACAGTGAAACCTCGCCATTAAGACCACCCTTGGTGCAGTGTTTACTGGTCTTAATGTTGAGGTTGTCTTAGTAGTGAGGTGGTCTTAAAGCTATGTCAACTTTATTTGCAATCATAAGTAATATCAATTTCATTAACTATGTTGGTTTTTATTTTTCTCCATTTGAATTCAATTTCCAAAAATGTGCACGATTTGTGTTAATTTACACCTTGAATGCTCAACAATTTACACCTTGAATGCAGTACACATTCGCCATTTCCACCTGTAAACATGAACTGAGTTGACTGCTAGATATCATTGCAACCCACCTGTCCGAATCTGTCAATTTTGGTCTGACTTTTTATTTGCTATACAAACTTTGAAATGATAGTCTAAGTATTGTCAAGTGGCCCTTTGATGGGATTTCTTAGCTGAAGGGTTATTTGAATAAGTGTCACTTAAATAAATCACCCCCTTTACCCCTGCCCTAAAGTCACAATAAGTCAATAAAGTCAGCATTGCTAATCTTAGTCTATCGTCTCGAGGTGTGCAATGAATTGTACGTGTATTTGACAATGTCTTGTATGTGTATTTGACTATGTGGTATATTTGTATTTGACTAGTATTTGATGTACTTCTCCAACCTGCCCTCTTCACCCCTGTAATCTTTCGAGATGTGATCTGCCAATATTAGCTCAACCAATTCACACTGGCACTATAGCCAAACACTGGCATCTGCTTGAGACGGTTTGTAAAGTTTAGAAAAACCTGTCTCCATGAATGTATGTAGTACTATGTATATATATTTGTCATAGGCTTACATTTCATATGCCAAGATGTCATAGTCAAAAACATAATTTACGAATTGTAGCATCATAATGAAGATTCCATCATAATAAAGCAAATAATGCTGAATTGGTGTCGATCGACACAATTTCACAACGTCAGTATATATAACAAAGCTTTCTGCTCTCTTGTCATTGTTTTGAGATCCTGGAGAAAGGTCTTACAGTCGATTGCATAGACTTAGGACCTATACTTCCAAGGACGTCATGTGAATGCAGGGCTCTCATTGGCTGCAGGACTGCCTTGGCCAATGAGAATCCTGGATTCAGACATTGTCTTCTGGAGTTCTTTTTCCAATTCGATTATAATGTCGATTCAAAGAATAATGGTTTCACTTAAAGTATACAACTGTGGAGTATATTTTACCTAAAATAAAAAAAAAACACATCCCTCAATTCATTCATCCATTCATTCATTTATTTTCAACCAAATCGTCTGCATTTCTGATCACACTGACATGAACGCCCCCTTGTGTTTTTGCAGTTAATCAGCGACAGTTTGCAGACTGCCTGCAAGTGCCATGGAGTCTCTGGCTCTTGTAGTATCAAGACTTGTTGGAAAGCTTTGCCAGACCTCAAGGAATTGGGAGTACATCTGCAGAAGAAATATGCTATTGCTGTAGAGGTAAGTTTAATTGAAAATTAGCACAAATTGACCTTCTGTCAGACTATATTCCATTTGACAAGGCACAAATTGTCCTTTGACCAGACCAAGCAAAACTACATAGCACAAATTGTCCTTCTGTCCAGCTTTACAAAGCACAAATTGTCCTGCACAGACTATATTTAACTTCAACTTACAAGGCACTCCTTTGACCAGACCTAACAAAACCTTACATAGTACAAATTGTCCTTTTGTCCACCTTTACCAATCACAAATTGTCCTGCACAGACTATATTCAACTTTACCAAGCGCAAATTGTCCTATTGTCCAGACTATATTCAACTTTATCAAGCACATATTGTCCTTCTGCCCAGAATATAAACAAATAATCATTTTGCCCAAACTACATGCAACATTACATGGCACAAATTGTCCTTTGACCTGACTATTGCAACTTTCAAAGCACAAATTGTCCTTTTGCCAAACTATACACAACTACATGAAGCACAAATTGTCCTTCTGCACAGATTGTATACAACTTTACTGAGTACAAATAGTTATTCTGCATTATTTGTCAATCGTGACATTGTACTTCTGAATGAAATATACTACTAATAGGTTATATAGCTGGAAGAATGAATATATGTAAAAGAGCATTGGACAACATGCTGCCTATTTTTTGTTGGTGTCTATTGGACAGTTTCAGAAACACCAAACCAAGAAATGGTAGGTTTAATTTGCGAAACAACCAAATTCCTGATGCACGTTAAGGTTAAGATTAAGAAACTTGCTTTTTTTGCTTAACTTTGATTCCAATTGATTCCAAGCTGCATTCTGCACATTTGTAATAAAACAATCATTTGTATGTGTACTTCGATCACATTGTACTAATGTTTACTTACTATACTAAGTACTTAATAATTAATTGCTCAATAAATCTATGTTGAATTACAACTAGGCTTAAGGTTTTTTTTTAAACTTGTATTTTTAAGACTTAATTTATGCACTGGTGTAGGCTGTTTATTTGGTTTATTTAGTGAGTAACATTGTAACATTAAGTTGTGACCATAACTGGATAATATTAATATGTATTAAATCTGGTTGTGGGTTGATTAATGTTTTATTCTAATATATTAAGATGTTCTTTGTAATCTTGGTAGTTTTTCGTTTAACCTTGAGCAACAATAAGACTGTTTTATTTTTTTTTAATTCTTTTTTTTTTTTTAATTTCGTTTCCTCTGTCTGATTAGATAAATTGTAATTATTATATATTTGTCATTTTATATCATATAACACCCCCTTGTACCCCGTCACACCCCTTTATAACCACCACCCCCCCCCCCCAAATATACAATGTTCAGTTATTTATTTATTTATAAAATATATTTATACAGGGTAACATATTCAGTATAAAAACTGTTTTACAATACGGCCCTGATGGATAAAATCAGTTCATTGATTTATTAGTTCACGAATATTGCCCCATTACCCTCCCTCCCCCCCCCCCCCATTTTTTTCGATTGTCCAATCGCAGTAGTATATTACACTACAAGTCCACATTATTGTTATAACCATCTTTTGGAATTAGTAAGTTTGTACCAATATTGAGTTGACGTTAGCTCTGATGTACAAATACATAAAACCTTCCGAATATTGGGGTCCTAACTGAAGAGTTTCTGCCATATAATGTTATATGTACGGGGGAAATGGGTTTAGATACATTGTGTTCACCACTTTAGTAGGAGTTGCTCAAGGTGCTGTACTTTCTCTGCTTATATTAATGTACTTAATGATCACTCGCGCTTGCTTCCTGCACCTGCCACTAATTCCTCTTGTGCAATTTCTTTCTGTTTCAGGTTGACCTTAAGGAAATTTTTTTGCAGGTTGACAAGAAGAGAGTGGGGGGTAGAGGTTCCAGGGACAGGAGATTGGTAGCAGTTCACAGACCTGACAAAAGAAAGGACTTCATGCCAGACGAACTCATCTACTACACCAAGTCTCCTGATTACTGTCTTCCTGATACTACACTGGGTAGTTTGGGAACTCGTGGCAGGTATGGTATATCAGAATTATCTCCGTTAGCATTCCAAACTACAGAACTTAGGGAGGATGCATGCGTGTATAGTCGCGGGACTATGGCCCATCTTCCAGTAAGTGTCTCAACCATTGGAGACTGGTTGCAGATATTTCATGAAAAGTTTGCAATGAAGTTATGAACCCCCCAAAACTGCATGCTAAATGACCATATTCTTTGATCCGAATGTCAATGGCGGTCATGAATGCAAACTAGTGTGCTTCCGTGTAACATTATGAGAACAGTGGTTGGTGAAGATTCCAACATAGTTCTGGAGGAAAAATGGTACATGGCCAAATAGTTTTTACCTCATTATAATTAGGCAAAAACAATGCGTTTTCCATGCGTTTATCCTTCTCATGGAAAACGCATGTGGCACATTTGGCCATGTATTGGTCAAGGCAAAGCCAAGGTTAATATACTTTCCCCAAATGCCACAAAACTCAATGATGGATGACACACACCATTGCTTATATTCTCCACACTGTATATGAGCTACACCAACAATAATCCAACATACACTGCAGCCGTCCAACATACTTAGCAGCATTCTGATTGGCTCACAGCAGCTGAGTGGAGCTGACTGTTGACTGGTAACCCTGCTTCCTGATTGGTTGTAAGCTGTCGATCAAGGAATAGCCTATATTAAGATTAAGGAATTGAATTGAATATTGGTGGCACACATGCAGTTTTCCCAGCTGTGTGTTCTAATTAAATTAAAAGGTAGTTCACAAGTAAAAAATACATAATTAGTTTCTACAAAATGGTTGCACGAACGATATTGTAAGTCAGTGCATGGCAAAATTTAGGAGACTTTAAAACATACGACTTTATTCAGAAAAAAAAAAAACATTTAGAAAGAAAAAGAAACTGCAAAAAATATTTGGCTCTTGGGAAAAGATTGCCTTTTGTGCAATTCTGCCTACCTCTAATATAAAGATAAAATGTGTCACTTTTAGTGAAAGGTCCCATAGAGCACGAGTTATTAATCACAACAGTCTTGTTAGCTTCTGCATTGCAGGAATAACTGTCGGCACTTGGGCGATATTAAGAGCATTTACTTTGATTTATTGTGAATTATAAGTAGGTGGGTGGGGTGATGTCTTTACCCCTTTTGGGGCCAAGAATACTGTCTTGGGGCCTGAGACTTTAAACCCCCTTGATAAATTAAGCCCTATTTAGAGGTATTTAGTATTATAAGCTGGCTATAATAATTCAATTAGCACAGACAAGTCCAACAAAAGATATGATATAAATAACAAGGCTGTTTATTTATGCTATGTCTCAAAGTGGCCCAATTGTTGAGATGTCCGCCTACTGTACAATAACTTTATTCAGTATTGGGTTCGAATTAAAAAGGCCAGGATTTAGGAGTAACCATTTGAGCTTAATGTGTGTGAGTTTAATGTAATTCATGGCAGTATAGATCAATTTGTGAGTCATGGAATGAAATGTTATGTTCTGAATGCAATTGTCCCATTGAATTCTTAAGAGATTCTATATGAAAACCTGAAAATTAAGACCACCCTTGGGAATCCATGATATGGTCTTAATATGGAAGTGGTCTTTTGTTAAAAAATGTTTGTATTATGACCATATTCTAACCATGGTATTAAATTAAACTTGATATTAATTTTGGGTGGTCTTAAATTTGGATTTTCACAGTATGAAATTTGTGACATTTATTAACATTTTTATCACTGAAATGATAATTGATTTAGATGAAATAAGAATACAATCAAAAAACATTTTATATTTTATCAAAAAGTCATTTCATTTTTTAGCAAAAGTGGCACCGACTTGTCAAAATTTTTAAGAAAAAAAAAAGAGGAAAAGAAATTAGAAATTGAAAAATAAAAGCAAAATGATATGTGCTTTATGTAAACTGATACTTAACAGACAACTAAGATCTAACATATAAAACCGACATTAGATAAATTTTGAAACATCTTTATAAGGCCCTGTATTATGTAAAATGCAAAGTGTAATGCCTGCACAATGCAAGTGTTGACTTCTTGACTCATGAAAAGTCTTCGAGGGGGTAAGATGTTTGGTGGATCTTCCAGGTGAATTCCCTTGATTACCCTCCTTATATGCAGTATTATTCACCCCCGCGAGAGCCACTTAGCACCCTCTCCACTAGAAATGGGGTATTTAACCCTTGGTCACTTGTTTGAGGGGTATTTTACATAAAATAGACCTGTAGCATAGTGTTTGATCTCTCTATTTCGTGCTGAAAGTGCAGAACTGAAAATGGCAAAGTTAGCATGATATGCTACATTGTAAAAAATGGACTGATCACATCACAGTCTAGTGATGACATTGGGAATTTACCCAATAAGTGATAGTAATATCCCGAATAGGAGGGAGTTGAGCAACAAAACTGCAATTAAACTCCCGACAAAGAGGGGTATAACTAACTTGTAACAGAAGGACAATCACCATTGGTGCAAGGTGATTTTATGTTTTACTTATTGCGCAAAACTGTATCCAGTTGCAAATAAAGAATTTCAAACGAAACACGTCTAAAAAATGTTCCGATCAGTACTTACCTGCGACTATCCAGACAAGTGATGAACAGTTTTTGATGCATTACATGTCTGTGTCCAAAAATTATTTTTTGAATGTGGACTTCAGTTTTCTCATTATTGTCGTGTAGGTCTTTAATAAAACCCATGATTAGGTCATACCCCAAGGGCTGGGGCTGTAGATGATTCAGTTGGTAATGATAAGTCATTATTAAACTAGTGCACACAGCATTGCAATGTGACCCACTCTGTGTTGTTTAGGCCTACCAATTGCAATTATATAATTGGTAAACACAACACAGAGTTGGTCACATTGTTTCAGCATATTAATGTGCCTTCTGCCAGAATAAATGTATCACATAAATATTATCATTATATTAATAAAAATCTTATTTGTTCATCTTATTACAGAGAATGCAACAAGGACAGCACAGCATCAGGGGGTTGCAGGTCGATGTGTTGTGGGCGTGGCTACACCAGTCACGTGATGGAGATCAAACAACGTTGCGACTGCAAGTACTACTGGTGCTGCTACGTCAAATGCAAGACGTGTACTACCAAAATGGAGATAAACAGGTGCAGATAAACACAAAACAAAGAAACAATAAACCAAGAGCTGCTAAAAACCATTTTCACGATGGTCATGATCAGCTCTCGAAAGATTGGCGCAGCCTATCACAATTTTGTGATTATCATGACGGCATGGATGACGTCAGCAAAATATGGATGATTCGAGGTCCATATATGGCGTCATCACAGATGGATGTAACAATTATGCAGACTTTGGATAAAGCATTAAGCAGTTTAGATGTAATATGTCTCCAAATGTTCGTTTTTGAAACATTTATTTTACAGTTTTAAGCCCCAGTGATGTAAAATGCACAGAAGTGTGTCAAGACGTCATTACATACTCTGTGACGTCATCTGACGATCCTACCTCCTTGAACAACAAAACTAATTTTTCTTTGGTGTTGAATCGCTGCGCTTCCTTTGGAATTGATGGTGCAACAATTGATGATATAATTGTGTTGTCAAAAGTGCTTCCAAAAACAAATGACGTCTGACAATGGACACAATTTAATGACATTTCATCTTGATTATTAAACTGGTGCACTGCTCACAGCATTGCAGATGGGTTAACAACACACACAATTGTGACATTGTCTCACATTTACACCAGAGGACGACACCAGGCTGTCTGTGCTGACCAATCAGCATCCTTGCTGCTATTCAAATCTCTTCAGTGCACATGCATATACTGCGAAGGTACAATAAGTAAAATGAAAATCAGTACTTAAATGGTATGAGAACTTCTCCACATTTAAGGTAATTTAATGTCTTTGATTATTTCAGAATATTATAATATACTTAATTTACCACAGCCGGCCTACATTTGTTTCAATTCTGTTCAATAATTATATTTCTATTGTAAATTGCAGTTTTTTTTCCTGTTAAATTTCATGATAAGCAGCAATATTCTTTATGCAATTGTATCAAGCGCTCGACACTACCACTTGTTTACATGTATGCACAAAAATGTACAAAATAATATTTAATTTGGTGATATATTGTAGCATATAGATGTTCTTGGATATGCAAAGTATATGCAACTGGATATATATAACTTTTTGTATATAGTTGAGGCAGTCCCTTCAATGTGTAGTATTAATCGGTTAATATATTGTCAATATAGTCGATATTCTAATTTTTAGAAGTAATGAGATATCTTCCATTTCATCATTTTATTGCTACATATAATTGCACTTGCTTGCAATTTCAAATTTCACAATAATCGATCGTAATTGCAATTGGAAATTCAAAGCTTGTCATTGTCTTGGTTGTAGTGCTGTTTTTATAAAATTATATCACAAATTAACAATGATAATCAATGGTAATAGCTACTGATAAACTTAATGGTTATTATTATAGTTATACATGTCTTGTAGTTTCTTGCAAGTTACATGAACTGTTCTTGGTGTACACATGTAGTTTTGTTAGAAATATAGAATTTTGTTAGATTGTCCCTGATTATATATATTCCTTTTTGTATATAGTAAATTATATTGTTGATAACCCATGAGTAGATTAGTTGCCATGGTAACCCTTACTATTGTCATTCATTGTGTATTTAGCAGAAAAACTTGCGCAAAAGAAGTTATCAACTCGGAAAAGAAAAATTTTGGCTTGTCATCGTAATTAACCTAAATTGCAGTCCAACTCAATTGCAGTTTCTCTGGGAGTATTACATTAATTGCAATTTCAATGAAATCAATTGTACTTAAATTGCAATTTGTACCATAGTAAGCAATAAATTTTACTCAAACATTCGTTAGAACTAAATGTGTTTCTGTTACCTTAATGTATCATCAGCTGCAGAGATATTGGTAATATTTTTGTAATGGATATGATACAAACTATATTCTACTCTGCAATTAAAGATGAATCAGGCAACCAGTGAGATACAGCTGCATAAATACAAATCCAGTTTCATCATTGGCAGGTGCTGATATTGCTATATTTATCTGGTAGATGGAGCCACCCATCCATCATGATTTTGCACTGCTGTCCTCTTCAGAATTTGTCTTGACAAACTGTCACCTGCCTCTGCCCTAGCAAGCCTTTCTGTTGATCAAGATGTCCTTTCATTAATATCGATGAATGATACACTTTTCTGAAATGGAAGTAATGCAATGCACAAAATTATCACTAAATCGTCTTTTCATTATTTCTCAAGTTAATTATGATATCCAAAACAATATACCTGGCTCATTAAATCAACAGTAGGCAGCTTGGTTCCCTGATGAGATGGCAAAGACCAACTGCTTGGTGACCTCCAAAGTTCAGAATGTGACATTTGACCCAGTTCAAGGGGAGAGATTGACCTTGGTTGAATCTCATTCGATGCTGAACTCGGTCGATTTTGGGTTTCAAAATTGATTCGATTTGATTTCTCTACCTCAACAAATACTTTCTTGATCGGACTTGGAATCACTGAAATCACTCTTCCTCCAGTCTCTTCACCTTTGCTTGAAGCCTCTGCAGTTTCTGATTCAAGTTTTTGATCTATTGGTTCTTCCTTATAATGATAAGGGAAATGATCTTGTGCATATCCTGACTGCTGAGATTTTTTGTGACGGTCATCTATCTTTGGTGATCCTGCCATTGATTTCACCAAAAGTGGAGGAGGTGATGATGTTTGTCTTCTGGACTTTGCTGAAGACCTTCCTTCCTTCCCTGACTTTGCTCTTTCAGCTCTTGATCTAGCTGTCCTGCTTCTTGATTTCGCAGAACCGGAGGCACCAGTCTTTGATCGAGAGGTACGAGGACGACTTGTGTTAGGTCTTGAGCTCACCTGAACAAAAAGAAAGTATTTCTTGGCATGAGAAGGTGTTATATCTGATTTACACCCTTTTCACACAGCTACCATATTGGCATTTTTGCCTCATTGACCTCATATTAGGATTACGTCACATATTATGACATTATTACTTCTCCATTGTTCTTGCACTTTGACCTCATCATGACCATTGTCTACTGATGATGTCACAGTACTATATCTAAGTGCAAAGAGAGGTCAATGAGGCAAAAATGCCAACATGTGTGAAAAGGGTGTTATGTTCCATTGTTATTTTATTTGTAGAGCTTAGACAAGCCTTGGGTCAACATTTGCAATTGATGTGAATGTACACATACTGGTCAATTTGTCAACTGTCATGAGTAGGATTTCCCTAATACCAATCTGTGAAATGTTGGATAGTGAAAAATATTGTTTCACATACCAGTGATTCCATGTAGGCCATGGCTTCCTTGTCTTTAGATGCCAGTTTCATCAGTTGGTATTTCTTTGTCCATTGCCAAATTACGATCACAGCCAGAATGAGACCCGCGACTATCCCAACAGAAATGGCTGCAATTTCTCCACTTGAGAATTGTTGTTCCTTTGTTTGTGCTGCTCTTGCCCTGCAAAATGTGATAAATGTCCAAAGAGGTTAGCTATCAACAAAGTACTGTTTACTTATTCCAAATTATCAAGCTCAGTCCAGCTAGTGAAATACTGAAAATGTGAGTTTCATATACAATATGCAATTAGTTTCATTAAAAACGGCCTGTCAAATTAAACCTAGACAAAGGTTGACAACTTCTGCTCTTCGATGCTACCTGGCACCAAACGAAACTGTTTGGCTGTAGCTGGCTACTCAAAGCCGGATCCAAAAGTACATGCAGCACCATTTGGTCACAAGTTGAGAGTTACGTAAGATATGTCATACAAATTTCTAACATTTACCAAGGGTAATATTTTTCGGTGGAAGGTAAAAGCCAGCAATAACCTAGGAGTAGACAGAAGCAGCTGGCTTTAGCTACAGGTAGCTACAACTGTCTAGAATCGACCATATCTTATGGCACTAACTGTAACTAGATTTTCTTATGAAAAATTACAAAGTTTACCTCTCGAGCAGTGCCTTAAAGTTTTTTTCAAAGTATTGTAGATGTTTCGTTGTTGCTTTAGCCTTGCGGCTGAAGTCTATTTCGAACCCAGGGTCATAAAGGTTTTCTGCAGGATACGCATGATACTTCAACAGGAAACCACCGTCATTCCTGGTGTCATCAGACCGGAAGTAGATGTACAGATCACTTACGCTAGAGATGATGCTACTGTTATCAGGTAGATGTCCACACCAGGTCGTTCTTGGGATGTTGTCAGATTTACCTTTTTAGATATTAAAATGAGAAAAATGGCCTTCGTGACAAATGTATATTATGCTTTTGAGATGACCAATGACCTTGATGCATTGCATATATTTTGTAATCATTCCATCCATCCATCCCCAGATAGCATCCCAAATTGGACCAATGTCGTTTCTATATCGGCTGCAGTCAATATCGTTTTGACATCGCTGACACGCGCCGATGTTGATACGATTTTGAAAGCTATAATATAAGGCTTTACTCTAAGATTTTGTTTTAGTCAGCAAAGACAGCCCAAAAAAACCAAAACCCCCCAAAAAAGCCCAGGTACATAGCATAATCATGCATAGACCTAAGTGAAGCAGGGACGTGGACTGTATGCAGAAATACATTCGGGAATATGATTATGCAAATAAATTATAATGTAGACAGAGGATGTGCAGTTATAAATGTTAAAATATTAGAGAAAATGTATAATTTGCCAACCATCATACACTTCCAGATAGTCTGCCCAGTTGCATGGGGTATCAGGAAGTTTTTCCAAGGATAGAAATTCCAGTTCAGCATAGATCCTCGACTCATCAGCAGCTTTTACAAGCCAACAGACATCAGATTTCCTGGACAGGAAAACAATGCCATTACATGTTTAATTTGTGACAACACATTTAATTGCTCCAAGAACATTTTGTAATCTTATTTCGAAAATCTGTACATAGCTGGTTCATAGTAGTACCATATAACAATGACACTTACGCAGGATAGTTGAAGGGAAATTCACCAGGTGACGTCAGGTATTGGACAGTGTCATTTTTTGCCCAGAGGAGGCTGCAGTCTTCGGTGAAACTGGCTATAATTGGTGAAAAATAAATGAATTTTGTGACTTTGGTGAAGAATTTTGACTTTTGACACAGATTTATTTTAGGTGCATTGTGTCTTCATCAGCGTTTGTCAGGAGTGTTACAAGAATCTATGGATGACATAGAGTAATAAAGGTTAATGGATGACATAAGAGTAATTAAAGTTGGTTGTGACTCCATCGCTTAATTGATACTACTGCCTCAGTACAGTCATTATTGAAAAATGCAAGATATTTTTTTATGAAAGAAATAAATGTATATATACTTACCAGTTATTACGATTGTAAAGAGTAATATTAATATCAGGACTTTTGATAATATATCCATGCCATAAATATGTTTAATTCTACAAATGAATGTCAGTCCTTCCTTCACCTTTGACGAATCATTATTCATTATTGAGTATATAAAGAGATTGTGATTTTGAACAAAGGAAAGTGTTAATCCTATATTATTGAGTATATTTATTTGTGTGAAAAGAAGGATTATCCATTTAATGTATTAGTATAATCCTACTTAAACTTGTAAATTTGATTAATTACACTAGAACATTACATTTGAGTCCAGTTATGGCTTGGTTTGGCTAGCTCTAGCTTCAGATAGTTGTTCTCAGCTCTGGATTGGTAGGACCAAGCCATAATTGGCTGGAGACAGCTAATATTCAGCTCAATTGAAATCCCATATTATAGTAAGATTCAAACTAAATTTCCACCTGTTTTTCGTACATATTTTACCATGATGTCAGCACAAAATGAAAAGAAATGTTAGCAACAAGTCTAACCCCAACGTCATATAGCTGGTAAAAAAAAATTTTTTTTCACTAATTTATGATTAAGACAATTAAGTTATTTCATTTAACTCTTGTATGCACTAACAATGCTCCTCAAGGTATATTACTGATGTATCATTTGGACATGCGATCCTACGATTGGGATTTCCAAGAAATTTCCTAGAAATTATGTGATAATTTGGAGGGGGTGTGTTCTATTGTCCGCTAAGTGTTGAGTTCTCAGTTTTGTGAAATGTTTGACACCTGTGAAGTTAGTCCAGGAAATAGGCAGTCTTGGCCAAGTCACACAAGTGAAAGGAACAAAAAGGTATTTTGTCTTAATACTACCATTATTATAATCTATAAATAGTTATTGTGACTGAAAACATGCTTTTTCTTGATTATTGCAGTATCACTAACAACGACATAAATATGATTGCCATACAATAAATATGTCAGTGAAACCTCAAGTTCCAATCAATGTCTGTACTCAAATATAACCTGCGAAGCAGCCATTGCATTCATGCTGATACAGTATAGTTAGTTAATATCTACTGAGGAAAAAGGACCAACTATTTATTATAGGTTCGGGTGTTGTTTCACAAAAGTCTCACAAAATATACATTTATAGGTAAATTCCACCAATTCAATGATCAATGATGCGTCTGACATGGAAATATTATTCCTCAGACTGTTTTGTGAGCATTTTCGTTGCTTATCACACAGTTTATTTAATTTCTTGATGTATCAATTAACGCTTTATTTGGATGCAAAAATGTGCCATTGTGAACCATACCACATTTAAGAAAAGGAAATATCAGTTAATCAGTAAATTGCAAGGAAATATTACTTCATAATCACCAGTTCACCCTTAAAGCATATTATTATGTTATTATGTTACTTTTTGTTACTTTAGTCATTTTATTTATTATTTAATTAGGCTGTTATGATTTTATACAAATTATATGCAATAATTATACACGTCATTCTACCAGTAGATGTCGCCTGTGATCAGTTTATTGGTATGACATGCCATGCGTCTAAAAATAGAATTAGATCGAATCAATAGATTAGGTCTAATTCATCATACGAGCTCGTCTGTAACTTTGTGGCTAAATCAAATGCTTCGAATAATCATGATAGTATAGATATCATAGATATATATTAAGAACCATCAAAAGTTAAGCAAATCTTATGGTAATGTAGTAGGCCTGTAGGCATACCTGTTATTGCACCATAACATGTTGTGAGAATGACATCAAGAAATCTTACTGCAATATTCTGAGCCAGCGTAGCCAAAGGGGTTACTTCGTCACAAGAACCCTTAATCAAGCTTAAGATTGTTCAAATCTCCAACCCCTGGCGCCATCTGGCTTTTTTCATCATCTTCTTCATATCCTATTTGTAGTATTTTTCGGGTAATTTAGTAATTTTTTGAAAATCTATACTATGTGCTGCTGCACTCGACTTGCAGTCCCATGTGAAGGTCGTGAGTTCGAACCCAGCTTCTTACATAAGTTGATAATTAAAGTAAAATAAGTTTCTTATTAAACCAACTGTAAAAAAAAAAAAAAAAAAAAAAAAAAAAATTAAAATATAGAGCTGGCTTGAGCATTGCAAGCTCTATGTGAGTTATGTAACTGAGCAAATCCTTCTTGAACCACTGTTTCCTTGATGGATTTGTAATTGTAATATTAACTGGTGAATGTTACTGCATTCCCGTCTTAAATTCACTCTATACTACCCAGGTGCAAATGGATACTCAATCATGTTGAAAAAGGCTCGTGCTTGAACAGCTCTGCCAAGGAATAAACTTGTATTTCATTAACCAAATGAAGAATAGATAAAAAACGAAAAGCAGTAGGAGAGTTCAATACTAAGTTTTAGAAATACCAGTCAGTGTTTATAGGTAAGGAAATAAATTAAAATTCGGAAATCTATTTGCCCAAAAACATATCATAGATGACTGACAAAACTGATATCTAATTTTAGACCCACAGGTGTGACAAAAACAAAACCAGGTCACTGATAGAACGGTGTTGCACCATCCCACAGTTGGAGATAGTCTTCAGAGATTATTGTCACTATAGCTGGAGTCAGCGTTGCCAAAGGGGTTCCTTCGTTTCCAACGCTACGTTTAGGCCGTAGTTAGTTCAATACTAGCTACCCCTGGCGCTGTCTGACTCCCTTTTAAGATGAAATTGCATAATATTTGAGTAAATTTCATTTTTGAGTAAAATATTGACTCTGTTCTTGAAATTCCATTTGTATTTATTATTCATAGTCCTATACTGGTTTGCCTGATCAGACTATTTGACCATTTGTTGACAGATGTAATGATGAGATGATTAGCCTTGGAGTCCACACCATAATCCTCATTAACTCCATGTATGGGGTGTTTAACTTGACAGAGACAGAGCAGGAGGCACCCCAATATTAATGTGTGATTCAATAGGCCTATAGCTGAAGCTGGGTTACAGAGCTCTTATGAATCGGACCCAGGACCTCAACAGAGCTATTTTTAAAAGAGTCTTTTAAAACCACATGGCCAACTCAGCTGCATGCTTATACAGTGAATCTTGCATTGAGACCTCACTGGTATGACCACCTCTCTGTTTAGGCCAACCTGTAATTAAGATTCAAGACTCAAGAATATTTTATTTAGACCATATATTGAATGTGTATTACATCAATACATCAGTCTGATGGTACAAATATATAAATCATCATATACTATATGGTCAAGGAGGCAGTGACTAAGTTGTGATAACAACGCTATCATCACTGCCCCCTTGTGTTTCTTATTAAGACTACTTATTCAAAAAGACCACTTCACAATCAGACCATTAGTACATTTTGACTGATGGTCTTAATAGTGCAGTCCCCCTTCTACACATTTATGTAAAATTAAGTCACAAGAAGTATAGTAAATAGCTTCTACACAGTGACCATTTGAAACTTTATATTCTCCACTCAGCTGCTGTGAGCCAATCAGATGCTTCATTGTCATCCAGCATGGGTGTATGTTGGACGGGTTGAGTCAACTTGAGTGTATGTTGTTGATGGACACATTGATGAAAGTAATGATGATGAATCACCTGTATTATATAAACATTCACCATACTGTGATGGCAAATCCCTGATTGATGTGATACAGAGTAAGAAAGATACATTTACCATACTTAGCCATAATTGTCAGTCTCTACATGCGAAGTTTGATTTATTGAAAATTTACCCTTGACATTTTACTCTCTAATGATTGTGAATTTAGTGCTGTTTGTCTCCAGGAAACTTGGTTGAATGAACGACATGATCTGTTTCTTTTAAAGCTTAATGGATATAACCTAGTGACAAAATTACCCTCATGCAGTGTACATTCTGGAGTTTGCATTTACCTTCACGACAACTTCGACTATAGGATATTAGATATAGCTGATAATTCAGATATTAAGGATGGGCAGTTTATTGAAATATGCATTAATAATTATGATGACAATAGCAATGTTTTGATACCTCATAAGAAACTAATCATAGGCAATATATATCGATTGATATATAAATTGATCTAAATCTTAAATCCAAGTCTATGAATTTGGCTGTAATGCAATTATTGTACATATTTTAACACTCCCTAAAAAATTTTCTCACCTGTTGTCTCATTTCACCACTATGAGACACTCTCTGCCACCCCCACCCCCCACAATTCTCTGCCCCCCCCCCTAAATCTCTCTCTTTCTTCCTTGTCCTATTTACTGAGTTTTCTCGATTAGGTACTACAAGCCTGGCCTATTGGAGACCCGGCTAGCAATCAAGAAAATATGGTAATGTCTGCAATATATGTTAATGCGCTAATAGGTGCATTCAATCACTGATATTTGGAGACACCTGGTGGATATCGCTGCAGTTAGTGCCTGAAGATTCTAAAAATAGCTTGTATTGCAGCTGGTATTGCAACAGCGATCTAAACAGAAATTAATCCTGTGGATCTCTGAGTCGGCGTGGCCAAAGGGGTTACTTCGTACCTAGAACCCTTGATTCACTCGCAAGTCTGTTCACACTTGAACCCCTGGCGCTATCTGACTCTTTTTCTGCATGATATAGATAAATTATAATTATGAAATGAATATGATTATATATAATGAAACACTTAGCTACAGCTGGGTCATGGGTTCAAATCCCACTGCAAGAGATAAGATAAAGATAAGATTCAAGACGTTTTTATTTGATTATAGTAACGAAAAAAGCTAGAATTAGTGGTGTGGTATCATGAAGACAAATTGTGTCGCTTGCATGGTGCCACCCCAGGGGTTACAGAGATCCCCATGCAAGCTCCATTCATCGTTAAATTTAAATATTATCAGATGATGATGGAGCTGATGATGATACATGATATGTAAATGATATGCTGATGATTATACATGATATGTATACAGATATGACCTTGATTTGTTATGATTATGATGAAAAAGGAACTGTGTGACGTGCAGAGTAATCTCCCTCCCCCCCCCGCACCCTGTGAAGAATTTGACTTCAGTATGACCTCACACTGAGCTCAAAATATACTCACGGAGAGCTCACACGGAATACCTCAATGTAAGCTTATTTTGAAGCAACGATTTGAACTAACAAGGTGAGGTCACCCTGTGATTTCCCTATGAGTTTAATGCGAGTTTACAAAAGTCACATGAGCTCCCTTTGAGCTTTCTATGAGTTAACTAGGATCAAGTGAAACTCACAGTGTGCGCTTTTTGTGACCTTTCTGTGAAGTAGTATATTCCAAAAATAGGACAAACAAACTTTATTTTCACATCCAAGATATGTTATTAAAAAAAACACATTTCCAAATACACAACAGTTATCATATATAAAGACATTGTACGTGTATTTACTAAGTGTATCTAATTTTAATATCAAGTATGATGAATGACTTAAATATGAATATGTTCATCAACTAAATAAACAATTTAAGTAAATTATATCAACAAATGTAGGTGGTTCTTATGGTGTTTGTGTGTATTCTGCAGGGGATCCTTGTCTGAAGGGCCTGGGTTTCAGTAGATCATTAATGTAGATCCATGCATGCTGGACATTCTTGGTACTGTCATACACTGGGATGCCAAAGTAGCTGTAGCTCTCCAGTCTCTCGTAGAGCACAAGAAAAGTCAGGCTCACACTCATGCAAGGATGTTATATAACTTTCAGATGTGATCAACCTGTCATAAAACCTTACATATAAAGGCATCTGCATTAAATACTAACCATAACAAATTCAGTCCATACATGTGCAGTTCCCATGAATTTAGGTTCTAGCTTATAAAGTATTTAAAAGATTGCTAAGTACTTACTGTTCTAATCCTGCATTATAAGAGTCCTAGTTACTCCAAATCTCAAGCAAAAACCTGTAATCTACAGGCTTTTGTTAAAGTCTTCTTCCAAACAACTGACAGTTGAGTTCAACATTTTTGTACAGTTTCACCATGGAAAGGTCACAGGGAGCTCACAGCATGAGTTCATGTGCTGAGGCTTTTGTGACCTTTCTATGAGGTTTTTCTTAAGACCTCAAAATGTGGTATTCTTGTGACTTATCATGCCAAGTTCAAGTTCTTTTCAAGTTCTTTATTTGTAAGCATTAAACACTTACAGGATTATGTTTTAGAGTGGTGACATCACCTCTGTAAATGTATAAAATTATCCTAAAATTACAAAGAAATAATATGAAAAAACAATTAAAAAATATAAATATAAACAAACTTAAAGATTAAGGAGAATGAAGAGAACATCACAGCAACCTCACAAAAAGCTCAAAGTGTGAGGTCTTGTGCTAAGGTTTCTGTGACCTTTCTGTTGATCATCTGTTGTGACCACGCAGTATGAGATTCATGTGAATCATCATGGAGAGGTCACAATGATCTCACAGTAAGCTCAGAGTATGAGTTCATGAGCTGATGTCATTGTGACTTGTTTGTGAGGTCATCTGTAGAGCTCACAGCATGATGGAAGATGTCTTTCCAAATAATGACTTTCTTGGCAGGAAAATGCTTGGTATACATGGCATGTGAATTTCATACTAGAGTTTTTGGTGATTTTGCCTCTACATAAAGGTGCAAGTTTTGTGATAGAATATGCTGCTCTGGAAGATGTCTAAGTTCTTTGCAGGAAAATTCTTGGTATATATAGCATGTGACTTTCATAGAACAGTTCTTGGTCATCTTATTTTCAAACAAACACGTAATTGTTGTATATTTTTGCAAGAGAATGTTATTATTTGAAATGGCTTTCCAATTTCTTGGCAGGAAAATGCTTGGTATACGTACTATGCCTAGCACATGAATTTCATACTTAAATTATTCATACCTTCAAATAACAATGCAACTGTTCCTTAAGCTTTATAACTATCTTCATCATCTTCAATAATCATTTGAAAGAAGTTTATCATACATAAATAACTATTATCATTCCCGTGATCGCATAATCATTTGCTGAGGTCTCTCTGGAACCTAGGTGGGCACTCGCTAGCATTACCCTCTGGTTTCTTAAGAGTGCTCTCCTGATCTGCCCATACATAATAATTGTATATGAAATTTGTATTGTGCAATGAGCAGCAAATAAAGTTTCTTGAGTCTTGAGTCTATTTATGTGAGACACCATGGTGTGGTTACAGTGAGCTCAATGTAGGGTTTTATCATATGACATCACCAGGTGATCCCATTGTGATATTTCTATGATTCACACTGTGATCCCATTGTGATCTTTCTATGATTCACACTGTGACCCTTGCATTCACTGGGCAGGTCTGCATCGAACAGCAAAAAAATAATACATTTATAAGGGCCCCCCAATTTCATTGCAGGGGCATTTTTCTATATCTTACTATTTATTATTGATTATTCTGGCAAATGCAACAATTTTGTATATCACAATCAGACAGATATGTGTCTAATGGAACGTATTTGATTTATTTAATGAAACCATGAAAACTATGTGCATCTATTTTTTTCTTTTTTGCAAAGTGTGATGTGATTATAATCTCATGCTAATATTTATGAAGTCATGTCTACATACAGGTGTCCCAAGGTCTCGAGCATGTCTGGTAATATAATTATGTACTTCACTATTTCTTACAAAAAATAATTAGGATATGAAATAAATTGGTAACATTTGTTTTTCTAACTTGTATAAACTTGTACTGCTGTACTAGATACATGTCACTCAGCATTTGAGTTGAGTCAAACAGAACGCTTTTGTAGTTTGAACAGTCTCTCAGATAAAGATCGAGATAGAGATAAAGATAGCGATAAAGATAAAATGAGATGAGATTTATTGAGAAAAGATAAGAATCATAAGATATGGGTAAAATAAGATCAGGATAAGATAAAAAAAAGAGCTCATAAAGATAGGAAGAAGATAAGATTTATAGATAATATAATTCAATAGCTAACGTATCTACCCATTAATATTTCATCCTACCTATTGTCTCATTTCATTGTGATCTCATTTCCCACCCCATCTCTCTCCCTGGCTCTATTTACCATATTTTCTCAATCAAGAAAATACAGCAATAGCTATGAAATGCTCTAATAAAACAGTAGGTGGGTTCAATCACTCATATTTGGAGACACTTGGTGGATATTGCTGCAGTTAGTGTCTGCAGATTCTATAAATAGCTTTTTTGCAGCAGATCCAGCAAGGATCCAACTAGACATTTGCCCCCTTGGATGTCGGAGTCGGCGTGGCCAAAGGGGTTACTTCGTACACAAGAATCCTTGATAAGCATTCAAATCTGTTAAACCTGAACCCCTGGCGCTATCCAGCTCTTTTTTGCATGATATTGATAAATCATAATCATGAAATTTGCATAATTACCCTGATCTGTTAAATTGCAAGCATGAATCATGTTATCATGTGCGCACTTATAGCTCTACATCTGGGTCGTTGGTTCAAATCCCACTGCAAGACGAGATAAGATAGATTTTTAAGATAAGTAACAATCAACATAAGATAAGATTCTTACCGTAAAAGAAGATATTTTTCAAGATAAGATAACATAAGATAACATAATGTAACAAATAACCTAACATATAACATTACATACATAACATGACATATAACATAACATAATATGAGACAGAGATAACTAAAATCGATAAAACAACTTGTGAGAAAATGCTTTATTGTCTTAGCATGCATATACAATGGTTACATGTGAGAAATGAAGATATTTACACCCGAAAATGTCAATGTACAATGAGGCCGAAGGCCAAGTTGCATATAACATTAATGTTGTACATAACATTTTTATTTCTCTCCACAGAAAATTCCTTGCCAAATGTCACTAACTCTTCAAGATATCTGTATTTAAAATATTTATGGGCATATCATTCCATCAATCCAAATTTAAGCTATCTGCAAAATAATATTTCAAAATTATAAGGTGGCCCCTCAGAAGCGACATATAATTATCTTAGAGTAGTCTTCTTGCTTCTTTTTGTCACCGGCTTTCCCCATGGGGCTAATAAATTCTTTGTCATTGTTATCATTGTCACTGTCATCATTGTCATTGTCGTCATTGCCATTATCATCATTGTTATTGTCATCATTGGATTGATAAGACATCTGGAGCAGCTCTCTCTTCTCTTGAGTTTAGGTTCGAAGTCTATGAATTTGGCTGTAATGCAATTATTGTACATGTTTTAACCCTCCCTACAAATTTTTAATGTTACATCTATTGACTCTCGATCATCTCACCTGTTGTCTCATTTCATCACTATGATATTCTCTGCCCCCTCCCCCCCCCCCCCCAATCTCTCTCTTTCTTCCTTGTCCTATTTACTGTGTTTTCTCAATTAGGTACTACAAGCCTGGCCTATTGGAGACCCTGCTAGCAATCAATTAAATATTGTTATGTCTGCAATATCTGTTAATGCGCTATTAACACAGTAGGTGGATTCATTCACTGATATTTGGAGACACCTGGTGGATATTGCTGCAGTTAGTGCCTGCAGATTCTTAAAATAGCTTGTATTGCAGCTTGTATTGCAACACAGATCTAAACAGAAATAAGTCCTGTGGATCTCTGAGTCGGCGTTGCCAAAGGGGTTACTTCGTTGAATCCTTAACAGACACATAAGACAATTCTTAAAGCACACCCCTGGCGCTATCTGGCTCTTTTGATGATGACTATATTTTCTTAATAACAATTAAGATTGTTTAATAGTTATTTAAAAAATAACAGGCATACCACAAGGTTCAATTTTAGGTCCACTTCTTTTTCTATTCTATATGAATGATATTTCATATGCTAGTAATCTGTTTTATCCAATAATGTATATGCTGACAACACTACCCTCTTTGCAACCTTGAACACATTTGGCACTGGCCCCATGCAAGAAAATAACATAAATTAAGAACTAAATAAAGTTAGTAATTGGCTCAAACTTATCAAAAATTATCACTATACATAGACGAAACTAAGGCATTGATCTTTCTGAAAATATCGATGAATTTCATTTTTTAGGCATTATTTTAGACAAGCATCTCTCTTAGAAGTCACATATCAACCACATTCGAAACAAATTATCTAAAGTAACAGCAGTATTGAATAAATTAAAACATATTCTACCAAAATATACATTATTTACTATGTTTTTACCTTACTTGAATTATGGGATTCTTTTGTGGAGATCTTGCAGTGAATCGAGGCTTCTTAAATTACATATATGCTGCATGAGTTGAAGTTGTGTCACAGGTTAGAAAACAATATGTTACTGATTTATTTCTACAACAATATTTTTATTAAAAATTCAGAGACCCATAATCATTTAACTAGAAGAACAAATAACTAATTACCTGTATTCAAACATTCCTTCATTAAAAAGGCTATTAGGTATGGAATTCCACAAACTTTCAATAGTGCACTAAACATGATAAAAGACAAATTCTCACCCACAGCTTAAGACACTTTTCCAGAACTATCAAAAGCCATTTCCTAGAGTCATACAGCAATAGATGTATTATCATTCCATATGAAATCAACCAAATTTTCAGGAATTTCCCAGGTCACCCTCTCAGAATTGTCTGAAAAACTTCAGAGGTGGACATCTACCAGACTAATGGGCAAATCTCAAATTTTAGGTCCATATCTGCAACCGTTTTTGAAATACAGCCCTTTGAAATTTTATTAAATTTCAACTTCTTTTGCAAATGCATTTTTGTCCAACTTTGCACACTTATTACTTCACTGCTATTGCATGTAGAAGTTAGAAATTGAGTTTCTAGGGCCAACTTTTCCCCTAGAACCTATAAATTGAGTTTACCTTCAACTGTTTTGTCACAATATGGCTCTAAAAATGTAATTTCTCCTATATTCTATAGTAATCTGAACACCAGTACATAATCACCCTCCCATGTCACTTATCTCATCTCTCATTTCAATGGTGGCCCCTCATAAGCGCTAGCTCTGCCAGCTTTAGGGGTCGCCGTCATCATAATTGCATCTTCTCATTCATAAATATAATTTGACATGTCCCTTTAATGTAAATTGTGAAAATAAATTGATCTAGATATTAAATCTAAGTCTATGAATTTGGCTGTAATGCAATAATTGTACATGTTTTAACTCTTCCTACAAATTTTTATTATTACATCTATTGATTCTCGATCATCTCACCTGTTGTCTCATTTCATCACTGTGACACTCTCCCTCTATCTCTCTCTTTCTTCCTTGTCCTATTTACTGTGTTTTCTCGATTAGGTACTACAAGCCTGGCCTATTGGAGACCCGGCTAGCAATCAAGTAAATATGGTAATGTCTGTAATATATGGTAATGCGCTAATAGGTTGATTCAATCACTGATATTTGGAGACAACTGGTGGATATCGCTGCAGTTAGTGCCTGACGATTCTAAAAATAGCTTGTATTGCAGTTGTATTGCCACAGAGATCTAAATAGAAAAATAATCCTGTGGATCTCTGAGTCGGCGTGGCCAAAGGGGTTACTTCGTACCTAGAACCCTTGATTCACTCGCAAGTCTGTTTACACTTGAACCCCTGGCGCTATCTGACTCTTTTTCTGCATGATATAGATAAATTATAATTATGAAATGAATATGATTATATATAATGAAACACTTAGCTACAGCTGGGTCATAGGTTCAAATCCCACTGCAAGAGATAAGATAAAGATAAGATTCAAGACGTTTTTATTTGATTATAGTAACGAAAAAAGCTAGAATCAGTGGTGTGGTATCATGAAGACAAATTGTGTCACTTGCATGGTGCCACCCCAGGAGTTACAGAGAGACCCATGCAAGCTCCATTCATCGTTAAATTTAACTATTATCAGATGATGATGGAGCTGATGATGATACATGATATGTAAATGATATGCTGATGATGATACATGATATGTATACAGATATGACCTTGATTTGTTATGATTATGATGAAAAAAGAACTGTGTGACGTGCAGAGTAATCTCCCCCCCCCCCCTGCACCCTGTGAAGAATTTGACTTCAGTATGACCTCACACTGAGCTCAAAATATACTCACGGAGAGCTCACACGGAATACCTCAATGTAAGCTCATTTTGAAGCAACGATTTGAACTAACAAGGTGAGGTCACCCTGTGATTTCCCTATGAGTTTTATGCGAGTTTGCAAAAGTCACATGAGCTCCCTTTGAGCTTCTTGGTACTGTCATACACTGGGATGCCAAAGTAGCTGTAGCTCTCCAGTCCCTCGTAGAGCACAAGAAAAGTCAGGCTCACACTCATGCAAGGATGTTATATAACTTTCAGATGTGATCAACCTGTCATAAAACCTTACATATAAAGGCATCTGCATATAATACTAACCATAACAAATTCAGTCCATACATGTGCAGTTCCCATGAATTTAGGTTCTAGCTTATAAAGTATTTAAAAGATTGCTAAGTACTTACTGTTCTAATCCTGCATTATAAGAGTCCTAGATACTCCAAATCTCAAGCAAAAACCTGTAATCTACAGGCTTTTGTTAAAGTCTTCTTCCAAACAACTGACAGTTGAGTTTAACATTTTTGTACAGTTTCACCATGGGAAGGTCACAGCAAACTCACAGGGAGCTCACAGCTCATGTGCTGAGGCTTTTGTGACCTATCTATGAGGTTTTTCTTAAGACCTCAAAATGTGGTATTCTTGTGACTTATCATGCCAAGTTCAAGTTCTTTTCAAGTTCTTTATTTGTAAGCATTAAACACTTACAGGATTATGTTTTAGAGTGGTGACATCACCTCTGTAAATGTATAAAAATATCCTAAAATTACAAAGAAATAATATGAAAAAACAATTAAAAAATATAAATATAAACAAACTTAAAGATTAAGGAGAATGAAGAGAACATCACAGCAACCTCACAAAAAGCTCAAAGTGTGAGGTCTTGTGCTAAGGTTTCTGTGACCTTTCTGTTGATCATCTGTTGTGACCATGCAGTATGAGATTCATGTGAATCATCATGGAGTGGTCACAATGATCTCACAGTGAGCTCAGAGTATGAGTTCATGAGCTGATGTCATTGTGACTTGTTTGTGAGGTCATCTGTAGAGCTCACAGCATGATGGAAGATGTCTTTCCAAATAATGACTTTCTTGGCAGGAAAATGCTTGGTATACATGGCATGTGAATTTCATACTAGAGTTTTTGGTGATTTTGCCTCTACATAAAGGTGCAAGTTTTGTGATAGAATATGCTGCTCTGGAAGATGTCTAAGTTCTTTGCAGGAAAATTCTTGGTATATATAGCATGTGACTTTCATAGAACAGTTCTTGGTCGTCCTTATTTTCAAACAAACACGTAATTGTTGTATATTTTTGCAAGAGAATGTTATTATTTGAAATGGCTTTCCAATTTCTTGGCAGGAAAATGCTTGGTATACGTACTATGCCTAGCACATGACTTTCATACTTAAATTATTCATACCTTCAAATAACAATGCAACTGTTCCTTAAGCTTTATAACTATCTTCATCATCTTCAATAATCATTTGAAAGACGTTTATCATACATAAATAACTATTATCATTCCCGTGATCGCATAATCATTTGCTGAGGTCTCTCTGGAACCTAGGTGGGCACTCGCTAGCATTACCCTCTGGTTTCTTAAGAGTGCTCTCATGATCTGCCCATACATAATAATTGTATATGAAATTTGTATTGTGCAATGAGCAGCAAATAAAGTTTCTTGAGTCTTGAGTCTATTTATGTGAGACACCATGGTGTGGTTACAGTGAGCTCAATGTAGGGTTTTATCATATGACATCACCAGGTGATCCCATTGTGATCTTTCTATGATTCACACTGTGATCCCATTGTGATCTTTCTATGATTCACACTGTGACCCTTGCATTCACTGGGCAGGTCTGCATCGAACAGCAAAAAAATAATACATTTATAAGGGCCCCCCAATTTCATTGCAGGGGCATTTTTCTATATCATACTATTTATTATTGATTATTCTGGCAAATGCAACAATTTTGTATATCACAATCAGACAGATATGTGTCTAATGGAACGTATTTGATTTATTTAATGAAACCATGAAAACTATGTGCATCTATTTTTTTCTTTTTTGCAAAGTGTGATGTGATTATAATCTCATGCTAATATTTATGAAGTCATGTCTACATACAGGTGTCCCAAGGTCTCGAGCATGTCTGGTATTATAATTATGTACTTCACTATTTCTTACAAAAAATAATTAGGATATGAAATAAATTGGTAACATTTGTTTTTCTAACTTGTATAAACTTGTACTGCTGTACTAGATACATGTCACTCAGCATTTGAGTTGTGTCAAACAGAACGCTTTTGTAGTTTGAACAGTCTGTCAGATAAAGATCGAGATAGAGATAAAGATAGCGATAAAGATAAAATAAGATGAGATTTATTGAGAAAAGATAAGAATCATAAGATACGGGTAAAATAAGATCAGGATAAGATAAAAAAAAGAGCTCATAAAGATAGGAAGAAGATAAGATTTATAGATAATATAATTCAATAGCTAACGTATCTACCCATTAATATTTCATCCTACCTATTGTCTCATTTCATTGTGATCTCATTTCCCACCCCATCTCTCTCCCTGGCTCTATTTACCATATTTTCTCAATCAAGAAAATACAGCAATAGCTATGAAATGCTCTAATAAAACAGTAGGTGGGTTCAATCACTGATATTTGAAGACACTTGGTGGATATTGCTGCAGTTAGTGTCTGCAGATTCTATAAATAGCTTTTGTGCAGCAGATCCAGCAAGGATCCAACCAGACATTTGCCCCCTTGGATGTCGGAGTCGGCGTGGCCAAAGGGGTTACTTCGTACACAAGAATCCTTGATAAGCATTCAAATCTGTTCAACCTGAACCCCTGGCGCTATCCAGCTCTTTTTTGCATGATATTGATAAATCATAATCATGAAATTTGCATAATTACCATGATCTGTTAAATTGCAAGCATGAATCGTGTTATCATGTGTGCACTTATAGCTCTACGTCTGGGTCGTTGGTTCAAATCCCACTGCAAGACGAGTTAAGATATTACCGTAAAAGAAGATATTTTTTAAGACAAGATAAGATAACATTATGTAACAAATAACCTAACATATAACATTACATACATAACATGACATATAACATAACATAATATGAGACAGAGATAACTAAAATCGATAAAACAACTTGTGAGAAAATGCTTTATTGTCTTAGCATGCATATACAATGGTTACATGTGAGAAATGAAGAAATATACACCCGAAAATGTCAATGTACAACGAGGCCAAGTTGCATATAACATTTATGTTGTACATAACATTTTTATTTCTCTCCACAGAAAATCCTTGCCAAATGTCACTAACTCTTTCAAGATATCTGTGTATTTCAAATATTTATGGGCATATCATTCCATCAATCCAAATTTAAGCTATCTGCAAAATAATATTTCAAAATTATAAGGTGGCCCCTCAGAAGCGACATATAATTATCTTTGAGCAGTCTCCTTGCCTCTTTTTGTCACCGGCTTTCCCCATGGGGCTAATAAATTCTTTGTCATTGTTATCATTGTCACTGTCATCATTGTCATTGTCGTCATCGCCATTGTCATCATTCTTATTGTCATCATTGGATTGATATGACATCTGGAGCAGCTCTCTCTGCTCTTGAGTTTAGGTTTGAAGTCTATGAATTTGGCTGTAATGCAATTATTGTACATGTTTTAACCCTCCCTACAAATTTTTAATGTTACATCTATTGATTCTCGATCATCTCACCTGTTGTCTCATCACTATGATACTCTCTGCCCCCTCCCCCCCCCCAATCTCTCTCAGGAGGCATCCCAATATTAATGTCTTTTAAAACCATATGGCCAACTCAGCTGCATGCTTATACAGTGAATCTTGCGTTGAGACCTCACTGGTATGACCACCTCTCTGCTTAGGCCAACCTGTAATTAAGATTCAAGACTCAAGAATATTTTATTTAGACCATATATTGAATGTGTATTACATCAATACATCAGTCTGATGGTACAAATATATAAATCATCATATACTATATGGTCAAGGAGGCAGTGACTAAGTTGTGATAACAACGCTATCATCACTGCCCCCTTGTGTTTCTTATTAAGACTACTTATTCAAAAAGACCACTTCACAATCAGACCATTAGTACATTTTGACTGATGGTCTTAATAGTGCAGTCCCCCTTCTACACATTTATGTAAAATTAAGTCACAAGAAGTATAGTAAATAGCTTCTACACAGTGACCATTTGAAACTTTATATTCTCCACTCAGCTGCTGTGAGCCAATCAGATGCTTCATTGTCATCCAGCATGGGTGTATGTTGGACGGGTTGAGTCAACTTGAGTGTATGTTGTTGATGGACACATTGATGAAAGTAATGATGATGAATCACCTGTATTATATAAACATTCACCATACTGTGATGGCAAATCCCTGATTGATGTGATACAGAGTAAGAAAGATACATTTACCATACTTAGCCGTAAGTCTCTACATGCGAAGTTTGATTTATTGAAAATTTACCCTTGACATTTTACTCTCTAATGATTGTGAATTTAGTGCTGTTTGTCTCCAGGAAACTTGGTTGAATGAACGACATGATCTGTCTCTTTTAAAGCTTAATGGATATAACCTAGTGACAAAATTACCCTCATGCAGTGTACATTCTGGAGTTTGCATTTACCTTCACGACAACTTCGACTATAGGATATTAGATATAGCTGATAATACAGATATTAAGGATGGGCAGTTTATTGAAATATGCATTAATAATTATGATGACAATAGCAATGTTTTGATACCTCATAAGAAACTAATCATAGGCAATATATATCGATTGATATATAAATTGATCTAAATCTTCAATCCAAGTCAATGAATTTGGCTGTAATGCAATTATTGTACATATTTTAACACTCCCTAAAAAATTTTCTCACCTGTTGTCTCATTTCATCACTATGAGACACTCTCTGCCACCCCCACCCCTCACAATTCTCTGCCCCCCCCCTAAATCTCTCTCTTTCTTCCTTGTCCTATTTACTGAGTTTTCTCGATTAGGTACTACAAGCCTGGCCTATTGGAGACCCGGCTAGCAATCAAGAAAATATGGTAATGTCTGCAATATATGTTAATGCGCTAATAGGTGCATTCAATCACTGATATTTGGAGACACCTGGTGGATATCGCTGCAGTTAGTGCCTGAAGATTTTTAAAATAGCTTGTATTGCAGCTGGTATTGCAACAGCGATCTAAACAGAAATAAGTCCTGTGGATCTCTGAGTCGGCATTGCCAAAGGGGTTACTTCGTACAAAGAACCCTTGATTCGCTTGCAAGTCTGTTCCCACTTGAACTCCTGGTGCTATCTGACTCTTTTTGTCTGCATGATATTGATAAATTATATGAAATGTATACATATGATTGCCACTAATTTGTTAAATTGTAAGCATGAAACAAATAATGATGCACTTAGCTACAGCTGGGTCATAGGTTCAAATCCCACTGTAAGAGGTAAGATAAAAATCGAGATAGAGATAAAGATAGAAAGATAAAATTAGATAAGATTGAGAAAGGTTAAGCCCATTGCACACGGGAATCACATATGATGGCATCACATGTGATGGCATCACAACCCCTTCTTGTGATGCCAGCATAATGTGCTGCACACGGAGATGGACCCCATGACAGAGTCACAACCCCTCACTAGCCATTATGGAGTTGTTGCAAACTAGGGTTGCTGTATTCTAGGTCAAGTCAAAACCCCTCGCATCTGATTGGCTATTAGCAGGCCAGGCCCCTGTGATCACGGCATAAACTGCTGCACACGGGGCTTGCATCATGGAAAGTCTCTGATTTCATCATGGATTATCTAGCAGTGCTAGATACCCATGAACTCGTCACAAGTCATATGTGATGCGATCATAGTCTGCTGCACACAGGAAAATTTGGTCATGAGAAGGGGTTATGACCAAATCATATGTGATCACGGCATGGAAAAACTCTCGTGTGCAATGGGCTTAAGAATCATAAGATACAGATAACATAAGATCAGAATAAGATAACATAAGAGCTCATAAAGTAGAGATAGGAAGAAGATACGATTTATAGATAATATAATTCAATCTAGCTAACTCATCTCCCCATTAATTTCTCATCCCACCTATTCATTTCATTGTGATCTCATTTCTCACCCTATCTCTCTACCTGGCTCTATTTACCATATTTTCTCAATCAAGAAAATACAGCAATAGCTTTTAATGCTCTAATAAAACAGTAGGTGGGTTCAATCACTGATATTTGGAGACACTTGGTGGATATTGCTGCAGTTAGTGTCTGCAGATTCTATAAATAGCTTTTGTGCAGCAGATCCAGCAAGGATCTAACCAGACATTTGTCCCTTGGATCTCGGAGTCGGCGTGGCCAAAGGGGTTACTTCGTACACAAGAATCCTTGATAAGCATTCAAATCTGTTCAACCTGAACCCCTGGCGCTATCCAGCTCTTTTTTGCATGATATTAAATAATAATCATGAAATTTGCATGATTACCACTGAACTGTTAAATTGCGAGCATGAATCATGTATTCATGTGTGCACTTACGGCTCTACAGTTTGGTCATTGGTTCAAATCCCACCACAAGACGAGTTAAGATATTACCGTAAAAGAAGATATTTTTTAAGACAAGATAAGATAACATTATGTAACAAATAACCTAACATATAACATTACATACATAACATGACATATAACATAACATAATATGAGACAGAGATAACTAAAATTGATAAAACAACTTGTGAGAAAATGCTTTATTGTCTTAGCATGCATATACAATGGTTACATGTGAGAAATGAAGAAATTTACACCCGAAAATGTCAATGTACAACGAGGCCATGAAATTTGCATGATTACCACTGAACTGTTAAGTTGCGAGCATGAATCATGTATTCATGTGTGCACTTACGGCTCTACAGTTTGGTCGTTGGTTCAAATCCTACCACAAGACGAGTTAAGATAGATGTTTTTAGATAAGTAACAATCAACATAAGATAAGATTCTTACCGTAGAAGAAGATATTTTTTAAGACAAGATAAGATAACATAAGATAACATTACGTAACAAATAACCTAACATATAACATTACATACATAACATGACATATAACATAACATAATATGAGACAGAGATAACTAAAATCGATAAAACAACTTGTGAGAAAATGCTTTATTGTCTTAGCATGCATATACAATGGTTACATGTGAGAAATGAAGAAATATACACCCGAAAATGTCAATGTACAACGAGGCCAAGTTGCATATAACATTTATGTTGTACATAACATTTTTATTTCTCTCCACAGAAAATCCTTGCCAAATGTCACTAACTCTTTCAAGATATCTGTGTATTTCAAATATTTATGGGCATATCATTCCATCAATCCAAATTTAAGCTATCTGCAAAATAATATTTCAAAATTATAAGGTGGCCCCTCAGAAGCGACATATAATTATCTTTGAGCAGTCTCCTTGCCTCTTTTTGTCACCGGCTTTCCCCATGGGGCTAATAAATTCTTTGTCATTGTTATCATTGTCACTGTCATCATTGTCATTGCTGTCATCGCCATTGTCATCATTCTTATTGTCATCATTGGATTGATATGACATCTGGAGCAGCTCTCTCTGCTCTTGAGCTTAGGTTTGAAGTCTATGAATTTGGCTGTAATGCAATTATTGTACATGTTTTAACCCTCCCTACAAATTTTTAATGTTACATCTATTGATTCTCGATCATCTCACCTGTTGTCTCATCACTATGATACTCTCTGCCCCCTCCCCCCCCCCCCAATCTCTCTCAGGAGGCACCCCAATATTAATGTGTGATTCAATAGGCCTATAGCTGAAGCTGGGTTACAGAGCTCTTATGAATCGGACCCAGGACCTCAACAGAGCTATTTTTAAAAGAGTCTTTTAAAACCATATGGCCAACTCAGCTGCATGCTTATACAGTGAATCTTGCGTTGAGACCTCACTGGTATGACCACCTCTCTGCTTAGGCCAACCTGTAATTAAGATTCAAGACTCAAGAATATTTTATTTAGACCATATATTGAATGTGTATTACATCAATACATCAGTCTGATGGTACAAATATATAAATCATCATATACTATATGGTCAAGGAGGCAGTGACTAAGTTGTGATAACAACGCTATCATCACTGCCCCCTTGTGTTTCTTATTAAGACTACTTATTCAAAAAGACCACTTCACAATCAGACCATTAGTACATTTTGACTGATGGTCTTAATAGTGCAGTCCCCCTTCTACACATTTATGTAAAATTAAGTCACAAGAAGTATAGTAAATAGCTTCTACACAGTGACCATTTGAAACTTTATATTCTCCACTCAGCTGCTGTGAGCCAATCAGATGCTTCATTGTCATCCAGCATGGGTGTATGTTGGACGGGTTGAGTCAACTTGAGTGTATGTTGTTGATGGACACATTGATGAAAGTAATGATGATGAATCACCTGTATTATATAAACATTCACCATATTGTGATGGCAAATCCCTGATTGATTTGATACAGAGTAAGAAAGATACATTTACCATACTTAGCCGTAATTGTCAGTCTCTACATGCGAAGTTTGATTTATTGAAAATTTACCCTTGATATTTTACTCTCTAATGATTGTGAATTTAGTGCTGTTTGTCTCCAGGAAACTTGGTTGAATGAACGACATGATCTGTCTCTTTTAAAGCTTAATGGATATAACCTAGTGACAAAATTACCCTCATGCAGTGTACATTCTGGAGTTTGCATTTACCTTCACGACAACTTCGACTATAGGATATTAGATATAGCTGATAATTCAGATATTAAGGATGGGCAGTTTATTGAAATATGCATTAATAATTATGATGACAATAGCAATGTTTTGATACCTCATAAGAAACTAATCATAGGCAGTATATATCGATTGATATATAAATTGATCTAAATCTTCAATCCAAGTCTATGAATTTGGCTGTAATGCAATTATTGTACATATTTTAACACTCCCTAAAAAATTTTCTCACCTGTTGTCTCATTTCATCACTATGAGACACTCTCTGCCACCCCCACCCCCCACAATTCTCTGCCCCCCCCCCTAAATCTCTCTCTTTCTTCCTTGTCCTATTTACTGTGTTTTCTCGATTAGGTACTACAAGCCTGGCCTATTGGAGACCCGGCTAGCAATCAAGAAAATATGGTAATGTCTGCAATATATGTTAATGCGCTAATAGGTGCATTCAATCACTGATATTTGGAGACACCTGGTGGATATCGCTGCAGTTAGTGCCTGAAGATTTTTAAAATAGCTTGTATTGCAGCTGGTATTGCAACAGCGATCTAAACAGAAATAAGTCCTGTGGATCTCTGAGTCGGCATTGCCAAAGGGGTTACTTCGTACAAAGAACCCTTGATTCGCTTGCAAGTCTGTTCCCACTTGAACTCCTGGTGCTATCTGACTCTTTTTGTCTGCATGATATTGATAAATTATATGAAATGTATACATATGATTGCCACTAATTTGTTAAATTGTAAGCATGAAACAAATAATGATGCACTTAGCTACAGCTGGGTCATAGGTTCAAATCCCACTGTAAGAGGTAAGATAAAAATCGAGATAGAGATAAAGATAGAAAGATAAAATTAGATAAGATTGAGAAAGGTTAAGCCCATTGCACACGGGAATCACATATGATGGCATCACATGTGATGGCATCACAACCCCTTCTTGTGATGCCAGCATAATGTGCTGCACACGGAGATGGACCCCATGACAGAGTCACAACCCCTCACTAGCCATTATGGAGTTGTTGCAAACTAGGGTTGCTGTATTCTAGGTCAAGTCAAAACCCCTCGCATCTGATTGGCTATTAGCAGGCCAGGCCCCTGTGATCACGGCATAAACTGCTGCACATGGGGTTTGCATCATGGAAAGTCTCTGATTTCATCATGGATTATCTAGCAGTGCTAGATACCCATGATCTCGTCACAAGTCATATGTGACGCGATCATAGTCTGCTGCACACAGGAAAATTTGGTCATGAGAAGGGGTTATGACCAAATCATATGTGATCACGGCATTGAAAAACTCTTGTGTGCAATGGGCTTAAGAATCATAAGATACAGATAACATAAGATCAGAATAAGATAACATAAGAGCTCATAAAGTAGAGATAGGAAGAAGATACGATTTATAGATAATATAATTTAATCTAGCTAACTCATCTCCCCATTAATTTCTCATCCCACCTATTCATTTCATTGTGATCTCATTTCTCACCCTATCTCTCTACCTGGCTCTATGAACCATATTTTCTCAATCAAGAAAATACAGCAATAGCTTTTAATGCTCTAATAAAACAGTAGGTGGGTTCAATCACTGATATTTGGAGACACTTGGTGGATATTGCTGCAGTTAGTGTCTGCAGATTCTATAAATAGCTTTTGTGCAGCAGATCCAGCAAGGATCTAACCAGACATTTGTCCCTTGGATCTCGGAGTCGGCGTGGCCAAAGGGGTTACTTCGTACACAAGAATCCTTGATAAGCATTCAAATCTGTTCAACCTGAACCCCTGGCGCTATCCAGCTCTTTTTTGCATGATATTAAATAATAATCATGAAATTTGCATGATTACCACTGAACTGTTAAATTGCCAGCATGAATCATGTATTCATGTGTGCACTTACGGCTCTACAGTTTGGTCATTGGTTCAAATCCCACCACAAGACGAGTTAAGATATTACCGTAAAAGAAGATATTTTTTAAGACAAGATAAGATAACATTATGTAACAAATAACCTAACATATAACATTACATACATAACATGACATATAACATAACATAATATGAGACAGAGATAACTAAAATTGATAAAACAACTTGTGAGAAAATGCTTTATTGTCTTAGCATGCATATACAATGGTTACATGTGAGAAATGAAGAAATTTACACCCGAAAATGTCAATGTACAACGAGGCCATGAAATTTGCATGATTACCACTGAACTGTTAAGTTGCGAGCATGAATCATGTATTCATGTGTGCACTTACGGCTCTACAGTTTGGTCGTTGGTTCAAATCCTACCACAAGACGAGTTAAGATAGATGTTTTAAGATAAGTAACAATCAACATAAGATAAGATTCTTACCGTAGAAGAAGATATTTTTTAAGACAAGATAAGATAACATAAGATAACATTACGTAACAAATAACCTAACATATAACATTACATACATAACATGACATATAACATAACATAATATGAGACAGAGATAACTAAAATCGATAAAACAACTTGAATGTGAGAAAATGCTTTATTGTCTTAGCATGCATATACAATGGTTACATGTGAGAAATGAAGAAATATACACCCGAAAATGTCAATGTACAACGAGGCCAAGTTGCATATAACATTTATGTTGTACATAACATTTTTATTTCTCTCCACAGAAAATCCTTGCCAAATGTCACTAACTCTTTCAAGATATCTGTGTATTTCAAATATTTATGGGCATATCATTCCATCAATCCAAATTTAAGCTATCTGCAAAATAATATTTCAAAATTATAAGGTGGCCCCTCAGAAGCGACATATAATTATCTTTGAGCAGTCTCCTTGCCTCTTTTTGTCACCGGCTTTCCCCATGGGGCTAATAAATTCTTTGTCATTGTTATCATTGTCACTGTCATCATTGTCATTGTCGTCATCGCCATTGTCATCATTCTTATTGTCATCATTGGATTGATATGACATCTGGAGCAGCTCTCTCTGCTCTTGAGCTTAGGTTTGAAGTCTATGAATTTGGCTGTAATGCAATTATTGTACATGTTTTAACCCTCCCTACAAATTTTTAATGTTACATCTATTGATTCTCGATCATCTCACCTGTTGTCTCATCACTATGATACTCTCTGCCCCCTCCCCCCCCCCCCAATCTCTCTCAGGAGGCACCCCAATATTAATGTGTGATTCAATAGGCCTATAGCTGAAGCTGGGTTACAGAGCTCTTATGAATCGGACCCAGGACCTCAACAGAGCTATTTTTAAAAGAGTCTTTTAAAACCATATGGCCAACTCAGCTGCATGCTTATACAGTGAATCTTGCGTTGAGACCTCACTGGTATGACCACCTCTCTGCTTAGGCCAACCTGTAATTAAGATTCAAGACTCAAGAATATTTTATTTAGACCATATATTGAATGTGTATTACATCAATACATCAGTCTGATGGTACAAATATATAAATCATCATATACTATATGGTCAAGGAGGCAGTGACTAAGTTGTGATAACAACGCTATCATCACTGCCCCCTTGTGTTTCTTATTAAGACTACTTATTCAAAAAGACCACTTCACAATCAGACCATTAGTACATTTTGACTGATGGTCTTAATAGTGCAGTCCCCCTTCTACACATTTATGTAAAATTAAGTCACAAGAAGTATAGTAAATAGCTTCTACACAGTGACCATTTGAAACTTTATATTCTCCACTCAGCTGCTGTGAGCCAATCAGATGCTTCATTGTCATCCAGCATGGGTGTATGTTGGACGGGTTGAGTCAACTTGAGTGTATGTTGTTGATGGACACATTGATGAAAGTAATGATGATGAATCACCTGTATTATATAAACATTCACCATATTGTGATGGCAAATCCCTGATTGATTTGATACAGAGTAAGAAAGATACATTTACCATACTTAGCCGTAATTGTCAGTCTCTACATGCGAAGTTTGATTTATTGAAAATTTACCCTTGATATTTTACTCTCTTATGATTGTGAATTTAGTGCTGTTTGTCTCCAGGAAACTTGGTTGAATGAACGACATGATCTGTCTCTTTTAAAGCTTAATGGATATAACCTAGTGACAAAATTACCCTCATGCAGTGTACATTCTGGAGTTTGCATTTACCTTCACGACAACTTCGACTATAGGATATTAGATATAGCTGATAATTCAGATATTAAGGATGGGCAGTTTATTGAAATATGCATTAATAATTATGATGACAATAGCAATGTTTTGATACCTCATAAGAAACTAATCATAGGCAGTATATATCGATTGATATATAAATTGATCTAAATCTTCAATCCAAGTCTATGAATTTGGCTGTAATGCAATTATTGTACATATTTTAACACTCCCTAAAAAATTTTCTCACCTGTTGTCTCATTTCATCACTATGAGACACTCTCTGCCACCCCCACCCCCCACAATTCTCTGCCCCCCCCCCCTAAATCTCTCTCTTTCTTCCTTGTCCTATTTACTGTGTTTTCTCGATTAGGTACTACAAGCCTGGCCTATTGGAGACCCGGCTAGCAATCAAGAAAATATGGTAATGTCTGCAATATATGTTAATGCGCTAATAGGTGCATTCAATCACTGATATTTGGAGACACCTGGTGGATATCGCTGCAGTTAGTGCCTGAAGATTTTTAAAATAGCTTGTATTGCAGCTGGTATTGCAACAGCGATCTAAACAGAAATAAGTCCTGTGGATCTCTGAGTCGGCATTGCCAAAGGGGTTACTTCGTACAAAGAACCCTTGATTCGCTTGCAAGTCTGTTCCCACTTGAACTCCTGGTGCTATCTGACTCTTTTTGTCTGCATGATATTGATAAATTATATGAAATGTATACATATGATTGCCACTAATTTGTTAAATTGTAAGCATGAAACAAATAATGATGCACTTAGCTACAGCTGGGTCATAGGTTCAAATCCCACTGTAAGAGGTAAGATAAAAATCGAGATAGAGATAAAGATAGAAAGATAAAATTAGATAAGATTGAGAAAGGTTAAGCCCATTGCACACGGGAATCACATATGATGGCATCACATGTGATGGCATCACAACCCCTTCTTGTGATGCCAGCATAATGTGCTGCACACGGAGATGGACCCCATGACAGAGTCACAACCCCTCACTAGCCATTATGGAGTTGTTGCAAACTAGGATTGCTGTATTCTAGGTCAAGTCAAAACCCCTCGCATCTGATTGGCTATTAGCAGGCCAGGCCCCTGTGATCACGGCATAAACTGCTGCACACGGGGTTTGCATCATGGAAAGTCTCTGATTTCATCATGGATTATCTAGCAGTGCTAGATACCCATGATCTCGTCACAAGTCATATGTGACGCGATCATAGTCTGCTGCACACAGGAAAATTTGGTCATGAGAAGGGGTTATGACCAAATCATATGTGATCACGGCATGGAAAAACTCTCGTGTGCAATGGGCTTAAGAATCATAAGATACAGATAACATAAGATCAGAATAAGATAACATAAGAGCTCATAAAGTAGAGATAGGAAGAAGATACGATTTATAGATAATATAATTTAATCTAGCTAACTCATCTCCCCATTAATTTCTCATCCCACCTATTCATTTCATTGTGATCTCATTTCTCACCCTATCTCTCTACCTGGCTCTATTTACCATATTTTCTCAATCAAGAAAATACAGCAATAGCTTTTAATGCTCTAATAAAACAGTAGGTGGGTTCAATCACTGATATTTGGAGACACTTGGTGGATATTGCTGCAGTTAGTGTCTGCAGATTCTATAAATAGCTTTTGTGCAGCAGATCCAGCAAGGATCTAACCAGACATTTGTCCCTTGGATCTCGGAGTCGGCGTGGCCAAAGGGGTTACTTCGTACACAAGAATCCTTGATAAGCATTCAAATCTGTTCAACCTGAACCCCTGGCGCTATCCAGCTCTTTTTTGCATGATATTAAATAATAATCATGAAATTTGCATGATTACCACTGAACTGTTAAATTGCGAGCATGAATCATGTATTCATGTGTGCACTTACGGCTCTACAGTTTGGTCATTGGTTCAAATCCCACCACAAGACGAGTTAAGATATTACCGTAAAAGAAGATATTTTTTAAGACAAGATAAGATAACATTATGTAACAAATAACCTAACATATAACATTACATACATAACATGACATATAACATAACATAATATGAGACAGAGATAACTAAAATTGATAAAACAACTTGTGAGAAAATGCTTTATTGTCTTAGCATGCATATACAATGGTTACATGTGAGAAATGAAGAAATTTACACCCGAAAATGTCAATGTACAACGAGGCCATGAAATTTGCATGATTACCACTGAACTGTTAAGTTGCGAGCATGAATCATGTATTCATGTGTGCACTTACGGCTCTACAGTTTGGTCGTTGGTTCAAATCCTACCACAAGACGAGTTAAGATAGATGTTTTTAGATAAGTAACAATCAACATAAGATAAGATTCTTACCGTAGAAGAAGATATTTTTTAAGACAAGATAAGATAACATAAGATAACATTACGTAACAAATAACCTAACATATAACATTACATACATAACATGACATATAACATAACATAATATGAGACAGAGATAACTAAAATCGATAAAACAACTTGTGAGAAAATGCTTTATTGTCTTAGCATGCATATACAATGGTTACATGTGAGAAATGAAGAAATATACACCCGAAAATGTCAATGTACAACGAGGCCAAGTTGCATATAACATTTATGTTGTACATAACATTTTTATTTCTCTCCACAGAAAATCCTTGCCAAATGTCACTAACTCTTTCAAGATATCTGTGTATTTCAAATATTTATGGGCATATCATTCCATCAATCCAAATTTAAGCTATCTGCAAAATAATATTTCAAAATTATAAGGTGGCCCCTCAGAAGCGACATATAATTATCTTTGAGCAGTCTCCTTGCCTCTTTTTGTCACCGGCTTTCCCCATGGGGCTAATAAATTCTTTGTCATTGTTATCATTGTCACTGTCATCATTGTCATTGCTGTCATCGCCATTGTCATCATTCTTATTGTCATCATTGGATTGATATGACATCTGGAGCAGCTCTCTCTGCTCTTGAGCTTAGGTTTGAAGTCTATGAATTTGGCTGTAATGCAATTATTGTACATGTTTTAACCCTCCCTACAAATTTTTAATGTTACATCTATTGATTCTCGATCATCTCACCTGTTGTCTCATCACTATGATACTCTCTGCCCCCTCCCCCCCCCCCCAATCTCTCTCAGGAGGCACCCCAATATTAATGTGTGATTCAATAGGCCTATAGCTGAAGCTGGGTTACAGAGCTCTTATGAATCGGACCCAGGACCTCAACAGAGCTATTTTTAAAAGAGTCTTTTAAAACCATATGGCCAACTCAGCTGCATGCTTATACAGTGAATCTTGCGTTGAGACCTCACTGGTATGACCACCTCTCTGCTTAGGCCAACCTGTAATTAAGATTCAAGACTCAAGAATATTTTATTTAGACCATATATTGAATGTGTATTACATCAATACATCAGTCTGATGGTACAAATATATAAATCATCATATACTATATGGTCAAGGAGGCAGTGACTAAGTTGTGATAACAACGCTATCATCACTGCCCCCTTGTGTTTCTTATTAAGACTACTTATTCAAAAAGACCACTTCACAATCAGACCATTAGTACATTTTGACTGATGGTCTTAATAGTGCAGTCCCCCTTCTACACATTTATGTAAAATTAAGTCACAAGAAGTATAGTAAATAGCTTCTACACAGTGACCATTTGAAACTTTATATTCTCCACTCAGCTGCTGTGAGCCAATCAGATGCTTCATTATCATCCAGCATGGGTGTATGTTGGACGGGTTGAGTCAACTTGAGTGTATGTTGTTGATGGACACATTGATGAAAGTAATGATGATGAATCACCTGTATTATATAAACATTCACCATACTGTGATGGCAAATCCCTGATTGATGTGATACAGAGTAAGAAAGATACATTTACCATACTTAGCCGTAATTGTCAGTCTCTACATGCGAAGTTTGATTTATTGAAAATTTACCCTTGACATTTTACTCTCTAATGATTGTGAATTTAGTGCTGTTTGTCTCCAGGAAACTTGGTTGAATGAACGACATGATCTGTCTCTTTTAAAGCTTAATGGATATAACCTAGTGACAAAATTACCCTCATGCAGTGTACATTCTGGAGTTTGCATTTACCTTCACGACAACTTCGACTATAGGATATTAGATATAGCTGATAATTCAGATATTAAGGATGGGCAGTTTATTGAAATATGCATTAATAATTATGATGACAAAAGCAATGTTTTGATACCTCATAAGAAACTAATCATAGGCAATATATATCGATTGATATATAAATTGATCTAAATCTTCAATCCAAGTCAATGAATTTGGCTGTAATGCAATTATTGTACATATTTTAACACTCCCTAAAAAATTTTCTCACCTGTTGTCTCATTTCATCACTATGAGACACTCTCTGCCACCCCCACCCCCCACAATTCTCTGCCCCCCCCCTAAATCTCTCTCTTTCTTCCTTGTCCTATTTACTGTGTTTTCTCGATTAGGTACTACAAGCCTGGCCTATTGGAGACCCGGCTAGCAATCAAGAAAATATGGTAATGTCTGCAATATATGTTAATGCGCTAATAGGTGCATTCAATCACTGATATTTGGAGACACCTGGTGGATATCGCTGCAGTTAGTGCCTGAAGATTTTTAAAATAGCTTGTATTGCAGCTGGTATTGCAACAGCGATCTAAACAGAAATAAGTCCTGTGGATCTCTGAGTCGGCATTGCCAAAGGGGTTACTTCGTACAAAGAACCCTTGATTCGCTTGCAAGTCTGTTCCCACTTGAACTCCTGGTGCTATCTGACTCTTTTTGTCTGCATGATATTGATAAATTATATGAAATGTATACATATGATTGCCATTAATTTGTTAAATTGTAAGCATGAAACAAATAATGATGCACTTAGCTACAGCTGGGTCATAGGTTCAAATCCCACTGTAAGAGGTAAGATAAAAATCGAGATAGAGATAAAGATAGAAAGATAAAATTAGATAAGATTGAGAAAGGTTAAGCCCATTGCACACGGGAATCACATATGATGGCATCACATGTGATGGCATCACAACCCCTTCTTGTGATGCCAGCATAATGTGCTGCACACGGAGATGGACCCCATGACAGAGTCACAACCCCTCACTAGCCATTATGGAGTTGTTGCAAACTAGGGTTGCTGTATTCTAGGTCAAGTCAAAACCCCTCGCATCTGATTGGCTATTAGCAGGCCAGGCCCCTGTGATCACGGCATAAACTGCTGCACACGGGGTTTGCATCATGGAAAGTCTCTGATTTCATCATGGATTATCTAGCAGTGCTAGATACCCATGATCTCGTCACAAGTCATATGTGACGCGATCATAGTCTGCTGCACACAGGAAAATTTGGTCATGAGAAGGGGTTATGACCAAATCATATGTGATCACGGCATTGAAAAACTCTCGTGTGCAATGGGCTTAAGAATCATAAGATACAGATAACATAAGATCAGAATAAGATAACATAAGAGCTCATAAAGTAGAGATAGGAAGAAGATACGATTTATAGATAATATAATTTAATCTAGCTAACTCATCTCCCCATTAATTTCTCATCCCACCTATTCATTTCATTGTGATCTCATTTCTCACCCTATCTCTCTACCTGGCTCTATGAACCATATTTTCTCAATCAAGAAAATACAGCAATAGCTTTTAATGCTCTAATAAAACAGTAGGTGGGTTCAATCACTGATATTTGGAGACACTTGGTGGATATTGCTGCAGTTAGTGTCTGCAGATTCTATAAATAGCTTTTGTGCAGCAGATCCAGCAAGGATCTAACCAGACATTTGTCCCTTGGATCTCGGAGTCGGCGTGGCCAAAGGGGTTACTTCGTACACAAGAATCCTTGATAAGCATTCAAATCTGTTCAACCTGAACCCCTGGCGCTATCCAGCTCTTTTTTGCATGATATTAAATAATAATCATGAAATTTGCATGATTACCACTGAACTGTTAAATTGCGAGCATGAATCATGTATTCATGTGTGCACTTACGGCTCTACAGTTTGGTCATTGGTTCAAATCCCACCACAAGACGAGTTAAGATATTACCGTAAAAGAAGATATTTTTTAAGACAAGATAAGATAACATTATGTAACAAATAACCTAACATATAACATTACATACATAACATGACATATAACATAACATAATATGAGACAGAGATAACTAAAATTGATAAAACAACTTGTGAGAAAATGCTTTATTGTCTTAGCATGCATATACAATGGTTACATGTGAGAAATGAAGAAATTTACACCCGAAAATGTCAATGTACAACGAGGCCATGAAATTTGCATGATTACCACTGAACTGTTAAGTTGCGAGCATGAATCATGTATTCATGTGTGCACTTACGGCTCTACAGTTTGGTCGTTGGTTCAAATCCTACCACAAGACGAGTTAAGATAGATGTTTTTAGATAAGTAACAATCAACATAAGATAAGATTCTTACCGTAGAAGAAGATATTTTTTAAGACAAGATAAGATAACATAAGATAACATTACGTAACAAATAACCTAACATATAACATTACATACATAACATGACATATAACATAACATAATATGAGACAGAGATAACTAAAATCGATAAAACAACTTGTGAGAAAATGCTTTATTGTCTTAGCATGCATATACAATGGTTACATGTGAGAAATGAAGAAATATACACCCGAAAATGTCAATGTACAACGAGGCCAAGTTGCATATAACATTTATGTTGTACATAACATTTTTATTTCTCTCCACAGAAAATCCTTGCCAAATGTCACTAACTCTTTCAAGATATCTGTGTATTTCAAATATTTATGGGCATATCATTCCATCAATCCAAATTTAAGCTATCTGCAAAATAATATTTCAAAATTATAAGGTGGCCCCTCAGAAGCGACATATAATTATCTTTGAGCAGTCTCCTTGCCTCTTTTTGTCACCGGCTTTCCCCATGGGGCTAATAAATTCTTTGTCATTGTTATCATTGTCACTGTCATCATTGTCATTGCTGTCATCGCCATTGTCATCATTCTTATTGTCATCATTGGATTGATATGACATCTGGAGCAGCTCTCTCTGCTCTTGAGCTTAGGTTTGAAGTCTATGAATTTGGCTGTAATGCAATTATTGTACATGTTTTAACCCTCCCTACAAATTTTTAATGTTACATCTATTGATTCTCGATCATCTCACCTGTTGTCTCATCACTATGATACTCTCTGCCCCCTTCCCCCCCCAATCTCTCTCAGGAGGCACCCCAATATTAATGTGTGATTCAATAGGCCTATAGCTGAAGCTGGGTTACAGAGCTCTTATGAATCGGACCCAGGACCTCAACAGAGCTATTTTTAAAAGAGTCTTTTAAAACCATATGGCCAACTCAGCTGCATGCTTATACAGTGAATCTTGCGTTGAGACCTCACTGGTATGACCACCTCTCTGCTTAGGCCAACCTGTAATTGAGATTCAAGACTCAAGAATATTTTATTTAGACCATATATTGAATGTGTATTACATCAATACATCAGTCTGATGGTACAAATATATAAATCATCATATACTATATGGTCAAGGAGGCAGTGACTAAGTTGTGATAACAACGCTATCATCACTGCCCCCTTGTGTTTCTTATTAAGACTACTTATTCAAAAAGACCACTTCACAATCAGACCATTAGTACATTTTGACTGATGGTCTTAATAGTGCAGTCCCCCTTCTACACATTTATGTAAAATTAAGTCACAAGAAGTATAGTAAATAGCTTCTACACAGTGACCATTTGAAACTTTATATTCTCCACTCAGCTGCTGTGAGCCAATCAGATGCTTCATTGTCATCCAGCATGGGTGTATGTTGGACGGGTTGAGTCAACTTGAGTGTATGTTGTTGATGGACACATTGATGAAAGTAATGATGATGAATCACCTGTATTATATAAACATTCACCATATTGTGATGGCAAATCCCTGATTGATTTGATACAGAGTAAGAAAGATACATTTACCATACTTAGCCGTAATTGTCAGTCTCTACATGCGAAGTTTGATTTATTGAAAATTTACCCTTGACATTTTACTCTCTAATGATTGTGAATTTAGTGCTGTTTGTCTCCAGGAAACTTGGTTGAATGAACGACATGATCTGTCTCTTTTAAAGCTTAATGGATATAACCTAGTGACAAAATTACCCTCATGCAGTGTACATTCTGGAGTTTGCATTTACCTTCACGACAACTTCGACTATAGGATATTAGATATAGCTGATAATTCAGATATTAAGGATGGGCAGTTTATTGAAATATGCATTAATAATTATGATGACAATAGCAATGTTTTGATACCTCATAAGAAACTAATCATAGGCAGTATATATCGATTGATATATAAATTGATCTAAATCTTCAATCCAAGTCTATGAATTTGGCTGTAATGCAATTATTGTACATATTTTAACACTCCCTAAAAAATTTTCTCACCTGTTGTCTCATTTCATCACTATGAGACACTCTCTGCCACCCCCACCCCCCACAATTCTCTGCCCCCCCCCCCCTAAATCTCTCTCTTTCTTCCTTGTCCTATTTACTGTGTTTTCTCGATTAGGTACTACAAGCCTGGCCTATTGGAGACCCGGCTAGCAATCAAGAAAATATGGTAATGTCTGCAATATATGTTAATGCGCTAATAGGTGCATTCAATCACTGATATTTGGAGACACCTGGTGGATATCGCTGCAGTTAGTGCCTGAAGATTTTTAAAATAGCTTGTATTGCAGCTGGTATTGCAACAGCGATCTAAACAGAAATAAGTCCTGTGGATCTCTGAGTCGGCATTGCCAAAGGGGTTACTTCGTACAAAGAACCCTTGATTCGCTTGCAAGTCTGTTCCCACTTGAACTCCTGGTGCTATCTGACTCTTTTTGTCTGCATGATATTGATAAATTATATGAAATGTATACATATGATTGCCACTAATTTGTTAAATTGTAAGCATGAAACAAATAATGATGCACTTAGCTACAGCTGGGTCATAGGTTCAAATCCCACTGTAAGAGGTAAGATAAAAATCGAGATAGAGATAAAGATAGAAAGATAAAATTAGATAAGATTGAGAAAGGTTAAGCCCATTGCACACGGGAATCACATATGATGGCATCACATGTGATGGCATCACAACCCCTTCTTGTGATGCCAGCATAATGTGCTGCACACGGAGATGGACCCCATGACAGAGTCACAACCCCTCACTAGCCATTATGGAGTTGTTGCAAACTAGGGTTGCTGTATTCTAGGTCAAGTCAAAACCCCTCGCATCTGATTGGCTATTAGCAGGCCAGGCCCCTGTGATCACGGCATAAACTGCTGCACACGGGGTTTGCATCATGGAAAGTCTCTGATTTCATCATGGATTATCTAGCAGTGCTAGATACCCATGATCTCGTCACAAGTCATATGTGACGCGATCATAGTCTGCTGCACACAGGAAAATTTGGTCATGAGAAGGGGTTATGACCAAATCATATGTGATCACGGCATTGAAAAACTCTCGTGTGCAATGGGCTTAAGAATCATAAGATACAGATAACATAAGATCAGAATAAGATAACATAAGAGCTCATAAAGTAGAGATAGGAAGAAGATACGATTTATAGATAATATAATTTAATCTAGCTAACTCATCTCCCCATTAATTTCTCATCCCACCTATTCATTTCATTGTGATCTCATTTCTCACCCTATCTCTCTACCTGGCTCTATTTACCATATTTTCTCAATCAAGAAAATACAGCAATAGCTTTTAATGCTCTAATAAAACAGTAGGTGGGTTCAATCACTGATATTTGGAGACACTTGGTGGATATTGCTGCAGTTAGTGTCTGCAGATTCTATAAATAGCTTTTGTGCAATGTTATATGTTAGGGTATTTGTTACATAATGTTATCTTATTATAAGGATCTAACCAGACATTTGTCCCTTGGATATCGGAGTCGGCGTGGCCAAAGGGGTTACTTCGTACACAAGAATCCTTGATAAGCATTCAAATCTGTTCAACCTGAACCCCTGGCGCTATCCAGCTCTTTTTTGCATGATATTAAATAATAATCATGAAATTTGCATGATTACCACTGAACTGTTAAATTGCGAGCATGAATCATGTATTCATGTGTGCACTTACGGCTCTACAGTTTGGTCATTGGTTCAAATCCCACCACAAGACGAGTTAAGATATTACCGTAAAAGAAGATATTTTTTAAGACAAGATAAGATAACATTATGTAACAAATAACCTAACATATAACATTACATACATAACATGACATATAACATAACATAATATGAGACAGAGATAACTAAAATTGATAAAACAACTTGTGAGAAAATGCTTTATTGTCTTAGCATGCATATACAATGGTTACATGTGAGAAATGAAGAAATTTACACCCGAAAATGTCAATTTACAAGGAGGCCATGAAATTTGCATGATTACCACTGAACTGTTAAGTTGCGAGCATGAATCATGTATTCATGTGTGCACTTACGGCTCTACAGTTTGGTCGTTGGTTCAAATCCTACCACAAGACGAGTTAAGATAGAAGTTTTAAGATAAGTAACAATCAACATAAGATAAGATTCTTACCGTAAAAGAAGATATTTTTTAAGACAAGATAAGATAACATAAGATAACATTACGTAACAAATAACCTAACATATAACATTACATACATAACATGACATATAACATAACATAATATGAGACAGAGATAACTAAAATCGATAAAACAACTTGTGAGAAAATGCTTTATTGTCTTAGCATGCATATACAATGGTTACATGTGAGAAATGAAGAAATATACACCCGAAAATGTCAATGTACAATGAGGCCAAGTTGCATATAACATTTATGTTGTACATAACATTTTTATTTCTCTCCACAGAAAATCCTTGCCAAATGTCACTAACTCTTTCAAGATATCTGTGTATTTCAAATATTTATGGGCATATCATTCCATCAATCCAAATTTAAGCTATCTGCAAAATAATATTTCAAAATTATAAGGTGGCCCCTCAGAAGCGACATATAATTATCTTTGAGCAGTCTCCTTGCCTCTTTTTGTCACCGGCTTTCCCCATGGGGCTAATAAATTCTTTGTCATTGTTATCATTGTCACTGTCATCATTGTCATTGTCGTCATCGCCATTGTCATCATTCTTATTGTCATCATTGGATTGATATGACATCTGGAGCAGCTCTCTCTGCTCTTGAGTTTAGGTTTGAAGTCTATGAATTTGGCTGTAATGCAAATATTGTACATGTTTTAACCCTCCCTACAAATTTTTAATGTTACATCTATTGATTCTCGATCATCTCACCTGTTGTCTCATCACTATGATACTCTCTGCCCCCTCCCCCCCCCCCAATCTCTCTCTTTTCCTTGTCCTATTTACTGTGTTTTCTCGATTAGGTACTACAAGCCTGGTTATTGGAGACCCTGCTAGCAATCAATTAAATAATGTTGAAGACACCTGGTGGATGTTGCTGCAGTTAGTGCCTGCAGATTCTTAAATAGCTTGTATTGCAGCTTATATTGCAACACAGATCTACACAGAAATAAGTCCTGTGGATCTCTGAGTCGGCGTTACCAAAGGGGTTACTTCGTTGAATCCTTAACAGACACATAAGACAATTCTTAAAGCACACCCCTGGTGCTATCTGGCTCTTTTGATGATGACTATATTTTCTTAATAACAATTAAGATAATATGTCTAAAAATAGGCCCGCAGTAGGCATAGATATTCATATTTAATTCTAGTATATGCGATAAATAAAGAAATATCTAAATAACCATGCATTTTTAGGTCGTGGATACGAATCCCCATGCTGATATAGTTAAAATCTAAAGGAAATATATGATAGGTCAGGGTGTGGTTTACGAAAGTCTCACAACATATAAATATAGCCTTAGACTCTTTCTGTTAGCATTTTCATTGCTTATCACACAGTTGATTTAATAAGAATTGAAAATATCGATGAATTTCATTTTTTAGGCATTATTTAAGACAAGCATCTCTCTTAGAAGTCACATATCAACCACATTTGAAACAAATTATCTAAAGTAACAGCAGTATTGAATTAAATAAAACATATTCTACCAAAATATACATTAATTACTATGTTTTTACCTTACTTGAATTATGGGATTCTTTTGTGGAGATCTTGCAGTGAATCGAGGCTTCTTCAATCACATGTACTTAAATCACTGCATGAGTTGAAGTTGTGTCACAGGTTAGAAAACAATATGTTACTAATTTATTTCTACAACAATATTTTTATCAAAACTTCAGAGACCCATAATGATTTAACTAGAAGAACAAATAACTATCAATTACCTGTATTCAAACATTCCTTCATTAAAAAGACTATTAGATATGGAATTCTACAAACTTTCAATAGTGCACTAAACATGATAAAACACAAAATTCTCACCCACAGCTTAAAACACTTTTCCAAAACTATCAAAAACCATTTCCTAGAGTCATACAGCAATAGATGTATTATCATTCCATATGAAATCAACCAAATTTTCAGGAATTTCCCAGGTCACCCTCTCAGAATTGTCTGAAAAACTTCAGAGGTGGACATCTACCAGACTAATGGGTAAATCTCAAATTTTAGGTCCATATCTGCAACCGTTTTTGAAAAACAGCCCTTTGAAATTTTATTAAATTTTAACTTTTTTTGCAAATGCATTTTTGTCCAAATTTGCACACTCATTACTTTACTGCTATTGCATGTGGAAGTTTGAAATTGAGTTTCTAGGGCCAACTTTTCCCATAGAACCTATAAATTGAGTCTAATTAAGTTTACCTTCAACTGTTTTGTCACAATATGGCTCTAAAAATGTAAATTTCTCCTATATTCTATAGTAATCTGAACACCAGTACATAATCACCCTCCCATGTCACTTACCTCATCTCTCATTTCAATGGTGGCCCCTCATAAGCGCTAGCTCTGCCAGCTTTAGGGGTCGCCGTCATCATAATTGCATCTTCTCATTCATAAATATAATTTGACATGTCCCTTTAATGTAAATTGTGAAAATAAATTGATCTAAATATTAAATCTAAGTCTATGAATTTGGCTGTAATGCAATAATTGTACATGTTTTAACTCTCCCTACAAATTTTTATTATTACATCTATTGATTCTCGATCATCTTACCTGTTGTCTCATTTCATCACCGTGACACTCTCCCTCTATCTCTCTCTTTCTTCCTTGTCCTATTTACTGTGTTTTCTCGATTAGGTACTACAAGCCTGGCCTATTGGAGACCCGGCTAGCAATCAAGTAAATATGGTAATGTCTGTAATATATGGTAATGCGCTAATAGGTTGATTCAATCACTGATATTTGGAGACACCTGGTGGATATCGCTGCAGTTAGTGCCTGAGGATTCTAAAAATAGCTTGTATTGCAGTTGTATTGCCACAGAGATCTAAATGGAAAAATAATCCTGTGGATCTCTGAGTCGGCGTGGCCAAAGGGGTTACTTCGTACCTAGAACCCTTGATTCACTCGCAAGTCTGTTTACACTTGAACCCCTGGCGCTATCTGACTCTTTTTCTGCATGATATAGATAAATTATAATTATGAAATGAATATGATTATATATAATGAAACACTTAGCTACAGCTGGGTCATAGGTTCAAATCTCACTGCAAGAGATAAGATAAAGATAAGATTCAAGACGTTTTTATTTGATTATAGTAACGAAAAAAGCTAGAATCAGTGGTGTGGTATCATGAAGACAAATTGTGTCACTTGCATGGTGCCACCCCAGGAGTTACAGAGAGACACATGCAAGCTCCATTCATCGTTAAATTTAACTATTATCAGATGATGATGGAGCTGATGATGATACATGATATGTAAATGATATGCTGATGATTATATATGATATGTATGCAGATATGACCTTGATTTGTTATGATTATGATGAAAAAAGAACTGTGTGACGTGCAGAGTAATCTCCCCCCCCCCCCCCTTCGCACCCTGTGAAGAATTTGACTTCAGTATGACCTCACACTGAGCTCAAAATATACTCACGGAGAGCTCACACGGAATACCTCAATGTAAGCTCATTTTGAAGCAACGATTTGAACTAACAAGGTGAGGTCTCCCTGTGATTTCCCTATGAGTTTTATGCGAGTTTGCAAAAGTCACATGAGCTCCCTTTGAGCTTTCTATGAGTTAACTAGGATCAAGTGAAACTCACAGTGTGCGCTTTCTGTGACCTTTCTGTGAAGTAGTATATTCAAAAAATAGGACAAACAAACATTATTTTCACATCCAAGATATGTTATTTAAAAAAACACATTTCCAAATACACAACAGTTATCATATATAAAGACATTGTACGTGTATTTACTAAGTGTATCTAATTTTAATATCAAGTATGATGAATGACTTAAATATGAATATGTTCATCAACTAAATAAACAATTTAAGTAAATTATATCAACAAATGTAGGTGGTTATTATGGTGTTTGTGTGCATTCTGCAGGGGATCCTTGTCTGAAGGGCCTGGGTTTCAGTAGATCATTAATGTAGATCCATGCATGCTGGACATTCTTGGTACTGTCATACACTGGGATGCCAAAGTAGCTGTAGCTCTCCAGTCTCTCGTAGAGCACAAGAAAAGTCAGGCTCACACTCATGCAAGGATGTTATATAACTTTCAGATGTGATCAACCTGTCATAAAACCTTACATATAAAGGCATCTGCATTAAATACTAACCATAACAAATTCAGTCCATACATGTGCAGTTCCCATGAATTTAGGTTCTAGCTAATAAAGTATTTAAAAGATTGCTAAGTACTTGCTATTCTAATCCTGCATTATAAGAGTCCTAGTTACTCCAAATCTCAAGCAAAAAACTGTAATCTACAGGCTTTTGTTAAAGTCTTCTTCCAAACAACTGACAGTTGAGTTCAACATTTTTGTACAGTTTCACCATGGGAAGGTCACAGCAAACTCACAGGGAGCTCACAGCATGAGTTCATGTGCTGAGGCTTTTGTGACCTTTCTGGGAGGTTTTTCTTAAGACCTCAAAATGTGGTATTCTTGTGACTTATCATGCCAAGTTCAAGTTCTTTTCAAGTTCTTTATTTGTAAGCATTAAACACTTACAGGATTATGTTTTAGAGTGGTGACATCACCTCTGTAAATGTATAAAAATATCCTAAAATTACAAAGAAATAATATGAAAAAACAATTAAAAAATATAAATATAAACAAACTTAAAGATTAAGGAGAATGAAGAGAACATCACAGCAACCTCACCAAAAGCTCAAAGTGTGAGGTCTTGTGCTAAGGTTTCTGTGACCTTTCTGTTGATCATCTGTTGTGACCACGCAGTATGAGATTCATGTGAATCATCATGGAGTGGTCATAATGATCTCACAGTGAGCTCAGAGTATGAGTTCATGAGCTGATGTCATTGTGACTTGTTTGTGAGGTCATCTGTAGAGCTCACAGCATGATGGGAGATGTCTTTCCAAATAATGACTTTCTTGGCCGGAAAATGCTTGGTATACATGGCATGTGAATTTCATACTAGAGTTTTTGGTGATTTTGCCTCTACATAAAGGTTTTGTGATAGAATATGCTGCTCTGGAAGATGTCTAAGTTCTTTGCAGGAAAATGCTTGGTATATATAGCATGTGACTTTCATAGAACAGTTCTTGGCGGTCTTATTTTCAAACAAACACGTAATTGTTGTATATTTTTGCAAGATAATGTTATTATTTGAAATGGCTTTCCAATTTCTTGGCAGGAAAATGCTTAGCATACGTACTATGCCTAGCACATGACTTTCATACTTAAATTATTCATACCTTCAAATAACAATTCCAGAACTATCAAAAGCCATTTCCTAGAGTCATACAGCAATAGATGTATTATCATTCCATATGAAATCAACCAAATTTTCAGGTATTTCCCAGGTCACCCTCTCAGAATTGCCTGAAAAACTTCAGAGGTGGACATCTACCAGACTAATGGGTAAATCTCAAATTTTAGGTCCATATCTGCAACCGTATTTGAAATTTTATTAAATTTTAACTTTTTTTGCAAATGTCTTTTTTTTTTTGTCCAACTTTGCACACTCATTACTTCACTGCTATTGCATGTAGAAGTTTGAAATTGAGTTTCTAGGGCCAACGTTTGCCATAGAACCTATAAATTGGGTCTAATTAAGTCTACCTTCAACTGTTTTGTCACAATATGGCTCTAAAAATGTAATTTCTCCTATATTTTATAGTAATCTGAACACCAGTACATAATCACCCTCCCATGTCATTTAACTCATCTCTCATTTCAATGGTGGCCCCTCTTAAACGCTAGCTCTGCCAGCTTGAGGGGACGCCATCATCATAATTGCATCTTCTCATTCATAAATATAATTTGACATGTCCCTTTAATGTAAATTGTGAAAACAAGTTGATCTAAATATTAAATCTAAGTCTATGAATTTGGCTGTAATGCAATAATTGTACATGTTTTAACTCTCCCTATAAATTTTTATTGTTACATCTATTGATTCTCGATCATCTCGCCTGTTGTCTCATTTCATCACTGTGACACTCTCCCTCTATCTCTCTCTTTCTTTCTCGATTAGGTACTACAAGCCTGGCCTATTGGAGACCCGGCTAGCAATCAAGTTAATATGGTAATGTCTGCAATATATGTTAATGCGCTAATAGGTGCATTCAATCACTGATATTTGGAGACTCCTGGTGGATATCGCTGCAGTTAGTGCCTGAAGATTCTAAAAATAGCTTGCATTGCAGCTTGTATTGCAACAGAGATCTAAATAGAAATAATTCCTGTGGATCTCTGAGTCGGCGTGGCCAAAGGGGTTACTTCGTATCTAGAACCCTTGATTAACTCGCAAGTCTGTTCACACTTGAACCCCTGGCGCTATCTGACTCTTTTTCTGCATGATATAGATAAATTATAAATATGAAATAAATATGATTATATATAATGAAACACTTAGCTACAGCTGGGTCACAGGTTCAAATCCCACTGCAAGAGATAAGATAAAGATAAGATTCAAGACGTTTTTATTTGATTATAGTAACGAAAAAAGCTAGAATCAGTGGTGTGGTATCATGAAGACAAATTGTGTAGCTTGCATGGTGCCACCCCAGGGGTTACAGAGAGACCCATGCAAGCTCCATTCATCATTAAATTTAACTATTATCAGATGATAATGGTGCTGATGATGATACATGATATGTAAATGATATGCTGATGATTATACATGATATGTATACAGATATGACCTTGATTTGTTAGGATTATGATGAGTATGACGTGCAGAGTAATCCCCCCCCCCCCCCCGCACTCTGTGAAGAATTTGACTTCAGTATGACCTCACACTGAGCTCAAAATATACTCACAGAGAGCTCACACGGAATACCTTAATGCAAGCTCATTTTGAAGCAACAAATGGAACTAACAAGGTGAGGGCACCCTGTGATTTCCCTATGAGTTTTCTGTGAGTTTGCAAAAGTCACACGAGCTCCCTTTGAGCTTTCTATGAGTTAACTAGGATCAAGTGAAACTCACAGTGTGCGCTTTCTGTGACCTTTCTGTGAAGTAGTATATTCCAAAAATAGGACAAACAACCTTTATTTTCACATTCAAGATATGTTATTAAAAAAAAACACATTTCCAAATACACAAAAGTTATTGTATATAATGACATTATACGTGTATTTACTAAGTGCATCTTATTTTAAAATCCAGTATGATGAATGACTCAAATATTAATATGTTCATCAACTAAATAAACAATTTTAGTAAATTATATCAACAAACGTAGGTGGTTCTTATGATGCTTGTGTGCACTCTGCAGGGGATCCTTATCTGAAGGGCCTGAGTTTCAGTAGCTCATCAATGTAGATCCATGCATGCTGGACATTCTTGGTACTGGGATGCCAAAGTAGCTGCAGCTCTCCAGTCTCTCCTAGAGCACAAGAAAAGTCAGGCTTACACTCATGCAAGGATGTTATAGAACTTTCAAATGTGATCAACCTGTCATAAATCCTTACATATAAAGGCATCTGCATTAAATACTAACCATAACAAATTCAGTCCATACATGTGCAGTTTCCATGAATTTAGGTTCTACAGCTAATGAAGTATTTAAAAGATTGTTAAGTACTTACCATTCTAATCCTGCATTATAAGAGTCCTAGTTACTCCAAATCTCAAGCAAAAAACTGTAATCTACAGGCTTTTGTTAAAGTCTTCTTCAAAACAACTTACAGTTGAGTTCAACATTTTTGTACAGTTTCACCATGGGAAGGTCACAGCAAACTCAAAGGGAGCTCACAGCATGAGTTCATGTGCTGAGGCTTTTGTGACCTTTCTATGAGGTTTTTCTCAAGACCTCAAAATGTGGTATTCTTGTGACTTATCATGCCAAGGTCAAGTTCTTTTCAAGTTCTTTATTTATAAGCATTAAACACTTACAGGATTATGTTTTAGAGTGGTGACATCACCTCTGTAAATGTATAAAAAATATCCTAAAATTACAAAGAAATAATATGAAAGCACAATTAAAAAATATAAATATAAACAAACTTAAAGATTAAGGAGAATGAAGAGAACATCACAGCAACCTCACAAAAAGCTCAAAGTGTGAGGTCTTGTGCTAAGGTTTCTGTGACCTTTCTGTTGATCATCTGTTGTGACCATGCAGTATGAGATTCATGTGAATCATCATGGAGTGGTCACAATGATCTCACAGTGAGCTCAGAGTATGAGTTCATGAGCTGATGTCATTGTGACTTGTTTGTGAGGTCATCTGTAGAGCTCACAGCATGATGGAAGATGTCTTTCCAAATAATGACTTTCTTGGCAGGAAAATGCTTGGTATACATGGCATGTGAATTTCATACTAGAGTTTTTGGTGATTTTGCCTCTACATAAAGGTGCAAGTTTTGTGATAGAATATGCTGCTCTGGAAGATGTCTAAGTTCTTTGCAGGAAAATTCTTGGTATATATAGCATGTGACTTTCATAGAACAGTTCTTGGTGGTCTTATTTTCAAACAAACACGTAATTGTTGTATATTTTTGCAAGAGAATGTTATTATTTGAAATGGCTTTCCAATTTCTTGGCAGGAAAATGCTTGGTATACGTACTATGCCTAGCACATGACTTTCATACTTAAATTATTCATACCTTCAAATAACAATGCAACTGTTCCTTAAGCTTTATAACTATCTTCATCATCTTCAATAATCATTTGAAAGAAGTTTATCATACATAAATAACTATTATCATTCCCGTGATCGCATAATCATTTGCTGAGGTCTCTCTGGAACCTAGGTGGGCACTCGCTAGCATTACCCTCTGGTTTCTTAAGAGTGCTCTCCTGATCTGCCCATACATAATAATTGTAAATGAAATTTGTATTGTGCAATGAGCAGCAAATAAAGTTTCTTGAGTCTTGTATTTGATTTATTTAATGAAACCATGAAAACTATGTGCATCTATTTTTTTCTTTTTTGCAAAGTGTGATGTGATTATAATCTCATGCTAGTATTTATGAAGTCATGTCTACATACAGGTGTCCCAAGGTCTCGAGCATGTCTGGTATTATAATTATGTACTTCACTATTTCTTACAAAAAATAATTAGGATATGAAATAAATTGGTAACATTTGTTTTTCTAACTTGTATAAACTTGTACTGCTGTACTAAATACATGTCACTCAGCATTTGAGTTGAGTCAAACAGAACGCTTTTGTAGTTTGAACAGTCTCTCAGATAAAGATCGAGATAGAGATAAAGATAGCGATAAAGATAAAATAAGATGAGATTTATTGAGAAAAGATAAGAATCATAAGATACGGGTAAAATAAGATCAGGATAAGATAAAAAAAAGAGCTCATAAAGATAGGAAGAAGATAAGATTTATAGATAATATAATTCAATAGCTAACGTATCTACCCATTAATATTTCATCCTACCTATTGTCTCATTTCATTGTGATCTCATTTCCATCCCCATCTCTCTCCCTGGCTCTATTTACCATATTTTCTCAATCAAGAAAATACAGCAATAGCTATGAAATGCTCTAATAAAACAGTAGGTGGGTTGAATCACTGATATTTGGAGACACTTGGTGGATATTGCTGCAGTTAGTGTCTGCAGATTCCATAAATAGCTTTTGTGCAGCAGATCCAGCAAGGATCCAACCAGACATTTGCCCCCTTGGATGTCGGAGTCGGCGTGGTTAAAGGGGTTACTTCGTACACAAGAATCCTTGATAAGCATTCAAATCTGTTAAACCTGAACCCCTGGCGCTATCCAGCTCTTTTTTGCATGATATTGATAAATCATAATCATGAAATTTGCATAATTACCCTGATCTGTTAAATTGCAAGCATGAATCATGTTATCATGTGCGCACTTATAGCTCTACATCTGGGTTGTTGGTTCAAATCCCACTGCAAGACGAGATAAGATAGATTTTTAAGATAAGTAACAATCAACATAAGATAAGATTCTTACCGTAAAAGAAGATATTTTTCAAGATAAGATAACATAAGATAACATAATGTAACAAATAACCTAACATATAACATTACATACATAACATGACATATAACATAACATAATATGAGACAGAGATAACTAAAATCGATAAAACAACTTGTGAGAAAATGCTTTATTGTCTTAGCATGCATATACAATGGTTACATGTGAGAAATGAAGATATTTACACCCGAAAATGTCAATGTACAATGAGGCCGAAGGCCAAGTTGCATATAACATTAATGTTGTACATAACATTTTTATTTCTCTCCACAGAAAATTCCTTGCCAAATGTCACTAACTCTTCAAGATATGTGTATTTAAAATATTTATGGGCATATCATTCCATCAATCCAAATTTAAGCTATCTGCAAAATAATATTTCAAAATTATCAGGTGGCCGCTCAGAAGCGACATATAATTATCTTAGAGTAGTCTCCTTGCCTCTTTTTGTCACCGGCTTTCCCCATGGGGCTAATAAATTCTTTGTCATTGTTATCATTGTCACTGTCATCATTGTCATTGTCGTCATAGCCATTATCATCATTGTTATTGTCATCATTGGATTGATAAGACATCTGGAGCAGCTCTCTCTTCTCTTGAGTTTAGGTTCGAAGTCTATGATATTGGCTGTAATGCAATTATTGTACATGTTTTAACCCTCCCTACAAATTTTTAATGTTACATCTATTGACTCTCGATCATCTCACCTGTTGTCTCATCACTATGATACTCTCTGCCCCCTCCCCCCCCCAATCTCTCTCTTTCTTCCTTGTCCTATTTACTGTGTTTTCTCAATTAGGTACTACAAGCCTGGCCTATTGGAGACCCTGCTAGCAATCAATTAAATATTGTTATGTCTGCAATATCTGTTAATGCGCTATTAACACAGTAGGTGGATTCATTCACTGATATTTGGAGACACCTGGTGGATGTTGCTGCAGTTAGTGCCTGCAGATTCTTAAAATAGCTTGTATTGCAGCTTGTATTGCAACACAGATCTAAACAGAAATAAGTCCTGTGGATCTCTGAGTCGGCGTTGCCAAAGGGGTTACTTCGTTGAATCCTTAACAGACACATAAGACAATTCTTAAAGCACACCCCTGGCGCTATCTGGCTCTTTTGATGATGACTATATTTTCTTAATAACAATTAAGATTGTTTAATAGTTATTTAAAAAATAACAGGCATACCACAAGGTCCAATTTTAGGTCCACTTCTTTTTCTATTCTATATGAATGATATTTCATATGCTAGTAATCTTTTTTATCCAATAATGTATATGCTGACAACACTACCCTCTTTGCAACCTTGAACACATTTGGCACTGGCCCCATGCAAGAAAATAACATAAATTAAGAACTAAATAAAGTTAGTAATTGGCTCAAACTTATCAAATATTATCACTATACATAGACGAAACTAAGGCATTGGTCTTTCTGAAAATATCGATGAATTTCATTTTTTAGGCATTATTTTAGACAAGCATCTCTCTTAGAAGTCACATATCAACCACATTCGAAACAAATTATCTAAAGTAACAGCAGTATTGAATAAATTAAAACATATTCTACCAAAATATACATTCTTTACTATGTTTTTACCTTACTTGAATTATGGGATTCTTTTGTGGAGATCTTGCAGTGAATCGAGGCTTCTTAAATCACATGTACACTGTATGAGTTGAAGTTGTGTCACAGGTTAGAAAACAATACGTTACTGATTTATTTCTACAACAATATTTTTATTAAAAATTCAGAGACCCATAATCATTTAACTAGAAGAACAAATAACTAATTACCTGTATTCAAACATTCCTTCATTAAAAAGACTATTAGATATGGAATTCTACAAACTTTCAATAGTGCACTAAACATGATAAAAGACAAAATTCTCACCCACAGCTTAAGACACTTTTCCAGAACTATCAAAAGCCATTTCCTAGAGTCATACAGCAATAGATGTATTATCATTCCATATGAAATCAACCAAATTTTCAGGAATTTCCCAGGTCACCCTCTCAGAATTGTCTGAAAAACTTCAGAGGTGGACATCTACCAGACTAATGGGCAAATCTCAAATTTTAGGTCCATATCTGCAACCGTTTTTGAAATACAGCCCTTTGAAATTTTATTAAATTTCAACTTCTTTTGCAAATGCATTTTTGTCCAACTTTGCACACTATTACTTCACTGCTATTGCATGTAGAAGTTAGAAATTGAGTTTCTAGGGCCAACTTTTCCCATAGAACCTATAAATTGAGTCTAATTAAGTCTACCTTCAACTGTTTTGTCACAATATGGCTCTAAAAATGTAAATTTCTGCTATATTCTATAGTAATCTGAACACCAGCACATAATCACCCTCCCATGTCACTTATCTCATCTCTCATTTCAATGGTGGCCCCTCATAAGCGCTAGCTCTGCCAGCTTTAGGGGTCGCCGTCATCATAATTGCATCTTCTCATTCATAAATATAATTTGACATGTCCCTTTAATGTAAATTGTGAAAATAAATTGATCTAGATATTAAATCATTGTCTATGAATTTGGCTGTAATGCAATAATTGTACATGTTTTAACTCTTCCTACAAATTTTTAATGTTACATCTATTGACTCTCGATCATCTCACCTGTTGTCTCATCACTATGATACTCTCTGCCCCCTCCCCCCCCCCCCCAATCTCTCTCTTTCTTCCTTGTCCTATTTACTGTGTTTTCTCAGTTAGGTACTACAAGCCTGGCCTATTGGAGACCCTGCTAGCAATCAATTAAATATTGTTATGTCTGCAATATCTGTTAATGCGCTATTAACACAGTAGGTGGATTCATTCACTGATATTTGGAGACAGCTGGTGGATGTTGCTGCAGTTAGTGCCTGCAGATTCTTAAAATAGCTTATATTGCAGCTTGTATTGCAACACAGATCTAAACAGAAATAAGTCCTGTGGATCTCTGAGTCGGCGTTGCCAAAGGGGTTACTTCGTTGAATCCTTAACAGACACATAAGACAATTCTTAAAGCACACCCCTGGCGCTATCTGGCTCTTTTGATAATGACTATATTTTCTTAATAACAATTAAGATATGTTATTAAAAAACACATTTCCAAATACACAACAGTTATTGTATATAATGACATTGTACGTGTATTTCCCAAGTGCATCTAATTTTAATATCCAGTATGATGAATGACTCAAAAATGAATATTTTCATCAACTAAATAAACAATTGAATCAATTATATCAACAAATAAGGTGGTTCTTATGGTGTTTGTGTGCACTCTGCAGGGGATCTTTGTCTGAAGGTTCATGGGTTTCAGTAGCTCATTAATGTAGATCCATGCATGCTGGACATTTTTGGTACTGTCATACACTGGGATGCCAAAGTAGCTGTAGGCCTCCAGTCTCTCCTAGAGCACAAGAAAAGTCAGGCTTACACTCATGCAAGGATGTTATATAACTTTCAAATGTGATCAACCTGTCATAAAACCTTACATATGAAGGCATCTGCATTAAATACTAACCATAACAAATTCAGTCCATACATGTGCAGTTCCCATGAATTTAGGTTCTACAGCTAATAAAGTATTTAAAATATTGTTCAGTACTTACCATTCTAATCCTGCATTATAAGAATCGTAGTTACTCCAAATCTCAAGCAAAAAACTGTAATCTACAGGCTTTTGTTAAAGTCTTCTTCCAAACAACTGACAGTTGAGTTCAAAGTGTGCAGTTTCACCATGAGAAAGTCACAGCAAACTCACAGGGAGCTCACAGCATGAGTTCATGTGCTGAGGCTTTTGTGACCTTTCTGTGAGGTTTTTCTTTCTAGTGACATATCATGCCAACATCACAGCAACCTCACAAAAAGCTCAAAGTGTGAGGTCTTATGCTGAGGTTTCTGTGACCTTTCTGTTGATCATCTGTTGTGACCGCACAGTATGAGATTCATGTGAATCATCATGGAGTGGTCACAATGATCTCACAGTGAGCTCAGAGTATGAGTTCATGAGCTGGTGTCATTGTGACTTGTTTGTGAGGTCATCTGTAGGGCTCACAGCATGATGGGAGATGTCTTTCCAAATAATGACTTTCTTGGCAGGAAAATGCTTGGTATACATGGCATGTGAATTTCATACTGGAGTTTTTGGTGATTTTGCCTCAACATAAAGGTGCAAGTGTTGAATTTCTGTGATAGAATATGCTGCTCTGGAAGATGTCTGAGTCCTTTGCAGGAAAATTCTTGGTATATATAGCATGTGACTTTCATAGAACAGTTTTTGGTGGTCTTATTTTCAAACAAACACGTAATTGTTGTATATTTTTGCAAGAGAATGTTATTATTTGAAATGTCTTTCCAATTTCTTGGCAGGAAAATGCTTGGTATACATACTATGCCTAGCACATGACTTTCATTCTTAAATTATTCATACCTTCAAATAACAATGCAACTGTTCCTTAAGCTTTATAACTATCTTCATCATCTTCAATAATTATTTGAAAGAAGTTTATCATACATAAATAACTATTATCATTCCCGTGATCACATAATCATTTGCTGAGGTCTCATTGGAACCTAGGTGGGCACTCGCTAGCATTACCCTCTGGTTTCTTAGAGTGCTCTCCTGATCTGCCCATACATAATAATTGTATATGAAATTTGTATTGTGCAATGAGCAGCAAATAAAGTGTCTTGAGTCTTGAGTCTATTTATGTGAGACACCATGGTGTGGTTACAGTGAGCTCAATGTAGGGTTTTATCATATGACATCACCAGGTGATCCCATTGTGATCTTTCTATGATGCAATCTGGTAAGACATCACTGTGTGAGATTCAAGTGAGCACACTGTGACCCTTGCATTCACTGGGCAGGTCTGCATCGAACAGCAAAAAAATAATACATTTATAAGGGCTCCCCAATTTCATTGCAGGGGCATTTTTCTATATCATACTATTTATTATTGATTATTCTGGCAAATGCAACAATTTTGTATATCACAATCTGACTGATATGTGTCTAATGGAAAGTATTTGATTTATTTAATGAAACCATGAAAACTATGTGCATCTATTTTTTTCTTTTTGCAAAGTGTGAAGTGATTATAATCTCATGCTAATATTTATGAAGTCATGTCTACATACAGGTGTCCTAAGGTCTCGAGCATGTCTGGTGTTATAATTATGAACTTCACTATTTCTTACAAAAAATAATAAGGATATGAAATAAATTGGTAACATTTGTTTTTCTAACTTGAATAAACTTGTACTGCTGTACTAGATACATGTCACTCAGCATTTGAGTTGAGTCAAACAGAACGCTTTTGTAGTTTGAACAGTCTCTCAGATAAAGATCGAGATAGAGATAAAGATAGCGATAAAGATAAAATAAGATGAGATTTATTGAGAAAAGATAAGAATCATAAGATACGGGTAACATAAGATCAGGATAAGATAAAAAAAAGAGCTAATAAAGATAGGAAGAAGATAAGATTTATAGATAATATAATTCAATAGCTAACATATCTACCCATTAATATTTCTTGTCTCATTGCATTGTGATCTCATTTCCCACCCCATCTCTCTCCCTGGCTCTATTTACTATATTTTCTCAATCAAGAAAATACAGCAATAGCTTTTAATGCTCTAATAAAACAGTAGGTGGGTTCAATCACTGATATTTGGAGACACTTGGTGGATATTGCTGCAGTTAGTGTCTGCAGATTCTATAAATAGCTTTTGTGCAGCAGATCCAGCAAGGATCTAACCAGACATTTGTCCCTTGGATCTCGGAGTCGGCGTGGCCAAAGGGGTTACTTCGTACACAAGAATCCTTTGATAAGAATTCAAGTCTGTTCAACCTGAACCCCTGGCGCTATCCAGCTCTTTTTTGCATGATATTGATAAATAATAATCATGAAATTTGCATGATTACCCTGATCTGTTAAATTGCGAGCATGAATCATATATTCATGTGCGCACTTATAGGTCTACATCTGGGTCGTTGGTTCAAATCCCACCGCAAGACGAGATAAGATAGATTTTTAAGATAAGTAACAATCAACATAAGATAAGATTCTTACCGTAAAAGAAGATATTTTTCAAGATAAGATAACATAAGATAACATAATGTAACAAATAACCTAACATATAACATTACATACATAACATGACATAGTATAACATAATATGAGACAGAAATAACAAACTAAAATTAAAAAAAAAAAGCTTTAATGTCTTAGAAATGAAATTCGCCTCCGATGTATTGTAGCCCCCCCCCCCCCCCTACATTAATAAATAAAGAAATAAATAGTTCAACCATCATACACAGACACAAACATGCATATACAAGGATTAAATGTAAAACATGAAGATATGTACATCCGAAAATGTCAAAGTACAACAAGGCCAACAGCCACACCGACTCCGATATCCAAGGGGACAAATGTCTGGTTGAATGCCGAGTTGTACATAACAAAATTTTGATCGGTCACATATTGGTGAAATATTGCTTGAGCCAAGTTCAATCATTTATTTATTTAAAGAAAATAAATCATCAAAACTAAAAACCAAATGAATGATGGATTTTAGAGGCGCTCCTTGCATACTTATGGAAATGACTGCATGACATAATCAAAGTTCATGCAGTGTATGGTTTATATAAATATATTATTTTAAATTCTCTACATACAAGTTCAGGACTTACATATTCCCATGCATTTTAACTTGTCAGGGTGAGGTATTGTATAGACAATAATCAATAATGAATGGGGAATTACAATAAAATTAAAAAAGGTACAATATTGGCAACTGACTGGCCCTGCTGTTGTTTTTCTATACTCTCTTCCCTTTTCATCTGTCCAGTTCATTTCATCACTTCATCTCATTCACTTCTCATCTTCACTTTCAATATCTCATCTTTCGCTCTCTACTGCTCTCATCTCTCCTCGTTTTTATAGACCTAACAATTTCCAATAATCTACTCATCTCTCTCTCGTTTTCTCAATTAGGTACAACAAGCCAGGTCTATCATAGACCCAGCTTCCAATCAAAAAATAAAATAGGGTGAGTTCAGTTTCTGAGATTTGGAGACACCTTGTGGATATTGCTGCCGTTAGTGCCAGCAGATTCTGGTCTGCATGGCCAAAGGGGTTACTTCGTTAACGAACCCTTGATAAACGCACAAGACAGTTCAATTCTGAACCCCTGGTCTGGTGCTATCTGACTCCTTTGCATATTGATAATTATAATTATGTAAAATGTGTATGATAAACATCTCTTAAACTGTTAGCATGAATCATATGTGCACTTTGCTATACCTATATACTATAGCCAGGTAATGGGTTCAAATCCCACTGTCAAGACCAGATAAGATAAAGACAAGATAAGATAACATAAGATAGCATGAGATATACGATTTATAAATAGCAATGAAGGAAGGATTTTCTTATATATTAATTAAGGTCGACTAATATAATACATAAATAATATGGTTGATTGAACCAACTTTTGTTTCATATATTGGTTAAAATGGTTAAAACTACCAATCTCTTCGGATAGTGTAGTTCTAAAAACAAAATCATTTGTCCACAATCAATGCATATACATTTTACGTTTATAAGGCCTGAACTTTAAAAACTGAGGGTTACTTGGCAGCGATTATTACATTTGATCTAGATGATCTTGACATGAGCATGGTGTAATCAAAGTTCAAATCGCCATTTCAAACTTACACGACATTGTGATGTAAATCAAATAAAGACCCAAAGTATAAATCAATCCATAAGTTTACTATCAAAATCTACTGTATATCTACACCTTTAAGGAGTGCCCAACAAAATGTAAATACAAGTAGCTGAAATCTCTTGAGCTCGTGAAAAACATAATAACCAGCCTCTGGCTAAGTTCACGTGTCATGTCGCCAGGAGTGAGATTAGGACGTGATTTGCGCATATTCGCCACCAGGGAGGCTAGTGGTTCCACATTTTTGGTGTCCATTTCTGCACGAGACTCTCACGTGAATGGGTCATCTAAATCATTGTTTTACTTCATTGTGATGGATTCTAAAGTTGAGGTTTAATTCGAGGTAGGAGTTTGGATTTACTAAAACTTGACGATGTCTAGGTGAGTAAAAAATGATTTATAAATTATTATTATCATTATTAATTTTTATATAGTGTCATTCAAAATGACGTTTAATTAAATTAATTGAGGTATACATTGTACAGAAACAAAGACCAGCCATTATTAAGACCACCTCGATATTAAGACCACTTCAACGATTTCTAGAACTTGTTTAACCTTATTTATATCCCAAAAGCTGATCAAAGTTCCAGATTTTTAAATACACATATAAATTCTTGAAGCATAGTAGACGTATGTTACGTAATTCACTGTAACAGAAATGCAGAGGGGGTTTATTTTAAGTGCAACAATTTTAAAGTATAATTTAGCTATTTCAAGTATATTTCGATTAGAGTGTATAATATTTACTATTTTTCACATTTTAGAAATGAGCCTTTTAGAACACATTTTATCAAAATTCATTTTTACTTTGAGTAGTTAGCACGATAATGGCAAAACTATTTTAGTGATTATGATACAATGTATTTCTTAAATCACTCTTGAACCATTAAAATAAACATCTATTTATTTATTGATTGATTTATTTATTTTCAGATGACATTGAATTTGTGTAACTGGACACCATATTTACCAAATTACCAGATCTCATATGACAAGATAACAAAAGGTAAGCACAATATATGTACCAATCATTACCACAATTCCATAGTGCCATTTATCATTACTTTTACATTACATCCATCATATAACATCTTATTAATATTCATACTATGTGTATCAGTCTTTAATAGCGTTATATAAGTCATAAAATTGGACTTTAATGACTTGAGATTTCTGGTGTTGATATTAACTAGAGTTGTCAATACCAGAGGAAGTGCTAGAGGCGATCACCGCGAGATATTTATCATTCATTCATAAGGACAAATTATGGCTACAGCCCATTCATATGTGATATATATATACATGGGCCTCCTGTCATTCATGATATTGTGGACCATTTTTGGCACTAATAACAGTCAATGGGGAATAGCAGTAAAACTATACAATAGGGAAAGGATTAATATAAAAGAAGACAAATATGATACTACTACTTCTATTACTAATACTTCTATTACTACTACTTCTATTACTACTACTATTACTAGTACAAGTACTACTACTACTACTACTATTAATACTACTACTACTACTACTACTATTACTACTACTACTACTATTACTAGTACAAGTACTACTACATTACTACTACTACTACTACTACTATTACTAGTACAATTACTACAACATTACTACTACTACTACTACTACTACTACTACTACTACTACTACTACTACTGCTACTACTACTACTACTACTACTACTACTACTACTGCTACTACTACTACTACTACTACTACTACTACTACTACTACTACTACTACTACTATTACTATTACTATTACTACTACTACTACTACTACTACTACTACTACTACTACGACCACTATTACTAATACTACCTACTACTGCTATCTACTACTACTACCATTACTACTACTACTATTACAACTGCTATTGATACCATTTAATCACATTATATGATATCTATAACTTGATATTGAAATCTCCATCGAACAGTTATGTGTCTACTTTCCAACATAATTTATGATGGAACGCTCACTTTTCACAAATTAAAAATTATTCAATGTTACTGGTTCTACAAGAAAATATAACATATCATAGGCATACTTAACCAAAAAAATGGTTTCTCGTTTCAAGTAAATACTACAAAGAAACATTCTTTCTTTCAGTTTACAAAGAAACAAAAATAAATAAATAAATTCACAGAAACTTTACTAGACTTAAGTTTTGTTTTTTGTTTTAATAGCATCGTTTAGAATTGATTTTCAATGGGTAGACTGCCAAAATAATTTCAGATATATTATAAAATTACAAAAAATAAAACACGAGTTTCACATTTTGACATTTCAATCCCATTTTGCACTTGGAATACCCACTTCTTGACTTTTGCAAGCTTTCATAAGAGGGACATTAACATAAACAAACAAAAATGAGTCACCTAACTGCCTCTATTATTGTCATTTGACAAACTTTGCTTTGTAGGAAGTCCCCAAAAATCCACCACATCAGCGCATGACCTGGCAAAAATGTCGTATATATATGGAAATATAGAATATGTGAACTGGAGTCCTGTCTGAATGTTGTGTTTTGGCATAGAGGGCCAATTAAGTAGTTGTTACATAACGGGTTGTTACATAATTGGGGTAATGGATACTAAAATGTTTAATATTGTTAGGTAAATATATTTACAAAAGTTGTTAATAGAAGCCTATGCTGTAAATGCTCTTATCTTTATGAAATAATTGATAAATCAATAATAAAAATTCTGTAAAATTCTTCAAAATAATATAGTTTAAGAAAGTTAGCAAATAAAGATGTTCTAGTCAGTATCTTATTTTGAATAAAATTATGAATTTATTGTATTTTAAAGTAAAACTTGGTAAAGGTTCCAATTTTTAATCTAAAATTGTTCTTTGGAAAAAAAAAGAGGTCTCTTGGAAGGATTTATGGTAAGCAAGAAGCATTGCACAGAAATATAGAGCCAAAACAAAAATTACTAAGAGGCTTTCACATTTCAATATAAATTCAAATATATAATTGATTCAGGTATGTAATGAATCGAATTGTGATATATAATTGCATTAAATTCAAATATGTAACTGAATTAATTTATAGCTAAAGATGACATCGTATTCTCCAGAATAAATCAGAATTAAAGTATGCCTAAAACTTATCATGATAGTTTACAAGCATCGGCCGGAATTGTCTCAATCATTTTTTGTCGTGACTGTAGTTGTTAATCACAGTCATGACTATTCAACAGACCACGGAAACTACTGATATTTAAAACCAAAATAATGACCACTGATCAAAAACTATGAGACTAGTGACACTCAACAATAAAAATCATAGACTTGACCTTGATGTCCCCAGTCACCTGTGCAGTTTTCAATGTATTTTACAAGTTAGCCTCGAGGGATTTCATACAAAAAAAATCTGACTGATTCTACTGTTACTTTTTAGTACCTTTTTACCCTGAGGTCAGGTAAACCATTTATTATTTTCATTACTTATACTTGTATTACCAAACACTTTGACGTACAGTTGTAAATTGATGCAAATATGCTGATTAGTAAATTGGTCTCATAGATATCTCAGCATCACTCTGTTACCAATATCGATGACACTTTGTATTTGTCACTCCTTATCTATCGATCTATCGATCTATCTATCTAATAGTATCTGTCTATCGATCTATCGATCTATCTATCTAATAGTATCTGTCTATCTATCTATCTATCTATCTATCTATCCATATATCTATATGTCTATCTATCTATCTATCTCTATAGTATCTATCTTCCTGCCTTCCTTGCTTGCTTCCTTGCTTCCTTCCGTCTGACCATAATCTAACTTAATATATTTGCAGTCTTCAAGGAGATGTATTATTTAGTTAAATCCTGTCAATGTTTTTTTATTTCTGTGTGTCTAGCTTTGGGATTATCCTTCTTTCTTTTTCTAACTTATCAGTCTTGCCATGGTCTATCCTCTGTTAATCTGTCAGACTCTGTCTACCTTCAGACTTAGTACTACGGCTAACAACAACTGCACAATTGTCTTTTTAGAAATACAAAATTCTGACTTTGTTGTCTGTGAAGCTTTTGACAACGTAGTTTGTGTTACAAAATAATCCTAGAAGTATATTCAGTTGATGGTGCAGTGACTAGGCCATGACTATTAGACTGTGGATGGTCTTAAGGGGATTACATGTATATGTCATACATATTCACACATACGTCGCTATGATAACTAAACAAAAAACGAATCAGGAGTGGTGTGGTTTGATAGGTACCATAGCAACGGATGAGTGCAATAAAAGTCATATGGCAAAAAGGCGTCATTATCAATGGATCAGTCAGACGGTCAGTATCTTGGAATGTCGTAAAATAATGCTACTTCAGATTAATTAGGCCTATTGCTTCTTCCATTGCTTCACTGACCAAATTATAGGTTTTGTTTGAAGATGTTTTATTGGTCCAAGTGCTGCCTCTCACTTCCTGCAGCATCACTCTGTTACCATTGTCTATGACACTTTGTATTTGTCACTCCTTTATCTATCTATCTATCTATCTATCTATCTTTCTAATAGTATCTATTATTGGTCTATCGATCTATCTATCTATCTATCTATCTATCTATCGGTATGTCTGTCTGTCTGTCTATCTATCTATCTATCTGTCTGTCCATCTATCTATGTTGGTATTTGATGAAATACACTTGGGGTGATCGAGATTGGTCAGGTCATCGAAGTACGCCATCCCCCCAGCAAACTCAATTACACATCTTGCAATTTCGTAATTTGTTATGAAACTAACTTTTCACATCATTGAGAACTCTCTGACACTTGGACAGGCATCTTAGAAGAGTTTGTGATAGTTAAGTTTGAGTGGCGAGATTTGATTGCGATGTTGATACACGACGCTGGCCCTATTTGGAATGCTATCTTGGATGACCCTGGCCAAATTCGATGACCCCGAGTGTAATGTAAAAGACGATTGATCTGGCAAAGTAAAGCTTCTTTCTCTATACGTCAAATTACTATTAGAGAGATGGAACTGTGACATAAGCTTAAAATTCGATTTTCTTCTGCCGCATGAACTTGTGGCTATAAGTGATGATGAACTGTTCATGGGCACACCCGCTATGACATTCAATTTGTAATATTTTCACTAGGTGTTACAAATAATTCTGTAATATAATGTATTAAGTTCTTTATATCTTATTCTTCGTGCAAATACTGTACAGATTAATATACTAATAAAATTCAAGTGTAGGACTGTAGGTGTTGAAATCTGCCATTTTATTGGCTATGACACGAATAATGAAAGCGAATGAGGAAGGCTTCATGAGCCCTGAAATGTATCTGATATGATAAGAGGATTAAATGAGATAGAATACTATTGGCCAAGATGAGGTGAGTCGATCCGCGGAAGCGGAAGTAGATCTATTGCGATTAACTAACTTAATAATTAAATTACATTTGTACAAATAAAATGCTGTTATACCCAAACGAGATAGCAGCAATTAATTCAGCAAGTGCCTTTGCTTTACTAACCAAAATTCAGTTGGTTCAATTGATCAAATTTTGATTTGGAAGACTGGACAGATGAAATTTCTGTTGTTAATGTAGGATAAAGTTGGGTAATATGGCCATACTTCGGTCTCGCTAATGCTGTGATGAAAGTAATTAGGGAAAATGCATAATTCCATTTGTTAGATTTTCTATAAGTAATCAGCTTTAAATCCAGGGCATGTGATATGTATATCCATAATATTTTTGCACTAGCATGGCTTTAAAAACATTTTAAAACTGCTCATATTAAAATACACTGGGATTTTTGGGCACCTCATTCTGAGAATATGAGCACTACAATGCCCACATTAAACTGTACTAATTTCAACTATAAATGCCATTTGATATGAGCAAGATATATGTTTAATATGAGCAGACTTTATAATCCTACACAAAAGTCATGTCACTGTGGTGTAAATTTCAACAGAACAGACTTATCCCACATGCTAGCGACATCAATGCCTTAATGTGGGTCTACATGGGCTCTCATAATGTATTTTTTGTATAATTCATACTGTAGATATCTACTGTATTTCTGTCCAAATAAGTCTTCTGTATCTGTATCCAATGTTATCCACATTTAATTGTATTTTTACATTTCACACATGATATTTTTGATTGACATAAGTATTATTAAAGGATGCATTCATCACCCGTGCCCATATTCCCCAACAATGTGCGCCTTCCATTTTAGGCTGCTCTGAGAATTGCTGACATCACGTGGCCATTGCAAATGAGTTAGGTTGATATATCTACACCAAATTAGCATATTCTACAGGCTTTTTGCCTTAATAAAAACAATGAAAGAAATTACAGGTAAATATTTAAGTCAGCATATCATTGAAAAAGAAACGGCCTCAAATGTGCTGTCTGCTCCAGAGATGATGACTTTCAAAATACTTGAAAATTCCACCAGGTGTTTGCATGTACCCCTGATGGCTTTCAGCTACTGCAATGTGCCCATATCATACTGCTCCCCATATTAACCAACTTTATGGGTGTCATGTAATAACTAATAATTTGATATTCCAATCCGTTGTGATTTTTCCATTGCTTATTATTGCCTTTGTCTCCAACTAATTGATTCATCCATAATGAAATTTTGCTATACATGTACATGTATATAGCACGGTGAAAATTATGTTTTTCTGATTGATATTTCTGTGATATTTTGTTTGCTACATTGGAAAGATACGTGTAGGGAATTTTAAGTGAAAAAGTTAGCTTTTGACTTTTTGCTCCATGTTTGATGGAATAGATATGGCCAAAATCATTTGGACATCAATTTTGAATCTTGCTATACAATCAATAATACGTTTGTATCCATAATTATGGTCAACTATAAATTTCCTGAATAAATTAATCTGTTACTATATTTAGATTATATGGGTTGTTGATGTATTTGTTTATTCGAAGTTAGGCAACATTTTAATGACACACGATTTCGAAATATCCTGTAATAATGGCCAGGTAATAACTTTGTAGGGTGGAAATATTTTTGACCTTTACCTTACCCCTTGACTGCCTTACTTGCTTTGCATTCACTGGGGCATAACACCCCATAGCACCCTATGGAAAGATGGAAGGGGTGGCACTTGTACAAAATGATTAATGAAGTGATAAATCAACGATGATATATATTGTAGAAAAAAAGAAGTTAATAGTAAATTAATAATTAATCTAATTAGTGAATCAAAAGTTGGTCAGTAAAGTTATCAATATTTATTTTAATTTTTGTTAGGATCTCATGTCTGCTGCTTAAATATATTTGTATGCCTACTGATTAAATTCTCATCAAATTCTGTTAAAGTACAGTTAATTGTATAATGTTATAACCTTTTTTTAGTGGTTTTTATGTCATAATTTTTTAATCTATTTTGCCTTGCAATATTATTTTCAAATTAGACCAATTTATGCCATTCACAAAACTCCAAAATTATTGTATATACATAAAATGTACTTAAATATCATAAAGTTATATTTTACCGGCCTGGTTCTGTAGATTTGCTATCATACACTGAAAATTATATTTGTCGAAATAAATTGTATACAACTTTGGTTTTGTAAAATACCCAAACTTCGGGAGTGCACCCCCCCCCCCCCCCGCTATTACCAATTTTAGCTTAGTATACTCTTATTTAGATCGTCACACTCTCCTAAGTTTATATGTTACAAAATGTCACCCAAGTTTAAAGCATTTCTACATGTAGAACTTTGCTGGCCAAAATGATTCATATCATGAGATTTAGTTTGCATTAATATTTTGCATTTTTAGACATTATAAAAGACTTCGACATGTCTATTGACTTTTCAAAGTACCCAAAAATTGGGTATAGGTAAGTGAATATTAATAGTTTAATCTATGAATTTGCTTTTTGTTGTTGTTTTTATTTTGTGGGAGTTTTTGTTTTTGGGTGTTTTTGTTTACTTTTTAGAAAATTTCACATGTGTACACTAAAAATATTGATTGGCATGTTAAACAAAATGTCGCTCATTTTTTTACTGAGATTTTGACATTTTTCACAAAATGTAGACATTATTTTACTATGTATAAAATGACTTAGACATGGTTAAAAGTCTAACATTTTATTCAAAAGGAACTTTCAAAATATACATTACATTCTCATATAAATTTATTTCTTTTGTAAGATAATTTTGTGACATTATTGGGACACACAAACTTTACTGTTCTTCATATTTAGGTTGTCTTCAAGTTATAATTGCTCATACACTTCAGTAATTAAAAGTATGGGTAGGTTTCACTCCATTTTTATAGGATATTTATGGAAAATGTTAGTTTTAATCATCATTTTTAGCTGTCAATAGCAAATGACTACCATATCATAACGGTTTTTTAAATGTGGTTTTTATTAGGTAAAGTCAGATATTTTTTCATTTTCTCCAACATTTGTTTAAAGTACTCATACTGACCCTTGTGATCACACTGTTATCACGTGATTTGGCCACATGACACTAACAAACAGTAAACATATTTTGACAAAATTTGTTTTGGAACAATTCTGGTCAAACCGTCAGCTGACAAAGATGTCCACCATAGAAGCACCCATGGTTTCGTTAAACTTTCTGTGAAAATGTAGGAATGTTATTTATGCAATCTCAGAAACATACATCTTTTATGAATTAATCATAATCTTGATAAATATATATATATATTCATATATATATATATATATTTTTTTTTATATTAATACAAGAGCTGTACTGATCCAGGAATTTACCAAACTGATACTGATACTGCTCTCTAGTATCGGCTGATACCGATACCGATACCTACGCGATAGCTGCCAGCAAGCAATTTCTGCCGAAAGACGGCACTTGTCCGGTACATGGCACCGGTCTTTCTGAGAACTGACGCAAAGTTCAAGGGATACGGTAAAAAATAAATCATTGAGAAGGCATCGCAACGCCTTTACAACGCTGTTACAATGCTGGTTCAGTGCCATTTACGAAAATAGTACCTTCTGCAGTTGGTGGAATTCCACGGTAAAGTTGTTCAATTTCATGACTTTAGTAGAGTTTAAGTCAAAATAAATCATCTGAACCAGTTTCAGAGTGAGTGGCTTCTTGGAAGAAAGATATAAGGTGTAGTAATCGCACTACTTTGTGTGCAGACGATGCGCGGAAGCATTTCCCTCCCCAAATCTGGGGGCGTGGCAAATCGGTTATCAGAATTTTTTGACTCACGCACAATAGATTTATGTACCTAAATGGCATAGATTCCATCGAATCACTACAATCAGTCTTGAAATTGATATTAATTTATTCGTAACAGTTTATGTTACATAAATTAATACATACATCAATACACAAAACACACATTTTATATACATATAATTACCGGCTTCATCTAACAATAGCTATAGATTGTCATCTGATTCAATATCATAACTTTTTTCACTGTATTGTATTGTAATGGCTCTATTTTTTTTTCATTAAATTTGTAATTATTTAATTTTTTTGGGTTGCACCTCATAGTATAGTTTTATTGCAAACTTTAGGTACATTCCTCCCTCTATTATAAAATGTTATTATTTCATTATAATATGTCACAAAATATGTAATTTTGCAAACGATTGTATTTGGTAAATGATGTTAGAGGAAAAATAAACTTCACTTACTACATGGCCAATTTTGCCACGTGCGTTTTCCATGCATTTGGATATACGCATGAAAAACGCATGGTTTTTGCCTCATTATAATTAGCTAAAAACCATGCGTTTCCATGCGTTTATCCTGCTCATAGAAAACGCACCTGGCACATTTAGCCATGTAAATAAACAAGATGCATGCTCTAACAAAAATCATTGAAATTTGGCACAGGTGTACATATTAAAGCTAATCTATTCATTAGTGCTCAGCTTGCTTGCACCAATTGGATTGTGTCAGAGCCACTCCACTGCCTTTGTTAATAATGCGGTTGACCAATTCTGGGGGTAGGGGGCGCTGCCAATGGGGGTGTCGCTGTACTGGGTATCGGCTCCATTTAAAACCGATCCACCGAACCGATACCAAGGGCCTGGTATTGGCCGATACCGAATCCTTCATGGCCAAATGTGCCACGTGCGTTTTCCAGGAGAAGCATAAACGCATGGAAAAAGCATGGTTTTTGCCTAATTAAATGAGGTGAAAACTATGCATTTTCCATGCGTTTATCCAAACGTATGGAAAACGCATGTAGAAAATTTGGCCATGTAATATCGGTAGACCTCTGATTAATGCACTTCCACTTGAAGTAAAAGGTATGTTACATTAAACGAATATCAGTTTGTATAGCTAATTACAATAATGTTAAATAAAAAGAAATATAAGTGTCATTTCGAACCATATATAAACAAAAATTATTGTTTAGCAGCAAAAAAATTAATCAAATTTGTTAAATTTCCATACTAGCAGAAAGAATTAACTAGCAACAGTATATTCTCAGAAAACATTGAATTTCTATATTAAGATTGACAAATTTAGATTTTTTTTTTCTTCTCCTTTTTGCTGGTATAAACACCTTGTGATTGGTTTTTCTCATTTTTCAGGATGAGTAACACACCTAAACTTACTATAGTATAAATACTTTTGTGTAACATCAATTCAATCACAATTTGATTACTAAGTTTAACCGAATAAAAAATTTAGACTGTCATTTGGTGAAATATGATTATTATTTAGTCCAACACAAAATTATGTACACAAATTAGTTGTTCTGGCATCTTTTTTTTTTATTAATATGGCCAACTAAGAATTTGGTTACATCAACCAAGAGGTTAGGTGACCTTCATGTCCCTACAACTATATTTGGTTTAAAAAAAAGACAGACATGCTTCTATTGATGTTGTATGTAATCCTGTAGAATATACTTAATGTACACAAGACTGGTCATATTTGGCCAAGCTTCATAACAGAGTTTCATGCAGAGTCATTCCCAGGAACATAATACCACCCGGCTCATGCTGGACACATACATCACAGGAATGAGTGGTACATATGACCTTCAGGATTCAACTATGATGTTTGTGTACTTTCAATTGTGTTACTTGTATTTTCTACTATGTTTCGTGTACATTTTCAAACGCATTCATTGGTGAAATGTATCTTTCTGTCTTTCGTAACGTACCGAATACCAATGGAATCCCATGATTAGGACTACTCTTAAATTGTGAATCACTAAAGAAATTTTTACTGATTATGGAATACTATCACAGTGAAGAATTCTTTATGGCCAAATGTTTGGTCCTGATTATGGAACTTGTATTAACAGTTTTGTGATTATACTACCGTTTGAAATCATTGAAGAATTCTTCATGATCCTGAATCACTGAAGTCGTTTTTATTTGGTTCTCATTTTGGAACATTATCACATAGTAATCCGTTTTTGGCACCAGAAACGTGGTTATAATTTGCAATGGTCAAAATATAAGATGGTCCTGAATTTCATCGTATAGATCACAAATTTCTCAGATTTGCATTTTTGGTTGGGTAACGAGAGTGATCTAATCTGATAAAAACAAAGTGTTTTGAATTATTCATACATTGTAATCACATCTTGAGACCTGCTCATATAAGAAATTGTAGGGGTCTTGACAGTCAATTGCCTTCATTTTGAGATTCCCCTGTATATATCACAAATTCCTCAAGCTTATGCAACAGTGCCAGCATCAGTTATGCAATGATTCCCGGATGAGTCATGCTACAAATATTCTTGATATTTCAGCATCTGCATTCATTGTTCTGGATTTGTTACATATTTATGTATATTTATATATTTTTATGATCATTGTTTTATGTTTTTTTTTGTAACAGGACCAATTTGAAAAACCGCTTTGTCGTGTGTTATCCTGTTTTTAAACATATTTGAATAAATAATAAATAATAAATTTTGTTTTTGTGGTAGTTGGGCAGCAAGAAAATCTACTTTGCTCACCTAAATTATCTTTTACATTAATGTCAAGAACACGTGTTTAGAAGGGCACAATGGCTCAAACTGACCTATTAAGTTTCCATTATTTACCACAAATAATTACAATTATTATTAATTAAGTATTTGTATGTTTCTATAATTTATTATGGTAACCAGTTGTAGGTCGCCTTACCAAAATCTTCTAGATGTAATGTATGTTGTTTACGAGTATTTTGACAAACCATAAATCATCTTTTCCAGGTCACATGGTGTATATCATCTTAGATAATGTTTTGCTATTTTCAGCATTGTGGACATGGATGACCCGGACGAGGATGGGGATTCCCTTCCTGATGAGGTCCCATCCCAGAATGAGGCTGGGAATCCGCAAGCGGAGTGTTCAATTTGTTTGGAGTGCACTGACGAACCGCGTCGTCTGCCGTGCGGACACATCTTCTGTCTGCGTTGCCTCGAAGGATTATGGCAGACTGTGGTCTCAGACAACATGACGAAATGCGAGACATCAGTGTCTCGTGAATTTATCAAGTGTCCGAACTGCCGGAGAGATGTGGAAATACCCGAAGGCGGTCCTCTTAACTTACCGCCTTGGAACGAAGAAGATGAAAATGAAAATTCTGAGGAGGTTGAGAATGCCAATATCAAAAACTTAAACACAATTGTCAGCGATTTTAATCAAATGACAGACATTGGTAGGGTGGAAGAGTGTCAAATCCATGTCGAACTCTACCACGCTTCTTCGAATCTTGAACTTCCGATGTTGAACAGCATGTTGGACCCATGGAGTCTATACAGAGGACAATCACTACATAGTAGTATTCACGATTCATTACACGATTTCGTCCATGACTCATTCCAAACTAATGTTACATCATCAATCTCCTCTCTAGATTTGGAGGAGAAAGAGTGTTCCCATGACACAGACAATCATGATAATTACCGCCATCTACCGTGGACTGTTGACGATCTCGACAAATGTTATGATGTCGTTTTCTTGCCTGGATCCAGAATGGCTGTCAGTGATCAGGAACGTAACTCAGGTTTGAAAACTTCCTTGCCTGACATCTTCTGAAATTTCTATACAAATCAGTTGTGTGTCATAATTAAAGGTTAGAGATCTTTCATACGTGCTATGCCAAAAATTGAAAGTTTCTGTGATAACCAATGGCATTTGGTAAAATCGCAAATGTATAGAACTATATTTACAAGTGTAAAATGCTCAGTAAAATGTTTTTCAGCAGTGCCCTTTAATTATTTACAAAGATAAAAACATCATAAAAATAAATATGCACTTTGTGCAATGATTTAATAGACTTCAGCTGAATTTGGAATCTGGAATGTGTGCTCTGTAACTGATTTTTAGAGGTTAAAATATGGGATAGTGCTAAAAAAGCAGTTTATTGCATTATTCAACCATATAGGGTGTGGTGTTTGGGTAAAATTATGTTTTCATCATTTCAGTTCATTTATTTGGGCCCCATGGGAACAGACTACAATGCACTCTTGACTTCAACATAGAACTACAATGTCCATACCGATTAGCGTACCACCCTCAGAGGGATGTCATCATTGTGTGCGAGTTCCAGCCAAAGACCTTATGGTAATTGACATCATGTGCACCGATATTTTATAGTATTACAATCTACCTCACCTACTAGCACTTGGCTGGTGGGCAGCTGCTCTTTAGCTTCTGTTAGAGTGCAGGAAAGTTGCACACAAGATGGTGTAGAATCCGGTCCCCTCTGACCTCATTTGTAGGTTAGGTGGTTCGATTCCCGTTAGTGGGGTGAGGTTGTTGACGTGGTCAAAACCTCAGGTGGTTATTTGGGATATAGTATTTACCCCATGAGTTGGGTCTTTCACTTGCCTCAGACTTGGCACAGAGTAAAAGGCACCACCCCATTTTTTCACCCTTTGTCAGTTTAACGATGAGTGCCTGTGCGGGGAATTTAATATTTTAAAAAACATTGAAGTAATACATTCACTTAAAAAAAATCCTGGGGCGGCCTTGATTGTTTTTTTTAATTTATTTTTAGCATACTGTCCAGGGATGTGCGCCATATCAGAAGAAGAATCAAGTTAGACTGCCGTCCACTAGGGATCGCTGTACTACACACAAACCACCTGGTGGTAACTGCAAGATTTGCTTATGGAAGTGATTCTGGAAGAGTCATCATCATGTCCTACCAAGGGGTCATTTTGGCAAGGTAAACCGCATATTAAGCAATGTAAAATTTAATAACAATTTATTAACATCTTTATCAATTAGGTATTAGCTGTTATGTGACCTGTGTTTTACCGTCATAATTTTGAAATGTTTTTTTTTTATTCAAGAAATATATACAAATAGCATGTGCCATGTGATGAATTTTAATACACTGTATTTTATGAATTTGAAATAACACTTTGCATACACTGTTTTTATGAATTTGAAATAACACTTTGCATACACAGATAGGTACACTATATTTTAAAAGTTTTGAAATAACAGTTTGCATACTGTATTTTATAAATTTGCATACGCTGTATTTTATAAATTTTGAAATGACACATATTTTATGACTTTGAAATACCATTTTGCATAGACTGTATTAAATGATACTTGAAATAACCATTTGCAAACACTGTATGTTATGAATTGGTAACAACAATTTGCATAGACTGTATTTTACGAATTTGAAATAACACTTTGCTTTATGAATTTGAAATAACACTTGCATACACTGTATTTTATGACTTTGAAATACCACTTTACATGGACTGTATTTTATGATATTTGAAATAACCTTTTGCATACACTGCATTTTATATGAATTTGAAATAACACTATATCATATCAAGTTCAGCCTTTCACTTTGCATACACTGTTTTTTAGTATGTGTCTTCAAACACACTTTGTCAAAGAAAACCATGGTAAGCCTATTTTTTTGCAAAGTGTCACATTTCTTATATCTTTCAATTTCTGTTTGTAGCTGGCACGATGGACTGGGTCGCCCTCTAGGGGTTGCTGTGGATAAGGATGATGTCATTTACGTCAGTGACCATGACAACCACAGGGTCATCATGTACACAGCAGAAGGAAAGAGGCTCAGGCAGTTTGGAAATTCTTCAACCATGAACAGCCCAAGAGCTGTGTGTTCCTCGCCCGAAGGGCATATATTAGTAGCCCATGATAGCAAGGCCGAAAACACGGATAAGGTAAAACAATCACAACTTCATTCTAAAAGCAATAAAAAAAAACTTTCCCATCTCACGCATCACTTCAAATAGTTGCACGTCAAGACTTAATTCAGTGGAAAAAAGGGATTGTTTCCCATCATATTTGCACATGCCAGTAAAGGAAAACATAGGCTGTGCTGCAGCAAAACCCCCAGCGAATGACCATATACTGACAGTCTGACACATAAGCACTATAAAGATTATTCAAGAAAACCTCTGAAACAAATGTAGTTGAGCATCTGGACATCATACTATATTTAGGTGGCAGGCATGACGCTTTCGTTTCCAGAGCCGAACTCAAACACTGGTGCACTTACCATGATGAAATTTCATACAGTAATAATCTATACAGCCTAGTGCTACCTTTTGATTGTCACATTGGCATATATCTTGACTATGTTTCACAAACTTTGGTTAAACATACATGCTTAAAACTTTGCCATAATACAGTAGTCCCTGCCACAAACGACCCTCTGAGGAACGACCATTTCCCTTATGTGACCGGGAGTTGTCTGCAGTTACGTTTTCTTTATAAATATGAATACACCCTGAGAAGTGAACAACTTCTCTAAAGTTACCAACGCCCACTAAAATCATCAATTAAGGAGGTTTTCCCTTCTTGAATGACTGAAAAATGCATGTGCAACCATGCAGAAGGATCACGATTCGGCCTTCATTGTGTTATGTAAAGGTAATTGAGGTCAACCATGTCCTAGTTTTTTTTAACTCCAAGGTGTTCTTCATTTTTTAGACAAGGTCACAATTGCACCTGACATTCTATGAAATAGCTCACTGATCAAGGAACTGATGAGTAATTGTCATTCATTTTAACTTGACAGTGGTCATTGCCAAAAGCCATTGTGTATTAAGCAGAGATGTGAAAATTGTCTATCGACAATTTTATGAACTTGAATTCTATAACTGCTGTCATTGCAAAGTATGGCGATGCTTAGTAACAAATTGCAGGAAATGTAACACCATTTTTAGCATTTTTTTTCCTCAGTTTTTCTATTATTACGATAGAAAGCATGAAATAGATGTCAAAATATAGTTGAAAGATCTATAATTTCACTCATGTAGTGTCTTTTGTTTGGAGGTAATTTTTCATATTTTCCCCTTATTATAAAAATGTTTAACACAACTGCACTATGTTAGACATATTCTGGCAATAAGTTGTATGTATGTAGTAACTATGTACAGTAGTGTGTGAGTTCTGCTCGGGAAATAAATAAAATATATTTATACATTTTTTCCAAATTTTGTAAAACATGGCCGAGATATGTCAATATGACCATCAAAAGGCCCAACTAGGCCCAAATAGATGAATACTGTATGAAATTTCATAGGGTAAGTGCATTAGTGTTAGGGGTTTCTCCAGAAACACAATTTGGCATATTTTATTCCAGATTTTCCATTAGTATGGTTTTCAAAGTGAAAATATTATAATTTATGTATGTTATTTAAAAATGTTCACTTATGTAGGATTGATAGTGCCTGTGATATGGCGGTTTGAAAACGTAATAATTTTGTATGCTTTTTTTCTTTTTCTTTTTAAATTCTTTAATATTTATGGCCATACGACCCTGAATAGGCACCGCTACACTATTTTAGACATATTATGACAAAGTTTAAGGCAAAGTTTAAGGCATGTAGCTGCGGTAGTGTCAACATTTTTTAATAGCTGACATATGTCAATGTGACCTTCAAAAGGCACTACTAGGCCATTAGAGTATTAGTGCATAAAATTCCGTGAGAGTATTCATTAGTGTTTGAGTTCTGCTCTGGATATGAAAGTGTTACAAAAGCTGCCTGCCCACCTGCCACTGGTGATAACATTAACCCTCTTCAAACTTTTTTCACTGTGGGTTAAAAAATGAAATGTGTCACATTTTCCATAATATTTACCTCTTTTGTGACATATTAGGTCTTTTTTTACCTCTAAATGTCAATATTGTTCATTCAGACATTCATTTTATGAAATACTTATATGGTCTTTCTTTTATATTTAATAGATTTCTTTATGGAGCACGGAAGGCCGGGCTCTGGGTCATCTCCTTGAGCTTCATCGCGATGTGACCAATCAGAAAATCAATGCTATCGGGGTTTACAAAAACCGCTTAGCAATTGTTTATGAAAAAAAACTTCTGTGTAAAAACTTGGACCGTCTTCCATTACTTTATGACAAAAAGACTAAAAGTCTTCGGCGGAAAAAGTGGATTGTAGTTTTTGTGGTGTCAATTGTTGCTGTAGCAATTTTACTGGTCATTATTTTGGTTACAACTAATAAGTTGCACATTTAATGAGGGGGGTTTTAATAATATTTCTAAGCTGCAAATCCATTAAGACTATAGGTAACTAATGAGCTCACACGGTTTGTAGATTGTCCCATTAAGAGCATCATCTGAGAGTTTTTGACTTGGCGATGTGGTTATATTGCAAGCATTTTAGGTATAAGTGTGTTGCCGAGAGAATAAAATAACTGTGTGATGTAAATAATAGTCAACTGAGCAGCAAGAATTTTTCGCTGGGTGCTCACATTACTGCTCAGTCCTGATATACAAGTGCCGCAGACTGAAAACGCTTGTGGGTGAACAGTACAAGAATGGCTCAATCTGGTATTGTGCTACTTGTGACAACTAATATAGATTTAGAATTGTTAAATCATATCACATACAGTATTATAATGTTATTTGGCAATCCTTTGTTTTTGTACTTTTCTATAAAAAAGTAAATATTTTTATGATGTCAACAATTGTTAGGGGATTGATATTAAACATTTTGATGAATTGTTTTTTTGTTTTGTCTTAAATAAAGGCATGATTAAATTACATTTAATGCACAGGTTTTACTTTTTACACTTCCACTGTATGGAATTTCGTAATTGTAGACATGCAGAGCTCTTCTGCTCAGTTAACATCTCATTATTACCAATCTACCAAGCAAACAAAGATTACCAAGAAGTGCCACCCCCTATATATTGTAAACGCTGTGCTTCCTTTTCCCAGAATTCCCGGCAGGCTGGGCATTCTGGGAGTGGTAGGCGCAAACTACAACGCCCCTAGTGGATAAATCTTTTTATTTTGATATAGCTCTATCCAGTCCGTAGTTTCTTCAATTTGACAGTTAAAATGACATTTCCAAATGATTTCAGTGTCCTAGTGTGCAAATAAAGCATATTATCACAAATTTACAACATCAACAAAAGCTGATCAATGTGAATGTAGGATCGATGTCCAATGACATCGTAATCAGCCAGTATGATGTCACTCAATTGTCGCAGATTGTTCTCTGTTCATGACGTCATTAGCTCACTTAACAAACCACCTCCTTTCCCCAGCATGCATAGCGCTTCCTACTTACTGGAGTGGTACCCCTACATATTACACCAGGGGGCAATTGATTGTTTGTGACATCACAAACAAACACAATGACCCGTTTGTTACCAATAGCACTTACAGCCAAGCTGGCCTGGCAGGTTATATTAGTTTATTTGGCAAAAATATATCACGCTGAACCATACCCAGCACTATGATTAGTGTACCTGAATTTTAGGTCGCGATGGGTCACGATTCACACTATTCCCAAAAATTATCTTTTTATATATGAAGTTAATTACCGCAAACATTATCGTCGACCATCATCGCCAACAAAAAATAATCAATTTAACGGCCTCTCGACCAATAAGACGTCTGGAATGTTCGAAATAATGACGCGCAAAACATCGGACAAGAGTTGCAATGCTAGAAACGGAACCATTGGAAGATCATAGTGCCCAGAACACTTACTGCTTGTAAACCGATTGGCGATTTCAAGGTCATTTTATGAAAAATTTTGGTCAAAATTGATTCAGTTCACGTCATAAGCGATACACCTACATGTTATTTGTATATAATACACTTCCAATTTCGAAATTCTGACCAAAAGGTTAAGGTGCTGTGTAATAAAATGTATTACGAAGCGACCACGCTAATGACGTTCATGACGTTCTTCTGTGCCTTGTTTGCGTATTCTGTAGTATTTGCAATATAACTGACAGTGATATTTGTAAGTGATATTTAATATTCTAGAATGAAATGACATTAGTTTGTAAGCACCATTGGACGTAGCACCGATGTCAGATAAACAAATCTGCATGTCAATGTTAATCCTATGGGGCTTTTCTGAACAACAGTAAAGAATGCACTAATCTGCAATGATAGGATAAATCGATCTGATTTGAGGTAAGGAGCAAAATAAGCAGTTGTCTCCCTGTGACCTAACATTGCTGAGGGGTAGTTATTATCGAGTGTGATAAGCCTGAATCAGCCTCCCAAGGGCAATAACTCACTAATACTATGAGAGTAGACAACTTCAAACAAATTTAAACAGAAACTTAATCCCTCTTAGAATTGATTGTTGTTAGTTGCTTGTCATCAGGTGGTTGATTTTAAACAGAATAGGTATTGTCTGCAATGAGTGCATCAGAAGCAATAGAACTCTACTGCACATGGATCATATTTTTAACAATGATATTATTGAATGGTCAGGTATGTAGATCAATTTTTTTTTCGAATTATAGAAATAAAAATCTTACTATAATTATCAAATTCTTGCTGTTATGAAAACTTTAACCGATGTAAAACCTGCATGATGCAAATTTGAGTGGTCTTAATGACAGAAGTAATAGTAATTTAAATACAATGGTCCAGTTTTTTCCAAATTTAGTGGCTAAATAATGAGGTGCTTTTAATTGTGAGGCGGTCTTAATAGTCATGCTGTTTAAACAGGTGGTCTTGAAGTGGTTTTAAAAATGAGGTGGTCCTAATTGTGAGGTGGGCTAAATTATGAGCTGGTCTTAATGATGAGTTGTCTTTATTGTGAAATTGTCTTATGTTGCGGTGTTATATTTTGATACTGAAGTGTTTTTAATCTTGATTGTGAGATGGTCTTATATAAAGGTATTCACGATAGTGATGTGGTTTTAATAATGAAGTGGTTGTAAAAGGAAGCTGGTCCTTATTGTGAGTTGGTCTTATATTGAGGTGTTTGTATGGTAGTAAAGTGATCTAAATTGTGAGATGATCTTATATTGAGGTGGTCTTAATTGTAAAGTGGCCTTATATCCAGGTGTTCTTATGGTTGTGATGCGGTTTTGATAATGAAGTGGTCTTAATAATGAGGTGTCTAAATAGTGAGGTGGGCTAAAATTATGAGGTGGTCTAATATTGAGGTGTTCTAATAGTAGTGATGTTGTTTAATAAAGAAGTTTTAATAGTGTTAAATATTGCCGTTTGATTTCAATTACATAACTGTTACTAATAAGATTGTTTATTGTTTGCCCAAGTTGTCAAAAATCCTTCAGCCTTTGACATATTTCTCACTCCCTGGTGATCACTGAAGCGGAAAACATTTTCAGCCTGCTTGAGCTTATAACTGATTTTATCACCAGCGAATACTGCCTTCTGATTGGCTGAGGAGGGTCTCAAATGGTATTAATCATCAAAGCACACCGCAGTTCGCATGTGGGACATGTCCGGAGTATACGACTGCCTTATATCTTACTCTTGCACTTGATGATATAATCTTTGGAGACAATATATCATTTACTCCCATGGGTGGGGTCTTTTAAAGTAAAAACAGAAGACGACAGTCCATATATACAACCTAGTCTATTCCACTTTCTACATAGAGGGACAGATAACTTACAAAAACACAACATGAAATGGTGAAAAAAAAAGGAAAAACGAAAGAGCTCTTCTTCAGTGCATGATGAAGTCCTTATTAAGCATAGGGACGATTCCGCCTGCTGTATGACGTCATTGGAAGTACTTCCGGTAGAGGACGTGCACTGGCAAGGTGTGCGTCGTCTGCTCCAGTCGAAAATCACAGTTAAGCTGGTGTTCTGCAAAATTAAGAAAATGTTTATTTGGTTTATATAATTTCGTAATCAAGTTGCAGAAAATCCTTAAATGTCCCAGTAGACTCCACACAAATTTATTACTTTTAATATTTTTCCTTACAAGTTTCAAGTTTCCAAAAATGTGTAATACAAGCTATGTAAATCATTGTGATGCTGCACAAACTTGGCGGAAAATCTCATTTGCAGCTTATCAATCATTACTCACCAATAATAATCAGACATATGGCAGTCAGGAGATCGTCTTAATGCTGGTTCTCAGCGGCCTGAAGATGCACTGAGCAGAAATCGTAGAAATAGTGGAATTTGCCACTGGCGAAGTCTTCGTAACGGGGGTTGGCGGTTCCGTCGGCACACGGTTGGATCGTCTTGGTCTCCCCAGAACAGAAAGCGAAGCTTCGGGCATCAACAAAGTAGAGGCCATCCTTTTGTTCTTTGCAGGTTCCTGGAGAGAAAATAATTGAGAAAATTAGAATTAGAATTAGACTAGGTGAGAAGACCTTATCTTTGTTTGTTTCTGATGTATTTGCAATTTTCTGAGACATATTCAGCTTAATATACCAGTTGCAAAAATTCTAAGCGTTACAACTGTATAATAATGAAGTATCATATAACCATCTCAATATTTTTCAATAAAAGCACTTAAAGGCCACTATCAGCACATTATCATAAAGCTGTAGCACTTCAAATTGATGTTTCAGAATTTTGTTATGGAAGTCTGAATTCATCATTCTGAATATAACCACAACGCTATAAAGGTACTTTCGATCAGTGATTACTATCATCACTTAATTGTCCCAGCGGTTTCCTGTGGTTAAGGGCCTGCCATACTGCACACAGAGCTTACTGCTCCTAGCACTGTATGTCACAGATGGGTGTCACCTTGTACTTGGTGTCTCTGCTCAGGTATGTACTTTGTACAGTTCTGGAGATGTATGCACATCTGGTATAAATGGTTGGTATAGGGTTTCCTGTAAGCCTCTGTTACAAATTTCATTTTCTGTCACTGGCAGAAAATCAGGTGAGTTTAACCCTAATGTTTCTAAACTTTTACAGTTTCTTTGCATTCTTTTAATTTAACAAGATCGTCTGCTAGAGCTTAACCCCATGAAATATTATGAAAGGATTTTGCGAAAGGCATATTTAAAAAATCGTCCACTCAAAAATCTCAAAAATTTCTGAAGCCGAAAACCTCTAGGGAAAACCCTGCCTCGAAAAATTGTTAACATTAATTGGAAGCAAATTTTTAAACAAATATTTTATTCCAAAGTGACTAATATTTTCTATTTGTCTTGCACTAAAACCACTGATTTGAAGCTAACTCAGCATTTGTGACCAAACGCAAAATTATAGGCAGACATAATGATGAGATGAGCTTGGAAACAGTAGTTCTTGTCTATCTGTCACTTTTACTCCAAAAGGTATTTTTACTTGCCCCATCAAAGCAAGGAGCTGTAATTTTATACCTTATGCCAGTGACTTCCACTTGACATAACTTTAGCTTCTATCGAATATCTGGGCTGGGAATCAAACCTTCAGAGGAGCTGGCCAAAGCTTTATCCTATAGACCATCTAGCTTCCAAACTTCTGATATAGTGACTAAAATCTAGCAGTTTTATTGGCCAATTCAATTACTCAAGCAAACAACTCCATGTCAGTCCTGATGGATATCTGTTCTAGGTGGCAAACCCAGGACCTCCCGAACTACTGGAGAAGACCTTTACCACTAGATCGCTAAACTGACACAATGCTGTGCAGTCATAAATAAAGTCTGGCAGAGATTTATTGGCCAGCTGCTGTCACTGATGCAATGTACTGTTGTGCCAAACACTTTTTCACACATTTTGAATATCATAATCCAGTTGACCAACAATGCACCACTCACCAGTGAAATTTAGCATTATGTACGCCGTTGTACAAATCCTCATGTACAACAGCGGTCTGACTAGCTTGTAAATTTCCTTTATATATAAAATTTACCAAGTTATATATATATATATAACTTGGTAAATTTCCATTTCCGATTTTTAAAATTCAAATATTTTCTGAACGCTCAGGTCATCACCTAGCTATCAGCACACATGAGTGACATCAATTATTTAGATGAATGTAGACGAAGCCTTATTTTTTCAGTGAATCGTAATTGGGAAATAGATAAAACAATTGCACAATGATAACATTGTGAGACATGAGATATGTACACCTTCGAATGTTATGTACAACTCGGCTCATCAGCCTCTTTGTACATTGACATTTTCGGGTGTACATATCTTCATGTCCCACATGTAACCATTGTATAATTGTATAGTGTTCACTACAAGGTGCACATATATTTTGAACCCCACTATATATTATATAATATGACTAAATCCTAGACATTATATTCTGACTTATGACAGACCTCCTTGTGCAACTATCAAATTGGAAACGATGAATACAATTTTGATAGTGCAGACTCTTGGCTGCATGAAAGTACTAGCATGCTTATCAAGATCAATTTTAGACAATTCAATTGTAGCTTTTTGTATTAAAAGAAGGTAATGAAACTGTAGTAGTGTAATAAGACTTACCTGAAAATTCGCCTCTGAAGGTCATGGAGTGGGGCCCTCCAACTGGGGCAGCAGCAGCAGCAGCGGGGTGGTAGGGCATAGGGTAGGGGACGCCACCGTAGGGGTGGTAAAGATGGTAGGGGTAATAACCGTACCCGAAGTGGTGGTAAGGTAGGTAAGGTGCTACGTAGGGGAATCCCGGAGGTCGGAAAACTCCTGGGTCATCATTATGCTTGAGCGGGCCATTGGGAGGTGGCGCTGAAGGATGATCGTCTGCTAGAGCTAGCCCCAGAGCGAGCATAACGGCGAAAATAGCCAGACGGTTCATTGTGTAGCAGCAGAAGAAAACAATGGAAGAAAATGTGATAAGCTGAACAGTAAGTCTTCCTGTCCTATTGTTAATATAATGGGGATTATTGTGAGCACAAGCTTTATATACCTTCGCGAAGCACCTACGTTCGAACAGATGACGTCGCGCGTTTTGGAATGATACCACGAGGTCCCGCTACGCACGACACAACACCAGGTGGCGCCAATGACCTGCAGCAGATGTCGGGATGACCTTTTGTTGACTTCCTGCATTCACAGGTTTGTGTATATCGAGATTTTGGCTGATATAACAAACATTCCGTGACCGTCATCATACAAAGTCTGTCATGGGTAAGCATGTCAACTTTGACCTGGATCATCTCATTCTTTGATGGTGAACCTTGAGTCTGTCCCCAGTCCAACAAATGCCATGACCTTTTCTAGGTCACCTCCACTTGCAAAGACCTTCAAAAAAGTTAAGGTCAGATTTCAAGCGATTTTCACGGGTCATGTTATTGATGTATACATTGCATACCAAATATATTGTTTAATTTTATCTTGATATGGTTAATTGGACCATGTGATTATTAGCATGTCCTCCATGATCATTACTTGCATGTACGACAATGTTGGGACAATTTTTGCAACTTGACTTAAACTACAGGTATTACCTTTCTCGGTATTTCCTGGACTCATTGGCCTAATATAAAGTGCTTGAGTAATTAATTAAGAAATTAATTAATTAAGAAAGAAAGAAACTAAGAAAGAAAAAAGAAAGAAAGAAACTTCTCATGGAAAGCCTCATTTAAAAATCACTCAACTGATTTTAATCAAATTGTATTCGATTATTAGTACTCTTTTCTTCTTCTTTTTTACACATTTTAGTCACAAAGGAATGTCATGGCCTATGTCTGGTGGTGAAGGTGCTGGCTTTCAAACTGAAAGGTTGTGGGTTCGAGCCCTACAATGGCATGAGGGAACTGAGCAGCAGGTAATATGTTGCAAAATTTTGGCTGTAGGTACTATTTAACCTAGGTACTCCCAAGGAGTTGAGCCAGGCTTATACTTGAACAGGTCTACCAAGGGTGTAATTTTACAGTCTGCAGAGTATGTGTGTCACGTCATCGCTCTAAACTGGTATATAGGCCTATATTTACAGTTATTTGGAATCAAGCAATGTTTTTTGGTTGCCAATTATCAATAATTTATAATTTAGAGTTTTAGATTTTAACTTAGGTACATATAATATTACCCCATAATTATTTCATAATCATCCAACCTCTTGTATGGTTGCAAATCATAGTCATATCCATCTATGTATATAATTACCTTAAATTAATTTAAATTAAATGCCTGATTCTACAGTGGTACTAAACATAAAGTTCATATTGGTTGAACCTTTTTTTTGTGGGTTTTCACTGTATGTATACAGCTGTATATATGGATTTTACAATTATCAGAAATGTCCATGAGTGAACCTTTAAAAGATACGATAAACATATTAATTGTTAATTGACTCACTATGCGAGTTATATATATTTTTGAGCAATGCTATATTATATTCACACACATTCCACTAGGCGTCGCCTCATATTATACAAGTGTGCACCTGTGATAATCTGTCATTTGCTGGGATGAAAAAAAGTTGCACTTTGACCAAAGTTCATAAACTGTTTGTTGGGAGATATACAGACTACAAATATCAGCTAAAATATTATAAGAAAATGTGTACGAATATGAAAAACAAATAATGGTATACAAAAGTTTATGTCTATAGTATTATAGCATAGCTGTCCTGAACATCAATCTTCATACATTTTTATGTACATACAGTGAACAAATCTGTACTGGCTCGGCCTCATTCATTCATTCATTCAATTAATCGATAAATTGATAAGTGTAGTTATTTACAAACTATTGATTTTTTTTTCTTTGGTTTTCAATTCAAAGATTATTATTTATCCATTTAGAATACATTAATTTAATCCAACTACTGTATATTGAAATATATTAATATCATTAGCCACAGCAACATTTATCTTTAATTTATCTTTTTACTGTCTAGTCATTCTAGTCCTATGAAATCTTGATGACTATCTGTATAATCTATTTCCCTAATATCCTGCTAAAGAAAACTGCTCATGCAATAAAGCTCTAATTTAGACTGTACCGTAAGACCCCGTCCTAAGAGCACCTCACAATTAAGACTATATCTATCTATCTATCTGTCTGTTTACGTGTCTGCCTATCTTTATCTATCTATCTATCTATCTATTAATCTGTTTATCTATCTATCTATCTATCTATCTATCTATCTCAATCTTTACTATATATTAGAGGTAAGTATTATTTAATTTCTATACAGGCCTATGTTTGATTATTTTTTCTTTTATCTATCTATTGATTAATTTAAAGTTTTTAAAGTATGAGATGAAATCTCAGAAAATACATTTATTAAATATAAAATCATTTATCCATTGATTATTGTGTTAATGTCTGATATAGGCCAAATTATTGGAGTAGTATTATTTGACTATTTAATTCAATATATTTATCTAAATACCAAATTAATATTATTATTAATAATAGCAAAAATTGTAATCTTAATGGCGAGGTTTTTCTTTAACTCTTTATACACTGAGGCTACTGACATCACAAATTGTTGTGGTCAACACTGTCATACGCCTTTAGGAAATGCAACTCTAATCTTTGCTGTCAACACTCACGAATGCTTTCTGTGAGTCATTTTCTGTGACACCATTTTGCCATTGAAAGTGACACACACGTGGATTGGAGTTGTGTGTGTCTAGTGAGCAGCGGAGATTAATTCTGCTATTTCATGGATATATACCACTGGACATTATTATCAATGGATAATACTATACATTAAAGGTAGGCTGTAACTGTATATGTATTAATATCATAAATGTTAATTTAAGTTAAGCTAGTTGGGGTAAAGTCTGTGTAGGCTATATATTTGGGAGTCTGCAGTCTGCACTCAAGCAGTGTCGCTTTGGTCATAAGTTCTTGGTAACCGTGGCAGGAGTTGTTAAGTATTTATAAACATATACAATGGAACACAATGTCTATGCTCGGATACTGGGGCAAGCAAAATACCCCACCCTTGGAGTGTATGCTGGTATATGTGTCACATGGTGCGAGGTAAAAGTCTTATAATCTCATCATTATGTCTGCCTCTGTGACCTACAATACAACATAATTACATACAATCGAAAAAAATTGACAACTATGCTGTTACAATATGATACAAGGCAATTCCAAACCAAGACAATTGGACTTATTTTTGGTGATATTATACAAAACTAATTTGATTATGAATGGAAAATTATTTATGGCTGGTTACAAACACATTACATAACATTACAATACAATACAATACAATACAATACAACACAATAAAGTATAAAATATGCAATTCTATTTGCAATAACCAGGCTCTGGGGTGATGGATGGTGTTCTATTCAAGATGATTCTTATATTTGTCTAGGCTGGGTTTCTCTGCAGTTGATTAACCAGACATTGCAACACAAATATATATTTGCCCTTTGTTAGTTTTTTTTTGTGTTTTTTTTACTGCTTCTATATATATAAGTTGGCCATCTTTATAACCCTACGGTGGAATGATGGTCTCTGTTATTTGTGGTTGGTGGATTAGGCCTTTATGTCCTGTATTTCTGCACCTGATGGGCTTATTATATGATAGGCAGAGACCATGGCATTGAGATGTTGGATGAATCAGCCATCCAACTTATGCCGGGAATTGAACAAGGGACCCAGTGGTTGGAAGCCCAGTGCACTACCACTGAGCTAAGCCCCCACACCAATGGGCTCTATTTAGACCATTTCAAAATTCAGACCACCCATAAAAAATTTTAAAAATCATATTTTTTCTCGGCTATGGGACCTACTGTCGACGTATTACCTCACTACTAAGATCACCTCATTATTAGGATCGAGTTTAGCAATTGTAAATACTTTACTAAACAGGTCATACCACCATGTCAGCGATGTTGAAACAATGTTGTACCGACGGTTGCCGATATAGAAACGATGCTGGCCCGATTTGGAATGCTATTTGCTTGAGGGAATATAATGATATTACTAGTTACCATGTGCAGTGATTTAAACATTTCAATGTCCCTGCAGTCAACCATGCATTTCAAAATATATGTCAGTGTGGGGTAGAGGGGGGCATCTTGAACCATTGTATTTTGTATTGTATCAATGCTACTGGTCTGAAAGTTAATCAACATGACCTCTAACCAGTTGCAGGCAGTGATAATGATGACATGATAAGGCTTGAAGTCCACATAAATGGCATTATGTTTTATACATTTACCCCATGGGTGGGGTCTTTTACTTTCCCTAACAAAGACACAGGCAACACAATTTAATTTTTTTTTTTTTTTTTTAAAGATTATATATTATTAAATATTTCTTAATACAGAAGATCTATATTTTCAATGTCATTATAGCCCCCGGCCTCTTATAAGAATAATGAGACCAGTTTCTATATTAGACCTGGGGGTGGGGGCCTAGCTCAGTGGTAGCGCACTGGGCTTCCAACTACTGGGTCCCAGGTTTTGATTCCCGGTCAAGCCTTAGTTGGATGGCTGTTTCATCCTTCATGTCATTGCCATGGTCCCTGCCTGTCCTAATTAGCCCAAGAGGTGCAGAAATACAGGACGTAAAGCCCTGAGCCAACCACAACTCTACATTAGACCTGGCTTCTTATCCAATACCCATTGTGCCCCACTCTTTCCTACTTTTGATCACTCAAAATGACTTCATTTAGTTATCAAGTTCTCACTGAGTCAACAATGCATAACATCTATTTTGAGACAGAGCCAGACAATTTAAAGCTATTATCTATAGCATGCAACTTTAACAACGTTTAAGTCAGCGTGTTACATAAAGTAAGTGCAACATTTAAGGCAATATTTAAGGCAATATAGGCCTATTTTGTTATTTTAACATGTCATGTAACTTATCAATCAGTCAGTCTATCTATCACTTTTACAATACAACTATATTTGTATTCATTTATGAGATTTATGATTGTTTTTGACATGTTGACAAAACATTGATAAATATAATTGCATGGAAATAGTGTAAAGCCTATGGACATAAATATAACGCCCTTATTAGGACCTATTTTTCAGCACAAATGGACAAAAAGTACCACGATATGGCATTATTACATGATATGTATCATATAACAATATATCACACATGACTTTTGATCTAAATTGTTTCAAAATACTGACATTATTCATTGTTAAGTATGATATTGACACGCTAATGTTCAACTGCATGCAATTTGCTCGTGATAAGGTCATTATAAGTAATATTAGCCTAAACATGTGTTTCATGCTTGCATGTGACGAAATGCCAAATATTTCGTATTCATTAGTCTGGCTGGCTGGCTGGCTGGCTGGCTGGCTATATATAGTCACACTTTATATTTGACATGAAACAATTACACTTTGTGTTTATGAAATAGCCATTTATTTGTTTTAAAGTCAAGAAAAGAAAAAGAAAATATGCCGTGAAGGAGGGTATTATCGACAGGGCAGGTATTTTCGACACTCACATTAGAATGTTAACAATACAATAATTTACATGGAAAAGTACAGAAGTTTGCAAGGCAGCACACTTAGGTTGCATGTTAACGAAAATACCAGACTGATGCAAAACAGAAAATTTAACCATGCATGAAAATGGGTCTAAATTAGACAACTACGTCCAACGTAATATCTAGCTGCATGCATGGTAATAAGAGTGCTTGCTATCTAATCTAAAAATGCATACAACTGTGGTATTTTCAATTATAAATACATAAAATTGGTAAATAAATATCGAGTAAAGTTCTGATTTATTGTGATGTATACTTACCAGAAAACAAGCTGGTGTTAAAATAATTAAATATTGATTAATATTATTTAATAAATTGACTCTGAAAATTAAATTTACTGTGTGTTTTGATTTTGATGGTCCCAACAGTTAGGTGATCTTAATAGTGAGACAAATACTTCGCATACATAATAGCAATTGAGAATTTGAGAGGTGATCATGGTGGATCTTAATTTTGGAAAGTTCATAATCTGAATGGCCATGTTAAGTTACATGTATCTACACTGCATAAGTATATCAATGTCCATAGTATATCGAAGCTATTAATAGTTAAGTTTGCTAATAAATGTAGGTTAGAATACATCTGTTGAACTGTTCAGGTCAATATGCGTAAAATTATTAGAATGGTTAAATTCTATGTACATGAATTCATCATATATGATTCAAGAAATGTACGCTTGAATAAATATTTGACTGACTGAATGGCAGGTTAGCTGGCTGGCTGGCACTGACTGACTGATAGATAGATAGATAGATAGATAGATAGATAGATAGATAGATAGATAGATAGACTGATTGACGGACTGACTGACTGCTGATGTACTGACTTTCTAACTGGCTGGCTGATTGTACATTACGTCAGTCTGTCTAACGATATATAAGATGAATTGATAGGCAGACAGACAGACAGACAGCTAGACAGACAGTTAGACCCAGTTCACACTTCCACTTACAAGTGTAGGTGGGCATGCATCTCTGACCTTTATTTCCAAACATTTTGTGTAAAGGGTTATTTCGTGTTATTTCGTGTATTTCAGCGGAATATAAACACCATCTACATCTTTGATATATGTTTGTCAACATTTGAATAACTGGGGAAATATGATAAGCTCACACTCTGACTTAATAATAACAAACGTTGATGAAAAAACGTAAGAAAAACATCTAGCTGACATATTTCTCATAGAGAAGTGGTACCCCTCAATAAGATTTAAAACAAACCTAAAATTACTGAAGTGGTCTTAATATCGAGGTGGTCTTAATAATGAATTACTGGTAATCAGTTTTTGAGACTTGGAAAAATGTCTTAAAATCTTAGTTAATATGTCTTAATAGTGGAGTTTGACTGTATGTGAAATTGATGTGGTCTTATAATTGGGAGGTCTTAATTGTAGAGGTTTCCTCTGTATTGAGATATTTTGTTCTTGCTGCAGCAAGGTCTCTATAATAGCAAGTAGTGGGCGAAGCTCTATGATATATTATATAAGTGGGATGTGGAGAAAACATATATTGACTTTGGCCAAGACAGTACCTTATATTCTTGCTTACAAGCATGAGGCCATATTATTGTAGATGTTTTACCCCGGCGTTTATTTGAGACGGCGTTTACTTGAGATCTAAAAATTAGATTATAATGATTTAGGCCTATATATCGTCCTAGGTCAGCTACGAAAAATGTCTTCCATATTTTAGACCAGGCTTGTATTCGGAATTATACGGTACACCTAGTTTCAGTAGACCTCTCACAGGGGGCACTCCTTGTAGCATAACATTACAGTTCAATGGTGGACTGGGCTGGGATCGTCCAACTTGTTCTGTATAATATTATGATTGCCAGATTTTACAGAAAATGCCTATAAGACTATTGACACACTAAATCATTCATTGGATTATTAAGTAGATTATCGCACATTATAGTTACAACATGGGAATGATTTGCAGGTATGCACACTGTGTTTTTGCAATTAACACTTGTATGTAAACACCTTGACAGGTTACAGTGTGTTTATGTAAGATATGTACAAACTGTCTTGTAAGATACAATAATATAGGTAGTCTGTTGCATGTGTAAATTGCCATGAAATCTCGCTGTTAAGATGATGTTTTTTTACAAAACTGACCTTAATAGTGAGGTGGTCTTAGTGAGGTGAATTATATTAAGTTTACGTTGGATATCGTACCTGTTAATTGTGAGGTGCTCTTAATATTAAAGGTCCACTAAAAATGTGTCGTGATCTATATATTAGCTCTTATATTTGACAATTAAAGTGAACGATTTTGTTGAATTATTTTAACAACTAGATGATATCTGATAAACTTGTTATGTCTAAATTAGATTACGCCATATTCTATCAAGTTCGTAGCTTGTTTGATGAATTAAAGATTTTAAATTACCGGGCAGACGTAATGCTGATATGCTACAGGGCTAAATGCCAAATATTCTAGCTTTTAAGTTTACCCATGGGTGGGTCATATTCATGATATTCTTTTCTCTGCATCTTATGCATGGCACCTCCCCCCCCCCCCCCCATCTACACAAATGATAAATCTACGCCCCTGTAGGCTGGAAGTTTAACATGGTCTTTTATCATATCAATATTATATATTAGCACGCATGTTTACAATATGATAAACATATGATAAATGCTGGTCATATCAATATCAATATCAACATAGCAAAACATGGTGAATATTATCAAAATCATGGAGGTATTATAATACCGCCATGATCAAAATATAGTGAGATGCAGAAGTTGAGATATTTTTGAAATAAACAAATGAACACATAAATTTGATATAACATGTATTTATTTCTGTGATTTTAGTCATTTACAGTAAATATAGTTTCTGTGGTGAAATGTCATTGTTAAAAAATATAAAGAACTTCAATATTTGGACTATATGATCTGCAATTTTGTTAATAATTCATAGTTAATATAACATAGTTATAGAGTCAATAGATCTTTAGTTTGAGCTGGTCTTGATACTAAGGTGGCCTTATGGCGGGGTTCTGTGGTATGTCAGGTGATGATCATGTGACCTACTTTTGAACTGTTTGTTTCTTGTTTAGAGTTCTTTCATATGTAAATAGTTCAAAATGAAATTACTTGGTAACATCATGGGAACTTTAACATCAACATCCCATTGTTTCTCAACATGGTGTTTTTATTTCTCGCCTGTAACAACTTTGAGAGGAAAAATTTGGACTTAATCCATACCACCTTAATATTAAGACCACCTTACTAATATATTAAGACTACCCTCACAATTACAATTAAACCACCTCAAAATTAAGACCACCTCACTATTAAGACCACCTCATAGTGAAGAAAACCTCACTATTAAGACCATATCACTATTAGGACCCCCCTCACAGTGCCTCACTATCAAGACCACCTCATAATTTGTTTGAATACTATTAAGACCACCTCACTATTAGGACCCCCTCAGTCAGACCACCTCACTATTACTATCACTCTGTGAATTTGTTTTTACAGTGCCATACAATAATAGTCAGTAGTTAGGTAGTTATTAGAAGGATATGGACCATGCATTGGACCCCCCGTATATTGTAACTAATGTGTGTGTGTTTGTCTGCAATAAAGTGTAATAATATAATGACAAGGCTATTGAATTTGGACTTTAAATCATGCCTGCTACTTTAAAAAATCTTGTAAATCTTTGCTACAAGTGTAAATAGAATCACCTCACTGGTTTACTGTTCTTTGTGCCTCAGTGAACAAATACAGCAAAACCTCAGCTAATAAATTGATACAGTTCAGTCGGATTTAATGATAAGGTGACCTCAATAGCTACCCAGCATGCAATTAATGGTAAGAATAAAGTAGGTGTGAATATTTGCATGCTCTATTAAATAGTAAGGTGGTCTTAATAGTGAGATGGTCTTAATAGTGAATTAGCTAGAGTACAATGATACTGATAGGCTTGTTGCCAAAATTGAATTGGCTTAATTATGTTTTTAATAATGAGGTAAAATATGTTAAATATCGTTCTACTGTACATGACAACTGTAAAATTAAATTGTTATATTTCCAGTGGTTGTATTGAAAACAATATTCGTATTTACAATAATGATGTCTTCTCTTCTTGTAGGTATAGCCATGAAGATGGATAATATACCAGCTCTCCCATTGTCCGGATAATGAAGGTCAAAATATGAATATGAGCAATATTCATAATGTAGCCTATACATGCTTCTACATGTACATATTTTCCTGGACAAAGGATCACTATATCACATTTATTTTACATGCAAACGAACATATGATGCATGTGATGACCTGATTGGTCATAACTTTAAAGAAATATTAACGTGATGTTATGTTAAATGGATTATTTCTGAACATGGATTGTTTTCATACTGATTTGGACCTTATGTTTAAAACCAATATTGTTGATAAATTCACAATAATGGGTACTTGATTGCATTTATGGCAATAACAGATTTTACATGACTTGAAAAACAGTTTTATCATCACAAGTTGATAAGGATATATTTGATTCATAATTTGATTAATTTCACTTTATTAGAGGATTTAAAGGACTTTATAGAATAATTAATTTACTCAAGATGGCTACCGGGAGTTTACATTTCGCGGACTACATTGTCTTCGGCGTAGTGACACTAGTGTGCATTGTCATAGGGACAATTTCTTGCATACTGAGCAGGCGGAAGGATACAGTGGTGGAGTTCCTGTTTGGCAGCAGAAAAATGGCGGCATTTCCGGTTCTGGTTTCCATGACAATAACGTTCTTAACTCCTTACACAATGTTGGGACTTCCGGCCGATGTTTACTATTATGGGATTGAGATAGTTTTCGTTGCTCTGTCACAAGTAATTGGGGTTGCCATGGCGGCCATCTTGTTTGTACCCCTTCTGCACCCGCTCCAACTTACAAGCACCAATCAGGTAAGTCTAATTCGTTGCCTAGCAACTAATTTAAACAACATGGCTGTCACAACTTAGTAAATCTAATGCTGTAATGTTTGAACGTGCCATGAGTCTGAAACTGTGGGAAATCCTGGACTAACTACAGACATCTGGAACTAGTGAAATATTTATCAGCTCTGAGCAATAAAGCTAATTGGAAATGTGTGCCTTGCATATAAAAGGTTGATAACTATCTTCATTATGTCCTTCTAAATCTTAGCTTGGATGTTCATCCAAGATCTTACTTACCGTAGCACCACTATTTAGCCTCTAGCTTTTTGTTAATGTTTATAATTTCATAAAATGCGAACGACTATTATATATAAACCTTTGAGAAACTATAAGCATAGACAGGAACCTAGCAGCGGGTGCCACATTAGGCTAAGTGCGTCCAAATTTGCATTTATGAATATTTTTGAAGGGATTCTATTCTAGTCTATAAACATATACCTATTAATTATGTCAATGACTTTAATTGGCTGAGACATGATCACATGACACCTTATAGGACGCCTGGGCTTATGACTAAAACTTTCGACCTGCATGAATGACATTCCTATCGTATGTGTCGTTACCACATAAATTCAACTCCATTTTTTAAGCCTGTATTACTCATATATATATATGTGAAAATATTTCCCATTGAAGCTCTGTTTTTAAATGTAAGGGCTTGCACTCGACTTTCAAAAATTACTGGATCCGCCTCTGTAAAAGATCAAGAGATTTTTAAAGAAACACATTTATCAAATGTGAGTGTTGTTAGTCATCTTCTCACGCCCATAAGCTAGTGTAGGAGTTGCCTAAAAAGGAAATAACATTGTTTGCCACATCAGATTTTGTTTATCACACTAGAGTGTCACAGACAATGAAATTACCCATGATTTCGACCACTGTATTGTCTCGATTAAAAGCTGAGTCTATAGAGGCCGGTCCATTTGACCTCTTAGAGAAGTTCTTGACTTTTAATGAAGAAAATACGATATAGGCCTCTATATATAGAACTACGCCATAGATATAGATATATATTGTATACAGTCAAATTTAAATAGTGGACTTGCACGAACGGTTCTCTATATTTCCACCAGGTGTCTGTGAAAGAATACTGCAATTCTATGGGCTGAAAAAGTTCCCGCCATTGGTTGTGATTAACTGAAGTAAAGTGCATCCTAGCAGCAGTATTTTAAGTTCATTTTAATTTATATTTGGTTCAATTGATTTCTGTTATTTCCCTGAGAAAGTTGTATTAAATTTATTCGTTAGGTTATGACCTACTTTGTCTGAAAAGCAAAATTAGTTATAAGAGCAGAAGAAAGACCTATATCTTGCTGCTGCTTAGTGAAAAGACTCTACTGATAAATTTGGTCGTTTAAGACAGGTGGCCGTTTAAGGGGTAGGCCTAAAACAATGAGGTGGTTGCTAAAACATGTTTGACTAATAATGACTATATGTAAAAACCCAAGTAACAAAATAATATTAAACTGTACACTGAATATATTCCTATTTACAACCAGTAACACAACTTTAAAATAATTTTATTGAACTCTGATGACTTCTATTTTGTTGCAGTACCTGTACATGCGATATGGGTCGAGGACAGTTCAATATATGGGAGCATTTTTACAACTGGCGCAAATGGTAAAATTATTAATATTTCATGAAGCAAACCTCTGAAAATGACATGAGAACATGTTGTTATGATTGATTAGTCTGTGGCAATATATATTATAAGCTCTAAGTAGCTTATCTTACAATATAGATTGTTATTCTGTATATTATTATGATTCAATAATCGCATATAGTAAAACATTTCATATTTATTGAAGCAATATTTAATAGTCATGTTAACAATATGATATTGTAACCAATGTAATAACGAAAATATGAATATCATTGAATATTACATGACATTCTGTTTCGTTTGAAAATTATAGTTTACAAACAATTTACCTTCTTTCTTTCTTTTATTAAATTCTCAATCATGTTGGTTTGGAGAGCAAAAATGTTGACTGGAATAAATTTGTTTTCAGGTTTTAGCTTTCATTCTTTTTACTGCTGGACCAGCCATTGCTTTTGACAAAGGTCAGTCTAATTTGCATTTTTTTGTATCAATTATTCTGTAGATGGTTTGGCTGATAACAATAATAAATTTGTTGCATTTTGTAAATTCTGAGGCATGCAAAAGGCATTGTACAAAAACATGAAAATTTGAATTTATTTTTTTATTCGTTTTTTAACAGTCACTGATTGTCCCATGTGGGCTGCAACCGTTGTCATGGGAACTACAGCCACGGTGTACACTACACTGGTAAGTTGTACTTACTTACTTACTTACTTACTTACTATTTACTTACTTACTATTTACTTACTTACTACTTACTTACTACTTACTTACTTACTTACTACTTACTTATTTACTTACTTTACTAACTTACTTTAGTGACACTGATCAGGTTGTACTCACTTTCGTTGGATGTATAGAAAGCACAATAATTGGTGGTAATACATGCTTTCTTAATGGATATCTAATACCTGAAACCAAATCTGGGAACTTTAGTCATATCTATTACAGTGAATAATTAAATAATCTTCCGATTTCAGCTTAAGCGTGCCTGATATACCAATATTACAGAATAGTAAACTGTTGGAGTTAAAATCATGTGAATATAGGCATGTAGCATCACACTAGTTGACATAAAAATATTCTTAATGAAAACATACTAGAAATCTGTGTCAGTCACATGCTAACAATGTCTCTTTATTATTTTTTCCTTTCTTTATTTTTTCTGTTAGGGTGGAATGAGGGCAACACTATGGAGCCACCTGTTGCAGATGGTTGTCATGGTGACAGCTTTACTGATGGTTTTTGTCCAGGCAACTATCCTAGTAGGTGGGCCCTCCTCTTTATGGGACCTCTTCAGTTATGGCAACAGACTGAACATCCAGTAAGTGTCAAACAAATGACAATAATATGAGTTACAGTTTGACACATTAATAAGGTGCACACCTATAACGAAAGTCTGGCTAAAAATGGATCACTGTGAAGTCTGACACTTTTATAAATAACGAGCACACTTATAACAAAGGTCGAGTTATAACACTGTTATAAAGCGTGGATTGTCCCATTTTCAGTCTGACACTTTTATAACCAGAACACTGACAACGAAAGTCAGCTATAACAAAGTCATTGTACAGGTCACAGTCAGACCCATTTAGAACCAGCACACCTATAACTGAAAGTCTGGCTGTAACTAAGTCATAGCCATTGTTACAGCCTGGCTTTCATAAGTAAGAAGCATGCTAAAAACAAAGGTCCTGTTATACCAAGGTCATTGTCCAGGTTACAACAAAAACACTTATATAACAATAGTCACATTATAAAATTATAACAAGATCATTGTTCAGATTACATGAAACTTCTATAATAAGTGCACTCAAAATGAAAGGTTAGAAAGAATTAATTGCCAATTGGACATTGGCAATGGCAGAATGGCTTTAGTGGGGATGATATTGCGAGAATAATAGAATAGCCACAGTATTTGGATAACAACAAAATTTGAACCAGTTTTCTTGAACACTAGGACTCTACACAAAAGCAAAATACACAATGTAGAAATAACGTTGTTTATGTTTGTCTGTATACAGTTTGCCACCTGTCTGTAATGCCAGGTTGCGTACCAAAGTTGTTATGGGATTCATGCAATTATTCTGTCTGGTTATTTTTTTAGAGGTTACAAAAGAACCTCATATGTAAGATAACTTCACTTATTAGATCTCACCCATCAAAACCATTCAAAATGTCAAATAAAATAAAATTTAGAGCGTTATAGTTATTGTTAAACTGGTACTTTCACAAATACTTACTGAGTTGCAATTCACAACAACTTTTCAGTCAGTGCATAAGTTAAGTCATCCAATACCTCTGAACTGAATATGTTTATTTCTAAGATTTTGAAATATTATTGTCATAGATAATTTCAGACCTGTTATTGTTATGATGTCAAACTTTTTATTACCTGCGTAGTGCAGGATCACTTGCTTAGATGAAAGTCTGGTTATTAGCAAATAACACATAATACTTTAGGATGGCTCAAGACTTTTACACAGTACTGTACATTGTTATTTACTAATCATGTTGTGTCTATTGCAGGCTTGAGCCATCTTTATGGAGACGATCTGACATTTGGGGTATAGGGATATTCCAGGCTTGCCTTTGGTTTATTTTGTTTGGAGTCAACCAGGTTTCCTTCCAGAAGTACAACTCCTTGTCTAGTATGAAGAAGGCTGCTTGGTAAGTGTTTTGATTTTTTTTGGTTATTTATATATCTATTTATTTTTGGCTTAGTAACTATACATCTGTAGCTATTGCTCCAAATATACATTGTCTCATTCCTATTGCGGTCTACTATATGCTAGGTACTTCATATGGTAAATTTTGCTTTTTGTTATTTTTTGCGTGAGTCTTTTCCAATTGTTGGAGCTTCCATGAAGAAGTTCGTAAAGATTTCTTGTGTCAAGAAGTGAATGGGGTAAATTTTATATAGTGTATTCTTCAACTCCATCTCATCATTACGTCTGTCTCTGGCAAATAGTTATATTTGACTGACTATAAGCTCCAGAGCAGTAGCACTGATAACCACAACTATCTACAATAAAATGCTGTAAATTACACATAGATACAACACAACATAATACAATACACTCGTTTATTTCTCCATATTATAATGTGTACTATTATTTCTATTTACAGGACAGTAGCTGGGGCAATACCTGGAATCCTGGCATTTTCCCTCATAGCCTGCTTCTGTGGCGTAGCAGCATTTGCATATTATGTAAGAAGGGGGTGCAACCCCTTGGATGAAACTCCCAGGGGGCTCTTAGAGTTCCAGGGCATTTTACCCCATTTTGTGATGGAGGCTTTGCAGTACCCCGCTGTTCCGGGTATTTTCATTACAGGGGTGTTTTGCAGTTCGCTCAGGTAGGTATTCTTACGCCAAGTTTGAAAAAAAAAGTTCATAAAAAATAGTGCCTGTAAAATGGCTTATAATACCAAGTTCTTTCAGTGTTACTAATATTACACCAAGGGGATGTAAATGTTGTATATTACAGTAACAGTACAAAGGAACCTCACCATTAAGACCACCCTTTAATGCAAATTTTATTGGTCTTGATGATGAGGTGGTCTTAATAGAGAGGTATTATACAGTGGTAAGAATACACCATGGTCCACAAAATGGGTGATCTTAATGGTGAGGTGGTCTTAATAGTGGTATGATCTTAAACCGGATTACGCTGTACTGTAAACAGTTGTTCCTCACTATTAAGGCCAAAAGCCAGATAATTACACCGATGTTTATTGTGAGGTGGTCTTAATGACAAGGGTCAATAACAGTGACCTGTTCCGCCAAAAAAAAAAAAATATCAATTTTAAATTTCTTAATAGTGAGGTGGTCTTAAAGTGGGGTTCAACTGTAGTTAGTACAAGGTGTAAACGATGGTGAAGTTGCAACTTGCAAACTCTAGATATAACAAAAAACAATAAGACAAATATACAGAACATGGTTTGTGATTGCTTATTTTAGAATGCTGTCTATTGTGAGCTATTTTCAGGATTGTTCAGTAGTATGAGGGTTCTTCATGTTCATTCTATTGCATTTTACTGTGTAGGATTCATGTCCATTAAACTTATATTTTCTTGCTGACCTTCTCCAAACTTATATTTTCTTGCTGAACTTCTCCAAACTTCAAATAGGCTACATCAAGCAATACCTATATATAAATATACATGTCTTTTATTGAATTTCATCTTTCACGATTTTTTTTTTTTCAGCATGTGTTCTCAGATTCTAACTTCTCTATCTGCCTTCACCTGGGATGATTTCTTGTCCAGAAGATACATCAATTTAACAGAGGGCAAGAAAACTTATATTTGCAAAATTCTAGGTAAGTTTCTTCTCAACTTGAATTCAGACAGTACACAAGGACTGCAGCCTCAAGCCAGATCGACTGGCTTGTTTAATTACCTGGAGGTTTTTGGCATGTCGATGGGGTGCGAGCAATTTTTGGGTGGGACATTTTATCATCTGCATCTTTCGTAATGTCCTTTCTGAAATTGTCTGGGTTTTTTAAAATTTTCTAATGGGAGAGTAGCTCAATTTCTTCAAACAGGCCTACTGGAAACCCAGTTATACAAGAACAATATCAGACCAAAATTTGCATTTCTGCTAACTTTTAACTTTGGCCATGGTATTTTTCTAGACCTAAATTATAAGCTCACCAGAAGCGTGAACGACTTTTTAATATATGACTTATATTGGTTTTATTTTATTTTCCAGTTGTATTATATGGAATAGCCTGTACAGCCTTAAGTTATGCCATGTATGTGATAGAAGGGCCAGTCTTTGAGGTAGGAAATTGATTTTAATGAAGTAAATCATCATCATCAATTCGTCATTGAATGCTAATTAAAGTTCTGTCAAATTTCAAAATCATTGGTAATTTGAACTTATGTTAGTATTTTATTTTATATTTTTTCAGATTGCCCTACAGATCCTGCCATTATTAACCGTGCCATTGGGTGTTTTATTTATTGTTGGAGCTACTTTTGCCAGAGTTAATAGTATAGTAAGTGTATTATATTGATAAAATGAAATGTACACTCGGCAACAGTGAAATTTGCCACGACAGGGAGATTGGCCACCCGGTAAACATAATTAGATTCACATTGCAAAGACTTGATTTGTTACAAAACTATTTGTATAGATCATTGACAGTGCTCTAACACTGTGGCAGCCATCTAAAAGGTGTTTATTGTAGTTTTAATGGGGTGGCGAATCTCGCTATCGTGGCATATTTCACTGTCGCGGAGTGTACAAATATTGTTATTTTTTAGCTAAAAAGTGGTGTAGGCCTACTGAATGTAAAATTACCATACATGTACAGGTGGCCTAATATAAAATACAATACATTTGCACAAAAGCCAGGTCCAGAATATTATTCGCATCACTTCTGAAATCGGGGGGGGGGGGGGGGGGGGGGTTTCAGATTCATCATAGCTTTCCTGTATTATTCGGAACTGCTAACTGCAGAGGTCATTGAGACCGTAGCAGATAAGTATTGTTAAATGACGTCATATTGTGACGTCATCCTATCAACAATGGTGTAATGACGTCATCCTAGCAACAATAGTGTAATGACGTCGTCGTATTGTCTATATATATTTGCTAAGGTCGTAGTGCCCCCCGTAGTAGCCCCGGTGTGTGGCTGCTCCGACGGCTTTTGATATGTCACAGCCACGCTTCTGGCATATTTCAAATTGGCAATTAATTCAACAGTAAATCCATCAAATTCACTGCTTGCCCCAAAGATCCCTCACCTTAAACTGGATCCTTTGACACTATATTGCTGAGTTATCATTACATTCAGTCAGTAAAATCTTTGCTGAAAGATCCGAAGCGAGCAAGTTGATCATTGTTGATCATTGCCGCCATTTTCGTACTAAGTAAGCACTAATTGTTCAATTTAGTCTATTTAATGCATTAATCTAACATAAATGGAAGAGAAAAGTCGGAGCAAGAGGTTTACTTTTGTGCGATTTCTACATCCGCCAGCTCTATAAAATTAATACACTCCGTGATTCGGCTTGGGAGAATATGGAAACATGGGAGAATTCAGAAGTAATCAGTGCTAAACTTGGCCGAATAAAGTTATGAAGTGAAACGCTACTTCGGTTTACTAAGGTTCACTCTGGGTCTCTCCGGTTAATTCCGGTTCACTCCGGTGCACTCCGGTGCACTCCGGTGCCCCGAATATCCATCCATAACTTTTGCCACAGAGATGAACCATGCTACAGAGATGAAAATTTGTCAAACACTTGATTATTTAATTATATGTCCTCTACTAGATGTCAAATGTGAATTTAGCCCTCCCTGTTGATATATTTCTTTTGTGTTTCATTTCAGAATGCCATCTGCAGCAGTATTATAAGTTTTTCTGTGGTTTTAGTGCTATTTATTGGATCATTAATTCATGGTAGTTCTTACCAGCCGTTACCAACCATGGTTGAAAAATGTCAACCATACTTCATAAATTCGTCATTACCAACAAACACTGAGATTGAAAGTATTATACATGAAAATGTCACTTATGATGTCATAAGGAACGTCACCAATAGCAACAATTCTTACAGTGACGTCAGCACTAATGGAGCGTTTAGCCCATTCTCAACAATTGAGACAGGTTTCAACACTACTAGTGCTACAAGTATTGAAAGGTAAATTGGAATTTTCAGAATACCATATTATTGTTGTAACCCAGTTGAAGGTAAGCTAGCTAAACTACATCAGAATATAAAACAACAAAAGGTAATGTTTTCTTAGTGTGTCACCCAGTTAAAAAAGTGTTTGATTTTTAAAACCTTTTTTACAAATTTCAGATCTGCCGCAGATTATATCTGGTCCATCTCATACACTTGGTATCCTGTTTTTGGTGGATTAATGGGCTTCCTCTTTGCCCTCGTTTGCTCAGTATGCTCAGGTTTGTTGATTTTCTCCTTCTTCATCTACTATACATGTACATTGTTTAGCTTAAAACCAAATTATTGGTATTGTGCATTGATATTCAAAAATAGTCACTATCCCATAAAATTATATTTCATCGAAATTGATTAGTTGCAATCATTAACTACGCGTTTGAGTATTCTGTCAAAAAGTCTTCTTTATAACTGGGTCTCATATAATTTATGCAGGTCTGGTTTAAAATCAGTTTCAGTATGTTGGAGGCATATTTATTGTTTATAACTTGTGTTTTTTGGGTTAATATGTGAGTCCCAGTGTATAGTAAAATATTCAGGTGTGCTGACCATTTTTGCAGTGTTTAGAGGCAGATGTAATGATGAAATAACAAATGCGTTTCCAATGCAGGTTGCAAAACCAAACATGAAGTGGATGATCGCCTGCTGTTTGCCTGTCTTCGTCTGTGTTACCGCAAACACAATCATCGTTACCATGTGGCATCGTACCACGATGACGCGACGTCAGAAATCGAGTACGAATTGTCGGATGTTCATCGAAGAAAAACCCCTCTTACGCCCCAAATGACTCCCAAATATGATATGAGGAACACTCTGTTGCTTCAAAATAACAATGAAGAAAATCAAAAAGCTTTGCAGAAATTATTATAGCAGATGTGATTTTGCTGTTGCTTTTAGATGAAAAGAATGTGATATGTCTACATGTACAGATTAACCAGAAAACATTTATGGCAAAGATCTAAGCTGTGTGAAAAGTAGAATAAAGCTGTATTCTAGGTTGTTTAAAAACTTCTTAATATATGGCACCAAATGTTGGTCCTCGAACAGATACGTGACCTGAAATATTGAAACTGTATATAAGTGAATTTCACACAATGTCAACTATCATTATTGCAAAGCATGACTGTGATGTTATCCACAGTGATTGCATTTATTGGATAAAAAACAAACTGGCCGAATGAAAGAAAAAAATTAAATTCGACCTAATTTCATAGCCCTCAAAAAGTAGGGTCATAGGTCAACAATATTTTTTTTATGACTCAAATGTATAGTAAGGTATTTTTTAACTGTTAAAAATCGAAAGTTCAGGGTTTAATATTGTACGGTTGGGGAACCAAATGAATTTTTCTCATTCAGCCACATGTAGTCTTATCCTGAAATAAAATAAAAAAGAAAGTTTGTCAGAGCAACACACGACCTTGCAAAGATTATACATAAATTATATTTGCGTGTAAAAGTTTGCTTCCCAGTGCCAAAAATAAGAACAAAATATTTCGGGCAGCCTAGTCTATATGAATCTCACATATGACCACATTAAAATGCTCAGTCCTGATGTAGCATGTGAATGTCATCAAAATAAAATGGCTGCATTAAAATGCTAAGTTCTGATACAGCATGTGAATGTCATAAAAAAAAGGCTTAGTGATCTTTTTCTGTATAATAATTATGCTTTGTCTATATAATCAATATTTGGTATGCCCTTCCAAATATGTAAAAATGATTAATGTATGAGGGCAAAAAAAAAGTCTTTTGTGTCTAACTTAAAGCTCTGCTGAACAATGCTGAATACAGGGAGAGCTAGATATTTTGAATTTAAATAATTTTAGTTCGAACTTGAAGATATGTGATGGAAAGTTTTCCTCCTTTCCCTGTCACTGGGTAGGTGTCGCTTCAGAGTTACCACCCTTTGGAAGTGGCTCTACCTTGTGTAGAAAGCAAGTGTTATCCATACACAATGATAGTGTACAAATAGCCAACCAAATTTCATATTCACGCATACAGGCAGAACCAGAAACATTTCATAATAGGCCAATGACATCACAATATCCATATAGTGTCTGAGCAGTGATTGAAGGAAAATACAAGACAAATCAACCAAGTTTGAAATACCATCATTGAGAATACTGGTACTTTATTAAACTCTCCAACTTGGATTACTCTTAGAAAAAAAACTCCATACACCGTGATTGTAACAAATAAAAAATGTAACTTAGTAGTGAGGAGGTTTAATTGTAGACAATTTTAACTTAAGAATCCTTGAATGTTATGGAATTAATCCGTTGCAGTTCTGCTATTTCGGTGGCCAAGCCTTCGTACTAATGTCTTGAGTAATGATGGACGACTTCGAGATGCCTTTTCGTATGCGGTATTGCAAGCTGTTTTTGCATCTCCTTGAAGACTTTCGCATCGAGTTTCAAATGCCACTCTGCACCTCATGTAGAGGTAACATGCACGGAAGCACCCCTCTTTACTTTCACCACTCTTTGTGAGACATGACTCCAAATTAACTCGGCATTCTGCGTCATTGATTAAAAGACATGACACGATATAAAAGACTGTAAAGAAGCTGAGACGAATGGTCCTCATTATGCCTTGAAATAAAAGGAATTTAATCATCAACATATTCTGAAAAATTTATTGGGGATGCTGTGCCAGATAAGGTATTTGCCTTCAAATCATTGGGGTTGCAGGTTCGAAACCAGGTCCCACACACTGTGTTGTGACCTCAGAGCCCAGCGACCTAGTTATGTACATGTTTTGCTCGTTTACTCATCTAAAGTAAATTGATCAATTTCTCTTATAGTCTATAGGCTGGCTTATGGTATTAAAGGTCTAAAAATAAACAGAATAATTAGATGTTCATGTGCTGAATTTACGTAATTCCTTTTCTGACAAGCAGGCATTTCAGAAAAATTGACTAAACTAAAAAAAATATGAATCTATCTCTCTTGTATTTTTAAGAGAAGATTGCTTAAGTCTATACTCAGCCTATCAGCTACATAGTTTAACCAATAATTTTGTTTAACTAGGTAAACTAGCAAAGAATGTCCATAATTAGGTCGCTGGGCTGTGAAGTGACGACAAACAGTGCACATGAGATAGAGGAGTTTGGCTTATCCTAATGAAACCACTGCCTCACCTTACGCCCGTACAATGGGTACTTTCATAATTGGATGGTGAAAATTTTACATTCTGAATTGACACATATTCGTGATAATTATCAGTGATCTAATTCTTTATCACTGGGGCTCAAAATCATTGCCATTTACAAGATTGAAATTAACCAACTGATCTGCAGAGCCAACGGATCAAGGTGCCCCTAGGATCAAGGTGCCCCTAGGATCAAGGTGCCCCTAGGATCAAGGTGCCCCTAGGATCAAGGTGCCCCTAGGATCAAGGTAGCGCACTCTCCCATAATTGTTAGGATGACAGAATATGATATTGTGTAAAATAAATTACAACGATTATGAAAGTAATTAATATTCTCCACCACATGGATTATGAATGCGTTGCAAAAATACAGTGAATTACAGTTTCTCCAAAGGATTGATAATAAAGTGAATACTATATACAAACTTACTATGTAGATGCTACCTATCCAGTATGATAAAGTGAAGTATTCGTCTGTTGCTATTATTTTATACATCAAATATACATAACAATGGTTAATATTGATGCAAAAAAAGACCAGATTTGGAAATCGTGCGTGCATTGGCGTTTAGCTTTAGCCTTATTGATGTTGCTCAGGATTACTTTCTGGATCAGGCAGAAATATTACACATACAAATTTACATTTCAAAATTTTTGCCAGTGCATTCACAGCTAGACGGTGGTGGGTGGATTAGGGCTATACGTCATGTATTTCTGCACCTGATGGGCTAATTAGGAAAGGCAGGCACCGTGGCATTGAGATGATGAATGAAACAGCCATCCAACATAGGCTCGACCGGGAATTAAACCAAGGAGGAGCCTAACACGCTACCATTGAGCTAGGCCTCCAACCCTCTCATAAAATATGAAGAAAATGTTTGACCATTTGGTTCACTGGGCTGTAATGTACTATTGTATTATGCCCTAGTGTGGCAAGTACCCCAACCTGGAGATTAATGTAGTGCCAGTGACACTCATATATTTTAATATTTTAACCCTTTAAAACTGAATTCTTGTAATCAATCAAAGAAATAAAGGTACAAGAGGTATTTTAGAGCACCCATGGGTGCTGTGAACTATCCACAGGTTATTTATGCATGTTGAGGTTTTCTGTCTCCACCAAGCCCTGAAGAACTACCTTAGAGGTATTTCAGTTTTAAAAGGTTTTTCAGAGGTATCAAGCTCAGCTTCAGTCTAGAAAAAAATTAGGAGGGAGAATCAAACTATGGTTGCCCACACAGAAAGCATCCATGCTAACCATGACACCACAGATGCCATTGCTCCAGATGGTGATTCAAGGATCATAATTAAACAGCAGTTCTATTTATAGTTTCTTGTAGCTGGCCTGTAATTAATGGGCTTTGATTCCATTCAAAGCTATCAGTTCTTGGTAGCTGATTGGGTGACACATTGGCTTGTGAAAGCCATGTGCACAACCTGCATGAGTTCGAATTCCTGGCTTGGTTTTTTTTTTAATCTTGCAGAAATCTTTTAGTATTATTTAATTTGGAGTAAAACATATATAAAAGGTATTTTAAAAGCCTCAAAAAAATTTCCTTGAAATACCAGTCTTCCCAAATACCCCAGGGGTGGGTCCCACGTGGGACCTTAAGCTGGAAAACCCAGTTTGGTTGTACGTGGCACCTTTTGTAGTGTAGTTGGACCAATGACAGATGTAGATCCGTTTTAGGAAGTAAATTAGAGCATATAGTTTCAGTTTATATTTATTTATGCGACCTGTGTCACAAGACGCCCAACCTATCACAAGCGTATGAATCACGGTTGAACAAATACAATATAAAACATAAAGTGTGAACATAAAGCAGATTCAGAAATCAAGTTCTTAAAAGCTAGTAAACAAATGAGAAAAATACTCTACTGTACATATAGACCTTTGCCTATTTTCCATACAATCAAAGATTTACTTAGCAGTGTGGATATATATATATATATCAAACATTTTGTCATAAAAGTCAAATCTAAGAGAAGTGTAAAAATGACAGTCAAAAAAGAATTTTAAATTCTATTTTTCTTGACACAATATACATAATCTGTACTCCAATGGAATTTGAGTGTTTCGCCCTGTTTCCACTTTCAGAGGTTATATACTTCTGTCTTGTATTTTATAAACAAAAGGTTCAGTATCATAGTTTTCTTTAAACATTCAATAAGTTCTGAACTTAGGGACATTTCATATTATATTTTTCCAAACCATACAATACGATTCATGAGATTTTCACACTCGAAATATGAATTCATGTGTCGGACAAATTCTTATTGACATGTGAATTTGATGAGTAAGCTGTTGTATGTTAATGTTATTGATGAATCATGAGAAGCGGCTTATATCGATACATTCATACATCCTGGCTGAAATTCCACGTACTTTATATGATGACTCATAGGTGATGTTAAAGTATTAGATGCAAACCTTCTATCTCCTCTCAGTTAAGAAACTAGGGATGGATGTTACAGCCAATTTCATAGACTTGGAAACCAATCTCATAGACTTGGATACTAAATGCCACTAGACGTCATGTGAATCCTGCTTTCCTGGAATTGAATGACATCCTCTGCTGAAGTTTAGCGTCCAAGTCTATGAGATTGGTATGCAATTCTATGAAATTGGCTGTAAGAACTGCAATTTTTCACTCTCTGATAACTGCCTGTCCTAATTAGCCCAGCAGATGCAGAAATACAGGACGTAAAGCCCTAATCACCCACCCACCCATCACTCTCTGATAGTAGCAAAGCAAGCATGGTTTAAAACTGGAAGTGGGAACTTATCTAAAAGCTTCACTTGACTTCACATACTTTCAAACAGTGTTTAATGTTATTTCAGACATTACAGGATCCGTTCATGATAACAGACCAGTAAAACACTAGACTAGAACAGTAATTCATTGGTATATAAGACTAGGAAACACTAGACTAGAGCTAATTACAGTATACCAGACCATGAATAGCTGACTACATGTACAACAAAAATGCATGCGTCACATGACACAAATTCGATACAGAGCATTTAAAGGAGCAGTGACCTTACATTATGAATAATGACAAATAGGAGTGGTGGGTGGGAAAACTTCAGTCTGATTTTTAGTCTGTTTGGCATGATGGCGCTCGTGAACACAACTGCTGCGCATGCGCGGATCGTTGCACCACAATGCCATAAATAGATTTCCCGTTTGAAATCTTCAGACATTCTGTCTACAACTAGCTGCTGCTGCTGAATCATTATTTGCAAGCAACAGTGAACAGTCTACAGAATCTCACTATGACCTACATTTTGTTGTTACCTTGTTATGCATATAGAGTCGACGTTCACACTTTTAATTTCTTTGCAAAACACTTTCTTATATCCTATTGAGTTTGAATCAAAGACCATCTATGTCACAAGTGACTGGGTGCATTGTTCAAAATCAGGCAGAGACAGCCACACACCTTTCTGCACATTTCCTGAATTTTCAACATGTTTGTCATTAATTTGGCAGGGATGAACTTCCTCTGTGGCACTGCTGCTGGACAAATATAACTGATATCTACACCCAAGTCCCTGTATCAGTGTATCATCATCAATGGTCAGATGATAACCGGAGGTGATCAAGTATATATGTAAGCAAATTGCCATGCAGTTTCTATTTTATAAAACCAATCAAATCATTATCCCAAAAATATGCAGTTTATATTTTCTTAGCATAGAAATTTTCAGTTGCATGTGTTGCATCATGTGAGATGATTGTTTCCTGACATATTTGAGTCAATGCATTCTTGCTTTTATATCTTTTCATTCATATTAAATTTTATCATATGGAATTTTTACCCTCAGCAAAAACACTTACCAAAGGTATTGTTTTACTTCGGTGTTGATATAATTTGGTATTTATTTATTCTTTATGGCCTAGTATTTATTTATTCTTTATGGCCTAGTATTTATTTATTCTTTATGGCCTAGTTGTGGCCTTTGATAGTGTCATTGACAGGTCTCAGCTATGTTTTACAAAATCAGAACAAATGAAAAAGAAAAATGTTCATTTCCAGAGCAGAACTGACACTGTTTCATCTTAACGCTTAAAACTTTGTCATAATATGTATAAAATAGTGTAGTTGTGCCTTTTTGGGGGTTTTATAGCCATAAATAATATGAAATTATAACAATGAGGGGAAAATGTGAAATTTTTTAATTTTCCCGAACCGATCTTAACTTTATGCCTGAATGCATGAAATTTAGCTATAAAATGTCAAATTTATAGTACTTTACCTTTCAAACCTGGGCGTAGGCCTAGCTCAGAGGTAGCGCTCTGGGCTTCCAACCGCTGGTGCCCGGGTTCGATTCCCGGTCGAGCCTAAGTTGGATGGCCGTTTCATCCTTCGTCTCATTGCCATGGTCTCTGCCGGTCCGAATTAGCCCAATTGGTGCAGAAATACAGGATGTAAAGCCCTAATCACCCACCCACCCACCAACTTTCAAAACCTCATTCGAGCATTATTTCAGACTTTTTTCATAACAATGAAAAATATGAAAAAAAATTCCTGAAATTGTGTTGTTTGCTACACTCCATGAATCCATGATACTTTGTGTTTGCAAGGATGTGGTTATGGAGAATTAAAGTTTCTATTTGTATGTTTAAAAATGTTATGGCATCATTGTCATATTCGTTGAATAGATGACATATAATGATGGGGAAAATTTTGAAAATTCTTATTTTTCCAAACTTCTAGATCTTAACCACTAATATACCTTCATGCATGAAATATAACTTTTAAAATGTCTAAATCATAGTAATTTCACTTTCAAACCTTTAATTATACATTTATTTATACCTATTAATAATATGAAAAATATATAATTTTGCATAAATTGCATTCTATACTGCATTTCCCAAACCCTGTTACTGTGTTGAGAAGTGTGTGTATATATATATATATATATATATATATGTGTGTGTTTTAAATTCCATACCTTTGTCATACTCTATGTAAGATATTTTTGAAAAATATACCTTAAGAATTTTTCAGAAAATGAAGGAATTAAATTAAAAGATTTTACACTTAGGGCAGAATTCATTGCTTAATATTTGCTAATTTGCTGAGGGTATGCTGCTGTAGCAGCCTATGTTTAGTATTGCACTACTGCCTGAGTGGGGAAAACACAGATATAAAATATATGTACCAAGTAAACATACCTTAGGAAATCACACTCCCATTTTGTAAATATTCCTGGTTCTGTCAGGTCAAACTCACATAGGTCATTGAATTGTTAAATGGCTATAAATATCGATACTGACTTTTAGATAGGCCTATATATATAATAATATAGGCCTATATATATATAATAATATCTTATGTACAAAAGTAATTGATATAATTAAAGGAAATGCACTTACATTTCTCTTTTTTTCTCTTACACCGGAAGTTTTTATATATGAAATTTTTTAGATAACAAAACATTGGCGCCACAGATTGAATTATTCATGTCATGGGAACACCTGGAGATCCGTAGAGTAAAACTGTGGCTGCTTTTCAGATTAAACTACTGTTGTCATCATTAACTGCTGTCGGTTCATGTAAATGTACTAAAGATGGTTTATATTCCAAGGATATTATACATGAAGATGCTACTTTTGTCATTAGTAACACCAGTACCCCATAATGGTTATGGGGTACTGGTAACACTTGCATCATCATGTTGCAGTCCTGCTGGATCTGTCCTTACATGCAGAAATTGTGACTTTACTCTACAACCTCTTATTATAACAAACATTACCATCACTGAATTAATCCTTGCAGATGAGGCTTTTCTGGAAATTCCTGATGGAGCTATAATTGCCCCAGATTCCTTGGAAAAACTTGTTATGAAAGATGCACCATTACTCAGCCTTACTAAAGGCTCGTTCAAAGGTAAGGAATGCTTGAAGTTGTAATTATATATCATAATGACTTGTAGACATGTAGTTACCAAACACACGGCACATATTGTGAAAGCTAATAATGTGTCGATAACTCCAAAAACTTTAAACTCCTGACATTTAGGGATTGGTTAAGAACATCCATGTAAGTTTAATGAAATCAATAATTTAATGAACATTTACCCTGAGGGGGTTGTTTTTTACTGTCTGATATTTCAATAATTGGTTAAAATTATGGGGGGGGGGGCAATACAGGGGCCATGTGGGGTATATAACCCCCCCCCCCTTTTGTTTTGGAAAGGAGGGATGATCAATGCAATCATCCCCTCCAGATATTCACAATAAAAATTACCTTTCTTTAAAAACTTGGAATATTTGTGCTTTGTTAAACATTTTTCATTTATATCACACATGTGATATAAATATCAGTATAAATTTAATTATCTGTAAAAATTCATTTGCATCAATGATTCACTATTACTTTCCTCTTGACAAGTAATTGCCACCACTTGTATGCGCAAGGAAAAGTCACAAATAACAGACAAAGTAGGCCTGCACCTGCCCCATTGCAAAATAGCATTGAAATTTTCGAGATTTTAAAAACTGCCATGCCTTTTCTTTTTTAGGCATGCACTCATTGCACAGTGTTGAGCTCCATATTGAAAACATTACTGGACCTCTGCCCTCAGGCATTTTTCAACCATTCAAAAACCTGACAAACTTGATGATGTCCTACACTTACCCGAATGACATGGCTAACAACACTATGGACATCATTCCCAACCTTCAACATCTAACTATGCAAATGAAACATAACGCAGTCTTGGGAAAGGAATTCTACTCTATGAGGAATTTGAAATACTTGCAGATTCTTACATTTCGTAATGGTAGCATAACAAAGAAAACGTTTGCCGCTATTCCAAATTTGGAGACGTTACACATCGCTGGTGGCCTGGTGCACATTGAACCTGATGCTTTAGTCAACTTTCATAACTTGTCCACTCTTGCTTTAACCTGCAACAACAAAATGAGTATCAAGCAAGTGACTGATGCTATTAAACATCAAAGGCGAGCAACTCTTGAGAAACTGATCCTAGATGGCAGTAAAGGGGATGGGTTTGTTGTTTTTAGTGGAGATCTTTTCAACTCACCTAATTTTGATAAAATTACCCATTTATCTTTGCGGAAAACATTCATTGTTGAAATTGATGTAAATATCTTGGATGGTTTACCAAAATTACAATATTTGAGTATTGGATTTAACAGCATACTTAAACCAGCAAACATGGGTGATAAAGACGTGACATTGACCATCTACAAGGCTTTGCAGCATTTAAACAGAATGAAAATCCAAACGTTAGATCTCAGCTATATGTACAATCAGGTTGGATCACATTTCAGGGATAGATTTTGTAATGGCTTTGCTTCAGTGGACCAATTCATCTGTAAACCCCCTTTATTTGTTGCCGAACTGACACAAAATGAAACATTTAACCGAACAGTGGTAAAAGTAGATGGCAATATTGAGACAAAAGTGAGGGCCAATGTCCCACCTTCCCTGCAGTATATCTATATTGACAATGCGGGATATGATAGTCGAACTAAGCCATATGTATTTCCCAAGGATAAATACTATTTTTTCAACAACGATAACAACATTGTATTCATTAATGCCTCCAATACAAAACTTCGATATTTAAACATATTCAAAGGGCTAAACAAATTACAAGGTATCGATGCTAGTTTTTGTCATCTAATATACTTCCATCCTAGACAGCTGTATTACTTGCCAAGTTTAAGATATTTAAATCTATCACACAACTATCTTGCCAGCATAGATCTAACAGAATCCCCGTCTGGTGGTAGCATGTTGCAGTGGTTAGACCTCAGTTATAATGACCTAAAGCACATTCCAAAATATTGTTTATCAAATCTGACCTCCGCAGAATATGTCTCATTCAAAGGTAATCCAAATCTCAATATTGACATCAATTTGGAAAACAACACCAGACTGAAGACACTGGATTTGTCAAGTGGTGCTATGCAGAAGATAAGCAAAGACATGATACACCAACTTGAAAGTTTGCAAGCAAAATTAAACCACACCCTATATCTTGACCTTACAGGCAACGAATTCCAGTGCATGTGTGAAACAATTGATATGATTCAGTGGTTTTCTACTACTAAGATAGACTTGCAAAACAAGGAAGATATAAAATGTATTTACAAGGATATAACCATTCATCTTCATGAGGTGGATGTTCAGAAACTGAAACAAGATTGTTCAAAGCATGCACTATCACTGATTCTGGCAACGGTGCCAGTCACAATTGCTGCTTTGGCTGTACTTAGTGTGATTACACTTGTGTATCAATCCAGATGGAAATTGAGATGGCATTTATACAGACTAAAACGTCACCTTCGCCACAAGTTACACCCAAATGGTTATGAATTTATACTGCAGCCTTTGCCAAAGCGGTTCAATGCATTTGTTTCATACAACAACACAACGGACTATGAATGGGTAGCAAACACTCTGATTCCCATGGTAGAAGACAACTGGGGACTTGAGTTGTGCATTGCGCAAAGAGATTTTGAACCTGGCGTGCCCATTGCAGAAAATATTTGTGAAGCCGTAGACAAGAGTTACAGAACTATTTTAGTTATCACCCCAGGATTTGTAAAGAGTATTTGGTGTGAATTTGAGATGCAGATGGAACTCACAAGAGGTTTACAAAATTTGATCATCATCTACAAAGAAGAGGTTCCAACAACAGACATGTCGAAAACTCTTGTGTTTCTCATGAAATCGCTTAACTATATTGAATACAATGAAGACCCAAATGGGTTGCAAATGTTTTGGAACAAATTACACAAGAGCCTGACATCCAGCACATAGGAATTATACCATAATTACAGTATACTGTCTACAAGTTGACTGCTTATCTACAAATCTGGACATGTCGCCTACTTTCTTTATTGCTACACTCTTGCAATGTATTTGGGCAAATTAGTTTGATGTACACAGGTTGTGTTTGAAATGGCTTGTAATATCTTAATATGTTGTGGTCTTCCTTAAATGAAATTTTCGCAATTTTGATGAGAAGAGAACCATCGGCTGGGTGTCTTGTACAATGACCCTCTATATCCCAAAAATATGCAGTCTCCATTTTCTTAGCATAGCATTGTAATGGCATGTGTTGCATCATGTGAGATGATTGCTTCCTGACATATTTTAGTCAATACATTGTTGCTTTTATATGTTTTTATTCATATTGAATTTTATCATATTGAATTTTTACCCTCGGAAAAAACATTTATCGAAGGTATTGTAGTTACTTTGGTTGTCCGTTTACCAGGCAGGCGTCACACTTTTGTTTCCGGAGCAGAACTCCAACACTATTGCACGTACATTGATATAATTTTGTATTTATTTATTCTTCATGGCCTAGTTGTGGCCTTTGATAGTGTCATTGACATGTCTTAGCTATGTTTTACAAAATCAGAACAAATGAAAAAAAAAATGTTTGTTTCCAGAGTAGAACGAACACTGTTTCACCAAACGCTTAAAACTTTGTCATAATATGTATAAAATAGTGTAGTTGTGCCTTTTTTGGGGTTTTATGGCCATAAATAATATGAAATTATAGTAATGAGGGGAAAATGTAAAAAATGTAAAATTTTCCCGAACTGATCTCAACTTAATGCCTTAGTACTTAAACTTTCAAAACCTCATTCTGGCATTTATTCAGACTTTTTTTATAACAAAGAATAATACGAAAAAATTGTGTTGTTTGCTACACTCCCTGAATCCATCAGACATTGTGTTTGCAAGGATATGGTTATGGAGAATTAAAATGTTTATATGTATGTTTAAGAATTTTATGGCATCATTGTCATATTCGTTGAATGGATGACATATAATAATGGGGAAAATGTGGAAAATTCTTATTTTCCCAAACCTCTAGATCTAAACCACTAATATACCTACATACATGAAATATAACTTTTAACATGTCTAAATCATAGTAATTTCACTTTCAAACCTTTAATTAGACATTTATTTATACCTATATAATAATGGAAAATATATAATTTTGCTTAAATTGCATTCTATGCTGCATTCCCCAAACTGTGTGTTTATTATGACATTCATAACATTTTGGAGAAGTGTGTGTATATTTATGTTTATATGTATGTTTTAAATTCCATATCATTGTAATATTCTATGTAAGACATTTTTGAACAATATACCCTAATAATTGGGAAAAGTTTGAGAAATTGCCCTTTTGTCAACTGAAATTCAGCAAATGTTAGAATTTTTCAGTTAAAAATTCTATATAGTAAAAATGTTTACACTAAGGGAAGAATTCATTTGCTTAATGTTTTCAAATTTGCCGAGGGTATGCTGCTGCAGCAGCCTATGTTTAGCATTGCACTACTGCCTGAGTGGGGAAAACCCAGATGCAAATTATATGTACCGTAAATGTTCCTGGTTCTCTAGGTCAAAATCATATAGGTCATTGACTTGCTAAATGTTGGCTATAAATATCAAAACTGACCCCAAATGTTAGATAGGCCTATATATGGGTAACCCTTTCATGTCAACAACACATGTATGTATCTAACTTATGTACAAAAGTAATTGATATAATTAAAGGAAATGCTACACCATGAAAAGCAATAATTATATTTCTCTTTTTTCCTCTTACACTGGAAGTTTTTATATATGAAATTTTTTAGATTAACAAAACATTCGCGAAACAGATCGAATTATTCATGTCATAGGAAACACCTAGAGATCCTAAGAGTAAATCAATGGCTGCATTTCAGATTAAACTACTGTTGTCATCATTAGCTACTATCGGTTCATGTAAATGTGACCAAAGATAGTTTATATTCCAAGGATATTATACATGAAGATGCCACTTTTGTCGTTAGTAACATGTGCTTCATCGAGTTGCAGTCCTGCTGGATCTGTTCTGATATGCAGAAATTTGTGACTTTACTCTACAACCTCTTAATATAACAAACATAACCATCACCAAATTAGGGCGGGGGCCTAGCTCAGAGGTAGCGCTCTGGGCTTCCAACCGCTGGGTCCCGATAGGGTCCCGATAGGGTCCCGATAGGGTTCGATTCCCGGATGAGCCTATATTGGATGGCTGTTTCATCCTTCGTCTCATTGCCATGGTCTCTGCTTGTCCTAATTAGCCCAACTGGTGCAGAAATACAGGACGTAAAGCCCTAATCACACCCACCCACACACACACACACACACACACACACACACACACACACACACACACACACACCATAACTGAATATTACTCCTTGCAGATGAGGATATTCTGGAAATTCCATATTATAATGACTTATAGACATGTAGTTACTAAACAAACAATACATATGATGAAAGCTAATAATGTGTCGTTAACTGCAAAAACTTTGAACTCCTGACATTTAGGCATTGGTTAAGAACATCCATGTAATTTTAATGAAATCAATAATTTAATGAACATTTACCCATTTAGGGAGTAGTTTTATACTATCTGATATTTCAATAATTCGTTAAAATCAGGGTGTCAATACAGGGGCCATGTGGGGTATATACCCACTCTTTTGTTTTGGAAAGGAGGGATGATCAATGCAATCATCCCTCCAGAAATTCACTATGAAAATTACCTTTCTTTAAAAAACTTGGAACATTTGTGCTTTGTTAAACATTTTTTTATTTATATCACATATATGTTATATAAATATCAGTATAAATTTATCTGTAAAAATAAATTGGCATCAATGATCCACTATTAATTTTCTCTTGACAAGTACCCGAGTGTTAACTGCTGCCACTTGTATGCGCAAGGAAAAGTCATGGTACAACAGACAAAGTAGGCCTGCACCTGTCCAATTGCAATATTGCATTAAAATTTTCGAGATTTTAAAAACTGCCATGCCTTTTCTTTTTAGGCATGCACTAATTGCATAGTGTTGAGCTCCATATTGAAAACATTACTGGACCTCTGCCCTCAGGCATTTTTCAACCATTAACAAACCTGACAAACTTGATGATGTCCTACACTTACCCGAATGACATGGCTAACAACACTATGGACATCATTCCCAACCTTCAACATCTAACTATGCAAATGAAACATAACGCAGTCTTGGGAAAGGAATTCTACTCTATGAGGAATTTGAAATACTTGCAGATTCTTACATTTCATAATGGCAGCATAACAAAGAAAACATTTGCCGCTATTCCAAATTTGGAGACATTACACATCGCTGGTGGCCTGGTGCACATTGAACCTGATGCTTTGGTCAACTTTCATAACTTGTCCACTCTTGCTTTAACCTGCAACAACAAAATGAGTATCAAGCAAGTGACTGATGCTATTAAACATCAAAGGCGAGCAACTCTTGAGAAACTGATCCTAGATGGCAGTGAAGGGGATGGGTTTGTTGTTTTTAGTGGAGATTTTTTCAACTCACCTAATTTTGATAAAATTACACATTTATCTTTGCGGAGAACATTCATTGTTGAATTTGATGTAAATATCTGGGATGGTTTACCAAAATTACAATATTTGAGTATGGGACATGGGTGATAAAGACGTGACATTGACCATCTATAAGGCTTGCAGCATTTAAACAGAATGAAAATCCAAACGTTAGATCTCAGCAATATGTTCAATCAGGCTAGATCACATTTCAAGGAAAGATTCTGTCATGGTTTTGCTTTCGTGGACCAATTCATACGTAAACCCCCTTTATTTGTTGCCGAACTGACACAAAATGAAACATTTAACCGAACATTGGTAAAAGTAGATGGCAACATTGAGACAAAAGTGAGGGCCAATGTCCCACCTTCCTTACAGTATCTCTATATAGACAATGTGGGATATGATAGCCAAACTAAGCCATATGTATTTCCTGAGAATAAATACAATTTTTTCAACGTCGATAACATTTTAATAATTAATGCCTCCAATACAAAACTTTGACATGTAAATATATTCAGGGGGCTAAACAAATTACAAGGTATCGATGCTAGTTTTTGTCGTCTAATATACCTCCATCCTAGACAGCTGTATTACTTGCCAAGTTTAAGATATTTAAATCTATCACACAACTATCTTGCCAGCATAGATCTAACAGAATCCCCGTCTGGTGGTAGCATGTTGCAGTGGTTAGACCTCAGTTATAATGACCTAAAGCACATTCCAAAATATTGTTTATCAAATCTGACCTCTGCAGAATATGTCTCATTCAAAGGTAATCCAATTCTCAATATTGACATCAATTTGGAAAACAACACCAGACTGAAAACACTGGATTTGTCAAGTGGTGTTATGCAGAAGATAGGCAAAGACATGATACACCAACTTGAAAGTTTGCAAGCAAAATTAAACCACACCCTATATCTTGACCTTACAGGCAACGAATTCCAGTGCATGTGTGAAACACAATTGATATGATTCAGTGGTTTTCTACTACTAAGATAGACTTGCACAACAAGGAAGATATAAAATGTATTTACAAGGATAGAACCATTCATCTTCATGAGGTGGATGTTCAGAAACTAAAACAAGATTGTTCAAAGCATGCACTGTCACTGATTCTGGCAACGGTGCCAGTCACAATTGCTGCTTTGGCTGTACTTAGTATGATTACACTTGTGTATCAATCCAGATGGAAATTGAGATGGCATATATACAGACTAAAACGTCACCTTCGCCAAATGGTGATGAATTTATACTGCAGCCTTTGCCAAAGCGGTTCAATGCATTTGTTTCATACAACAACACAACGGACTATGAATGGGTAGCAAACACTCTGATTCCCATGGTAGAAGACAACTGGGGACTTGAGTTGTGCATTGCGCAAAGAGATTTTGAACCTGGTGTGCCCATTGCAGAAAATATTTGTGAAACCGTAGACAAGAGTTACAGAACTATTTTAGTTATCACCCCAGGATAAGTAAAGAGTATTTGGTGTGAATTTGAATTTGAGATGCAGATGGTACTTACAAGACGTTTACAAAATTTGATCATCATCTACAAAGAAGAGGTTCGATCGTTATGTTATCTGTTCTGATTCCAAATCTGCTCTTCAAGCAATCCAAAATAAACAACTTGACAACCCTGGGATCTTAGATGTTCTTATTAAGTATTTCTATCTTCACGAATACGAAGACATAGTATTCTGCTGGATTCCTGGACACGCTGGCATTGAAGGGAATGAAAAAGCAGACCTGGCAGGAAAAAGGGCTCTTACAAAAGAGATAACTGATTTTACCATTCCATACACTGATTTTAAAATGACTATAAAATCTTCTATCATGTCTTGCTGGCAAAGACAATGGAATGAATGCAATAACAACAAGTTGCATTCAATCTTACCTTGCATTCAAAATAAAATACCTAGTAGGTTCAATACTCGCAAAGATCAAGGAATATATCACAGATGCCTTATAGGTCATTCAAGGCTTACACATTTACACCTTTTAGTCAATGAACCGGCACCGGTATGCCAGAGTTGTCGGTGCCCCCTAACAATCAAACATATTTTATTAGATTGCAGCCACTTACAATGCTTTAGAAGACCTTTGTTTCAAGCTACTACCTTACAACATCTCTTTACCAGATATCCAACCCAGACAATTATTGATTTTTTATATGCTTCTGGTTTCTACTACCAAATATAAATAATCAATCTTAACCTAGAGAGCCTCTACATAGCCCACTCAGGTGCTGATGAGGCATTAAACAATAACTCACACACACACACACAAAGAAGAGGTTCCAACAACAGACATGTCGAAAACTCTTGTGTTTCTCATGAAATCGCTTAACTATATTGAGTACAATGAAGACCCAAATTGGTTGCAAATGTTTTGGTACAAATTACACAAGAGCCTGACATCCAGCACATAGGAATTATACCATAATTACGGTATACTGTCTACAAGTTGACTGCTTATCTACAAATCTGGACATGTCGCCTACTTTCTTTATTGCTACACTCTTGCAATGTATTTGGGCAAATTAGTTTGATGTACACAGGTTGTGTATGAAATGGCTTGTAATATCATAATATGTTGTGGTCTTCCTTAAATGAAATTTTCGCAATTTTGATGAAAAGAGGACCATCGGCTGGGTGTCTTGTACAATGACACTCATATCCCAAAAATATGCAGTCTCCATTTTCTTAGCATAGCATTTCAATGGCATGTGTTGCATCATGTGAGATGATTGCTTCCTGACATATTTTAGTCAATGCATTCTTGCTTTTATATGTTTTTATTCATATTGAATTTTTACCCTCGGCAAAAACATTTGTCGAAGGTATTGTAGTTACTTTGGTTGTCCGTGTGCCGAGCGGGCATCACATTTTTGTTTCCAGAGCAGAACTCCAACACTATTGCATGTACATTGATATAATTTGGTACTTATTTATTCTTTAGTGTCTCAGCTATGTTTTACAAATAAGAAAGAAATGAAAAAGAAATCATTTTTCGTTTCCGTAGCAGAACTGACACTATTTCATCTTAATGCTTAAAACTTTGTCATAATATGTATAAAATAGTGTAGTTGTGCCTTTTTGGGTTTTATGGCCATAAATGATATGAAATTATAGTAATGAGGGGAAAATGTAAATTTTAAAATGTTCCCGAACCTTTCTCAACTGCTATTATGCCTACATGTATGAAATTTGACTATGAAATGTCTACATTTTAGTACTTTAACTTTCAAAACTTCACTCTGGCATTTATTACATACTTTTTTCATAACAATGGAAAATATGAAAAAATTGCTTGAAATTGTGTTGTTTGCTACACTCCCTGCATCCATGATACTTTGTGTTTACAATGATATGGATATGGTTATGGAGAATTAAAGCTTATATATGTATTTTTTTAAATTTTATAACATCATTGTCATATTCGTTGAATAGATGAAATATTAGTGTAGTGCCTTATGTACTATTTTAGGCTACCGTGGGATTGTCATGTTAGAGCTTGACACCATATATCACTTGAAAGCTTAGAATCTGTAAATTATGGTGCAATTTTTTCAATTGCAATTAAGAGGTTAAAATCCAAGATTGCCCCCTGTACACTTTCTGAGATATATCCGATTCGAGATAAAGTAATGATCCTGTACTGTAATACTGTATTCATAAAATAATTCCAAATATGGTATTATAAGATGGTTTTAAATGGCTACTGATCACACTGGCATGTGACTGACAGGTATAATTATCTCTCCTTATGATACAAATACAGCAAATGCATGATGAAGTCATTATTTGTGTGCTCGGTGGGGTTAAAGGCTTATTTCTGTTATTAAACATTGCAGGTGGAGCCTGTTTCCTTATATGGAATTCCAATTGAACCAAAGACTTCATTACTGCTGTTAAAATTGTATTATTGATATACCAAATATGGTATCCAATATGGCTGTTAGTTCTAGCCCTTTTTGAATCTGTATCAGAATTATATATATGTAGATATTATGTTTATTATGACTAGGTCATCATTATGTGGTTCAGGAGGCCGCGGTGGGGTTTCCCTTGTGATTTCGTAAGGTGTCCTGAAGGGATTTACAAGAATAGTTCAGTTTTTCTCTTGACAGGCTAATTTATAAGGGTTACATGTGCAGGGTTTGATGTGGTTTGGTTTCTTATTTATGAGTGTGGTGCTGAACGGTTGCACTTGCATCTGTTTCATGACCTCAGAAACAATCTTAGACTCCATATTAGATGCCATATTGGGACATAGACCTTTTATAAACTATTTTAGACATCAGAAATGACCTCCTTGACCCCACAAACACAGAAATTGATGTATACGTTGTAGTTGAATTCGTTCCATGGCCGCCTAGCTCAGAGGTAGCGCTCTGGGCTTCCAACCGCTGGGTCCCGGGTTCGATTCCCGGTCGAGCCTAAGTTGGATGGCTGTTTCCTCCTTCGTCTCATTGCCATGGTCTATGCCTGTCCTAATTAGCCCAACGGGTGCAGAAATACAGGAAGTAAAGCCCTAAATCCACCCACCACCCGCTTCAGCATCCCGGCCATTGGTTCCCATTCAACATGTTCACTCTCTTTTATACGCTAATCAGATTGATGTTGTTTTTTTGTTTTTCTCTTCCTCTAAAAACCCTGTGCATGTGTCACATCACTGGCTCCATGTATTTAGTACATAACTTTGTATAAGACATTTGGGTGGCCCCTCAGTGGCGATGTACCTTAACATCTTAGAGGGGTCACCCAGCTCTACTATAATAGTATAATCTATATGTTATAATTATGTAAGACTGAGAAAAATAAATAAATGAATTGAATTGAAATTGTTTTAGAAATAAAACGTTTGATTAAATACTATTGGCAGCAATCTTAGACGGCATAGTGGATGCTATATTTGGACATAGACTCTCCATACAATATTTTGGACATCAGAAATAAACTCCATGATTCCACAAACTTAGAAATTGTTGTATAGGTTGTACTTGTATCTGTACCATAGTCACTGTGTTACATTGAATGTTATTGGCAGCTATCTTGGACTCCTTAGTTGCTGCCATATTTGGACATAGACCCTTAATACACTTTTTTGGACATCAGAAATGAACCCAATGGCGCCAAAAGGTAGATATTGATATACAGGTTGTGATTGCACCTGTTTTATGAACTGAAAAACATTGTTATTGGTGTGCGGGTTGTACATGTATCCGTTTCAGAAGTAAAACCCTACATTTAAATATTACTGGTAGCCATCTTTGATGCCATATTTGGGCATAGATCAATACACCATTTTTGAACATCACAAAAGAACAATGTGACCCCAAAAACACAAAATTGCATATACCAGCTGTATCTCTTTGAGATATAGAACTATGCATATTAATGTTATAAGCAGCCATTTTAAATGCCATCTTGGATGCCATATTTGGACATAAACCTTTAATGAAGTATTCTGGACATCATAAATGAACTCCAGGACCCTAAAAACATAGAATTGACATACTGGTTGTGTCCCTGTCATTATAGGCGTCAGAGGCATATACATCATTATATATGGTGGCCATCTAGGATGCCTGTATGGCAGTGTACACCATTCTGATACCATATATGGATTATAGCCATCTGTTCAGTATTTCTGGCTTGAGAAATGAATTTCTTGACCCGAAAGACTTACCAATTGATGTAAATATTGCGGTTGTGCATCAATTTGAATCAGATATATTACCTTTGACATTATTGGCAGCCATCTTGAAATTCACCCCCCAGGTGGCCGTTACAAAAATGGCACCATATTTTTTTAAAATCTACTCATTGTAAGCTTTAAAATGTTATATGGTGTCAAATTCTAACATTAAGTTCCCACGGAATTACATAAGGCACTGCACTATATAATATTATTGCAGGTTTCCTCTCATGGTTAGACAAAAGATAAATATGATCAAGTACTGGGGAAGATTAATGACACTGCCATCCTATGATATCCTACATAAATGCCTCAAATTCAAGAATTTCTCCACATGAAGGGTCAGATCAACTGGTACAATAAAACAATACATATAATTATTGAATGTAATATAAATAGTTGGGAATCAAAGGAGCCAGACCCTCTGGTCACTGAAATCAAACTCAAACCGTATGAAAGTGAACAATCAAGGATCCTTAGCGAGATTAATGACTCTGAGAAGCACACAAAACTAAGAACATATAAATTATTTAAAACTACTTCTTATTTTGAACTTTATCTTAATCTCAACCACCCCAAGAAAACATATAATAACATAGCAAGATTTAAACTTAGCTCACATAACCTCAAAATTGAAACTGGAAGATATGAGACCCCCAAAACACCATTAGAAGAAAGAAAATGTAAAAAATGTGATAGTAATGAAGTAGAAGATGAACTACGTTGTCTCTTAATCTGTAACAATCATGCGGCACCAAGAAATCAATCCTAAAAGCAAATAACCTGATCAGCTGATGAGTCAAAGTGCCAGGGTCTGCGCCATGTTGCCTGGTACTTTTGTTCTCACATTGTGCCTGACAGCTCCACAAGAACACAAAAAATCCCCTGAAGTGTCTACAAATTTTCTCTCCCAACATTTTTTTGGTGTGTAACTTAAGTGAATATGTAAACTGTAAATTGTAATCTTATTGTGATATTATTGTCAGTATTGTATATAATTATGTAAATTTTAATCTTATATTGATATTGTGGTCAGTATTTGTTTAATGCTTTGCGGTTTGACCTGTGATTTAACTTTTATGTATATCTTACTTAGAGCATGACTCAGCACAGAAAACATATAATTACGGCAACTGGGACCTTGAATTTTTAGCTATATAATATTCGCATATTATGTATAAAATAATGAGAACATCATACTACTGTAGGCGCAGCTTTAGATAGACTTAGTGAGTAGAGCTATAGTTATATGTGACATATGTATCTTTTCTGATATGAACAAATAAAATAAAAGCCATATATATTTATATATATAATGATAAGAAAAATGTGGAAAATTCATATTTTCCTAAACCTGTAGATCTAAACGACTTATGTATAAATCATAGTAATTTTACTTTCAAACCTGTAATTAGACATTTATTTATACCTATTCATAATAATGGAAAAAATATAAAGTATAATTTTGCTTAAATTTCATTCTTTGCTGTATTCCCCAAACCCTGGTACTGTGTGTTTATTATGAAATTCCTAAAATTTTGGAGAAGTCTATATATATGTGTGTATCTGTATGTTTTAAAATTCCACATCTTGGTCATACTCTATGTTTGATATTTTTGAAAAATATACCTTTATTTTTTAGTAAAATTTTACACTTTGGGCATAATTCATTACTTAATTTTTGCAAATTTGCTGAGGGTATGCTGCTGCTGCAGCCTATGTTTAGTATTGCACTACTGCCTGAGCATGGAAAACACAGATGCAAAATATATATGTACCAAGTAAACATATCTAGGGAAATCACAGTCCCATTTTGTAAATATTCCTAGTTCTGTCAGGTCAAATGTTAAATGTTGGCTATAAATATCGAAACTGACCCCAAATGTTCGATAGGCCTATATATGGGAAACCGTTTCATGTCAACTATGTCTATAACTTATGTACAAAAGTAATTAATATATTAAAGGAAATGCTATACCATGAAAAGCAACTATTACATTTCTCTCATTTCCTCTTACACAGGAGTTTTTATATATGAAATATTTTAGATAAACAAAACATTGGCGCCACAGATCGTATTATTCATGTCATGGGAAACACCTGGAGATTCTATGAGTAAACACAGTGGCTGCTGTCGGTTCATATAAATGTGACCAAAGATGGCTTATATTCCAAGGATATTATACATGAAGATGCTACTTTTGTCATTAGTAACACTTGCATCATCATGTTGCAGTCTGGCTGGATCTGTTCTGACTGCAGAAATTATGACTTTACTCTACAACCTCTTAATATAACAAACATAACCATCACTGAATTAATCCTTGCAGATGAGGATATTCTGGAAATTCCTGATGGAGCTATAATTGCCCCAGATTCCTTGGAAAAACTTGTTATGAAAGATGCACCATTACTCAGCCTTACTAAAGGCTCGTTCAAAGGTAAGGAATGCTTGAAGTTGTAATTATATATCATAATGACTTGTAGACATGTAGTTACCAAACACACGGCACATATTGTGAAAGCTAATAATGTGTCGATAACTCCAAAAACTTTGAACTCCTGACATTTAGGGATTGGTTAAGAACATCCATGTAAGTTTAATGAAATCAATAATTCAATGAACATTTACCCTTAGGGGGTTGTTTTTTACTGTCTGATATTTCAATAATTGGTTAAAATCATGGGGGGGGGGGGCAATACAGGGGCCATGTGGGGTATATACCCCCCCCCCCCCCTTTTGTTTTGGAAAGGAGGGATGATCAATGCAATCATCCCCTCCAGATATTCACAATAAAAATTACCTTTCTTTAAAAACTTGGAATATTTGTGCTTTGTTAAACATTTTTCATTTATATCACACATATGTGATATAAATATCAGTATAAATTTAATTATCTGTAAAAATTCATTTGCATCAATGATCCACTATTACTTTCCTCTTGACAAGTAATTGCCACCACTTGTATGCGCAAGGAAAAGTCACAAATAACAGAAAAAGTAGGCCTGCACCTGCCCCATTGCAAAATTGCATTGAAATTTTCGAGATTTTAAAAACTGCCATGCCTTTTCTTTTTTAGGCATGCACTCATTGCACAGTGTTGAGCTCCATATTGAAAACATTACTGGACCTCTGCCCTCAGGCATTTTTCAACCATTCAAAAACCTGACAAACTTGATGATGTCCTACACTTACCCGAATGACATGGCTAACAACACTATGGACATCATTCCCAACCTTCAACATCTATCTATGCAAATAAAACATAACGCAGTCTTGGGAAAGGAATTCTACTCTATGAGGAATTTGAAATACTTGCAGATTCTTACATTTCATAATGGCAGCATAACAAAGAAAACATTTGCTGCTATTCCAAATTTGGAGATGTTACACATCGCTGGTGGCCTGGTGCACATTGAACCTGATGCTTTAGTCAACTTTCAAAACTTGTCCACTCTTGCTTTAACCTGCAACAACAAAATGAGTATCAAGCAAGTGACTGATGCTATTAAACATCAAAGGGGAGCAACTCTTGAGAAACTGATCCCAGATGGCAGTGAAGGGGATGGGTTGGTTGTTCTTAGTGGAGATCTTTTCAACTCACCTAATTTTGATAAAATTACACATTTATCTTTGCGGAGAACATTCATTGTTGAATTTGATGTAAATATCTGGGATGGTTTACCAAAATTACAATATTTGAGCATTGGATTTAACAGCATACTTAAATCAGCAAACATGGATGATAAAGATGTGACATTGACAATCTACAATACTTTGCAGCAATTAAACAGAATGAAAATCCAAACGTTAGATCTCAGCTATATGTACAATCAGGCTGGATCACATTTCATGGAAAGATTCTGTTATCGTTTTGCTTTAGTGGACCAATTCATCCGTAAACCCCCTTTATTTGTTGCCGAACTGACACAAAATGAAACATTTAACCGAACAGTGGTAAAAGTAGATGGCAACATTGAGACAAAAGTGAGGGCCAATGTCCCACCTTCCCTGCAGTATATCTATATTGACAATGCGGGATATGATAGTCGAACTAAGCCATATGTATTTCCCAAGGATAAATACTATTTTTTCAACAACGATAACAACATTGTATTCATTAATGCCTCCAATACAACACTTCGATATTTAAACATATTCAAAGGGCTAAACAAATTACAAGGTATCGATGCTAGTTTTTGTCATCTAATATACTTCCATCCTAGACACCTGTATTACTTGCCAAGTTTAAGATATTTAAATCTATCACACAACTATCTTGCCAGCATAGATCTAACAGAATCCCCGTCTGGTGGTAGCATGTTGCAGTGGTTAGACCTCAGTTATAATGACCTAAAGCACATTCCAAAATATTGTTTATCAAATCTGACCTCCGCAGAATATGTCTCATTCAAAGGTAATCCAAATCTCAATATTGACATCAATTTGGAAAACAACACCAGACTGAAGACACTGGATTTGTCAAGTGGTGCTATGCAGAAGATAAGCAAAGACATGATACACCAACTTGAAAGTTTGCAAGCAAAATTAAACCACACCCTATATCTTGACCTTACAGGCAATGAATTACAGTGCATGTGTGAAACAATTGATATGATTCAGTGGTTTTCTACTACTAAGATAGACTTGCACAACAAGGAAGATATAAAATGTATTTACAAGGATATAACCATTCATCTTCATGAGGTGGATGTTCAGAAACTGAAACAAGATTGTTCAAAGCATGCACTATCACTGATTCTGGCAACGGTGCCAGTCAAAATTGCTGCTTTGGCTGTACTTAGTGTGATTACACTTGTGTATCAATCCAGATGGAAATTGAGATGGCATATATACAGACTAAAACGTCACCTTCGCCACAAGTTCCACTCAAATGATGATGAATTTATACTGCAGCTTTTGACAAAGCGGTTCAATGCATTTGTTTCATACAACAACACAACGGACTATGAATGGGTAGCAAACACTCTGATTCCCATGGTAGAAGACGCCTGGGGACTAGAGTTGTGCATTGCGCAAAGAGATTTTGAACCTGGCGTGCCCATTGCAGAAAATATTTGTGAAGCCGTTGACAAGAGTTACAGAACTATTTTTGTTATCACCCCAGGATTTGTAAAGAGTATTTGGTGTAAATATGAGATGCAGGTGGCACTCACAAGAGGTTTACAAAATTTGATCATCATCTACAAAGAAGAGGTTCCAACAACAGACATGTCGAAAACTCTTGTGTTTCTCATGAAATCGCTTAACTATATTGAGTACAATGAAGACCAAAATGGGTTGCAAATGTTTTGGAACAAATTACACAAGAGCCTGACATCCAGCACATAGGAATTATACCATAATTACGGTATACTGTCTAAAAGTTGACTGCTTATCTAAAAATCTGGACATGTCGCCTACTTTCTATATTGCTACACTCCTGCAATGTATTTGCAAATTAGTTCGATGTGCACACTTTGTGTTGCTTGAAAGAGCTTGTTATATCTTAAGTTTGTTGTTGTGGTCTTCCTTAAATGATATTTTGCAATATTGATGAGTAGAGAACCATAGGCTGGGTGTCTTGTACAACAACCCTCTAGCACCAGCTAACTGCTCTGGGTCCCTTGAAGAGACAGGATAAACATAAGTTAAATCTCGTTGGTTTTGGATTGTGATCAAATTGACCAGGTTTTTTGTGCTGTTTTTAATTAATGGTTATTCTGCTATCTGCTGCAAAAATGAAAGAAAATTATCAAAGATATGGTTATCTTTTATGCTCCATGACCTAATTTTCTAATAAAATATCCAAGTAAGGGCATTTGGATCTTATTTACTAAATAGATCATATATACGTAAAATTTCAAAGATTACACTGTATATTATTTTCATGACAAAGCAAATAAATGTAAATGTAATGCGCCTGATTATGGAGTAGACTCACTGCTCAAGCTGTTTCACCAGATGTTACAATTACATTGGCAGGCCAGTCCAGAGTCTTTCTCAACTCCCTGGGGAGTATTTAGCCTTGAACACGGGGTTAACCACAGGGGCTTAAGAACTCCCACCAGTACCATCACTGTGGGTGCCTAATGCCAAGTACCTACCCGCTGCACCTAGGTGGGGTGAGGCAATGATTGATGAGCTAGCATCTGCCCATCTACTCTGGTTTGAACCCCACACCTTACGATTAGCAGGCGAAAATCTTAACCTCTAGACCATGAAATCACAAATAATCAATATAAAATATTGATTGGCAATACAACAAGTAATTATCATGCATATTGTTGGTGAAGTCCTGGCTTTGTTTTGCTTAATTGTGTTCTAGTACAGTATTTTCTCTTCCTTTCCCCCCCCCCCCCCCCATGTTTATTGCATTATCGTCTTTTGGAACTGCACCACTGCCCAAGCATGACAGCACACTTAAAAAAAAAAAAGCATATCAGGAAGTAAAGTAGATATCGAAATAATACTCATTACATGCACCATTTGCTTAATAGTTAACATCAGACTAGACTAAAAAAAATTAATTAATTTAACAGACTTTCGGTTGATTTATTTAAAATTTATTGTCATTTGTTGTCTAGGTGTGCAAAAAAAAAAAGAAAATAAGAAAGAAAAAATACATTGAGCTGGTGTTTTAAAAAGAGGATCCATAATAAATTTCCATTTGTTTTTGGTAATATTTTATCATAAAAAGCTTGGAGCAGCACGAAATGGACAGAGGTGTTATATACTAATAAGTCAAATCCCAATTTATCAACCTATGGGGGTTTACATGGGTCCCAAAAAAAGGAAGCAATGTCCGATGTCACCCTTTAAAAAAAATCTAATATCTCCTGTCACTTTTTAACTAGATGAATAATAACAAGGAATATTAAACTGTCGCCTGTCACTATTTAAGGAGATATTCCTCTTATGTCCCTCATTATTTAAGAGCTTCCGTGTCACTTTATCCCTCGTTAAGAAGAGCAATGGCGCACTGTCAGTTTTGTCGATTTTAATACCCTTTGTAAATTAACAATTTCATATCTTTCAATAATAGATTTTGTTTTCATGTCAATATTGTTTACAGCCAATTCTCCAGTTTAGTCCAATTATGGGATATTATATGCTAATAAATTGCGTATAAACAGTAGACGTCTAGTTAAACTTGCCTCATAAGCCAAATTCATGAATTAGGCAAAGTTCGACTTATTATGATGCTTAGCAATAAGCAATATATGTAGGCCTGCAATTATCAATATAAGGGGGGGGGGGATACTTTTTGTTGCAATGCGATGTATGGTATTGTGGTTTTGGCAGTGGTGGCGCTGCGGCATGATTAACCCTACTAGAGCCATCTGGAGGATTTGACATGAACTGTCACCACCATTCAATGCCTAAGCGTAAACGCGATAGGCAGGTCGTACATATCCCGAATGGCTGATTGGCCAAGCACTAAATTTTCTGATTGGCTGTGCTATTTATTTATTTTAAATATGTTTATTCCTACACATGCATAGTAAGATACAATTCATGGTATATAGTACAAAAATATTGGTAATCAAAATATATTGTAAACGTTATAAAACTTTAAAAACAAAACAGATAAAAACAAAAGTGAATAAAAACATAAGTGAATATGCTGTACATATAGAGTGCAATATGACTTTTAGGTCATCTCTAGTGAACCCGTCTACTGTGGCTGCAAATGTGCGAACAATATTTAACAATTCATTAATCTGTCAAACTACTGGCTCTACATCAACATATCTTTTATATAAGCACCTTTTAGTCTGAACAATAGTGTCATTTAACAGTTGCTCAATACTGCATCCAATACCTTTTGAGATCAGAATCAAATTACGATGGGTTGTTGATGGAACCTCTAATATTTGCCTTGTACATCTGTTCCACATGGTTTGAAATTGTACAATATTACTGTTGCATAAATTCCATGCTTGAGCACCGTAAAAATGACAACATTTTGTATTAAATACATTTACAGTAACTTCTTTTCTACATTTCCCCAATGTTGAGATGGTATGATTAACTCTATTTATAAACAATGTCACTTCTTTTCATTCTGACATCAGTCTTTTCTGACATATCACAGTCTAAATAGTTACCTAGATACTTTACAGTTTTTACCCAAGCTAAACGTTTACCATCCAGAGATATATCTATATTGTTTTGTTCTTTTTTACTGAATAGCATACATACAGTATTATCTGGATTATAGGCCTATTTGACATTATACTCATTACTGAACTCCTCACATAGGCCTATATCTTTTATCATCTTAGACAGGCTTGATACAGCGGGTGCTAAAAGTGTAAGATCATCTGCAACGATTCTGCATAGCCTATAGCACCAAAACTGGTTGCCAACACAACAGCTTTCACCACCTTTCTCTAACCTTGATAATAATATATATATACAAAACAGTACTGGGGATATAACCCAACCTTGTCTAATACCATTGGTTGTAGGCCTACCAAATTCATCAGATACATACCCTCTCCAATGCGTTCTCATACAATTGTCGAACATAGGCCTATATATAAGTCTAACATCACTCTTACAATACCAGGGTACAATTAAAATTTAAAAATAGCTTAAATATCATATTGCACTCTGTCAAAAGCCTTTGTTACATTTTTCAGATAATTACATCTACGTCACAAGTATAAACATCAATCCATTATATATAATATCTAACTTCTTTCAAAACTTTAGACTGTTGATCACTTTCCGGTCCACGCATATATATCTAATGTTAAAGGCAGAGATGCGCACGCACGCTACCGGGAGGAATCCCTCTACCTGCGTAGTGCATCAGCTAGACCAGAGATTTTATAACGTAGACGCACCCTAGACGGTTAAAACTGCTCTTTCCGTTAGGCTGCCTCTGCTCAGCTAGAACTGTTTTACCGTCTAAACACACCCAGGAAATGTACTGGAGTGGCTAGACGCAGCGGGCCAGCGAATACCAATCATTTGATCAATGTCCGACAGTCCGACATGGATGATCGCGTTTAGACAAAATTTTCAAGTCAAGAATTTGCCAGTTGCCTCATTGATTAGGTCTTAAGCCAGTCCGAGATAAACATCCATGCCCTGCAAAGGTATGTACATGTAATAGGGATTTTTATTATTTTGCACGTCTATTTTGCACGTCTATTTTGCACGGTCTATTTTGGTGAACGTTGTCATTGTCAGTATTCCCTCAGGGGGAGGGTACTCCAACTTAAATGGGGAGGCACTCTTCAATAACATAAAAAGCACATTAGCTCATGTTATTAATTTCTAACTATAATTGTTTTAGGTAAATTTTTTTCTGTTTATTTTAAATCATATTGATATACAGTGTACTTACATGCATTAGTAAAATGTATTAATTTGTGCGTATAACAACATGTTCGCTTTGCAGAATGTTCAATGCCTCAATGACAATAGTGTAGTTTTCAAGCTATATATATATATTACATATATATATATATATAGCATTACAAATAATCGTAACATTTATTAATTTGTGTGCACAACATGTTTGCTTTGCTGAATGATCAATGCCTCAATAGTGCAAGTTTTCAAGCTATATATTATACATGTATAAATATATACATACGTTTTTTGTACTTAATTCTATACAGATCATACAGTCCATCCTATCCTTGGAAAAGCTGTGCACTGTCAAGATGTTTGAAAACTGTACGTTAAAATATACAAATTTCCTGTAATAATACAATTCCTGTAGTTTACTGAATGAATTTCAAATGATAAACATAACTTTTTTTTGTACATGGGTAATATCGTTTAATTGGCCCCAAATAAGTTTGCCAAAATCCAGAAAATAAAGTTGCATATTTTCTGTTTTTTGTTCACTTCATGGGAGCAGAAAAGTAAATGTATAAGCAGCAAAGCTTAAATTATTGCCTTTTTCTTCAAATTGTTGATTAGATAATGCATTTTAAGTAATAAAATGTCCTTAAACGGAGTTGTACATATATGGTTTTACAACCCAGTTTACTACCTTACAACCCTGTTTATAGTTGCATAGCAAACAGAGTTGTAAAATACGGAGTTGTAATTTTAAACTCTTTTGTGCCAATCAATGAAGCAGGTGAGAAATGAAATGGGTGAACATTGATAAAACTACCGAGCCCAACCAGCTTTATAATTCAGCTGCCAACTTGGTGTAAATACTTGAAATTTGTATATATAGGAAAGCAGTAAACGGAGTGGTAATTAATTTTTATCCCCCCCCCCCCCCCCTGCTCAATCAAATGTGTAGCTGCTTGATAAATAAATCCAGAAACATTTACTTTTGTCTGATGAAACATTCTACTGATCTAATAAGCACTTTCTGGTATTACCAATATAAATGTTTTCCTGTAAATCTCCACTAGGAGGTTTCAAAGTCACCGTAAACAGAGTTGTAAATTTCTTTCAAACAGTGAGGACATATTTCTGGTCATAAAAAATTTCAAACCATACATGAACAGTGTTTTCAATAATATCTGCATACAATATTTTATTTTTATTGAAGAAAAAAAGATTTGAGAGGTCTATATGGATTTTGTAGATCACAATGAGAATTTCAGTATGCAAAGGTAGGGGTGCAGACATTCAAATTATGGACTTCAAGGCACATAACCTGAACTGAGAAATTCTCTTTTTGAGAGACGTCAACATTGAGAATTTTCAGTTTGGGGTCCTTTTAATTGATTTTTCCCACATATGAAACATCTTTGTGCTTTTGTTAGTCTAGTTCTAGATAAATGTTTTTTTGCTGAAAAATGTATGTTCATATAAATGTTTGTATGAATAATATCATTGTTTTCTTTAATAGTCAGTAGGTGGAAACACGTAATAATTGGTGCTCTGGTGGTGATTGCCTTCATCACACTCAACTATTATACTTTTTACAAACCCAAGATTATGGGTAAACATTTTCATTCATACTATTCGATTTGTGTAAAGCAGAAAAAGAAAAAACTTGCAAATTTAGTGAATTTTGTTTTTAGCCACGTCATGATTGGTCACAATATAATATTATTCCATTCAAATTTTATTTTTTGTTTTTTTAGAAAACCAAGACGTGTTCAAATATTTTGGCACTGAAGATGGCCTGGATATTTCGTGGTATCACCGAGCAAATTCTATGGATCGACTTGAGATGGCCTTGAATGATCACAGAGTGCATATGATTGAAGCTGATGTGGTATTTTGGAAATTGCTACCAACGGATAAGAAGGAGCAACCTGTGATGGGCCACGGAAAAGAAGAAAAGCTCGATCTAACTGTTTATCACTTTGTGGACACAGTAATTTCAAAAAAAGTGTGTGCTTTTCCGTAATTTGTTGATCCAGAATTATTTCTTGTTCCACCTCTGGATGTTTTTATTACGACATTTCAACATTGTCTGAATTACTTTCATTTCAGATTAAAAAAGGCATCAAATTAGATTTTAAGGACATCAAAGCTGTTGAACCTACTCTGAGATACTTGCAATCCAAGCAGGATGAAATAAATTTCCCCGTTTGGTTAAATGCCGACGCAGTACTTGGACCAGGTGGGACAGAAGAGCAGGTCGATGGGAAAAGGTACAAAGTCACATTTAGTATAATACAATTCAGTTTGGCTTCATTTGGCATAATCATAATACGATGCAGCCCGGTGTCATCTGGCATAATTTTAAAACGATTCAGTTTGGTGTCATCCCGCATAATGATAATCTTCACTTGTGCTCAACTGAGTGTTTTGCAGTTTATATATACTTATATCATTACCGTATTTAAGTAAGACTTATTAAAGGTGTTTACAGTTATTTTTTCAAATTTACTAATCTCACAATGTCACTCTCAACTGTGAATTAGACAGTTCTAATCTTCACTAAATCTGGACAAGTGTTTAAAATCATGCAAAAAAGTTCCTGAGTTTTCTGTTATCAGTTGTAATTTGCCAGTTAACCTGATGTGTTTCTTGGTTTTTTAAATTTCTGTTTGTTTTTTTTTTTCAACTTTTTTGTCTCAATATAGATAGATCTCTCTCAAATTTTGGTTTTCATTATAAAATTATTTTCCTCACACATGTATCTCTTTTTATTTTTACAGTTTTATTGCTCTTGCCAACGAATACTGCCCAAGTGCTACACTTTCTCTCGGATTCAGCTATAAAGCTCCAAACAGTACGCCCCTGACAAAAAATATGGTCAAAGAAATGTACGAACTAGCTAAACTTTCCACTCTGCGTGTGACTTTTGCCATTAATGTTGCCATGTTTTCTGCTTCACTGTCTTCTGTGAGATGGTTACTTCACCAGGATGAGAGATTTTCCGTAACATTATGGACTAGCATGGCAAGCACAAATTGGGATGGAGTTGATCCGAATTCACTTTGTAATGTTCGTAAAGAAGTGTCCAAGAAGCAGACACTTTTTTATGATTTAAGCATCCACCAAGACACATGGCAAAAATTCATCAAGCTATGTGCTGATGTTTGAACATAATGCGATAATAATTTTCACTAATTGTGGTTTTTGAATTCCTGTGTGATATTATTTCATATTCCTGAAAATATATTTTCTTGCTGGATTAACCTTACAATTAAATGTGCAGTCTTTTAAAAAAAATAGCTTAGACTGTGTTTTATATTGGTAATGCGAATACACTCTAAGTGTCTGCTTATTATGTAATTTGGTATGTTGTATATGTAGCTATATATATTTACAGTACCCAGATCGGGTCCTGATATATATGATGTGTGATAATTTTTCTCTTTTGACATGGTCAATCAATGAAATGAAGTGAGGTAACTGGTTGTATCAGGGATGTGATTTTTTCGTTTTTTTCCGGAAATCCGTTTTTTTTTGGCATGTGAATTGACCCTCGTGATATGTGCAAATTCAATTTTTTTTTTTTTTTTGTTCATCCTGACATTTTCCAGTTTTTTTATCACTGATCAATCACATCCCTGTTGTATATGTATATGCTTACAGATAATTGTTTCAGTTAACAATTTAACTTTTGTGCATTTTCTATGCAAATGTATTCATGTACCTTGTGATGTACATGTTATGTTGTCCTTAACTTTTGAAATAATAAAAGATTTCAATCAATTAATATTTGGTTTTACAAAAGTTAAAACATCTTATGGTCAATGGCATATGATTTTAAAAACCAATGATGCTGAGAACCCCAATACAATTGAAAAAAAGTTAGCAATCCAAAGTGCAAGGAAAATGTCTTTATTATATGAATAAATGTTAAACTATGAGTTTTCTTATCGGTTCAAGAAGTTTCATTCCGGACTTCTCAAATTTTTATCAGCGTTTATCTGTTATCTGATAATTTAAAGGATCGTAAGTTCGTAAGTACACTTGAACGAATTTCAAATGTATCCTGGTCAGCTGAAATTGGTTATCGTTTCGTACATGGTGCGCAATTTACCTGGCTGTTCTGGCCAGTTGGCTGCCTCCCTATGAGCAGTGCTCACCTGGTGAAATTATGCGAATCATGAATAATTTTATTGACAGAAACTACCATGAAATAATGTGATGTGTGATTTAGTACATTTTTATGTTATTAAAAGTGTTGAATGAAATTTGTCCTCAAATAATAATGGCGAAAATTTACGTTGAAGAGCTGGCTTAGAAAAGCGCGAAGGGGTGAATGAGCTCTTGTTGGAAGAGCCTCATTTCTGCTCAACAACAGCAAGCTGAGGGAGTGCTAACGGCTCTGCTGCCACTGCTGGAGATAAATATATTTAGCAGCTGGGCAAGAAGTCTGACAGCTCTGCTATTTCTAGCCGAGACATTGTGAGCTAGCTGGAGGGTTACATCTTAGAGGTCCAGCAGCAGCATGGCTGAGGAAAGGGGTTAAATCAGGGCTGTTCGATTGTCCAGCATATACTGCATTGCTATACACTCTCCCCCCTAAAATATCGCAGCATGGCCTCAGCTAAAGTCAGGGAAAGGAAGAGGACTAGACCTTGTGCACCAGGTACAGCCAGAGAAAATGGAGTAGCAACCCCTACAGGCAACATGTCTGATTCAGATTGTGAAGACGGTGTGGATTACAAGCAAAAATACAAATTACAAGACTTGGAACTCAAAACGATATTAGGTAAGTTACAATGCAAGCATGAATTGTCCAATACAGCCTTATAATGTTCAATTACACTGTACTCAAGTTTTCATTTACTGAAGATTGTTTGTGGCTCATATCCAGATTTAACCTCTAGCTAAAACTGTGTCAGTTCTTTGCAAGGGGAAAGCACTGAAATAGATAAGTGGAGTGTAATTAGCCAGCTGGGGGTGCATGTTTTGTTTACCCCATACTTTAATTGTTTCTCACACTCAGTCTGTACAAGCTAATTGTTTTTCCTATAGATCTTGGATTAAAAGGTCGAACTAAAATTTAGAAATGACTATTCATTGAGTGATCTATGAGTCACAGCTGTACACTAGTATATAGCTTAAAATATAACAGAAAAGAAAACAAATTGTTGAGGCAGCAGGTTGAATGTAAAACCCACATTTAGTCATGAAATATCACACAAATCATTGTATATTGGTTATCATTATTTATTGAATGTTACATTATATATATATGTATCATCGCCGTTATCATTTAAGAACATTAAAAATGACGCACTTGAGCACTTGAATGATTTAATCATTCAAGACCAATTATGACCCACTTGAACTATTTAACTGATATGAAAAAGTTATATTTATACTGATGTGTGGACAATTTCAGATAAATGTATGTTGACAATTTTGAAATCATGACAAGTTACACATACATTTGTTGATATTGTATTGGTATTGTGTGAATGACTAAGACTTAATTGCCAGATAATATCGAGCAATCGTTGCCAAGTGTTTGTTAGGTGAAGTAAGAAGCATTACCCAAAACAGTCGTGTTCATTGGCATGAATCATGGAAAAAATGTATTTATAGCCTATAAATTGTTAAGTATCTTGATAACTTGGTTGTTAGTGAATTAGTTGTTTATTAGGTACAGTATAGTATCTAGTAGAAGATAGATAAATCCCCGTGTAAGTACCAACAGGATAAACCAGGTAAACAGTGGTAAATGTGTAACAGTGTGAAGAGGAAGCTTTATCGTCTTATCATTACACCTGCCTCTAACAGCTCCATACATGTAATCGATAATGTAACAAAGTTACAGCTAATGCGATTGATTCAATAGATGCGGGATAGATAGATCTACAGGTAGATAGATAGATGGATGGATCATTGTGGATGGATAGATAGATAGATAGATAGATAGATTGAATTATTGAATGATAGATTGATTAATTGATAAACTAATTGATTGACTGATGATAATTATGGTGAATGATTGATAGTTTAACTTGCTACGAGAACCTCTACCATACATTGCAGTTACACAGTAATTATTAGTCTTCAGTAGAACTTAACATAAATATTCACAAAATTCTTATTCATGCAAAAGTAAAAAGACAAATAGCTTTAGTTATGTGCTTGGGGTGAGAAGTTGCCAATACACGAGTCGCAGTGAGCTGTAACTTTCTACAAGTGCGCAAAGAGCCATCCGGCCGAAGCACATTTAGTTTCTGCAGGAACAAAATGTCAGTCAAGATAGAAAGGTGCACTGAGTTTACTCCTTAGAATTTGTGCTTGCTCGGCTTTGAGTGCATCTGCTCACTGATTTGGCACTGCTGTGTGAGTCGAGGGTTTCCCACATGTGGTTTCCATAGCTTCTGTACCCTCTTGATCCTATATCGTTGGCAGTTTACTTACTTTTGTGAATTGCATAAAAGTTTAGAGTACTGCGATGTAGTAAATAATCTGAACTATTCTTGTAGCTGGTTAAGAGTGGGATAATTTTACAATAAAACCATTTCAAACCGTCTTGATTTTATATCGCAGGCAGTTGTCTTGGTTCAGTGAATTGTACAGAAATATGGTAAGTCTGAAGTATTGAGTACCGTAGTGTAGTAAATCAATCAAAAAGGTACATGTTGTTTCTTATCTATATCAGGTGTATATGTCAACAATATTTATGACAATTAATCTATATAATCTAATCGGATGATCGTGAGAGTTCCGATGTCTTGAATTCTATTATCATGTCTTGTCAATGTTTTGAGTCCAGTTGTTTATTCCATTCAATGACATGGACTACGCAGCTATGGGAGTCCACACCACTTCGAATTTCTTGTGGTTAAAGAAGATCCTTCAGCATGTTCAGTCCTTCACTAGCTAATAATATCCTTCCCTACCTATCTTTCAGAACTCCCTGTAAGTTATTATCTTCTAGTAGATCTATCTTGTACATGCATCTGTTAAACACACTTTAGCACTATACTATACAGAGTGCACTTGGCTCAGTATTTAGCATCACTCATGTCTACAATGTTAAGAATAATATTTGGATTCTGGTGCCCAAAAATAATTCACTAGAGATATAAATACTCAGAAAGTTATTTATGTTACCATGGCAAGAAATGTGCTTAATAATAATTGTATTTTAGAAACATTGGTAGTTGTCTAGCTGAACTCTGACTTAAGACCACCTCACTATTAGGACCACCTCACTATTAGGACCACCTCACTATAAGGACCACCTCACTATAAGGACCACCTCACTATAAGACAACCAAATAGTGCACTTGAAACCGGTAAAACAAAACATGCAAAGTCCATGAAAATTTTTTGGGTAGGGGAGTTTTGCATAGGGTCGGCAGGAAACCGGAACCAGACAATATTTTTCATTCAGCATAAATAACATCAGTAAAACTTGCACCAAGTTTAGTCCTCCACTGTAATCATATTATTTGAAATGAAAATGAACTTTTTCTGTTGAAAACAAAATCATGATTCTATAAATATTTGACAGTGTAACACATAAAATGAACTCAGTTGTTTGTTATGAAAAAACTTTATTGATTAAATTGGTCCTAAATAGGAACTTTTTTTATAAACTTAAGAAAAAGAGCACCTTATTGGCAACACCAATAATAAAAACTGACCAGTGCATCTCTGAAAAGCTGGCTATAGAGCTAAAAACAGAAGCATGACGTCAAAATCAATCACATGTTTCGTCCTTGTTCAGTGACTGACGTCAGCAATGTAATTTAAATTTGTATTGATTTCTGGATTTGGAATGACCTAGTTGTCATGTCATGGCAATATGAGTTCTATTTTTGGTAGATTCTTGTACTTATAATAAATATTTTCAGGGAGTGCCCACATTCAAGTAAATTGTTAGTTTACAATCTCTTTCCAAAATTGAGATGGTGATATTATATGGGATGATTTAATAGTGATGTGATAGATGTGCCCGGTGACTGTGCACAAAATGTATAATAATGTAACACTAGTGAATTTTAATTAATACTTACTAAAAATAGGACTCCAAACTCCGAAGTCATAAACAGTTCTATCATTCACACTGACAGGGAGTAATTTGATCTCTTATTTTCATGCTAGGTAAATAAGATAACTGTATCACTCCGTTGTTTTTATTGTACATTTCTAGCATTTGATTTAGTTAGCAAGGAGCTGTGCTGTCTCCTGTAATATTTGTATTTGTTGCCATGGTATGTGGTATATCTATTGATGGAAAACAGGTGTGGTGGGCTGATATTTGGGAATATGAATAGACAATAAAATAGAAAAGTCAAGGAAGATATGATTCCAGGACTTCTACATTGTCATGGCCCGATCTTCTTGATCTATACATGTGCTGTCAAACTATCATTATATAATGACTATGTAATAAACGAAAAGGTCTTCGATGTAGAAGTGTGAGTGTAGATATGTTGACATGTGGATTCATATGATAGATAGATAGATATTACATATTAGATATTACATAATGGATAGATAATATAATGATCAGGATTGTGCATCCCTTCAGAGCAAGTTCTTGCTACTCTTAGTTGAATAATGAGATAAGAATTAAGGGGATAAGGAGTCAATGTGTGGAATCTTTTGCTTGCCTTACCATAGACACTGAGTACAAGGTACCACCAATTAATTTAACTTCTTATCATGCTCATGAAGAGTGCTGGGGCTGTGATGCAAACCATAGAGTTATTAGACCTTGAGAACATGCAGAAAACTGAAAAGCTGGCCATTACTGATTACCTCAGCCACTAGAGACTTGTAATAAGCACAACAGATAGTCTTGTTGATCAGAATTATTGACATTCTCTTCATGGTACTTGTTAAATCCATATATTTTATTGACCAAAATATGAATGTTTCCTGTAATTTTTTGTCACCATTTTGCTAGTCTTTGATGGCTATCATTCAAAATCAGTCAGGCGTTAAATCTTAAGCGCTTTATGAAATTATTAAAAATGGAGATGGTTAAGAAGTAGTCCATAATTAATATCTGCGATCTAAGGACATTCATTTTGTTCAGTCATTGAGACAGTCTGGTCATGCATGTCGGGCTGGGAATGTTATTAATTTTTTATTGACATTGACATGTATACATATGATATTTATTTATATATTGTAAAGTTTTGCGATGACAAGTTTATAACTTCTTTAGTCACGTGTCGATCTTCAGCAATGTTCGGTCACATGATAAGCACGTGATGTCATGGTGCAATTTCAAAATTAAAACTGTCACCAAGACACCTTAACAATCAATACAATAACATTTAATATTATGTAATAATATGTAATATCATATTGATTTGAATCTTTCAGAAGACGAGTAAACTTATAAATTCTGTGGTCACGTGCCTTTAGTCGCATGATAAACACATGATACTTTGAAAATTAAAACCAGCACAATGACTATTTAACAATCAATCAAATAGTGACCTCAGAATTTAATGATCTGATAGAACACTAAACTGGATGAATGTGGATTATCAGAATAGATGGGGTTAATCATTTTAATATTTTATGAGTATTTTGATAATTATTAATTTTCATTTAATATCTCATTGCATAGACTTAAATTTTAGCTGTTATTAGTGGAGAGATCTTTTATTAACCAATCTATTAGCATTTATTCAACGGATCAATCTAGTTAGATGTTAGTGACTGGTTAACAATATTCATATAAATTTACATGAAGACTAAAACAATTCAGTTTCTAGATTACCCGTAGACGTAATTGCTCATTAATGGAGTTGTCATCGATATGCTGTATATCGATGAATTGAGAAAATACATCGATATTGAAAAATCGACAAAATCCAAGTTTCGATCCTTTGTTTTTCCTCTATAATTGTACATTTGGGCCATGATGAGCACTTGACTACACAGCCCAGCCCCGGCCCAAATTGCAAACTGATTGCCTGAAAGATTGGCTTGATATTTATTATATTAAAGGCAAATGGTTGCATAATGATCAGGAGTTATATTCCTGTGACTACAGCGGTTCAATTTCTAACTGGGAATGCTGATTATACAAAATTTGTATGATTTTGCGGTATTGCATACTGATATCGATATCGAACGAGAAATTCTTATCAATGACAACTCTACCCATTAATCATGAAATTAATTAATGGCAGTATTCATGCTATTATGCATTTGTGTAATTAGCCATGGAATTGGGTTTCCAGGTAGCACATCAAATGCTTAATTTTCTCTGTTAATTGCGTATATCATTTTCCTCTGTTTATGTCACATACAGATACATGTCATGTGATTTGCTATCTTATCACATAACCTTAATCACTTATTCCTTATCTGATCATGTAGCCAGATAATACATAATATTATGTAATATCCTGCCTGGAAAATCCTGCTGTTACCAGACACAGACAGAGCTATATCTCTGTCACTATCATGATGGTTTGTCATTGATATGAGGGTAATATTCAGTCAGTCAGTAGCCAGTCAGTCAGTCAGTAGCCAGTCAGTCAGTCAGTAGTTAGTCAGTCAGTCAGTTAGTTTCCTGAGTCAGTTGACAAATGTTTAATCTTGGATAAACCAAGGTTTAATCACCTTATTTGGTCCGTCAGTCAGTCAGTCAGTCAGCACGTCTGTCTGTTTATCAATCTATCTATCTATCTATCTATCTATTAGTCTGCACTGCAGTACAATTATTTTTTTCCGCTCCAGATGTCTTTATTCACACGCAGTATTCGATATCTTTGTACCGGTAAGCCAAGATCAGATTTGTACTCTTTTATGAGTTTAGCATACAAGTCAAGGCCAGAGAAATAATACTTGAAGAAATAAGCACCTCCAGAATATTGTATACATAGTTTTCGCATTGCATTTGCACCTTTCTTATTTTTAGCAATATGTAAAGGGCAAACCAGGCTTTAACCCTAGGTCAAGGTTGTCTGTTTCATTTTGCAAGCAGAAAACGTTTCCAGAAAAACAAAATTGTCAATGAATGTCATGTTTTCATGGCACCTAACAGCTGTGGATGAGATGCTATTTCCCAATTTATATTATTCTTGTGATGGTTAATAACAAGAATGAGTCATGTGTTGTCATGTGTTGTTTGTGTGCTTTGGAAAAAATTAATTGTATTCGGAATATGCATGGAGTCACATTCTAACTCAATCACTTCTGTGATGGGATATTGTCTGTCTTTTCATAACATTTCATCAGAGTCCATTGCTTAGTTATCCGAGATATCCTACTGACAAACAAACAATTTCGGTATAACTCGGTGAAAATATTCATGCGCATCCTTGGCTGAAGTAACAAGACAATACAGTTGACTCAAGATTTCTTTGAGGTCTGTTTGGGGTTGGAGAGAAGACCTCAAAACTAAGCTACTCCTGCCCCCCCCCCCCCCAAAAAAAAAGAATTTATTTAAAAACCCCAACAAATCTCAAAGGAGATTGCAGAAGGCACTGTCAAAAAATCAAGAAGTCAGACTCTCCCCACTGAAGTGTTAGAATCTCTTCCCACTGAGATATTGAAAAATTTTCTGATCCTATACTTCAAATGATGCTTCAAATTTTATGGTCAGAAATCATTGTGTGACAGTATGTGTACATTAAGTTGGTTTGATTGTAAATGACTTCAATGTGCTTCTACATGGCCAAATGTGCCACGTGCATTTTCCATGTATTCACTCATGTACATGGATTGATGAATAGTTTAAATCATTATTGAGATTTGATCATATTTTTTCCAGGTACTGGCACATTCGGCAGGGTTGTTCTAGCTCGGCACAAGCCTACGAAAAAGTATTTCGCGCTGAAGATACTCACGATATCAGAAGTTCAGCGGTTGAAGCAGACAGAACATGTGCGCAGCGAAAAGGCCATTTTGAAAGCAGTGCGGCATCCGTTCATTGTCCACATGTAAGTTCTGTTGGTAAACTCTGTCACGATAAACAATTCGAATTAATGATAAAAGCTTTTTGGTGTTTCACAAGACAAAGTTCTTGTCATGATATCGAAACTGTGTTTAATTGTGTTAATGTTGATCGTTTGAATCTGTCTGACAGTCAGGATATCTACCATTGTCTTTGGATGAATATTTGAGGTTTTATTATTGTTGTAGTACATGTACTGTAGTTTGATGTTTTCTTGTGAAAAATTTTACATCATGATATCCAATTGCATTTCATTGTATTGATTTTGCTCTTCTCACTGTGTCAAGATTAGCCTGGATGAGTTGACGAGGTGTTTGAACAACTATAAAACTGAGAGCCTAATTTTTTGTTAAATTTTAATCTACGTTACAATAGATAATTTTTATCTCAACCTCAGAGGAGACCATTCAAGTACCTCTCGTAATTTTCCACTTTTTACCAAAGCGAATCAGACGCGACTAATCGATTGATTTGCAGCAAAAGCTGAAATGTTATCGGTCCACATTGTCTGTGATAAAAAGTGATGACAAAAGAGCTCTAGTTGCCTGGAAATTCTGGACAACTAGCCATTACCGTCAGCACGAATTGGTGCCATTTTTAACCACCTTTGATAAATGATTGATCGGCACATGTCTGTTTTAGGCAGCCTGGTGTTTGACTCGGGAATAGGAAGAAAGTTTATGTGTCCTATTGTTGTTCACTGGGAAAACCACAAAAATGAGAATTTATGTGATGCGAGTACATGTAGGTTAGTTGGCTTTTAGCACACTTAGTGTACTGCCCGATTGGCCAAGACTGCTATGTACTCAATCTAGTGTAGAGTTATGAAGTAATAACTTCTTTGGGTTAACCTTTTCAGTTCAAAGCGAATCACATCTACAAAATGAAACAGCCCATTTTTGCCATGCAATTGATCACTAACATTTAATGATAGAACATTCCGAATGGTCCTGTCTCACAGCATTAAAAACCTGATGGTGTTCACAAACTTTTGCAGTGCACTTTAGACCAATCCTCTGAGTATACGAACCCTTTCTGCAGTGTATATTTACCTCATACACATGTAAACCTTTGGCATCTGTGCTTGCCAAGTATCACGAGTATCTCCTACTTAATCTTCTTTACATTGATGGCCTCCAGGTAAGACTGGCCTAATCTTTGGCCTTGACAAAAGAGGCAACTATAGTTTAACCCACAAGGTACATCTTCAGTGTGTCCAATGTACCGCTGAGGCAAATTGACTCAAGACAAACAGCGCTCTTACATTACGGATAGGTTCCAAAATTGCGAAAAGTGATTACCACGTAAAAAGTTCCTCAATATTTAGAAAACTCTGTGATTACTATGGGTGGACCTAATAGTGGATTTTCACGGAAAGTTCTCTGTATTTCCACCAGGTGGATACGACAGAATACTGCAATTCTATTGGTTGAAAAAGTTCCCGCCCTTGACTCTGATTGGCTGAAGCAAAATGAATCCTAGCGGCAGCAGTATTTTTTAGTGCATATTAATGTATATTTGACATTTATCATTTAGTTGATTTTTGTTATTTCCCTGAGAAAATTAAATTTATGGAATCAGTTAGTTATGACCTACTATGTCTGAAAAGCAAACTGAGTAACAAGAGGAGAGGAAAGACTTATGTCTTGCTGAATTCAAGGCTGTTTAGTGAAAAGACTCTAATTGTGAGCGTTTGCCGCACCTATCAATGATATAGATGATTGTCCTTTTTGACCTACTGAACAGTGTGGAAATCAATATTATGAATATAAAGGATTGAAATAATCCATTTAGGACTGACATATGTACTGCATGGTTTAGGATTAGCAGATGATTAGCTCATTGAACTGAAAAGGTTAATTTCTGTTATTCAAATCCATGCGGTGTGCTGGTGCGGTTAATTATAAGATTAACCAAGAGGAAATGAGAAATGCAAACAAATAATGAACAAATGCAGAAGAATCATAAACATGATCATGATGATAATCGCTTTTAGCTCTTTCAATGATGACTGTTGTTTTTAAAAAGCAATGATGACTGTTTTTTTTAAAGAGGAATGATGACTGTTGTTTTTAAAAAGCGATGATGAGGTTGTTTTTAAATTGACAATGTAAGTTTTTCACTAAGCAGTGTTAAGAGCATTCTTTAACATGGTGACTTGGCAGTACCTTTGTGTGTTTCCCAGCAATGGATTCTTGCTGCCTTGTTAACAAATATTTACTTTAATTGATTCACTGGGCAACCATCTTCCTAAAGCAAGCCCCACTCCTCCGCATGGCTATGCAGTAAGCTGCCCAGGGTAAGTGGACATGCCCAGGGAAGATGCTGGGCAACAGTCAAAACACACTTCTACCTGCAAATGCATTCAATATAGAATCAGCAATGCCATTTGGTGCCCGTAAAGTATTATTTAAAATTGCTCTGTTTTATACTGTGAGGAGTATAATAATTTAAATCCCATAATTACACAGTCATTCAGTGTATTTCATTTAAAATACAAAATTGTATTAAAGAAGCACTTGTACTGATGTCCCTGTTCGAAGGCTCAGTTTAACATTTTGTTTTTCAAATATCAAAAACCCTGTTACCGAAGTTCTAAGACCACCATGGCACATTTTGCAGGGCAATTGTTATTTCAACGAACAAACTGCTCGACAAACAATCTGGCTTATATTTTAAGAAACTACAGAAAATCTTGGATGTCTTGCAAATTTTATTTATAACAAAAGTATTCTAAAGGACAATAGGTCTCATGAATTTTGTATTATGAGATATAATTTTACATGGTTGTCATTTAAAGGAACACATTTTTTATTTGATTAGCTGTCCCAGGGTGGCTGCACCTGAGCCCTAAGTGTGCTCTTGTAGCCAGCCACCTCCTTGCAATTACTTTTTGTGTATAAATAACACTGAGTCTCATAATCTTATACAAAATAGGACATAGTTTATTCTTGTTTCGTATGAATCTACTTGTTTTTACAAGTTGCTTGGAAATCAAATAAAATCTATACTTCTGTCATGGTATGAGACTATGATGCTGCCGAGATATATGTAGTTTTATGTACAGTTGTACATGTATTTGTTAAATTATGTTATAAGGTGAAAGTTAGAAAGTAAGCGTAGTACAATACATGGTACAATAGGCACGAACTGAATGTAAAACATTAGTACTAAGACAAGATGCTAACTTTAACCGTATTCTTAATGGCCCGAGGGCATTAGGTTATGCTGCCTCAAGCTGGGAGTTCTAAATCTGAACATGGCTACCCGTGCGCTGACTGTGCATGCCTACCTGTGCAGAATACTGATTAGAACTTAGAAGTATCTCAACAATATGTATTTGTGTACAGTACAATACTGACTACAGTAGAAATACTACAGTAATATTGGTAGTCGTGTGGTCTAGTGGTTAAGGCATTGGCCAGCTCCTCTGAAGGTCCCAGGTTCAAATCCAGGTCCAGAAACTCTTCGTGAGTACAGCTGAGCTGGATGTAACAGTTGTTCACATGAGATGTTGAATTAGTGGTGCCTTGTACTTGGTGTCTATGCTGAGGCAGGGGACAGATCATACAGTGGTCATGAAATTTCATCTTCTTTGATTTCGTGATTTAGCTCTATCTATTCTAAGTTATCCAATAACTAGGTTAGTCATCGATATGCTGTATATTGATGAATCGAAAAAATGTTGATATCGATATTGATGAATCGAAAAAATTCAGGTTTCCATTCTTTGATGAGCACTTGACTACACAGCTCCCACCCCAAATTCCAAACTGATTGCCTAACAATCTGGCTAAGTAGTTATCACATTAAAGGTAAATGGTTACACAATGACTTGTGAGTTATATTCTTTAGACTAGTGGTTCCATTTGTAACTGGAAATGCTGATAATACAAAATTTATGCGATTTTGCGATATTGCAATAGGGAAAGTGGAATACTGATATCAAATGAAAAATTGATATTAATGACAACCCTACCAATAATGACCATCTGTCTGTCTTTCTATACTAGTCTGAACGCTACAGTCATATTGCATCCCGCTATGATTTCATGAATCAGTTTATCAGACTAGTTCCATATGTCTGTCTATCAGTGAGAACAGAATCCCTTTGAGAAGTGCATTGCAAACAAACAGTCACTATAGACAGCACTGTCAAGTAATACCAATTTGTATGTTAAATAAAAAAGAAATGTGCTGAGGTGATGAAATTACTGTAAGTGAATGCCAGTGTAGTGTAACAGTTACTGTCTTTTAAGACACCTACACAACTGTAACATACCTTTTCTGTTATATATGCTTTTAAATTCAAGAATATATGTATATTGCATTGGAAAATAACACGTTAGAGCAAAGAATTTGGAAGAACTTTAAGAGCACTGCACGACAGAATTTGAGACACGGCTCATGTTACTGACTCACAGTCATGAATGTCGCAAGCAATATTGCATCTTTTTTTTGACATTTTATGAAATTTCCTTCATCTCTTTTTGTTAAATTTAAATTATGCGAGAACGTGTACCTCTGTATCAAAGTTTGGTGATCTCTGTCATGTCTATGCATCATATACCGGGGAGAGTGAAACTCCTACTTATTGGGTGAATGTGTCATGTCGATCCAATCATTTCATATCATCTTTTTGTCTGCCTCATGTCTGCTTTTAGCACCTAATGATATTATTTGCCATTGGAGCTTCATGATAGTAATACTGAGACAATTTTTGCCCAAAATATGTTAATTTTCCAAAATATATTAACAATATTACATAATTTTGAATTTAGTTGAGTTTATTTATATGTAATAATCCATTTTGTTCTTTGTTTTTCAGGTTCTGGGCAGACCACGATGAGCGATACCTATACATGTTACTGGAATACATTTGTGGCGGTGAACTGTTTTCATATTTACGAAATGCTGGACGTTTCAATGTAACATCCTCCAATTTTTATACGGCTGAAATTGTTTGCGCTTTGGATTATCTTCACGGCCGGAGTATAGTTTATCGAGACTTGAAACCCGAGAACCTGCTGCTGGACAGGGAGGGTCACCTGAAACTGACCGACTTCGGATTTGCCAAAACTCTGGAGGACAGGTGAGATTTAAAAATTAATATAATTTATTACAACTTCTAAGAACAAGTGACATTTGAAATGATATATGAAGAATCTTAAGGACAGGTAAGATTTAGAAATAAATAAAGTAAAAGTTATGAGGGTTTAGCGCGGTACAGTGGACCCAAATTTATGACCATATTTGGCATCCACAGACTATGAAATAATGGAATTTTTTTGTATAATTTTGAAGTTCTGGCACAACTTAAATAAGATTTGTTTAGAGTAGTGGGGGTTTGGCAGGGAAAGCCCCCAAGATAATGAAAAATAAACTGAACATGAATATGAAAATGGCCGTCCTTTGTTTGTGACGTCATGCATTGAATTCAAGCATTGAAGCATGGGCTTGGCAGCGAGACTCGCTAAATATGGTATTAAATCAGGGTCTGTTATACTGCACTTTTTCCTAAAGAAATAAATAGATGAAAAATCTTCAGGGCAGGTGAGAGTTTAAAATGAATATTTTGAAACTTGAGGACAGGTGAGATTTAGACATGAATATATGGAATATTTTGAGAACATGCGAGGGTTTAAAAACCCATGGAAACTATAGCAAACATATTGCACACAATTATTTACAGAATAGTAATCACTTAAAAGTTGTGGTTTGACTTGTTCTTGAAATTTCTGATTTCTGTCCATGTAATTGTGGATGTTCACTTTGAATCCTAATATGATGAACTACTGAGGAAATGTTATGTTAGGCTTATGGTCATCATGACAATTTGATAATCGATCTTGTTGGCAAATCTGGTGGTTTTTTTTGGTCCTTGTCTGTTTGAGCAGAAAACAAATGGAGCTTCTGGTTTTTACAGACAATGTTTCAAGGATTCTGTATTGATTCACTCGGCTGCTTGATTTAACTAGTTAGAATGAAAACATGGACTGAAACTGGAAAAGTTTGAATCAATCGCTGGCAAAGAAACTTTGATGGTAAAATGAAGATGTGGTTGAAAAACTGTATTCCTAATTTTCCTAAAAATGTAAATCCTCGATGTTCTGAAATATTTTTTTTCTCATGTTTTGGAAAACTTGGTTAATTTGAAACATTTTTAGGATAATCAATTAGAAACACTATAATTGGTAGGTAGATGAGACGAGACAAGATAATAGATGAATAGATGGATAGATAGATAGGTAGATAGATAGGTAGATAGGTAGATAGGTAGATAGATAGATAGATAGATAGATAAGGAAGGATGGAAAGCCAAATAAAAATCCTCGTTATAGACAAGCCCAACTTTATTCAATTTACATTGCTCTACCTATACTCATGATAATCATGATAATTACTTTCTTTAAGGTTGTAACAGACAAATAAACCTCAAATAAATGACGAGGCTTGAATGATGAAATGTTACTGTAATAATAGCCTGATTTCAAATAATATTTTTTTGCATTCTTGGCAGTGGAAAACATCCACTGTTCAGGAACAAAAGACCTTTTTTTTTCGTTCGTCTGCTCCTGTAGATTTAATCTTGGAAAATGTGATGTGACACGAATCTAGTAATATTGCTTAGCTGTTTGGGAATATGACTTTGGTGGCTATTTTAAGAGATATTGTTATGTTCTGTCACTGCGTAATTAAGATTATTATCATTCTGCACAATATATACAGCCTGTAATAATATAGTATAATATTTACAGGTAAATAACAATGTTGTTGTAAAGCACCCAAGAAGCTGGGTGGCCTAATGGTAAAAGGAATCAGCCATTTCCACATTACCCAGCTCTGCTGACTTCTGAAGGTCCCAAGCAGGGGGTGGGGGCCTAGCTCAGTGGGTCCACTTGGTCCCGGGTTCAATTCCCGGTCGAGCCTTAGTTTGATGGCTGTTTCACCCTTCACCCCATTGCCATGGTCCCTGCCTGTCCTAATCTTCAAATAAGCCCATCAGGTGCAGAAATACAGGACGTAAAGCCCTTATCGTAAAGCCCTAATCCACCCACCAAGGTCTCGGGCAACATTCCTGTAATCCAGTTGAGGATTTTAGCCCAAGTGGGCCAATTTTTCTTCCTATTTTATTAAGCATAGGATCGTTTTTGATGTAGGTGGATGGCAAGGTCAAAACTCACATGTTGCGCAGTCAAAAATATTTGAAGTCAAAATTTCAGAAGCTATTGGAACCACCACGATTTCATGATTTTACTAGTAATGTCATAGGTGGTCCCAATGTTGTTGTAACATAGTGAAGGCTTGTTTTGAAGAGAATTCCAAGCAGTCGTGAAGTTTTTGTGGTTTTTTTCTGTTTTTGTTAATGAAATTGGCATCTGATTTGGCGAAGTCTTACTAAGATTGGCAGAACTAAGTCCTTAGGGAACTCCTAACTAATTTACCTTTCAGAGAAGATGGGGTATATGTTAGAGACTTCTGTGTTTCAGCATACAAACAACTAGTCAAACATGGTTTAGAACATTATAACATTGTTTTGTCGCAAGAAAATTGTAAAATGTGATCAGTAGAAATTACCCGTATAGCGTAGCGTTTAAGCTCATGGTCTGCTCGCATATATCTTGGGTACGAAACTCTATTTAGATCTATGTCTAATGTCTCAATGCTAGTGGTCCTGAAGCTTAGTCAGCTTATTTGATGATAAGGCTTGGTGTCCTCACTATGTTACACATATATCTCATGAGTGGTGTCTTCCACTTGCCTTAGCATAGACACCAAGTACAAGGCACCTCCAGGTGTTGTTTATAAACATCACATGATAAATATGTTTTATCCTGGATGTTATATTGATTATTACTTATATTAAGTTTAGTTCTGTATGTTTAGCCACTATAATTATGATAATAGCATGATTAGTAATTGCCGTTCTTTAATATATGTTAATTTAATGTATACATGTATTTAGCATTGTTTAGTATCAAGCAATCATGCAGCTACATCGTAGCTGTTATACCAAAACTTCCTATCTCATGTTAGGTCATTTTGAACTGGCAACAAAATGGAAGACCTGCTTTATTTAATGATTAGATATCTTAAATTGGCATAGACTATTTAATTAATCTATACAATGTCATGGTAAATACTGTTAAAACGTGTAGTGTAACTTTTGAAGGTTTGTATGTACCTTTATAAGAATATAATCAATATGCTGTTAAACAAAGTCAAATACCTTATCTAAAATAATGAATTAAGGAATAAGTATGACTTGGACAAGTTAGTAGTGTTGTTAGTTAGTAGTGCCCCATGCAGGGACAAGTACCTGACACCACCTATGTAGATGATACTGCTCGGGTAATGACTAATGGTTCACCCCTCTCTGTACCCTTCTCAAAGGTAAATCCACTTTTGTTGAGAACCCTCTATCCCCCAACACCTCCCCCCTCAGGGTACCTCTCCATCTATATGCCCCTTCCCTAAGTTGAAACACCGTATTTTGTTGATAACAACCCAGGGTCTCGTAAAGTGGAATACAGTATCTGACATATTTTAAACAACAATGATGTATATTGGATATTAACCATGACGCGAGATTTAAATTTTGATATTTTGAAAGTTATGATAATCTGGTCTCTTACGACACTGGCCTCTATATAGACCTGCTTCTAATCGAGAAAGTACGGTAGGAGCATTCATTAACTACTGAGTTGTGTTGGCCTCATGCCTGCTTTGTGCACAACTCTGCATGCAGCAGCTCTTCAGATAGACCTACTGGGGGCCCAAGAAGAATTAACAATACAAATTAAAGAACATATTATGTACTTTTTAAACATAAACAAATTAGATTTCATAACGTATACAAAATTTAGGGAAAATTGTAATTCAACAACACGCTTTTTGCTCTGCTCTGACAAGTTTTACAGGTACAGTAACCGAATCTGTTCAGAATCTGAACCCCCCCCCCCCCCCCACCAAATATTGCTAGATCCACCCCTGCCAAGAGCTAGCTTAGCTGGGCTTGGTGCTGACAGGTTGTCTAGACATTGCAGGCAGCAGAACTTCAGAGTAGATGGCCAGAGCAGTTAGTATAGTATGCAAGTATATAGAGAGCTCTGTGCAAGGTTTTTAGGGGTGTTGTATGGGTTTTATGGTGAGCTTTGGGGTAAAAAGCTATTAATTGATCTGGGGAAGAGAAGATAAGAAAGGGTGGTTTACAGGGGTTCAGGGTTATAGATAGATAGATAGGTAGATAGGTGAGATTGATAGATAGATAGATAGATAGATAGATAGATAAGATAGATAGATAAGATAGATAGATAGATAGATAGATAGACAGGTAGATAAGTAGATAGATAGCTGGTGGATTATTCGGTTGAAAGCATCCGCTAATTCCAACTGGCCAGCTCTGCTGAAGGTCCCAGGTTCAATTCCCTGTCAGACAATCTTCATGAGCTACATCCCAGCTGGATGTCGATTGCATGACATTAAATTTGATGTGCCCTTTATCTGGTGTCTATGCTAAGGCAAGTAAAATAACCCACCCATGGGGTAAATGTGTAACATGGTGTGGACTCCAGCCTGTTCTACATTTGTTCTATTCTCATTATTATGGCAGCCTCTGGCAGCTAGTCATGTTTACCTAACTAGTAGCATTGAGACATTAATTCAATACAATCATATAGACATCATGTGGACATTGATAAACGCTACAAAATGTATAGTAGCCGTATGTTGTTTGCTGGAGACATATTAGATTGCAGTGCATTGTACCTGGTGTCTATGCTGGGACAGGCAAAAGACCCACCCATGGGGTAGATATTTCCATTCCAGCTTAGTTTTGATCAAAGTCGTTGGTTGACAAGGAAACGATGACATAAATCAATGCATTAAGAATCACTGACCGTAATCTGCTTAATATGCTTTGCCATTAATGTGATCAACAAGAAATCAATATGGCTTAAAAAGAGCTGTTAAACTTTAGACCTTTCTTAAACCTCTTATAAGGCTCCATGAGCTGTCAGTCACCTACTTGCCAAAGTCAGTGAAGTGAATTACTGACAAATTCGTAGACAAGATCATGCTTACGTATTGTTATGTTGTCCTTATGTGGTTGACCTGACAAAAGGTTAATGGTTTGGATCACTAATCAATTGTAACTGGCTTTGTGTATTCCAACATGTCTGCTACCGATTGAATACTGTCAAACCTAGGGTTGATGTTGATATCAAAATCGTGCAAATTTTGTATTATCAGCATTCCCATTCACAGGTAGCAATGGAACACTAGTCACAGGAATATAACTCCCCAAGTCATTGTGAAACCATTTACCTTTAATGTGATAACTACTAAGCCAGTTTGTTAGGCAATCAGTTTGGAATTTGGGGTGGGGGCTGTATAGTCAAGTGCTCATCATGGCACAAATGTACAGTTGTAGAGGATAAACATAGAATCGAAACATGCATTTTTTCCTTTTTATATCGATAACAATATTTTCTCGATTCATCAATATACAGCATATCGATGACAACCCCAGCTCAAACCCACTATGATGGCCCTTCTGGAGAACGATATTTAACCTGCAGTAAACCGCCACTTCATTCCAACTTGCCCAGATTGAAATTTCGATGTTTTACACCAAGATTAATGATCACTTTTCATAAATGACCAAATTTTGGATATCAATTTATTACTACTGTAGATTATATTTACAATTTATCAATGATTATGACATCACAAAAGCAATCAATCAATATGTTCGACTAATTTGTGTTCACATACATTTTTAGGACAAAATATTAGCTTTCTCACAGAGATTTCATAGTCTTTTATTCAGCAAAGTGGTCTTAAAAAATCAAGGTGGTCTTAAATGTCATGTTCCAATTACAGTTCCATTGTTGTACAAGTGAATAAAAGCCCTACGCAATGCCTGTGCCAGAATTTCCAACATATTCTGTTGATGCAAGCATTTTTCTTTTGTTATTCTTGTCACGTCAGCTTCATGTTGATAAGATCTGGATGAGAGTCATATTCCAAGAAGATGGTATATATATAGAATTATACAAAGGAAATGACCTTGCCAAAACATTTGTCCAGTATTATGAAGGTTGACTAAAAATTTCATGAAGGTTGACTGAAGAAATTGTTTAGTTGCACAGAGCAAGATTGATATTATTATCTACATGTTTAGGTTATTTATGACAATCAATATTGTAGTTGAAAAGATCACAAATCGGAATAGAGTCTTTTCACTGAGCAGCCCGTAATTCAGCAAGACATAAGTCTTTGCTCTCCTCCTATTACTCACTGACTTATTCAATAAATATAACTTTCTCAGAAAACTGAAGTATAAGGTGTCAAATATACATTAAAATGCACTAAAAATACTGCTGCTAGGATGAAAATCCACTATTTTAGATTATTAAGCTAAGCCAATTGTCCATTAATGAGACAATGGAGATTTGAATGTGTGTTTTGGTGGCTGAAGTTCTGCCTACTGTAACTGAGAGGTACACAAGGTTAAAATCCCAAAAGGGCTTGGTAATGATGGAGGTGGACAGATTATTCTGTAACCATGGCTTCATTGGCTTGTCAGTTGAAGCGTTTTCATGATAATTTGAGCATATGCTCCAGTGCATTAATCACAGATTCTGTGACCTAATGAAGCCAATTTGCTATGTCAAATGCAGGACATTGTTTTTGTAGCTTTATCGGATGTGATTGCAAAAGCACTGCATTTATGCAGATTCATTAACTCAGCTAATTGATAAGAAAATGGATTCCTTGATTAATGGTTAGTATTATATAGACTTAATGTAAACTGTACTGACACATGTCTCATGTTGCTGATTGAGTCACAAGAATTTTTGGATTGATCGAGAATATAAACAAATATATAATGCAATTCAATGGGAATCGCTCTTGCACCCTGTGTGAGAAGTACTTGATTTGATTCTTCGGTGGGAGAGTAACCTCCTAAGTCTTAGTCACAATTTCAATTTTTCTATCATGATTTTCCAATTCCATGTTTTGTATTTGATTTTTCAGAACTTGGACGTTATGTGGCACTCCTGAGTACTTGGCGCCAGAAATCATCCAAGCGAAGGGTCACAACCGAGCGGTCGACTGGTGGGCTCTCGGCATCTTAGTTTATGAAATGTTAATAGGGTAAGAGTTTATTGAAGCTGGAAAATGTTAAAAGTTTAATATGTACAGTGGTCGCCACTTGAATACGATTTATCAAAACCTTAGTAATTAAGTTACATTGTCACCTTGCCTTGGGGGCAGGCAATGCCTTTTCCAATTAAGCCTGGTCTTTATGAAAGCCAAGTCAAGTAAACTTTATTGCTGACATAAAATCCATAAAAGAAGACTATTATATTGGTAATTGAACAGTTCTAGTTTGCGAACAAACACGAATACTAAATAGAACGGGTAACTGAACAAACTAGGAGAGCTCAGTCTGTTAATGCACCTAGTATTTTATGATTACTTGATGACATTAAACTTTAGGTTAAAGAGATCTTTGCATTATTTGGTGCATGGCACTGAGCTACATTACATGCATATTCTAACTAATGTCCGATATACATTATGATTAATTTTGATGATCAAGACCAATTTATCATTATGACCACTGAAGGTGTAACCAAGGGTGGTACATTTTGACCCATTAATAACAAGTGCGATTGTAACAAAAGTCTGGTTATGACGAGGTCGTTTTCCTGAAACGAATTTTTTGTCTATTATATGGGTCTGTTAACACTAGACCCACATGAAACAAAACTGGGATAACCTATAAGGAAGACTTTTTGACAGACCCACATAGTTTGTTATAAGGCTGATTGAAACAAATTGTTTGTTTCTGATTTACGACCGTTCCAACTTCAGAAGGTCCAACCTGGATTTTTATTTTTTTAAGTCATTTAAAGCCAAATGGCTCATTGTAAGAACCCATTTTTGCACTGATGAATGGAAAATATGATAATTTTGATGAAGTTTTGTATAACTGAATTAGCCGTATTGACATAATTTGATTAATCTCATGACGCAATTGTCTCAACTTAGAGGTAAATTGGATTATTATGTAACATTTCAATTTTCATAATTCACCTGATGACCTTCTGAATAATCTAAATCCAATATCCAGGTAGCTAATTAGTAATTTCGTCATGGCTAAGCCTGCTCTCCAAGGAGCAAATCGATTTTATGATAACAGAATTATGTATTAGTCAACAAGATTTAATTTTATTTATTTACCTGTATATATTATATTTTAATCTCACATGTATACCATTGAGTATTGTCTCTAATTGGTTTAAATAAGTTGTAAGGGAAGTTGTAAAATAGTTACCATATTTTCTGTACATGCTATGTTTAATTTTAATTTTATTTTTTCCAGATATCCACCATTTTATGATGAAAATCCATTCACAATTTATGAAAAAATCCTAAACGCAAAAATAGAATGGCCCAAACACGTTGATCCTGTAGCAAAGTAAGTCCAATTGGTTCTTCGTTAACTTGAAGTGTAGGCTTTACCAAGTTAGTAGCAATTTCAACATCAAACTGAATAACAAGCCTCATTCGTTAATCTTTTTCTAAGCCATAAATGTGTTTAGCTGAAAGTTTGAAGAAAGATCTGATATTTTCATGTAACCATGTAAAATAAGTGCACAAAAGTAAAATTATTGGATAACAAAGCAGTCCACTTTTAAAAATATTTGTGTTTTATCTTTTGCTACATGATGTTGTTCATTGTTGTTTTCCAGAGATTTAATACGCAAACTTCTAGTCCAAGACAGAACCAAACGACTGGGAAATATGAGGGTATGAATCATTTATTGCAAGTTAAATATCGTATAAATATCATTACAGTAACATTTTCATGCGATCATACTTTTAGTTTTTGTTTAATGTAATCTTCTTTGACGTGCAGACTTTAATGAAACTGCTGTGGCTCGTCGTTATACAATATTAAATATAATGATAACATAATTATTTGTGGTTTTCAAATACTAGGTTTTTTTTTTTAATTAAAAAATAAATTTGCGTGTTCAGTCACGCATATTTTGAACATTTCCGTTACACTAATGATGCTTATGGCAAAACTGAACATAGGAGATGGTAATCAATTGTGTTTTGGTGAATAACCATGATGGATGGTAGAACCTTACATGTGTAAACGGAACTGAAGACTGGCCTGATTAAAATTTTTGATATATAAAGTGACATTATATTCTTTCATACTTCAGAATGGTGTGGAAGATGTGAAGAAACATAAATGGTTTAGAAATTTAAATTGGGATGACGTATTCGCTAGGAAATTAAAGGTGAGGCTGGTGTCACGTACTCTTTACATATTTGTACAACATGTATATGATATATTTATGAACACGAGGTTTTTTGTAATGTGATTTGTCTGCTGTCTTGGCTAGGTTATTCTTTTAAAACGTGGACTGTCGTATGTGGTATCGGATTTCTTGTATTCTCTACAAATGTCTTGTATATATTCACTTTTCTGTATTGTTTTTCTTTTGAATTTCTTGTCCTTTAAAACCACAAATGTCTTGCATATATATTTCATATTTATGTCTACACATGACCTCAGATTTTTGCATATATCTTTTCTACAAACAAAAATTGTCTTCATTGTGGTTATCTGGGTCCAGGTTAAGCTATTGTCATCAGTGGCGCAGGAGTTCTATTTAGTTGGTAAATTATGGCAATCATTTCAAGTTATGTACAGCTTGAAATATTTAATTTATGTCATTTATGGCATCAACGTATTTGGATGATCACGTCATATATTTATTTGGGCCAATTTATTTGATCTTTGGTTTCTCAAGGCAATACTAAAGGGTTGGTTGGTCAATTTCATATAATATCTCACTAAATCTTGTTAATTCAGTGATTAGTGATTTGTGGTACAAATATAGGTTCCTTTGAACAACGGCATTTATAAAGGAACTGCAGCATATTAAGATATTGCCAGCAATCAATAATTGAAGTTTAGGTGCGGTCTCTTTTCATTATACATGAATGCACATGTGCTTATTCGTGTGTAATATTTAGGGCTGTACACTGGTTCTCGATATACCGTTTGTACCGGTACAAGGATAACGATACGGGTACTGATAACCGTTATGTTATAATAATGATACAATTAAATGGTATGCAGAGCGGCGTTTTTGAGCAAATAGGACACCTGCTACCCAGATGTTCTATTGTTTGTGAAGAAAAATAACAGCGACTCTTAATACAATTAATAGTTTGCAGTTATTCAATGAAGATTTGTTCATTAAATTTGATAGTATCTTTTGATTATTTTAGGATTATAATAAACTTTTATATATATGTACTAAATTAATTGACAAAATTTAACGATACGTATCATGATACCTATCGTATCGGTTTTACTGTATCGTGATACTTATCGTATCATTTTAAAGATAAAGGTGTACAGCCCTAGTAATATTATGTTTGAGCTAATGTATAATTGAATAGAAAAGAATAATTCTGTGAACTTATTAATGTTTATTTATTCTATTTGCACAAGCTACACAGCATATAAAACAGAAATAAAATTACATGCTAAGATTAATAAAAGTATGACAATGATTTTTGATTGATAATAACGTGTTGAAGTATAAAAAGTTAAATTGCTCATAATAACACTATTTGTTCTAATAATACTATTTCTAGTAAATTCGTCATTGAAATGAGGAGGAAATTTCTTTGGATCAATACCATTGAATGTTAACTTCAGAATTATCAGTGAAGATAGCACAATGTAAATAATGCTTTATGTTCGAGATCATGACCTGTTAAAGGTGATGATTTGAGCCATTGAGCAAAATGCGCAAATTAAACATAAAGCGAGATAACAGTATTTTGTGTTATTCTATCTAATGCCAATCATAACTTTGTCTTTGGCATTATTAGCTGTGGCAGTATTAGTAGTAGGCCTCTGTAACATGGTGTGGACTCCAAGCCTTATCATCTGATCATTATGTCTGCCTCTTTTCTAATTCATTCGCCACTTACATATATGTTCCTTTTTTTTTTTAGTTTGTTGCTGTTTTTTCCATGCTAAACTATTGACCTAACCTAATATATATTTATTTGTAAAGATCAACATTTCATCCGAGCAAATTAATTGTCTAAAATCTCAGCAGGAATTTGGTCGCGTGAGACGTTTGATTTGTGGTTCCTTGTACTCAATGGCTATTGTGAAGCAAGTAAAAGACCCCACAAATGTGTTGACCCCAAGCCTTGTCATCTCATCATTATGTCTACTTCTGGCAACTGTTCATATAAACTGTCTAAGCTTCCGACCAGTAGCTTTGAGACCATGCAATACAATACTTTTTTGTTTTCTGACTGGAAATTTTTCTTGCAGCCTCCCGTCGTTCCAAAAATCACACACAGAGGCGACACGAGAAACTTTCTAGCTTATCCCGATGACGAGTTCTTAAACTTGAAATTAGGGTGTAACAATAGTGAAGTTAATGGCCAGGTAGACACTGAAAAATGCATGGAGTTTTTTTTCGTTAGTGGGAATGGTGTTCACCAAGAAAAAGTACTAAATACACAAGCATGTGGCATGACGAGGAATAAGAACCCCTACTAACAAAGTGTTCCGCTAGAATTTTATTCAGATCATTTTGGCTGAGGGCGCTAACTTAACGTATAGTTTGATGACTGCTAGATGAGATTATGAATTTGTGTTCTTTCGATATATATTGGAATGATATGTTTTATTAAATTCCTAACCTCTCCCCCCCCCACCCCTGGCTAAGTCCCAGATGGAGTGACAGCAACTGCTTAATGTTGACATGCGATCTATGCCCCCCCCCCCCCCAATGTTTCTGTTATAACTGTTAGACTAAAGAAAATTATTTATATTAAATATTAAATAATTAATCTATAATGTTGGAGTCAGGAATTCTCAAAGGCATAATTGCCAATTAAAGATCAAAGATCCAAGCTGCTTGTTACCAACATATGCCTGGTTAATCATTGGGTTCATACTCCTAGCTAATGAGATGATTCCAATTTCCAAAAATTTTATTGAAGCTTCAGTAATTTAAACACTGGTTTCATGATGAATTAGTTTTTAAGAACAAATGAGTTTAAAACCTTAATTTATGATCACACAGTGCATCACAGATGACGTAAATATCCTAATCAAAGTTATTATTAAAAAAAAAACTTTCGTGAATGATCTTGATACTTTCATGAAACTCTGTCGATGCCAAGCTTTAGGTTGATATCACAAATCTAATTCCATGCAAACTTCAACACCAAGAATTCTAAGAATGTAGCAAATTTGAAGACATTTTATTGGCATCAGTCCTGTTTTTGCGATGGGTCACTGGTTATTTCATGTCTGGCGCATATGATGGTCACGTGTAGCTTGACCTTTAATCCGATAAATATTAAACAGTATTTGATATATATACATTAGGTTATAAACATGAAAATTATCTTCATAACTTACTGCTATACTGGGTTGGCTCCAACATGTTTTTATAGCATGAATAAAGTGCCTCAAGGCTAACTTTAAATAACTTTTAATAAAAGCTTCAGATTTTTTCTCATATTAGAATTAACTTTAAAAATCTCATATTAGAATTAACTTTAAAGTTCTTCCTTTTTCAGTTCACTGAGAGTTCAGACCGACACTTAGTTCTTTTTTTAGTGACTTTTAAATAGCAGCTTCAACTCCTTTATATTCGATTGTCGTTGGCAATTGACAATGTGTATATTACACATTGTCTAACGCCCAAGCCTTGGTTTTGTCATTCATGTCCTTGCTGTCACAATATTTTAAACAAATATTTTCGTAACTGCATACATGATCTATAACCTATGAACAATGATGAATAAGTTATTAATTAATTACTATGTTGAGTTACTTATTATGTTGGTGGTGTTTGTTGATTACTAATCTTTTTATACTTTAAGAGTCATTTAGTGTTTCAATTACTTACCAGTTAGTTTCATTCTTTGTTTCTTGTTCTATAACATCGCATTTTCTGTTTCTGGTTTTAGTGTAATGATGTTCTTATGAACTATTTAACATATCTTTTGAATTGGTATATTCTGTCTAAATACAAAATAAACTGTCTACAAGTAAACTTATGTTAACTGTCTATTAGTAAAGTTATGTGTTAATGTTTAAAATCATTTTGTGTGCAAATAACATTTAGTATTACGGCTAGCTCAAGAAAACTCTTTCTATCAAACTCGGAATATATACTATGGATTTGATGAGTACTGTGGGAAATTGTGTAGAGAAGTTGTGTGTTCATTGGCGTTTAATGATTGTCATTTAGATATTTATTTATTTACCAGCTTATTCCATTGTTTACAGCCCCCGATTGTGCCAAAAACGGACTACCCCGGGGACACTTCAAATTTTGACAAATACGCAGACGACGGTTGGAGAAAAGCTGGGATGGTCTCAGCGGAAGTTTTGAAAGATTTTCAAGATTTCTGACGTAAGCAAATATCACGGAAAAACTGAATCTCAACCAAGATGTCTGCTGTATGATTTTTGTATGTAAGATGTTATGTAGTACTTTTAAAAAGTTGTTGCGGAGCTTTTTATAAACTTTGTACATAGGTCATACGAATGATGTAAATTATATTTTGACTTTTTTGAGGTGTGGAAGTTGAGAGGGGGCACAGTGTTTACTGAACGTAATGTGTGTGATATTTATATTATGCCCCAAATTGTACTTATTGATCCTCAGACTTTTGTGTTTTAAGCTGTAGCTCATTTTGTTAGGAATATTTTGTAACTTTCGGTTTCCAGTTATTCGTTACTGCTGTTACAGCAGCTTTCAAGGGAAACTTCAAATGGTACGATTATGATTGGTATGATGACAAAAAGTGCTAATTAAAACTCTTTGTCTTACTGCCTTAAAATTTAAAATGTGATTGTCGATGAAGAGTGCTAACATTTTAGCGTTGTGTGCTATGTCAGGGCGTAGTTGCCAATTACAATCTGTGAAAAGTTAAAATGATATGGTCGCTTCATTGATTAATTAAACCTTTTCGGAAGTTGTTTTATTGGGAAAAACCTGAGTTTTGTTTACTTTAAATTTATAATTTTGGAAATTTGATTGGTAAAACATGGTAGTTTCCTGCCAACGTGGCACAACTTAGATTCTTTTATAAATTGCTTTATCTCATGAATTAGTATTGTGGTGTTGTGGGTGATCTCATTGTAATTTGTTAACCTTCCAATTTTATTTGTATAATATGGTACATCGATCACTATGCCTACATTGGCTGTGCTTTATATTAACTTTCATATGATGTAGTTATTCCTTTGTTTTATAATTTAAGATTGAAAGATGTTGCAAGTGTTGTTTTTCACAATTTTAACAAAAATATGTATATCATTTGAAACTAGGATATTTTATTATGGAGTTAAGTAATTTTACAACAGGGTATGATAGCTCATTCGCTTGAGAACTAAAGGATTTTATTTTTGTTTTGAAACATGTTCTTATTTTGGTGTTTTTATGAGTTAAGATTATGATAACCAGGGTCAGATTGGATGTAAGAGGTATTTTGTTTTGTTTATCATGTAGCGATATTTCAAAGTTTCTTTTTTCTGAAATTAACCTACATGGATGTTTCATAGACAGTACTGTGCTTTGAAAATAAACCCACATGACATTTAGTATTATTTTCATAGACCGACTTTTGTGTGATGATATGTCCGTCCACGTGAAAAAACTTGAGTAAATTCATTGCTCGAACTAGGTTTGAAATGTGGATTGTGTTTAAATCAAAATTTCTAAAATAACTGGCTTTCGATATAGTTTTGTAAGAGTGTGATGTTATAAATTTTATTTAGAATAAGTACCTTATATATATGTGAAAATGTATTTAACATTTTAGACAATAAAGCTATTGACTCCTTGATCAGAATTTGTCATTGCACGAAAAAAAAAAGACACAGTTACGTAATATTAAATAAATATTAAATAAAATCGGTTAAAAAGCCTCTCTTTCAATGTAAAATTGAAATGTGTGAAATAAAAGTGGGATATAGGCAGTTAACGATTAATCCGTCTGGTGGCGCAAAGTGTTCAGAGCTCTGGTGGAATGTGTGTAAACTAAAGAGTAACATTTCGTCCATGCTTCTCATCTTTCGTTGTGAATGTAAACAAACGACAAAGTTAGCATGTTCAGCACTTATTTGTGAAGTTTAAAGTGATATATATTTACTGACATTGTTCAAAGTTTATTGCAAATATGAAAATGGGAGAAAAGAAAGATAAATACGTTGTTTTGAACGACTTCAACCAAATTGAAGACCCAGAACAGGAATTTGAAGAAGTTGGAAATCCTGAAAATCTCATTGAATTTGACAATATCATGGTTGAGATAAACCCTGAAATAGACACTCTGTCATCACAAAATTTTGAGGAGACTGATGGAAGTAATCAGTCAGAAGAAATTAGAAATGACCATAATGATATTTTATCACCTGAGATGATAACATTGGAAGAGCCTAATTACGAAGAAATTTGGCTTGACAGGGCAAAAAGGGCTAGAGCATCTATGAGAGTAAGTAGTTATAATAAATAAAAGAAAAAGGGAGAACAGAAATACCTCGTGAGGCCTGGGTTGAATATCATAGAGATATGCCAAAGTTTAAAAAAAAAGTGCAACCCAGGTCTGATCTATAAATGTATAATTCTGCTGCATGGGGAATTGGCGAACATGATTGTTAGATTATTTTTAGGCATTTGATTTGCCCCCAAATTGTGCTATATATGGTGGGTTGGCTCCCAAGTAAAATCGGCCGTTATGTTAATTATGTTAGATTGTGGAATCGTTTAGTTAAGATGAGTGAAACCAGGTTAATTAATTAACTGAGCAAGTTCTTAGATGGGATAAAAGCTTTGTGCATACTAACGGGCGTTTTGAAATATCCCAAATATTAAATGCAATTTCTTTAAATCATTGTTTTAATGAGTAGATCCTGAATGTGCAAGAGATACATTTTTTAATTTGTACAAAACTGATTGGTATATTAAGTCTCAATCAACTCCAAAATTAAGAACATACGTTAGTAATAAGAAAGAATTTTGTATTGTACCTTTTGTAAGTTTAATTCATAAGCGTGGTAATAGATCAATAGTAGTCGATTTAGAAGTGGAATATTACCTTTAGCAATAGAAACTGGGCAATATTAGAATATTCCAATTGATTTTAGATTATGCTAGTATTGTGAAAATAATGTAGTAGCAGATGAGTCTCACTTTTTCAGCTTATGATGAATTCAGAAATATTTTAGTTAGTCAAGCAGTTAATACAGATCTATGCAAATTATGTTAATTTCTCAAACAATATGAAATTTAAATTGTCTTGCCTATTTTTTTTGGCTGTCCACTGTGTGAGTGGCGAAATGTATTTGTGTAAATGCGAGACTTGTGAGCCCCTTATGTGATGGGTCCAGCACAAGTCATTAATATAATAAATCAAATCAAAATGTATAACTGAAGGAGCATATATAATAAACATATAATAACACAAGAAATATGTGTACTTAAGCCTTAGCTAAATACGTTAATTATTTGTATTTGTGCATCTGACACCATGCAGAGACGAAACTAGGAATAGTGTAAGTAAGGACGCAAACATTTTGAAGAGAAAAAAAGGTTGCACAATATATTGGGGAAAAAATTATTGGCACTATTTTATTATCATTTCAGGCTGCCAGTGCACACTTGACAGACAGACTATTCCCTCAGGTCTGTATTTATTTATAATCTTATACATACTAAATAATTTTCTGTGCATTTCATCATTTTGCAGGGTATCCTTGAAGCTGTTGTCTTATGGATTCCAAACATGGAGTCTAAAGTAAATTGCTTGTAAACAGTTTAATTTTTGCCTGTCTATTCATCTACTGTCTGATCTAAAATTTGCAAGAATACTATTAGTTTTGGCAATACAGTCATTCTATTGGTTCTGGCAATAAAGTCATCCTTTTTTGTTTGATGTCATCTCTATATTGAACACAGAATCCCCAGATCGAAGAGCTGAGCGATGTTTCAACCACTAGGCCACCCAGGTGCTACATTAGTGTTTCAAAGCTTTCTAGGAAAATATAAACAAGATTCCTACTAGTTTACAAACTTTACATTAGCTAAGACATTTGATTGATGCTGGCATGCAGGAGTGCCGGTGATCCCAAACACTGTATGTATTTGTTAAAACATTTGAAAAACCTCACAAGTATAAAGTTTTGACTCCATCTGTTTTGGAGGGGATATAGCATTGGCTAGGTTCAATTCCAGCCTAGTGCATCTGGTAGCAATTTGAAATTCTTGTACAGAAAGGTAACATTAAAAAAAAAGTAAGTGAGAATATTTCAGGTGAAATTTAGTCTTTCTTTAAATGGATGTTTTAACTTATACTTGACAAAGACTTTCATTGTCACTTTAAGGAAGAAATTAAGTTGTTGGTTTAAAATTAAGAAAATACAAGCATATGATAAGTTAAAACTTACTTAAAGCTGGAATGTTACAGCGGCCAAAATCTATTGCATTCACTTCATTTTCGTCTTAATACTGATTACCTACCATCCAGAGCCTTGCTGCCCAGCAAGCACACCAACATTATTTCAACGTTGAAACAAGGTTTTACCATAACCTTTAAATAACGTTGATATCACACGTAGAATGAAAGTTTTTATAACGTTATTTCATGGAAGTTATTTTAACGTTGAGGTTTGGAGGTTATTTTAACATTGAGGTTTGGAGGTTATTTTAACGTTGAGGTTTGGAGGTTATTTTAACATTGAGGTTTGGAGGTTATTTTAACGTTGAGGTTTGGAGGTTATTTCAACATTGAAGTGTGGAGGTTATTTCAACGTTGCGGTTTGGAGGTTATAATTCTTAGTTCTAGGCCATGCATGAAACAGCAACATGTATACACTTCAACAAATTCGTGCAGCTTAATTTAGAGCGATCGATCCCCATGCAATTAAAGAACCATCAGATCTTATTAAACATTTGTGTGTAAATTACTCTTGAACAACAAAGGATGACAAAGATTATAGCAGATTAAAAACTTACACAAATTTAAACAAAATGGCGCGGCTTCCTCCTTCAGCTAGGATGATGTCAGGCCAATTCCACCAGGGACGTTTGATTACATTAAAATTTGGTTAAAAAATGGTTTTGATATTAACATGAGATTAACGTTAATACAACTTTTATATAAGGTTTAATTACATACAAATCTAGTTGGTTTTGATTTAAAAATTGCATTAATATTGAAACAACATATTTTGATAACATTCTAATCTGGTTTGAAGTATTAATTACATTAATTACAATATAGTGAGTGCATGATTACATTGAGCTATAATCATCATATATATATATATATATATATATATATATATATATATATATATATATATCTGATATAAGCACTATATATATATATATGTTGTAAGCATTTGGGAGGTGCATCGACTTGAGTATATGTATGATATATATATGAACTGACCCTGTTCACCTCTATTTATTAAAAAACAATAACCCTGTTCACCTCTATTTATTAAAATATGATATAGATATAAATGTTATATTTATGTCGATCATTAAATTGTGATTGTAATGTAATGTTTTTTTTATTATTATTAACATCTTGTTTAATTTGATTGTTTACATGGGATTGGTGTTGATACGTTTTTTATCATGCTCTTGCAAGTGTGTACTGGAAATTGCTCAGCTGGGTCTTGAGCAGCCCCCAGACCCCCTTGCCAAAATCACCGGTGTTGGCCCTTCGGGCCTTCCAGATGCCCTTTCCTGTGTCCCCTTGCCCTTGGCCTGCATGGGCCCCAGAACTACCCCAGTCTATACTCCAGGTGGTGCTTGGTGGAAAACATCAGCTCCCATATCAACGTCAATCCCAAAGTCTTTAATAACATCATATAACATTGGTTTTCTGATTTAAGATGGTCTGATGTGAGCTCTGAACAATTTGGGGGGACATTTGCCACACTTGAGCAATGATAAAAATTAATAAGTATGATTATAGCTCAATGTAATCATGCACTCACTATATTGTAATTAATGTAATTAATACTTCAAACCAGATTAGAATGTTATCAAAATATGTTGTTTCAATATTAATGCAATTTTTAAATCAAAACCAACTAGATTTGAAAGTAATCAAACCTTATATAATGTTGTATTTACGTTAATCTCATGTTAATATCAAAACCATTTTTTAACCAATTTTTTTTTAACCAAATTTGAATGTAATCAAACGTCATTTTAACGTTAATCTTTAAGTCTTTAATGACATTAAAACATTAATGTTAATCTCATGTTAATATCAAAACCATTTTTTAACCAAAATTTTTTTAACCAAATTTGAATGTAATCAAACATCATTTTAATGTTAATCTTTCAGTCTTTAATGACATTAAAACATTAACGTTGAATTGTGGTTTTTTTTTGGTTTGGTAACGTTATTAGTGTATCTGGTGTAATATCAACGTTGATTTAAGGTTTGTGTGCTTGCTGGGTGGGTTCACTATCTCTCTATAAAATAAATAAACTTCACCTAGTATTAATTTTTCATGCCATCAAAATTCAATATGTAAACAAACCAAGTGATGACGTCACTATACTCAACAATGGGTGATGATGCCATTTCCCTGGTATTTTCAATGTTTTGGTCATGATTTCTTTCAATGTATAATTTTGTTTTTTGTAATTAATGCCTGATAGATTCATTAGCTTAAGGTGATTTTCAATCAGTTGATGAAGTTTTGGAAAATAGTAATTTTGACAGACAGTGGAGCTTTAAGGTTTGTAAAAAAACTTACGAAACCACAGACACTGGAAAAATTATACAGTTAGGAACATGCCTTACCATCTCATCATTATGTCTGCTTCTGAAAACTGGTAACTGCATGCCTTACAAGTAGCAACCGGGCAATATGACATTATGTCATGTTTTACCAAAGCATCTCTTTTGCAATATAAATTGTTTCTACCATCGACAAGTTTGAAATTTTTTTTTTTTTTCAGAAGAAGAACATAATTACCTCAAGCGGGGTGGCTGCCATTAAAATTCAAACTTGTTACAGAGGATACAAGGGCAGAAAAATTTATGCCGAAAAGCTTTATGAGAAATTTTTGCAGGTATTTATTTCCTGATATTTATTATCACTGACTATGAACTGATTTTCATTTTATCATTCTACTTTTCTTCATTTATTAATATTCTCTTCTTAGTCTAAATATAATCTGTTCTCTGACCTAGCTGGGGAAGGTTGTTAATCCTAATTAAATATCAATCAATTGATCGATCAATCGATAGATCAATCAATCAATTTCTAATTAAACCATCAATCATATTTTTACTATCTATCTTACTATCCATCTATTTATCTTTCAATCATATTTTCATTTCACCAGACAGATCTATTTATTGAAATACCATTTTCAGTCACTTTAGTCACAGTAAGAAAATATTGATTTTTCCAGGAAGAGAAAATCAGAGAAGAGAAGGTAAAGCAACAGGTGGAAGAAGGAGAATTACTGGTAGAAAAGTAAGATCAGTATTATTTATTTATCCATTTTCATCATCACATTTTACAATTCTCATTACAAAATATAAATTATCTGCAGCTAAAAACAGGCAGAGTTCCATATTTATTACAATAAACCTTATATGTATGTAACTAGCTAGATATATAATTTGTTTATTTTTGTACAAAAGTATTGTGTTCGTTCTTCTTTATTCCTGTATTGTGTTCGTTCTTCTTTATTCCTGTATTGTGTTCGTTCTTCTTTATTCCTGTATTGTTTCGTTCTTCTTTATTGCTAATTCATAAAATGAAATGCCTTAAAATAGACATGTAAGAAAAAATGAAAAGAAAAATAAATATATTTTTTAATACCTTACCTATATTCTCACAGCTTATATTTTATTTTGCCAAAAAATATATATTTAAATATTTCATTCAATTAGTCCAAATAAAATCCTGAGAAATTAGATCCTGAGATTTAAATAAGATTTATTGAAGCATGGCTGGCTAGACACGGTCACCTAGATTCGAGGAGCCTGGTTGTCTGGCAGTTGCTGAAGCAAGGAGCATCACTGTGTATTGACAGCAAGATGCTCATACCCTCGCCCAGGTCTACCTTCATTCCTAGAATTTTGGATCCTGTACAATAAATAAATATTCACTGCCTGTGTGAAAGTAGTTGACTATATTAAATTAATTAACATTGGTAAAGGCTAAATCATTCTCTACTCCACAAAATAATAAACATTTCTTTGTAATTATAAACAATACATAAAACAATCTACATGGTTAATAAAAACTCGCTATGTTCTGGGGGGGGGGGGGGGGGTGAGGGTTAATGTTAGAGCTAATTATAGACAAAATTTGAGTCAGTAATTGAAATGAATAAGCTATTGATTGCTTTGTACAATTTAGTGTATTAAGCTAATTACTTTTAAATATAATTCTTACAATAGCGAATAAAATTATTACAATTTGTCAATTAATAACCTTTTTAAGATATTGGAAGTCTAGATTAAATACTGGGCTAACTATGTCTGAAATACAGAAATAAAATTCAACCTGTTCATTATTATTAATTGGGAATTTATATAATTAAGTCAATATATACATAGAAATGAGAGAAATCCACAATGGCTTAAAAAATAATTAATAAAAGAAAAGAATCATATTGTCATTATTTGAAAAAAAAATGCAGAGAAAAAAAGCCAAAATAAGATATTTTTTTCCAAGTTCTATTGGTGGCTGGGCTTGGGTAAATGCGCACAGCTTCTCAGCTACTCTCCTTTGATGGCGTGCTAGACCTGCGCGAGGGTACATTTAGTTGAATGGCTGCTGGGACTGCTATGAGAATACCCGAGTTGTGTATTTCTATTCTCACTCAACCATGACGAGTTAAATTACCACTCACACAAGTCAGAATTTTAGGTAAGCCCCTAGTTGATGAATTGTCTGATTTCTGTGGTGTTTTATGGCTGAGATTTCGTAATATTCTACTAAATTTGAGCCTATTTGGTCAGCAGACTAGGTATTACAGTCTTCACTGAGTCAACTGCAGTGCATGTGTCATGTAAAGAATGAATTTTTTTTCTGTCAAAAATGAAAGACCGACGTATTTCTATGTTTCTGATCAACAGATATAGTTATAAAAGGTGCTATATTGTCTCACCATTGATTTTGTAGTTCTCAGAGGTATGACCCGAAACATAAAAATAGATGTTGGCATCAAATGATAACATTTTGCATGGCTCACAGACATAGGTCAAAAGGTTGACTGTTTTTATCAGTAATTTGCAGCCCACTGTGATATTATGACTGATTACTAACACACATGAATGTAAATATTTACAGTAGCAGTGTCACGCAATATGGTGACACACAAATGAATAACAGGTGACACTGCAGATGTTTTGGAAATCTTCATGGATGCATTGAATCATGTGACTTACATGCAAACATGCATGATATTTACTATTCATGCTAACAAAGAATAAATACATGTATATCTGGACTTGTCCTATTGTACAGTATAACCTCACCTTATCAACCACCTCACTATTAAAGCCAACTCGTTCGCTATCTAAACTGCGCTGCACCATCTTCAGCAATGATCAGTCTGACATTGCACCGGTCAGCGAAGTTGCAGGCAAAATAACAATGTCCAGTGGTAGGGTCTTTGTTAACGGAAGCTGTATATAGTCTGACGTTATCGGAATGCGTTATGACAGCAAATATTTTGTTATTGCTAACAAATAACTTAGATGCTGTATTTTCTTGAGTAGAAGCCTGGTCTAGAATAGAGGCTAAGTGGTCTAAGTCTTAAACTATATTCAGTAAATTGTGTCATGCAGTTAATATACATACAATATGATGTACGGATGCAGACTTAACACTTATCATGCTCAACAATGCAGTGGCCTGTTTTTTCCCTCGCACAAGTCTGTTTGGATTACTTGTGAGTTACTACCGAGATGTTTTGCCTCCTAACAACACCAGTCACCTTTTCGCTTGAACTTGTGAAGCGAGCACCTTATTACGTTACCCCTTCAGCCCACCCTAAAAAATGGGGTTCGAACTTTACCCTCCTCTGTTGCTAATTAAACTCCTGGCTTCCGGCCAGGATGCTGCTCCTGCGAACAAGATAGTGTTAAGCAGTTAGACTTGGTGGTTATGTTTGTATATACCAGTTGTAGCTACCCCTATGTAATCATTAGTCTGCACAACTTTATATTAAATGCCCATTCAATTATTGAATAATTGATGTGTAATGCCCCTCCCTAATTTGGACATAACATGCAACGGACATATAAGCGGTGCTCTGTATGGATTGATCAACAGCTCTCAGTGGTTCTTCGCAACATTTGTCAAATTAGATTGGTTCATATATTTGTTTTTCCTGTAATTTCCAGCATATGATTGAATGTTGAAGTTTTTATTTAGTTTTTAAACCCTTAATTTACGAATTGAACTAATGTTTGCTGAAATAAATCAGTATGTCATTGAACTCGTTGTAGTCCAATCTTGTCGTTGTGACCGCCCTTTCCTGTATGATTTAGTGGTCTTCATGGTGAGTCTTTAATTTTGAAGGGGCGGGTCTTTAGTTGGGATTCCATTATAATTATTAAATCCTTATTGATACAGTAAGACCTGTCCGTTGTCAAAAAGTCTTCTTTATAGCTGGCCTAGCTGGGTTTCATGTGGTGGAAAGGACAGGCAAAATCTTTCTTGGACAAAGATCTTGTTATAACTGAACTTTCGTCATAAGGATGCTAGTTATAAATTAGTCTAATGGGGAGAAAAAGTAACAGAGCTGAGAGCCTACAGAGGGCACTACGACCATAGCAAATAAAAAGACAATAAGATGACGTCATAATTGTTACATGGATGACTTAACAATAATATTGTTAAGTATAAATGACGTCCTTGAACAATACTTATCTGCTATTGGTGTCAGTGACCTCTGGTGGTACTTTTCCTCCCCCGTTTTATATACATGTACATTGTCTAGCAAATTGTTCCCATTTTCTCCCATTTTGTGTTGAGATTGTATGAAATCAGTCCATGATAGATAAGCCATGGTTTGCAGCTTCAACTTCAGAGAAATCCGAAATCAATCATTTGCAGTAAAATATCAATGATGTCAGATTGTCTGAGTGTTAATTTATGTGTTCATTATTATTTCTATATTTTCAGTCATCGTCTTGAAGTACAGTTCGAAGATAATTTAACATCGAGAAGAAACAGTTCGAGAAGATTGCTGTCACAAGTTGTTACGTAAGACAGTTATCAGTTATTGCTTTGATTTATTCTACTTTTGCTTTGTAAGGTGTGAAAGACGTCAGGTAATAATTGATAAATACTTAACAGAGGGAATAGAATATCTTTATTGAATGCACATTAAAGTGCCCAGCCCACAAGGGACTTGCAAGTCATAAGATAACAAAAACAGAAACAGCACACAGGTTGAATAAGTAACATTTGACATTGTAATAATGTTGTATTAATGTGATAGGATTTAATTGTAGCTTGGATGGATGCCATCCTGTAATATTAATGATATTTTATAAAGACATTATTGACTGTAGTGGATGGTCACTGATTGGTTAGCTGTGCTATTGATTGTTATGAACCATTCAAAAGTCGGACAGCTATCATATTTAATTGCGTGTAATGCCATCTCAAGCGTAGTGTAACAGGTACAAATTCAATTTTAATGTTTTATTTCACATATAATACCACTTCCCAAAATTCTATAAAATGTTGATTTGAGGAAAACAATTTTGCATTCTACTAAAAATTAATATATATATAGTTTTATTTGACAAACTGGATATCAGGAATTGATACATGTGTCATTAATATTACAAAACAAACATGCAAAACATACATTACAAAACCAAGTCTAGTGTCTACTGTCTACATACGCAATGGACATGCATGATTATAGTGTGTGTGATAATCTGTTGAAGTTTATAATTATTGGTTTTAATTTCAGAATACAAAGAGCATGGCGATTGCACAAAGAACGCAGGGATCAACTCATTCCACTTAATCTGCCAAACAATAAAAATCCTAGTGACTACATTGCCAAAACTGAAGACGAGAGCTCGCAAGAATCTCTGGTGAACAATAGAGCTGTTTGCACTATGTCAGGTAGGTTTTGTATACACATGATACATAACGGGGTGTGAATGTCATTCGTGTAGTTGGTGCTCAGCACTAGTCCTCCTCTCTTTCAGTGGATGCGGAGATATCATCAGCATTCGTAATGACCACCTTTTATAATCATAGAACAGTATGATACTTTATTGAAGTCTCGCCTCACCATTACATAACAAAAACCTGTATGATAAAACAAGTAAAATAACATTAAAATTCTGGGCCAGTATCATTATGATACATGTAATAACAGTTGTCTACAGTTATCATGAGGGATTGAGTGAACTTTTTGTATTTCCTTGGGTGGCCTCACGCCAGCAACGACCTTGTTGTCTTAGTCACTGAGGTCTCCCTGTAAAGTATTCATCATATTATATTTTATTTATGCATAAATTTCCTTCTTATGCATAATAATTTTGCTGAATGAACGAATATCTTTATTATAGTCACATGGATACATAAATTGAAACATTAACTAAAACAAAACATTTTGCTAAATAAAAGAATAGATTAGGATCAAGCATCCACCTTCACTTTAGTTCTTGTAACTATGGCGACCACTTGTTGGTATGTAGCAAGTCACTAGTGACATCTTGTGAAAGTAACATTTACATTTGTATTAAATGAATCAGATCCTCTGTATTGGTATGTCGATAAATATTACTTTAAGTGGCGTATTTAATATTATTAATGAATCATCCATATTCCAAGTAATCTTGTAAAGATTTTCAGTGATTCTTCTTTCTTTTCCAAACAGGATTCACAAGCCCAGTAGAAGAATTTTTACGTTTCAAGGCTTTGGGAGCGAGAAAGTTTAATCCTATGGAAACCTCCACCCTTTCAACATTTTCCGATTATTCCGAAATGGCAGAACCTCTGAAGGAACATTTAGCAAACGTGCAGATCATTCAAACAGAAGAACCAGAAATTAATAATACCATTTATAACAGTCCTTTTACAATCGGACAGAAGATTAGTCGAAGTCCGGAGGAGACTGATGAACAGTATTGTAAGAGATTGAAAAAGATCAATTATCTTAGTCTTGCCCAAGAATTTGCTGAATTGAAGAAGATAGATGCGGATGCGCTGCCGTTTAATCTACACAAAGAGGACCAGGATGACTCGAGCCCAATGAGTGAAGCGAGTCTGAGTTCAGAAACAGAATCAGACCGATGTCTAACAGGGTCAGGAGCAACGACCCCAGTTGACACCACAGACGGGATAATAAACGAAGCCAACTTAATCGAAAACCACATCAGCAAATTGACGAGTGATCTACAGGCCCTTAGCACCACTGATGCAACAGTGGTGGCCCCTACAGCAAAGAATGAAAATCGCACGGAAGTCGAAAACATCATGAACCACAACAAACAGATAGACACCAAACCAGTAAACGTTAAAGACGCAAAGCCACCTGCGCCAGCCGTCAACGGATCTGCAACGTCTAAAGAATCTAGCGCTTCCAACAATCTGAAACCTACAAGAGCCTTGCAGGATGATGGCGATGCTGACACCAACAGCCAAACGGACGGAAAATCTCCAAAGAAGAAACTAAGCGTGACCAGCCCTGGTTCAGACAAACTGGAAGATTTTGATGTGTACAACATCGAGAGCACCCTTCCGCAGATGGACTGGGCGATGCTGGAAGAACAGTTGCAGAAAGCGGCGGAGGAAGAAAAAAGGAAGAGAGAGGTAGGATTTTTATTCTTGCAGTCTAGTTTAAGTTTGGGCCACCCCTGGTATCTTTAAAAATGTCTAACCAGAAAAAATCTCACAATAAGTAAGTATCTTATTATGCCTCACCATTTGTCACTAGCAGATGCCTCAGTAAAGAGTTCGGTCTGAAGTTTCTCTAATCCAATGTCGGAACATTGAATCTGGGGGTGGCCCATCATACTTCTAGGCTGTGATTTATTCAGAAGTCAACATTTGCTGGGGATCATGGAAATTCAATTATTTGAAAGAATTCTTTGAATTGTTTTAATAACAATGTTTAGGAATGCATTTTCTTGACATTTTGCAACTGATTAATGCATTGTTCAGACAATGTAAAGAAATGATGCACTGATGTGCTAAACAATGATTAACAAAAAATTGCATTCAGTGTCCATGAAAAGCCACCTCCTGAATAAGCCCATCTTGTCAAATGATTTCAATATGTTATGTGTTAGAAACATTTTCTGGGTTACAAGCTGGTAGAAATTCCCCAGGATTTTGAAGAGAATAGGAAACTAAAGAGTTATATGATCCTTAATGAATGTTGACTGTTTCGAGCCTTCTTAACACTTGCCACTTTTTTGGCATTGTTATTATGGACATAATAAATAATATTTAAAGATATGCAATGATTCCCAACCCCAAACTACCCTGATGGTAGCCAAATTGATGCTTATTGCAATGTTGCATCTGCATTCCACTAGGTGGCTGTGATGACAAATGATCTGCATTGCCACCTGGTGGAAGTTCAATTCACCTGCAATGGATTTGGAATGACCAGTCTCTCTTGATCAAAAAGTATAATTTTACAATTATTCTGCAATAACCGTTAAAAGCTTCAGTAAAAAATTCGGGACATGTTTGGGGAATGCCTCAAATTTCAGTTATGACTTAATTTATTTTGTAATGAGAGATAAATTTACAATTTATACCACATGCAGTAATACACCAGGAATATGATCATTAGACTAAAGAGCTTATGTTCCACGAGGAGACTTAATTATCGCGTGCTTTTTGGAAATTGCTGAGTACGCATCTACAGACAAGATGAAATTGGTGGTGAGGAAAGCAAAAAGATTGACAGACAAACTGTCTCGATTGGTTGGAGCAAATCGCTTTGGAATAAAATTTCATTGGGACTGTAAATTGGAAAAAGTTGCAGGAACAGATGCATCTGACATGGTGACATATCTTTGGAACATATTGCATCACTTTAGAAGTTTGAAGACATCACTTTAGAAGTTTGCGGAGAATGATGCATTTAAAGGAAATTTGTTGAGAACATTGTTCATCTATTGACACAAATGGGAACATCACTTTAGGAAATTGATACACTGAAGTAATGAGGAATGCTTTTGGAATTTATTCATTGTTCTTCAGTATAATGTATGGAACATGGTGGTGCCATCATGGCCTGTATGATTGAGGACATCACTTCCAAGCTTGACTACGAATTCATATTCATATATATCATATATATCATATATATCCTATATATCATATATATCCTATATATCATATATATCCTATATATCATGTATATCATGTATATCATATATATCAGACAGAAAGTTTCCCTTCAGCCCAGTAAAAATTGTCATGAATTTGGAATCAAACTGAATTTCAAAGCTGCATTGATTGGTAAATAGAAAAATGAGAAAAGAGTTCCAAACCAATATTATAACTGTAATGGATGCCCTGGATGGTGTGTCGTCCAACATGGAGTTTTGTGGGATGAGCCCAGGATGGCTTCCTTCCCAAAAATAAAAGCCCCGCATCAAGCAGACAAGTGTATTCATGACATCCTGTGAACTGAGCTCAAGTCCAAGAACTTGAGGTCTTTCAGAGCTATTTTGGTAAGATCTTCATATTTCAGAAACCCACCTCGAGGCATTCGAGTAAATAAAGTATCCTCCACAAAAGAGGGTGCCACCGTACAATGTATGCCTCAATGTAACAAAGGCCACCAACATACATACAATATACACTGCAGCTGTCCAACATATTTAGCAGCTGTCCAATATCATGAATATACGCTGCTGTACAACATATGCCCATGCTGGATGACAATATATATATATGTAAAGTTTTATTTTGAGTCATATTCAATCATACAAATTGTGGAACTTCTGCATGACTATTGACAAATATAAAATCAAATTCAAATGTTCATTTGTTTTAGAATTAAAATGTCTTGGACTGCTTTGCCGATGGATGTTGGTGATATTGGTAATCCATTGTGTTGTCAAGATAGGTCGTTATCTGAAAACAATCAAGCAATACAGGTGTAGTGGCAATTTACTTGATGCAGTCACTGTCACATGTGAGCAGCCACTGATTGGCTGATAGCAGCTGACTGGAAAATATAAGATGATTGAGATTCGATGCAGTAACCAAGGTAACGTTGATACATGGAGTGTTACCTAAATGTGTAACCTTTCAATCGCTTCTTAGAAGAGTGGCTCTCAATTACTTTTCGACATTTGAAGTGTAATAAAAGAAAATCTACTAGATCAGACTTGCAGTTCTGTACTGATGCATTGCAGGATATATAAAGGAAGAGCTGCAGCTGGACCCTTAGAAGTATATTATTCTTTTATCGCAACACTCCTTCGAACAACATAAAACATAAAAAGTTTGATGCTGACGCTATCCGACTTTCGGAATCCCGGTGTCTGGTATACGCTTTGAGCATCTAGCTCTGTGTCTCGTCTCGTTATTCTTAATCATCAATATGGGGAAGCCAGGGAAAGGCCCCGGGCTATTTGAACTCTGAGCTTTAGTGGCTGACTGGCTCTGGGTGTACGAGATAGTGGTATGCGTACGTGTGAGTTTATGCATGAAAGTCTGATACAGAGCGTAAAGGCTTTCGATGAAATGTGGTTTGTGAGTATATTATGTGCCGCGGATGCATATAAGTATGCACTTCATAGCGTACGTTGTTCCGATGCAATGCATTTTGAGAGTCTGCAGACAATGATGAAGATTTTATGTCATCCTTGCCCGTACATGGCAATTTGTCAATGCATACATCGGCTATAGAGCGAAATGGGATTCATCGATTCAGACTCGGACTAGGATTGGGTCTATTTCAGGCAATGCTTACCATGTAAAATACAATGTTGCAAAAGCAGCTCTGCAAAGGGTTTTTATGTCTTATAATGAAGATTTTGATTAAAATATATGAAAATTAAGGTCTTTTGTTGTTCACAACAATGACGTACACAAAATGCTGAATCTCAGTATAGGCCTACCTATTCAAGCATGAGGCTTTCTCCACTCCCTGGAGAGTATACAGTCTGCAGCACAGAATTAGCTGCCGGGGGCTAAGCAGTCTTCAATTGCCATCTCGGTCCATTACCAGCTCCTCGTCTGCCATGGTCGGGGGCTCGGGGCTTAAACCCCGACTCAGGCTGATTGCTACAATGGACCTACCAGTAGACATGCTCATGAGCCTTTCTCAACTCCCCCGGGAACATGAAGCCTATTCATGCTATTAACTCTCTACAATTGCCATCACTGTTCATAGACAACTCTCAAGTTTCATCCGGGTTTAGTGGAGTGAAGAGGATCTGCTCAGTTCCTCCATGCCATGGTTGGGGCTCTAACCCACATCCATCGTACAATTCAGCCTTCGCAACTTTAAAACAGTGGATAGATAGCAATCTTACTAAGGTACTTAGAACTGTTGAATGAACTCTGCAAGCTGCATTTGTCTGATAGTATCTGATCTTTGTGTACGTTTTTGCTGGCACTCTAGACGAATGTTAACTCCCTCCCACAACCGGACGGCCAGCATGTGTGGAGCAATGACCTATGGTACGACCTCTGGGTGATTGACCACTGACTGATAGGTCCTGAGGACCTTGTGATGTCCCGCGGCACCGTCTAGGTGTTAGGGCCATGCTCCGCCATTAATCAAGCGACCCCTTGCGGAAAAGCTCATGGGCCGAAGACCTATCTTTGACTTATCCTCCGGAGTGTTTGCTCTTTGCTAATAATTGAAGGTTGTGACCCCTTGAGTCATTCCCTATCTGTTCGCGACTTCGTTTACTTTCTTTCGGGCTGAGAGAATAAAGAAAAGGAGATGAATACCAAGACTTCATTTGGCTTCTTATCCTACCCTTCACACCTTCCAGCAATGTGGGATATAAATTTTATCACCATTGATGTTTCCGAGATATCTACGCTTTCCAGAAGTCGACTATAATCTTGATAATATGAAGCCATTTTACAACATATCTACTTTTTTTGGTTCTATGGTTGATTTCATATCAGATCATCTGTGCCCCCTGCAGTTCCTGATAAGGGGCACAGATGAAAAGTATTTTCTGAAATATTATATCTGTGAGATATTACTTATTTTATGCTAAGTGAAGCTTTTTCATATTTGCAAATGGTATATTTCAGGAGCTTTTAACAAAATGAAAGTCGAAGCGGATAATAAAAAGTTCCTTGTGTTAGTTGTCGAGCAATATTTCATGATATTTCGTGTCATCAGTAAAGATTTCTTTGAAGATATATCAAACATACAATACTGTTGATGGGGTATATGAAAATAGTTTTGTGAATATTCTTTTTTCAATTGATGAGTTGTGTTGCAAAGAAATTACTTCCATCAAAGACATTACATAAAGTTGGAAGCAGCATTATGCTATGTTGTCAAACTAGTGACATTTTAGAATGGGTAGTGCCTATGTTATTAGGATGATTTGCTGATTCCAGTAATTGAGCAATTCACTGCTGATGCTCTGTCTATTGGGAACACAAACTTTGAAGCATCATGTAATTGGTGCTGTCCAATCACTAGCTATTGTGGCTGCAATTTGTATCACAGTGCTTGTATGGTGTGCGCTGCATTCCACATCATTCTGTGTGGAACCTTCGGCATCCAATTTGGTCGAAATTACGATCCCTTCTTTCGGTTAATCTCCAGCAACACCGTTTGGATGCGAGTGTGTCCCTGCCCTGGTTAGACTCGATGCGGAACGTATCTCGCTGCAATTTCCTTGGAAAATCCCTTGTAAATTTGAGATCAGTGAAGTCGAAAGGGTTCATCAGGAATGGCACAAGACGCCGCGAGAACCCATTGAGAATGACAAACACTGGTTCCATACTTGGCAAACACTGGTCGCCTCAAACTGACTCTAGGAAGTCCTGAGTGTGAGCTGGGCATTGTAATTGGAAGGAGCGAAAGGCTCAGTAGAGTTTTATAGAAGATAAAAAGGGGAATCACTAGATGGAAGAAGTAGATTAGACTGTTGAAATGTGGAAGGGAGAGAGGCTAAGCAGTTGAGATTAGGAAAGCCTTTCTACCTCCCTCAGATTGAGAAAAAAAGGAGTGAAGGTAAAAATAGAGTTGAAGAGTGGCTGAGGGAGTACAGTAAGTGTTAAACCTTCGGGCTTATTGGCATTGCCAACAGCTTTACTGCGGTGAATTCAGTTCTACAGTCTCCATCAATTTAGTGGCCTAGTGGTTAAGGTTCTTGCATTTACATCTGATGGTCCTGCATTTGACTTAGTGTCAGTAATATCCTACTTTTTTCTGTCAGTTTGTTAGGCTAGTTGTTGGCTGTACATTCTTTTGAATTTTAGGTCCTGGGTTTGATTCCTGGTTGGTGCAGACAGTATATGCAAAATATTCTTCTTAGCATTTACAAATTGTGCATTGTACTTCCAGTCGGTGCTTACTCCTGAGTGAAGTGGAATTTCTCTGTGAGACTATGGTTTATGACATGTGTATCCCGGTCTTGGCATTCCATGGGCTATGTTTCAGCTGGATGTCAATTGTATAAGACGTAATTTTGGTGGTGCCTTGTACTCGTGTCTGTGTTGGGGCAAGTAAATGTTTTGGTGTGGACTCCAAGCCTTAACATCTCTTCAATACATCTGCCTCTGGCAGCTAGTCATATGAACTGACGTAAGCTTCAGACCCAGTAGCATTGAGACAATGGAATACATCACAGCTGAGTTTTGGTTTGTTCTGTGCAATCCTCTCACCACAATATCTGCTTACGGTATTGATGAGATAATCTTCAATAAAGGCCAAATATAGCTATGTCATTAATCCACTTGACGTTAGTTAACAATAACACCAGGACACCCTCTGGCCTTCCATTGAAACATTTGACTTCTTGCAATAGCTAAAGACATCTGAAGAGGGAATCACCGCTCGGTGACTACTTCTTGTCTGATGGGATCACTTCGCAGTGAGACAAGTGGGACTCAGATAGGATTAAATTTGCATAGGACGAAGGATGGGACCTCCAAGATGGGAGTCACTGACCAAATGGTTGTTCTGGACCATCTGGACCTATTCTGATCTGATTTCGTCCCTTTTTGGTCTGATTCCGTCCCTTTTTGGTCTGATTTTGTCCCTTTATGGTCTGATTTTGTCCCTTTTTTGTCTGATCGCTAACGGCGGATGTGACTGAAGTGGCTCTGCGACAAGGGGATGTCCTGAGTTATTCGATATCTAATAGTCCTTTACAGAAGAAATAACATTAAGCAACATATGGTAGAAGCTTTGATGTGGCCTTTTCCTTTGCTGTCAAGGGAGGTTCTTGTTTTGTTTTTTTCCTTTTGTGTTTATGGTTTCGGATTTAGACGTGATGTCAGACAGACGTCAGAAAGGTCCCAAAGTCACTTCAGTTGCAATCACTTCTTTGATTTCTTTAAATCTCTACATTAAGTGTGGTCCTGGCATAGTAGTATCACATCAGCTACAGCTCAATGCATACCTTCAGATGTTAGACTGTATGGTTTTAGTGTATTGCAATCCTGGCACAGCTCAAATTTAATGAAATAAAATGCATGATATACACAGATTAGTAGTGGTCACGATTGTGTTAAGGTTGAAAAATCTTTATTTAGTGATCAGACTGATTACTTGGCATACAGGAAATTAAATATCTGACTCAGGTCCTATTTAGTTTCTCATGTCAATAATTTCCTGCTAGGAAGTTCATAGTGAAGGTAATGACGAGTCTCCAGGCAGGGAATTAAATTGGCTGGAACCTGCCTAAGCGTAAATGCGATAGGCAGGTCGGTGCTGTCCATCTCCCATGGCTGATTGGCCAAGCACCGAATTTTCTGATTGGCTGTGCTATTTTTAGACTGGGAAACACGTTCCAGTCCACGCATTTTCAATGTTGAAGGCAGAGATGTGCACGCACACTACCGGGAGGAATCCCTCCCGGCTAATGGCAGCCCCTACCTGCGTACTGCGTCAGCTAGTCGCAGCGGGCCAGCGAAGGAATTAAATCCACGACCTTCGAAGCAAATGCTAATGTGGTAATGCGTAACCGCTAGACCATGCGACAAATATGTAAACGACCTTCCATATTCTTGTGTGGAGAATCAACAACAATTATTCTGCCATTGCCAATAAACTATTTGGGAAAATACGGTAAAGTCATTTCTAAAACTTCTCCGTGGACTTAGCCCCAATCTTACCTCCCTGTTCCTTCAAACTGAGAAACTAGTAAATCAGAGACTTTTAGCAATAAAAGAAGATATTAGATTTTCTGCTAGATCTCCAAATCAAGGAGGATTATGGGAGTTCCCGTGGTGAAGAGTTCCCAATTCCCTGCCAAACTTGTAGGCGTTGCACTAATGCCCAATTTCCTGCAGAACTTAGCATATTCATTTCAAAGGCAGGGAGTCTGACTTTAAAGTTCCCTCTTTTCCCCTTAAAAGTCACTTTTGTTTATTAAAAAGACTAAGAGAATGCAAATTGTGTGTTAAACTCAAATGAGTACTTCCTATTGATTGCAAAAGAGGAAGATCTGTCAAAGTACGCCAGCATTTAGGTCAGTAATATTTTTTGTGTAGTGGCTGAGCTAAGCTATTCGAAAAATAAAAGAATAATAGGAGAAGTTAAATATTGATCTAGAGTGTTAATTTCTACATTTCTTTTGCATACTTTTTGCCTCTTATATACAAAAGTCTGGCTGTAACAAGGTTCAAAATGGTCCATGAACGGATTTTTAATTTACTGTAACGAATTATTTGAAAACTTTTGATAGTTATTAATATTATCCCGTTTGTTTTGTTATAAGCGGGTCTTACTATATCACATTCTACAGTTTCCTTCATTTATAATCAAATTCATATTCAACTAAGATTATTTTAATACCATTCTGTTTACATTTTCCTTCATATGCATGTATTGAACTACATTCATATGTATTAACTTGCATTCATATATGCATATATAATAAAGCTAGGGTATACTTTATACCAACAATAGCCCCAGCCTATTCAACCACGCATAGACCCTGCCAAGCAAACACAGATCTAATGGCGTTCTGTCCTGTCGAGAGATGGAGCTACGACCACACAGGTCTCGTAATTGTTCAATGACGTCATCAACAAAAGGTCAATCAGTGCATTTCATGACGTTACAGTTGGATGACGTCATTAAACAATAGCAAGACCGGTGTGGTCGTAGCTCCATCTCTCGACAGGACAGAACGCCATTTACTTGTCAGAATATTGTGTAAGCGCAAACAAAGGTCACTGACCGTTAGGAAATTGGGAATGAAGTTGTGTCGGCCATCTTGAACAGCCGAGACGCAATCTCAGGAAATATGATATTTCATTTATTCAAGTTTCTGTTTTTGAAATTGCTGAGAAAAATCTTGTTGAAATGTCATGGATAAAACATAATCACGAATAATGTAAAATGTACAATTTTGATCAAATTACCTTCAATAATTTCCAGGTGCGTTTACCTTATTGCACTTGAATACGACAAACCAGATACAGGCAGTTTATGTTTATATTTCTCAATGTAATTTAAGACATTACAATTTGGCGAACAAGACGTTCCACAGATACTTTTGTATTTGCATAATTGTAGTCGTTATACAATGTATTCTCCAAAAACAGTTGAATCTTGCTTTCATTTCCTATGTTGGGGCAAGTAAAAGTCGCTGCTTTCATGGGGGTAACTTGTGGTTTCCAAGCCTCATCTCATCATTATGTCTGCCTCTGACGGCTGGTAATATATGTTTGCAATCCAAATGTAAATCCTAAGAATTGTTTCGGTGCTAAGTTGCATGTATTTATCATAGCTTTAGAGTGACATAATTATTTTAGTAAATATTTACTGCACTTCTTAATGCCGGACTTCATTTTAAGCCGTTTACAATGCATATTATTTTAGGTTTATGATAATTTTTATCCAGAAGGTTTCTAGAATCCTTCAGGATATTAGTATGAGTACATCAGAGTGAAAAAGGGGATGAGTCAGGAAAATTTTCAAACGAATAAGCTCAGTGGAGATGAAGCTGAGCAGTGTCACATAGGGCTCAGCATACTTTAAAATGCATTGTGCAATATCGTTTGGTTCGATTCGTTAGGAAGGATAGTAGTATTGTGCTAAAAAATGCAGAAAAATGAATGTGTACTGGGCTCAGAGCATTCGTCATTTCACCAACGAGCACTTGCTTGCCCGCCAGCCTAGCACCTGGAGCTTTGTTTACATTTCGCCAACAAATTCCAGTTTACTTTTGAGCAATATTTTGAACTTTTTAAGGCTTTGTCATGCCAGAAAAGTTATTCTGAAGTCACGTTAGTGTATTATTGACTTATTCCGACTTAGTTTTCTCTGTTGGAGGCATTGTTAAGCGGTTTAAACCATTGTAAATGGCATAGGGTGTAAAAAATTGCGGATCCCGAGGTATGAGCTGAATTCACAGTTAGAATTAACAAGTCAATCAAGTCACTGTCTTGATTAACCAGTTGATACAAATATTTACGGTGATTTTATTTGATTGTATTCAGTATTTTGTTAGCCATGGATTGATAGACTTTAGCAGTTGAAAGTGTGGATGGAAAATCAGTTAAATTACTTCAGTGATTCACTCGCTGTCATTATTGGAATGAACATGTTCAACTTGTCTGTTCCTAAGTACCAAAAGCCTTCAGGTCGTTTTTGTGTGCATATTTAAGAAACGCCTTGTTTATAATTATCGTGATCATTATCATTTATCGTTACAGCGATATTATCGAATCGTTAAGGATCAAATGATGTCCAGCCCCATCTGGTAGTACTCTAGCACTATCACTCTACCAATCCACTACATGTACAATATCATCACCTTCTGGATTCAGCGCCGTAAGGCTCTAGTTCTATTTATGATATTTGTAAATCTTTTTTTGCAGTTTTCTATGGCAACAAGCCTTTACTAGTGGTCTTCATAATTGCCCAAGTTAGCTTTTTGACATTTGCCTGATTCTGGTGAGTTTATCACAAAAAGCTCATTTCGGTTTCCATGGCAACATTGCATGACAACCATCATTGCCATATCAGTCATCAAAGACTAACCAGTCTTTATTTGGCTGCTCCCTGTTAGGATGTTTGGCCAATTAGAGATGTTTTCTGTGATAATATTCACATAAAAAAAACGGAAAGAAACCGCAAATGAGAAAGACAAGAAAATTTACCATTTACAGAGGAATCTTTCCGTTAAAACTATCCTGGATAGTTTGGCTCAAACAAAGTATTCGACGGATGATCACTGATTGGTCATAAAAATGGAACCAAAGAAGCATTCAAAGTTTTATGGAAGATAGTAAAAGCATCTTTCGTCATTAAAATTCTGTGCTAGTTTTGGAATCATGATGAATGGTCGTGGAAAAGGGGATTAACCAAGGAGGTCCTTTATTCCTGATAGTGCCTAGCATTAAAGTGGTTAGTCTTTCAAAGTGCCTATTCCACATCATATTGGTTGTTGTGAGCAGATTTGAGCTGTGGAAGTCCATTGAATACCAATAATCAAGACCGAGTACAGTCAGCACGTTCCAACTGTGTACACTCGGTCTACCAATAACCATATAAAAACACAGTAATTACATTTTGGGATAATCGCTCTCATGGTTGAATCTCTTTGCTGGTTGTGCAAATTCAATTTGCTTCATACTTGGAACTTTGACATTCTTTGCTATTTTCCTAGTTTAAACTTTTCTGACTTTCAATGATTTTTTACTGTAGCAAAATTCAAGGCTGGACAAACGTTGAATGAGCTATTGTATCATACGTCAAAGTCATCCTTCTTTTAATCAGTCAAGTGGTAATGACTTTTAGACATTCTTTGCTATTTCCTCAGGGTTCATTGAAGAGATTGTACAATGCTGAGATTCTATGAGCTGTTTGTATATTATACTTTGCTATTAAAATTAAAGTGAATATTCTAGCCTGTGTCCATGTCTGTGTCAATGCTACTGAGTCTGAAGCTTAGTCAGCTTATATGATCAGCTGCCAGAGGCATATGTAATGATGAGATGATAAGGCTGGAGTCCACACCATGTTACACTTGAGGGTCAGTTAGTCTTATTGGCAAGGTAATTGGATAGTAGTACATGGTACAGAATTCCAAATGGGTGGCCTTATTCGTGTTATCCTTGGCGACATAGAAAGTCAACATGACATTGTACTTTGACTGAAAAGCATTATAAAATTAATTGAAATTGCTAATATTTGTTTCAAAAATAACTTTTCCCACTTCTGGTGATTTCTAAGATTGTGTAAGAATTTTTTTTTTTTTAGTAATTCTATTAGGTGTTGGTGCAATTTACAAATTGAGTTTACATTTTACTTATCGCTTATGTTGCTTGTTTTTAATACATGAAAATGCTCGAAATCTTAAAGGTCAAACCAGACGTATTGATATTGAAAAAGCACAGTTTTACTGTGAGTGATGATCTGTCATATCTTCCTATTTTCCAAAACTTTCTCAAATCTAAATCGGTTTAAGTTTAAGCAACTCATGGCGATCAACCAAACCCAAAAATGGATGGAAACTTTCGAAGTTCTGCGGAAGAAGTTTCCCTTGGGTATCACCTTATTTGCCTTATCGTTGCCATGGAAATTTGATGAATTGGAACTTATACGCTTTGTGCATTTGCCTATCAATATCTCAGTATTGCGGGGGCGGCATTTCAAAGAGGCTGATATCTTTGGAAAGAAAAATTGCTCGCTTATAAAAACCAAAATTGTATCTGACATTTTGAAATACAGTAATTTCTAAACAAATGCTATAGGTTTTTTGAATCTTTCACCAATATTGTAGAACGAAATATTTTATGAAATGACTCAATTGAGAATTGATACTTGCGCAAACAAATTTGACGGTATATCATTTTTATCCTTACCAAATTCCTATTGTATCCTATTTGAGCGACATTTCCAATTTAAGAAAAAAGATATACACATGCTGTGATAGCACAACCCATAAACCATATATTATAAAAACACTCCATATATTTTACAGATACTAAGGTAGTACAACTTACAGTGTAGAATCTCCACATTTCCTTACACAGCAGTATGACCAATTGACCAATACACTGCGGCAAGTTCCATATGTACCAACTCACCAGAGAATACCTATGCTAGATTCAGTCTGGTCTACTGATGGCAGGGTGGAATAGAGGTTAATAGCAGACCCTTCTAGACTGGTCAATTGAGGGACTCCCACTGCCTGTTGCTATGGCAATATCTTCATGAAACAAGATGCTGAGCTTTCCTTTTATGAGTTTTCATGAGGTGTCATCAAGGGAGTCCCACTCAGGCCTGTTCTATTGGAGGTTCTTTTGTTCTTTGTAAGATTGCAAGCTCATTTGATACTTCCTATGTTTTGTCTTGAAGAAAAGACAAACTGAAACACAGAAGAACCACCTCACTACATTGTATTAAGGCTACCTCTGAATTAAGGCCTTATATGGCCTACTGACAGAGGCAGATGTAATGATGAGACGACCAGACTTGTTTTACAATGTTATGCAAAATGTCGAGCACAATTGTAACAGTTCAGTGGTATCGTGCTTACCTTGTATTTTTACTCATGTCAAAGTACTTCTACTTGAAGTTAAGTACATTGCAAGGAAGTACTTGTTCTAGCCCCATGAAAGTGTACTCCACTTGTATTGCCTTGTACTCACTGTATTAACGGCCTTTGAGTCTACGCTATGTTGTACATCTTCCCTGTGGGTGGTGTCTTTTACTTGCCTCAACGTAGACACCGAGTACAAGGGACCGCCAATTTAACGTCTCATCCTAACAACATCCAGCTGGGATGTTGCTCATGAAGGGTGCCTAGTAACTTGTGCTTAACAAATACTATAATTTCTAGGTTATTAACTTTTAAAATCATGGTTGATGCTTAATTCATTGACTCATAACAGTAACACACTTTTGTCACAGAATATTAATACCCAGAGGAGACAGTGTAATTGAATCAGTGTAAGCCAGCATGACAAGCCCGCAAAGAATTAACCTAGGAATATTTAGATATTCCTAGAATTAACTATGCCCACAGAGTAATAATACCCATCTGGATAATACAGTGCAATTGAACCAATGTAAGCCTGTTCAGGGTTGGTGATTCAAGTATGACAAGCCCGCAGTCTCGGGTGTTAGATGCTGAAATATTTGTCGGCGCTTCATTAAAATTACACTAAATAAATTCAAATATTCTTTAAAATGTGTGTATATTTTCGCCCGAACCACACCCAAAAATGGCGGCTAATGACTTATGTTAATGAAAAACTGTTCAATCTGTGTATATCCATCTGTGCTTATGTTGTAAGTAATCTATTACGTATCCCATAACAACCACTGTGGTCAATAATTCTGCTAGTCTGTCTATTGACTTAGTTGTACAAGCCAACCTGACAGCAATGTCAAGTGTCAAAATTTGGTACTTGATTGATGAAGTGGAATGTCTTTATAGATCTGTTCATGGATTGATTGACTTTTAACTTTAGGTGGTGGTTGGTCTGTGTACACAAGTGAGCATTTGATATACATTACTATTGTATTGAATTGTATTTATTGAATGGCATTGCACTGTATTGTATTGTCCTGGTGCTAGTGATCTGGAACTAGTGATCTGGAACTAGATTTATTTTAATACTATCTTGAAGAGGCATATGGAATGATAAAATGATAAGGCTCAGAGTCCACACAATACCATGCATTTACTCCATGGTGGGCTAATTTACACTCCTAACATAGATCCCGAGCAAGACACAAAGTCAAAATGCCATATTAATGTCCAATATGAACAACTCCACATTACAATGTAGAATAAATCTCATACAAAAAAGTGCATTCGACAAGTATCGAACCCGACACCATCAGAGGAGCTGGCGATTAACTTAACTACTAGACCAACTCTGGTTGAAATACACATCATATTCTGTAATATACTGTGCTGAATAATATTTTATCTTCCTGTCTGTCAGCTGTGCTGAAGGTTGCAGGTTCAATACCTGGCCTGGGTGCTTGCTGTCCTTGAGCTTCATCTCAGCTTGATGCTGATAACATGACTTTGAATTGGAGGTGCCTTGTACTCAGTGCCTATGCTGAGGCAAGTAATAGACCCCACCCACCCATTGAGTAACTATGTAACATGATGTGGACTCCAAGATTATCTCATCATTACTTCTGCCTCTGAAGGCTGGTCATATAAGGTGGCTAAGCTTCAGATCAATGGCATTGAGACATGGAAGACATTGCTTCGCCTTGCATCCAACAGTTACACCACCAAACCTACCTTTCAACAACCAAAATCTCCATTGGGCAATCTGCATGATCTGATGTTATGTATATCAGCTGTCAAACCCATGTCATCCTGATGTGGTGTGCTGGGCTATACTGGTGTCTGTAGCATTGAGGTTAAGCTGGATTTTGTGCACTTAGTAAGCTGGGCTGCCTCCAGACAGCCAGCTTACTTAGATGCTATATTGTGTATTACATTGTATTAGGGAGACTCTGCTTAGCCTGTGGTAATTGCTGAGCGTGCTTAATTCAGGCTTCACCTGTTTCGGTATCTCAGGAGATGTATATTGTACACCTCGCTATTAAGACCAGGATTTGTGTAGAAGACATGCTGTCAGATGCTCTGAGATATCAATAATTAATATTTAATGAAGTACAATGACATGATACAGTTGGGTCTATAACGCGTTGGGGGGGGGGGGGGGGGGGTCCCTAACTACTTTCGTGTAGTGCTATTGTATTGTCTCAGTTTAGTCTGGTTATGACCAGACATAATGATGAGATGATGAAACTTGACGTCCACAATATCGTCAGGGATATTATGTTATCAATTACTCCTATGGTGGGGTCTTTAACCCACGACTTTCAGGTTAGTTAGTAGATCTACATGCCTGAACCACTTGACCCCAGCTGAGATATTTCTTGTCACCAGAGGGTGCTAATATTTTCACCAGAGGGTACTATCAATTACAGAAGCCAGACACTGCAAAACTTTCATGATAGCATCATAGACAGTTACATTAGAGAGTTTCTTAAGGTTTCATTGCTGGCAGAGACCCCTGTCGGAAAAGTAGAAACTTCACTGTCCAGGATTGAAGCTTCCAATTAGCAGATCATCCAGCAGACCCGCTACCAAAATAAAATAATTAGGAAAAACCATTAGTACATTAACAGGAAAGACCATACAATAAATATCATTGGATGTTTGTCTGGAACAGAAGGTTGCAGTTCTACTGAGCATGCACCACTTGCATTGTTGACTCAGTTGCCATGGCAATTCATAAGGCTATTAGAGCTCATGAATAGAACATTACATGATAACAAGGAATGTGCATGATGTTAATTAAGTGTCATGGTGACTGTAGGGTGTGTTTTAAAAAAAAGGAGACGTTGTGGTGCTAATTGGTAGGGCATAATAAGAGACAGAGAAGTTCAGGTTCTATTGATTGCTGGGTGCTTGGCCAATGCTTGTGTTGCTAGCTGCAGGCATTTGCTGCAATGCAGGCAGAGAGGAGAGAAGTGTGTAGCGGAGAGCATGTAGTGGATGGACAGTGTACGGGACGACGAAGGGATAGGGTGGAATGCGGATGTATGCGGTGAAATCGGATGCATGAGGCCGTCTATGCGTTTGGTTCACCAGATAACTCCTGTCTGGTGGGATATTCGTCTGTCAGGTTCATTATACAGCCGTGCGCTGCAACTGGCTCAGGACCTCTGCCGGCTCGAGCCGATGCAACTGTTGGCCAGCACCAGCCTGGCTCCTGCAGCAGCGACAACAAGGTGTGGCCACCTAGCATCCTTCACACAGTATGACGGTGGCCATCAACCTTTCCATCATGGTGCAGCAACAAGAGGGTCCTTTAGACCCCACCGATTTGGGACCGGGCTCCTCAAACCGTCTCCTGTCTGGTCATCCGTCGCTCTCCAGCCCTCTTCTATCCAAGGATAACAGTCATAACACTAAGAAAGTTGTGGAAAAGTTGTTGCAAGGATGTATCAATGGTAACGACTCTCTTACTTCGGTTACTTGTGATAACAACAACTTCTCGAGTGATTTATCGAGTGACTTTCCAAGCGATTTGTCAAAGAGTGGCTCTCGCTTCAATGACAGTCAATCGGATGTAAATTTCTCCTCTCTAATGGACTCGCAGAACATTAACTGTAGTGACTATGAAAAAGAAATGGATGATCTAAACAATGCATACGATAAAAAAGATATTACTTATGATACTTATGAAGACAGTAACTGTGTTAAGGGTTTGGAGATTATAAGCAATATTTCTCAGAGAATGGATGGTGACAATTCCAGTGCTCTAGACTCTTTGGAAAAAGATAATGATTTGTCTGATGCATCTAAAGTGGATGAAGTAGTCCATGTGATGGATGCTGATGCGAATGACACTTGTAATGAGTTTCAAGAGCTTCATGTACAAGATAGTGCTCAAGTAGAGGATGCTTCTGTAGATCATGATGCGTACGATTGTGAGGAAGTAAATAAGCATCATGATGGTGGAAATGATACTCCAGTGGATATAAATGGTTCGCAAATCCAGGAAGACTATGACTCTTCAGTGCAAGATAATGTCGAATCTTGGAAAGTGGAAGAAAACGAGTGGGAGAGAAAGCTGGAAAGTGAAAGTAGGGAGTTGTTGCAGAACTCCGAGCACGACTCCGAAGTTGTAGAAAATGACGAGCATGAATCTCATTGCTCTGTAGAATATGGCCCTGTTGAGAAAATAGAAAATGGATTAGAAACAGATGTAGGAAAACAAAATGACACACAGGCTGATGCAGAAATTAAGTTATACCATTTGACGGATTGCAACAGCATAATGCGCCTTGAGGAATTAAGTAAAGAAGATAGAAAACAAAGCGATGAAATGGAGATGGCAAAATCTGAGCAATCGCTTGATGGGAATAAATTGCAAGGACAGGTACTGGACAATGAGATGCGAGATAAAAGGAGGCATAAAAAGGCATCACTCAAGAAAGATTGGGACCAAAGCGAATCGAGCCATGAGGTTAAGAGAAGAACTGACAAAGAGAGAATCTCCCACCGAGACCGTAATAAGGTTACAGAAAGGTTGACTGCGAAGCAAAAAGACAATGCCTCTGACCTAAATGAACCTTTGGGTCAAGGCAATGCTCAACCTGCCAAGGACATGGGATCAAACTTCCGAAGAGGTCCCAGTGCTTTGATTTGCTCAAAGAAAGGACTCGGTGTTCGACGGTCTCATGAGGGAAGTCGTCGAAAGATCTGTCCAGAGTGTGGACTTCGCAAAAACAGCAAGATCCACGATTGGACAATATGCGCGAGTCGAAATGGGATTGTGGTTAAGAAAAAAGTCAGTTTTGAGGTAGACAGTTCAGGGAAAACTCCAAAGAAGGAGAAAATGGGAAATGTTATCCAGAACGGTCGAAATGGGTTGAGAATCATTCGCATCAAAGATTTGAACTCTGACATTATGTCCTATGACAGTGCGGCCATCTTTCCAGACAGAACTGTCAAAACAGACAGCTCTGCCAACTCAGAACCCAATGCTCAGGTGAACCCCGATTTAACAGACAATAAAGAACATGTCCATGTGATCACAGTCTCTCCTGATGATGGTGGCGGTGACCTTATGAGAACTCTGCGCCACCATTACCTTTTCAAAATTTACATGCCCATGTATCGTTTGTTACAGTCACGACGAAATGACCGAGAGGAGATCCGGAGGAAACTAGCCATGGCCCCTGCACCGGAGGAGGAGTATTACCCAGGGTATAAACGCCCCAATCTACAATCAAGACTCCAATCCGGTATGAATCTACAAATCTGCTTCATGAATGAGGCGAGCAGTGACCAGGAGAACGGCGATCACGACAAGACCACTCCTCCCAGGACAGATAATAAGGTAAGATTGAGCACACCTTTGAATTATTTACGAACCTGTACTACTCAACTGGTTTTATTGTCATGAGCTAGGACTCCCCAGTGAAATGCTTCGTCGTAAATGCAGCATTTCGTTCTCTCTCCGTCATGATGATTCATCTGATAGGCTGACTTAGATAATAAGGTTGGGTGGTATAGCCCTGAAGCGACATACTCGGTTGAATTTGATGGATTTTCCTGCAAGCAAGATGTGATTTAATCGTATTATGCAATTAAACGGCTGAATTAGATGTAGATGAAGTGAATAAATAGGTTAATTTGCTTTTATATCTATGTAAGTCAGTAATTTACTTAAAAGGTGCAAAATGTTCAGATTGTATCTTGAATGCATATTGCAGTTTGTTTAGCTTATTATATTTCCTATTTAAGGGCATTTCAGTTCGACATTATTGAAAGGATTGAATGTTTTGAAATAAGTCATTTCACTGAAATTAGTTTCAATTATGAGTCATTCAGAACTGTTGAAATTTGACAATTTGAGTTTCTGTAGATTTGATTGCTGGTTTTCATTGTTCATCGGACAATCTTCTCAAATATGCTGTGAGAAATATTTCTTCTTGTCCATTGTGGTCACATTTTGTTCAGGCGCACACAGTAAGCTTATCGTTCGTTCGTGCAGTAATGCTATACATATATATTTTTTGCATAACTTCTGTTAGTCACGACTGTGACATTTTGAGCGACTAAGACAATCTCCGACACAAATTCTGGTATTTCGTGATACTTTTTTTTTTTATGGTGAGCCGCAGACCTGTTTTAAAGGAGTGGCCGACCATCGGATTGTGTCTTGCGGTGAATTGAAGTAAGATACATATTTGTATGTCTTTTGTCTGAGGTTTCTATAATTTCCTGTTGATTCTGGTCTAGTTCCTCAATAAAATTCTGAACAAATGTTAACGTAATTTTCTCTCGACTTTTACTCCAGTGCTAGTGAATTACATCAAAAATTAATCCAGTTATGCAAGTCTAATTTCCTTGGGAGATGAAATATTCAGATACATCTGCTTGACGTCATGAGGAAAATCTAGATGTTATATGATTATTAAGAGCATTTCTCTCTCATAAATACAATATCTATGTGCAGTAGAATTCCACTATTGAGTCGTCCGCAATCAGTGTAATTTAGATCTTATTTGTCGTGTGGTTTTCCTGAATATTTAAATGAGCTAGGACTCATATACAAATATGTATCTCGTTGTGGGGTTTTCCTGTATATTTAATGATTGCACCAAGTTTGTATTCTATTTTACAAAAACATAATGCACTGGTGATCTATTGGTTAAAAGCTATCAATTATAAGTATTTTTTTTTCTTGTTATAATGTAGGCCTAGTTCATTTATATATTTTATTTATTTATAAAACATTTATACAGGGTAAATTACATTTTGAGCAACAGCTCTTTTACAAAATGGCCCTGTTACAAATTAATAAAAACAGTAAAAAGAAAAATCAATATAACAGAGCTAAAAATAACAATAAATAAAACCTAGTATATAAATAAAAACAATTATAATGACATGTGATAAAAATACTTCCTAGTTCATGGTAGTTGTGCCATTATGATCATCTTGGTACAAATTTACTGGTCTTAAGATTGACGGTATTTTAGATTGTAAGGTGGAATTGTTGGGTTGTCTTTATAGTGAGGTGGTTAGAATTGTTGGGTTGTCTTTATAGTGAGGTGGTTAGAATTGTTGGGTTGTTTTATAGTGAGGTGGTTAGAATTGTTGGGTTGTTTTATAGTGAGGTGGTTAGAATTGTTGGGTTGTCTTTATAGTGAGGTGGTCTTAAGATGGATCTCCCTTGCTGTCCATTGTTAACTGTTGCAGTAGTTCGCTTGTTCAGTTGGACCGGCTTATATCGAACCATTTGGGACTGTAAAATGCATTGGTTATAACCCGGTTTCAGTATATAACAGTATGTCAGTCCGGTTTGAGATCCATTCCTAGACAATAACTTCATAATGATGGACTTCCGTCCGATATATATATATCTCAATTTTTCATTAGATAGATATTGTATAAAATCCAGCTATACCAATTACTACCAATATTTGGCAGCTTATGGTCAGTTTTGGCTCAGCACCAAATAAACCTTCTGTTTCCACTGTATATTGTATGCATGCATCCACTGCAATGTGAGTCATGCTTGTGTAAGGTGCTGTCTGGACGGTGACACTTAGATGCCGCGGAGTTGGCCTGTGGACATGGTAGATGAGAGAAGCTGTCTTGGCATGACTCATCTTTTCCTGGAAGATTGTGTATTACTGGTGCAGTGTCCTTTTCTACTTTTTTTTTTCTGGTATCTCTTTTTTTTCTTCTTCTTCTGGTGACTATATCTAATCTTATATGGACACTTCTGTGGAGTCCGTGGATTTCTTTTGGACCGACTAAACTGTCTTTTGGTGGTTTAAGGTGGAATGCTACATCAATAATATTTTTTGTTACATTATTTTTATTTTTTGTTAGCAGCAATATATTACCTAAATGTAAGCCAATTAACGATAAAAATAAGGGCTCACTGGGTTTATTTTTGCAGCCGTGTCAGGTCATTTAGCCGCAAGCCACCTTTATGAATTGTTTATCATTCTGATTCAATAACTAGTGTGTTTTGTTATATATCCTTGTAGCTCGTGCTGATAAATAACTTGGTTTCCTTTGGTTCATGCAAGAACTGTATGAGGATTCAGTCAATGATTTACTAGTTCCTTATCCCTGGGCATTGTCACCGCCAGCTTAGCTACAGCTGTATACATTTTTCCCACACAGACTTGTAACTATTACCAGTCTATTGGTTGATTCATACATTTTATACAATGCCTTTTTTTCTCAAGTGATGTGTTACCAAGATATGCATAGAGTCTTATGCAATTTGAATTTAAATGTTCTCTTTGGTTTGAATTGTGTTCGAGTTAGTTAGACAAGGTTTGCACTTTTCGCTGGAAAGTGTACTGAATGTAGAAGTCGCCTTATATGCAGCTGCACTTTTAGTAACTGAACTGAGTTGCTTATAATGCAACAGTGCAGTTTGCCTACACATGCATATTCTGTAATAGTATGGGGTGTGAGGCAAGGTGACACCTTGTATCCCATACATGTAATGAATTTACACCTCTAGTAATGCGGATAATGTAAGGTCAATGACCCCATACATATTAACCACGTCTTGGAGCTGAACAGTTAAGACCTTGCCAATAAGACACTTGGTTGGTTTCTAAAATAGTGATTCCCAATAGTGGTTTTCATTTTAGGGCTCAGCTAATCTTGCATTTTCCCTACAGACCTTATATATTGCATATGAAATTAATATTGGAGTTTCAGTGGCATCTCATGGTGAGATGATGGCCTGCCATCACTCCACAGCCTATATAATGAAAGAAGCAGAACAGGAACTGTAGCCATAATCAAAGATGAATGCCATCCAGCAAATTCTATTTTTACCTTTTTAAGATCTGGAAAACGTTTGAGGACTTTTTATGGTAACAAGCGTTTTATTAATAGTTTTTACCCCTCTGCTGTACATGTTTTTAATAATTCATAATTTTATCTTTCTGCATCAACTATTTATTTATTTACATTCATGTTTTATTTTATTTTTCTTTCTTTTAATGAGCTCAGCCGAAAAATGCATTATATTGTATTATTATACACTGGCTAATAAATGTTCTATCTATCTATCTGAGGGGCTCTGAATTGGAGGTTCTTTGGATGACCATACAATGCAGAATGTCCAAATCCAGTGGTATTACTGAGTCGTATAATGACTTGATGGCCTTAATAGTGAGATGGTCTTCTGTATATATTGGGTTAAGACTGAGTGTGAAATACGATTGGCCCAAAAATTCTGTATTGTGGCATTCAGGCTAGTTGTAACTGTACACTTTCAGTGTATATACATTTTGGCATATGTAGTCAAATTTGTTTACTGTAAAATATTGCGAATGCTGCATAGTCAACATTTTCTTAAGTAAATTGAATTTCCAAAAAGCCATTTTTAGCTCGTATTATTGCAAAATATTTCATAACATCCAAATGATATCACATATCCCGCACACCAAGAGACTCCTGAGTGTGATAATATGATTTATGAGTATTATTAACACAGCCATGGGCTGACAAATAGAGAAAATACATTATCCTTGTGACTCCATCTCTCATAGAACAGGAGACATTAGGTGGGCGATAAGACAGAGCTTCGCCATTTGTCATTCCATAGGGGTATTCCAAGGGACAGTATAAGGCCCTAAAAATATTTAAACAAGACACACCACAGCATCTTGGAATACTACTACATTAAGCGAAACGTTCATCGCATGTAAATAAAGCGTTAATCATACGAGTGATAAGCAAGAATAGGAACTCAGTTGTAAGACCACATCACGATGATGATCACATGTAAAAATTAATGCCTGACTATTAAGACAATATTTCAACTGAGCTATTTTCTGTGTTGTGATTTAATTTGGAATGTTACGCGTTAATTATACAAGGATGAAAAGCAAGAATGGGAACGCAATCTTAAGACCATCTCATGATTAAAACTGCCTTCTGCCTTGCCATCAAGATAAAATTTCAACCAAACTACTGGCATTGTTGTGATTTACCTCTCAATTAAGGCCACCTCATCAGTAAGACCTAAATATTGTATTAAGTTTGTTCTAAGTGGTTATCCTCTGCTACAGGTACAGACAGACAGACAGACAGACAGACAGCTGTACATCTGTGTGTGGTGAAGAAATTTCTAATAAATGCCATTGAACTTGCTATGTAGAATTTTTAAGCATTTGCCTTGTTTTGTAGCAGTCTTAGCTGCTTAGTCACTTCTATGAATGAGTCATATAGTGGCCTGAATGGTAGGCATTTATTTTGCAGAATTACAATTATGCTTGCTCTACACTGTGCCAGCTACAGTTATGTTGAGTGATTTTACTGAGGGATGCTGATTCATGTTTTATAATCAGCCACTGCAGGTAGACATAATGATAAGCTGACAAGGCTAAGACATGTACATGGTGCTATTGATGATTTATTCTGTGTCATTGCGCCAATTCCCAATGAGTGATTAAAACTTAAAATGAAACATATCAAGAGTTCATTAAGCTCAATTTTTATTTCGGTTGGAGATTGTATAACTGGAAACTTTGCATATTTACACTAACATTGTCTTATTCCTTTCTCCTAGGAGCTTTTTTTAACTAAATATCTGTCCTTGATTAGTGAGATGTGTCATGAAATATTTTACCAGGAAGTAGCAGAAACTAAGGCTTGGGAATGCCAATTAATAATCTTCTTTTTTCCAAAAACTGCTAAAAAAAATCTCTAGAAATGCTCACAAGGTCCCTTGAGCTGTTCATTAGGCTTGATTAGAAACGAGGCATGTAGTATTGACTATGTAGTCTAGTGGTTAGGGAATTGGCCAGGTTCTGTGAAGGTCCTTGGTACTAAATGTAATAGAAAGTGTTAGTTGATATGTTTAATTGACGGTGTCTGTTACATAGTGTCTCTGCTGGGCAAGTAAAAGACCCACATCCTGGGTGTAAAAGTACAAATGATGTGGTCCGAAAATGGTCAACATCGCGCAAGTTGCATGTACCAACTAAATGTCATAGTACTGGAATTGAGATTCTAGGGAACAATAATATTCTGTATAATTTTTTGAACAATTTTAAATGACTACATTTTGCAATATAATATAATAGCATGCATAGTGAATGTCTCAATGCTACTGGGTCTGATGCTTAGTCGACCAGCTGCCAGAGGCAGACGTAATGATGAGATGATAGAGCTTGGAGTCCACAGCATGTTACATATTTACCCCATGGGTGGGTGGGATATTTTACTCACCTCAGCAAAGACACAGACTACAAGACACCTCCAATTTAACGTCCCAAGTGGTGGACATCCCGCTGGGACGTAGCTCACACACGAAGAGTGCCCATAATGATTAAATACTCTAGTATCCATTATCGTGATATAAAAGACAATCCTGTCACAATAATTTATCCAACAGACCAAAACTGTTGGTATTGTTCCATTTATAGCATTTCCAGAATGAGGAAATCCACGTAATATCCATATTTGCCATTAGCCTTTTCATGCAATGCACAATACCAATGGGATCCACCGAATCCCAGATCAGAGATCCGTACAGAATCACCAAATAGTTTGCGCATAGAAAAAACTCCCTGAATGCTCAGAAATTTCCACGCCGATTACCATAAATTCAACGGAATTTGCAATTTTCCAGTCGAACCGTTTCAGATAAGCATGAGACCAGATGCACCCTGTTCATTAATTTAAACTAGCAATGTATTCATCATTCAGCAAAACTAATTCCCAGAAGCTGACATCAAAAAAATGTTTTTAATTGTCTAACAAACATAATTAAGCGATTTTCGCTAAATAAACACTGCGAAATGGCTCACTCTTTCGCAGCGTAAACTCAATATAATCTTGGAATAATTCTTATCAACTGCAATTAACATCTGTTGTGAAATACGTTTTCCAGTAAAAGTGAGGGAAATTCTATCACTCCTATCAATAAAAGTATGTTGATGTATTAAAAAAAAAAAAAAATCACAATTTATTTTGATGTAGTTTTTTTATTGGTTGCCAAAAGAAAGTGAATAATGCAAGATGGTGAAATCACACATATCTGGTGCTGTATATGGGAAATCGCTCAACATTTGATGATACTAATTAGGTATGTATTCACTTGAAGTCACTTCTGTTGAACCCAACCTCAAGACCACCTCGCTATTAAGATCACCTCGCAGTATGACAACCCATTCTGTAACACGCAAAAATGATATTTTACATTGCTGTAAGCCCTTACGATCATCTGAGCAATATTGCAAGTACAATTTGCACTGAATATGCTCTTAACTTCTGAATGTTCAAGTTTTCCACCTCAGGATTAAGACCAGGAAATTTTGCACCAATAGTGTTCTTAACGGCAATAGTCCACAGTATGTTTTGCTTGGAGCAATAGTCGTAACATTGGGGTTATTCCTTAATCCAATTTCAACGACACCACAAATAAATATCAAATCTATTTATCTATTGTATAAATATAAATTCTAAACACTTTCCTGAACAATTTAGTCTTTATTTTACGAAAATCGGACCAAAATTAGAAGAGAAGCAGCCTTTTAAAGTATATGAATACCTATGCCATAGCGTAGGCATCCCCCTCCCTGCCTAAGCTGCCTACGCTGCTGCTGTGTTGACCCATATATTGTCAAAACTCAGAGCGTTTGTTCGCTTAAATATACCTGGTCTGTCATAGAACATAGTATGATAGTTCTATACTTGATAAAGGCCTAGGCCCAGGTATAAAAAACCTTACGAATTACCTTAGCACAACTTTTCATTGTAACCCATGAGAATCTTCTTTGGGATTAATTTCAAGTAAGGGCCTTGGGAAACTATGTAATTTCCATGGAAGCATTTATCATTCGCTGACACCATAAGACCTTGAATGCAAATATTATAGAAACACAATCCATCACACCTGGCAATCATGTGTCAATGTGTAAGGTGAAAGTACACCGTGGAAATATGGGTGACATTCATATGTGGTGATTAATGTGTGTTTGTAGCGCTTGCTCAGTTTCGTCTATTAACATTGTTATACTGGTACGATGGAACCATATATTTTAGTAGAAATTTCCACATATTTTTTCATAGCAAAATATTGCAGAAATGATACCAATACGCCAAATCCCAAAATCAACGCTCAGTAACAATTTCCTTGTACCTAAATTCTGTCTTTCTGATGAGAACTTTTTGCCTTCATTATTGTCATTTTGCATGATCCTCATTGTAATTTACCCATAGTATTTTTCGGTCTTTTAATTGCCTATATACTGCTTCATGATACCTTTTCTGTTGTTCTTAAAGTCAAAGAAAATGTTAGTTTTATCTTTCGTAAGTGCAAACGCTGCCAAACTGTACTTTTTTTTGCATAATAAGAGCAGTTGAACAAACCAAACCATCAAACAAATTAGCAATACTTTTTGTATGCCACATAATGGAGTATAAGTTAGTTCGGCACCGAGATTTAACCCCAAAAAAAGTTAGTTAACTCCGCCCTATTCAGGATATATATTTCTATTATTAACATAGTCCACTATCTCTATTTACAGCTTTACACTGTAAGTAAAACTGCCTCAAAATTCTCCCTCCTGTGGCTGTGTGACATCTCTTGGTAACCCAATTAATCTTCAGGGACTAGGACAGCCATGTCACGCCCAACATGCAAAAGGCTTCATTAAGTTAATTAAAACAAGCCTCTATGCTGAAGTGGGTTAGCTTAATCTAATAAACCTCTCGTCTCCAAATGAACCCATTCCACAGCACCCTTCTTTCTTTAAATCATGGGTTTAATTGCTCAAATTTGGGTGTTCCTCTGTTAGATGCATTACCTTGGCTGCCTGAATGTTATAGAAATCGTGCTGAAGGCTTTTAAATTCTTATTTTTGAAAAAAAAAAAACACTTTAAGGCTGCTTTCAGATCGTAAGAGGGAAGGATCACCAAAGTCTGACTGTGGTTAGTGGCTTAGTGGTCATCATTGCTATGTTTTAAGGTAGAATTTCCAATCGAGTACATTTTAATCCAACATGCGTTAGTGTTTTTGAGCCATATCTCAGTTCTTGTCCCATTTTATGAGACCTTTTATTCATCACTTTCATCATTCAATTCACCTTCAGACATGTATCCTGTGTCCTTTGTTGTTACTTTTGGTTAAAGCAGTGATATTGGAAGTTAAATTAGTAATACAACTCGCGCGTTGGTCAGGTATTTGTTCAGCAATTAATTTTGAACTACGATACAAAATTGGATCCTCACAATTGAGACTGCCTTTGGGATTCACCGAAGTGGTTTCAATATATTACGATTAATTAGCCCTATTTTAGAACTTTCTTTTGTAAGTTATGGGGTCCAACAATGACAACAAAGTGGTCATGCGATCGATGTGGTCTCAATAATGAGTAATCATCCCTATTGGATCCTATTGTATGTCCAAATACGGTCATTATTCCGCTATAATTTGTATTAAAGTGAAGTAGCAAAACAACTTTTTTCATGAACCTTTGAAGATATGCAAATTCCTGGATATCAATCAGGAGATAAATGTCAGACTGAGTGGGCACAAAAGCATATTTAACCCTGAAGCCCTACAAGCCCCAGTCCTCACGTTATTCCATTACACACAGCTGTGGAGCTAAGATGAATGACCCTGCAGTACTCCTTTGAGGTATATAGGTCAAGGTGAAGGTCAGATGGTGACCTTGAGTTTGTTGCAAGGTTGCAGAATGGAACAGACTTCCATAAGAGAGTATGTTAATATGACATGGTGTTTTATGTTTTTGTACCTAAGACTTTAATTTTCATGAAATGTGTTTGAAATTTTAGTCAATAACCAGTGGATACACTTTATCTCTCCATGTATCAGCTATTATTCGATAATATATAAACACCACCTGTTGGGCGGTCCAGTGGTAAAGACTCTTGTTTTTGTAATACAAGATCATCCAATAGTGACAATTTCATCCTCACTGTCCCATTTACAAGACGCTCGACCTTTGCACAAAGGTCATTCAGTGTATATGGTCCTCGTGTGTGGAACTCTTTGCCAGGAAGCATCCAAAATATAGACAATTACCCAACTTTAAAAGTAAATTAAAAACATTTCTTTTTCAATCGATTTAAATATCATTGTACAGCGCACTTGAATTACCTCTGTAAATAGTAGCGCTATAGAAATTTAATAAATAAATAATAATAATAAGCCTAGGTCTAATACTGGTGCTCCACATATGTACTGTAAGAGCTTAATTTTAGATGGGCATTATGTATTTAAGAGGCTGGATTTACAACCTACACATAATTTGATATGAGAATAGATAACAATGAGTTACGTATTGATAGTTTTTTCCAAGTCACGAATGATAGTTGCTTATTAAATAAAAAAAATGGCACAAAATTCGCGGTCACTTCACAATAGCGTAAAATTTAACAAGAAAATAACCGAAATTTTCGCAACGCACAATTCTCAGAAGCATGATGTCATTCGTCGTGAACATTTCAAGTTGCATGAGCTGGAAGAGTTAAGTAAAAGTGCAGGAGCAATGACATTTGATGACATTTAAGTTTTCCCATGAGTTTAAAAATCTCGATTTCAGGCAAATGTTAGCAAATGACCTTTGCGTTAGTGTCCTAACATTTCAAGGTCAAATGTGAAGGTCCTTTTTTGGATCTGAATAACAATTTGTTTCCAGTCGTGAATAGTTCAAGGTTTCTTCTTATAGTTTAACAAAATGTTAAACAATGGTTGACCGTGATAATGACAGAACTTCCTAAAATGAAGGATATTGCACATTTTACCTGCATCATGAGCACAGTCTCAATGAAATTTTTATACTGTACTTACTGGAACTTTATTGTGAATATTACTTGCCAAATTTGCAAAATTTTACTCGATGCTCCAATACATGTCATATTTAGAATATATTGATTATGTTATACTTTTACTTTTGCACTGCGTTATGTACTTATTGATCTATTTACTGAGATACTGCATGCTAAATCACGATACGTCTGGTGAGATTGAACTAATTTTTAACATAAAGCTCGGCTTACTTCTGCAACTTCTGCAAGTTTTGTCATGAAAGCAGGTGAGTTTCCATGGAAACGAGACCTCGGTTACAATTTTCAGGGATGTTTTTTTTACCAATAACGAACATTTCTTAAGACTAATTTCCTTCTCTAGGAAAACCAAAGATAGGGAAACGAACTGTCTGACACACCTGCCCCCTGTAATTGTGATTGAGCCAAGTATTAGGTGTCATTAGGCGTGTTTTTCGAAAGTAATTCCTGATGCGGGTGTTTCTTATCCTTTAGTTCATGGTTACTTTGTAAATATGATAATTATATCCCTCATAGTTGGGAGTTAACTAACTTTTTTTTGTATTATATTAAGCATATTCACTAATTTGTTTGTTTGTTTGTTTTTACCATGGAGTCACTAGAGTGACTCCATGTTTTTACTGCCTTTATTACGGAAGTTTGCATTAGACGCTCACTTTGCAGTTCCTTGTATTCAGTGTCTATGTTGAGGCAGGTCAAAGATCCCACCCTTATTGGTTAATGTGTAACATGGTGTGGGCTCCAAGGCTTATCATCTCTTCATTATAGGTGCATTCAACTGGTCATACAAGCTGTCTAAGCTTCAGAAAAAGCAGCATTGAGGCAGTACAAAACTTTAGACAATACTTCTTTTCTGTCTAAGCATACTTTTCTCATACAGTATGAAAGGCTAGACTGCTCTTTTGGATCTTATTTCCTCGTTATTGAACACTGAGCCTGTTTGGGTTATTGGGCCAAGCTAGTGCACAATACTAATTAAGTCATAAAGGCTGGCAACATACTGCCAAGTGAAGATGACATATTCTATTGTAGAGATATGAGACAAGTTGGTGCCAGTGTGGGTCAGACATTTATGAGATAACATCCATTAGAAATTAATAGAAACGTTCCAGCGAAATTAGTAGTGTTATGGACTAAATAAACTTATAATCCGTACGACCACCTCTCAGCTCAACTCAAGCCACACTATTTCTTTAATATACCAAGAAATTTTGCCAGTGTGAATAACTGTCCTTTTGGGCCATTTTGGCCTTTGGTAAAATGCATTATTCATAAATTGGTTCATATATGAAGTATTGTACTTCGGACCTCCTGGTGCCTAAATGGTCATTATTTTTCATAACTTTCTGTTTGTCTAGTCATATGCTTGCCTGTCTTTAGTTCTGGGTTCAATTATTAGTGCACAAACTGCAGAAGAGTTCATTTGCAGCTCTTTCACCATTGCGGTTAGCTACAGACTGAAGTTTGTAATGTTTCATCCTTCGATGTACATATTTGGCAGATTATTACATGTACCCAATTCGTACCTTGGAATGGAAGGAAATTAATGAGGATGTTATTCCAAATTGGGCATCTGTCCACCATTTCCAAATCTTTCAGCAGTTCACAGATTTAACTTTAACTTTCGGAGTTACTCCAGACGTCTTGTGAAAAATTTGGTTGATTTTTTACTTGGTGACTGCGAATCTTTTATAATAGACTCAGAGAGATCTAATTGAATTCTGATGTGAAGATGCCATAATTTGGTTTTTGCCATTTTTCCTTTACTTGGGCGTCTTCGTATCTTCGGCGAGGAGCATATCTGGAAGGCACAGACCATCATTCCTAATGCAGTTAGTTTTTCGAGCCGAGATCTTTCATCTGTTTAGTACTGCTTTGGAGCCTCACTCTGTCAATATGATCAGCAGACTGATTAAATTTACCACAAAATCTTTTGCTAGCCTTTAAATGTTACTGATGCTCTAGGGTGCAGTAGTGTAGCCTACACTTATGCTAGACTAGAGCAGAAACATTGTACAGAAAGGCACACGAGCCAGGTTGTCTGACTATGTTTGTGCTTGAAGTTAGAAGTTTGTTGTCATATATTAACCAAAGGATACTGACAAATTGACTAAATGATAGTTACTGGTATGGACTATACTTAAGAATCTATTGCTAGCACCCCACTAATTGTGACTCTTTTGTAATCCATTGGTAGCTGAGTGGTATAGATGATTGTCACCCCAACAAGCTCCTCTGCTTTCCAACCGCTGGGTCCCGGGTTCGATTCCCGGTCGAGCCTAAGTTGGATGGCTGTTTAATCCTTCGTCTCAATGCCATGGTCTCTGCCTTTCCTAATTAGCCCAGCAGGTGCAGAAATACAGGACGTAAAGCCCTAATCCACCACCACCACCAGCTCCTTTGCTGAGGGTCTGCGTTCAATTGCTAACTTAAAATGCTTCATTTATAAAATCTACATCTGATAGCACAAGGACAATTTTATAGAGTTGCATACTTTGAACTCTTATTTTATCTTCTTATAACCAGTGGGTAACAATTGAATTGTATTTTGATGCTTTACGAATGACATATATTTTATTTACCATGTAATGGAAATCAGATGGGCATGGATGTTATTGTTGAATATCTAAGGAGTGGCCTCTGCTGCTAAAAAGACAATAGTGCATTGAAGGCATGTCACTGTCACATTGACTTCTTCCATTGAATATGAGATGATGACTTCTTCATTCCATTCAAGAAAGAAGGCCGTATTAAACTAGCTAGTTTCTATTGTGTATGTGGATTTTAAACATGTATTATAAATTAACTTGGTGGCTGGAACCTTGATTATTGAAATTTTAATGCCTTCTGTATTTACATTAATGTCTCTTTCATGTTATCTTTTAACTGAATGACATATGTATCACTTATGATATTTTACATGTCAATAAAATCTATATATATATATATTAAAAGCTTAGGAGAAAATTGGATTTATTCCTAATTACATGTTCTATCTGTATTGAATGGTCATGGTCGCATGAAGTATTTTCAGGAATGATCGACCTTGCCAGGCAGATTATTAGGCACTGTAATTATTAGTTTTCACAAAATGTATCATCATGGTTTGAAAATGTATCAGAAGTTATCATTTGTGTGTATTTCGTATGCAGACTGACTTAAGGGGGTTTCACACATAGCCGGATCAGACGCCGGAGCGTCCCGGAGTAACATTTTATTACCTCCGGGGGGTTCCGGGATCAAAGAGCTGTTAAATGTCAACAAAAAATAAATGTTTGGCGATGTGTACACGATGTCAGTACGGTCTCAACAAGAAGCAACACGGAGCTAACACGACTGTCCCGTTTAGAGTGAGGAGTGAACCGGATTTTCACGGTGCCTTCGCGGATATCACCGGTCTTTACACCGTGTTCATTCGTGTGGATCCGTTGTGGCTCCTTGTACTCTCCGGCGTTAATGGCGGCGAAATATTCATGCCCGGTTGACGCCGGATGTAGCCGGAGACATGCCGGAGACATACCGGAGTCAATACGGAGATTCCCGGAGATCGGCGGAGTCTACTGGGCGTCTACACGGATCTACACGGATCTACACGGACCAACACGGATTTAACTGTTCCGGGATCTCCGGCATGAAAAATTAAACATGTTTAATTTTTTTGCCGGAGTCCCCCGGTGTTACCGGACCATGCCGGACACTGCCGGACACTCCCGGACATGAACAAGATGTCTATACGCCTTTCCCCGGAGTATGCGGGAGTATTACGGAGTTGACCTCCGGGACGCTCCTGCGTCTGATCCGGCTATGTGTGAAACCCCCTTTACTAGTTGGACTTTTGCAAAATAGCTTTCAATTTCGATATATTTTTAAATTCAAATTGATATCTCATTATTCTGACCTTTATATTCAGTTTGTCATGTTGGTGTATGCATTCATTCTAGGGTTACCGCCTTGAAAGACAGCTGCAATTACCAATAATTAACTCTCGATGTTCTTACGCGTTAGATTTCGGTCATGTATTTCATTATTCTAGTCTCGATATTCAACAGTAAACTACTCTCATGTGACCATGAATGCTTAATCATGTTAATGTATATACATGATGCTTTCCTTCCGGGGTTACCGCCCTACATAGTAAACCAGTTTAGAATATATGGGGCGAAAGAATTTGCTGATGGTATAGATTTTCACGGATGGTCCCTTTGATAGCGTTAATGGAAGTTCACGGAGGCAAATGTACATCAACAGCAGTTTATTGAGTGGAATGTGCCTGTCTTTGATGTTGTCACTACTATATTTGCCTGTGTGGTCTATTTGCTATAGCTTTTTTGATGCAATCATCCGACTGAATACAATGTATATGAGGAAGGTGACCGTCTGATGTCAGTTTTCATAACTTCTGCTTTCCGCCTTCGCTAAGGTTTTTAGAACGTGCTTCTGGTCCTCGTTGATTCCGAACATGCGGAACAGCGGACTCAGCAAAAACTGGTGACAAGTCGGAAGTAACAAAGATGAATAAGAATGATGCTATTATGTTGTTCCGCAGGCTTTAGCGAGCCTTGGTGAGACGCTTTATGGAGTGTCGACTCGCTGTTGCGACTCGCAGTCTCCCGGGATGCGAAAGTCAATCTGACGACTGTCGATAGACAGACGTCCTAAGACAGAATGTAAGAATCTTAGAGTGGAAAGAAAAACACAGACATTCAATATTGCGCGTAGGATTTCTTCTTTCAGACTTCTTTTCGAGCACTGCTCATGTTGATAGATCTGATCTGTCTAAACAAAGGATTTGATGGAATCAAGAAAACTACATATGAAGTCTTTTGAAGTTTTTCTTTCTCCTCTATTTGAAATAGATTTTTCTATTTTAGGAAACAAAAATTGGCTGTCGTTGAGGTGGTGGGGAAAAATGTCCGTTTGTGACGGGGTATTGTGTCTTGTATTTCTTCAAAACTTTATATTTTTAGTCGGCATCTTCATCAGAATTGAAGTGTATATGCAATGTATTTGCAAATTGCAATATTACAACCTTCTAACAATATGTATTCTATCAATTGCATTATCAACAGCTTTAGGTAATACAGCAAGTTCAGCAACATGACAGGTGGAGCTTTATCTATTGATATTGCATAGCAAGTTAGCTATCACTAGCTACAAACTTTAGCAATGACCTTTTATGAGCTAAATACTTCAGCAATTGACCTATCAATGGCAACCACTAGCTGCAGACTTTAACAATTGACCTATCACTGGCTTTAGTAAAGACTGTAGCAATTGATATATCAGTGGCTATCATATCACTAGCTATAGACTTTAGCAACTGACCTGTCTGGTTATCACTAGCTGCAGACTTTTAATATTTGACCTATTACTGGCTTTAGTAAAGACTGTAGCAATTGATATATCAGTAGCTATCATATTACTAGCTATAGACTTTAGCAACTGACCTGTCTGGTTATCACCAGCTGCAGACTTTAGCAATGGACCTATCAATGGGTATTATAGGCTTTAGCAATTACACTATTGCTAGCTATTCGATAATAGCATCATACCACATAACACATGAGACAAAATTTATGTCACTTTACAATCACCGACTATAAATATCTGATGGGGGCCTAGCTCAGAGGTAGCGCGCTGGGCTTCCAATCACTGGGTCCCGGGTTCAATTCCTGGTCAAGCCTATGTTGGATGGCTGTTTCATCCTTCGTCTCATTGCCATGGTCCCTACCTGTCCTAATTAGCCCTTCAGGTGCAGAAATACAGGACGTAAAGCCTTAATCCACCACCGACTATAAATGTCAATCCCCATAGCAATATTATTTGTCTGTGCATTATGTCATCCACCTGCACATGGTTCAAAACCGCGGGTGCATGACAATTTCTATGAGCTGTGTTTGCATTCGGTCCAAACCATTAGTGTGCCATATAACTCACACCATTCTCTATTAATGTCCTTTTATGGGTGTAGCATCAACACAGATGCCATTAACTGCATCAGCTGACTCCATTGGTTGCCATTGTCCATGGCATGAAACAAAGAGATCAGAGAAATAGCAAAACAAAGGGTGGTTGGTGTTGAATGAAGGAATGGTACTAAAAGTCTGCTATTGTAAAGTTTGTTAGCTTTAGTCTGTTTTAGTGTGGTAGACTGTTAATAATGGTTATGTGGTTAACAGTAATGGCTGGGATAAAGTTGGACATAGACTCAGGCTAGACTTCAGACATTTAATGGCTGAACTTCAACACCTACGGTTGAAAATATACCTTGAAATTTGATTTAAGTGGGTGGACTAGGGCTTTACGTCCTGTATTTCTGCACCTGGTGGGCTAATTAGGACAGGCAGGTATCATGGCAGTGAGATGAAGGATGAAACAGCCATCCAACTTAGGCTCGAACGGGAATCGAACCCGGGCCCAGCGGTTGGTATTAAGGCATCCAAAGAGTATCTGATGGTAGAATGGATAGATCAGGATAATTAAAGCTTCAGGTAGCATCTACTTAGTTACATACACTGAAAGTCAGCCATATTAAAGGAGTTGTGCTGTAATTAATGAGCACTATGAAGAAAAAGACACAAATGAAAGGAGATGTACTAGTGATACTGCCCAGGTGTGAGCTAACTGGCCTCTACCTGAGTTAGCATATTAAATTTCTATGGAAAAACACCATGAAACATTCAATAAAACAGTTAATAAGGACCTGATAATGGAGCTATGCTCAATTTAAAGTTCAGACTACATTACTTGACTGTCTTTGTGGTTTGCATGTGAAAGGAATTAGGACCACGGTGTAAAATGAGTCTATCGATTCGTGAGCGGCCAATTTGGTGCTCGCTTCATAACAAAGTTGGAAAGTGGAGCCCATGTGGCAAAGACTGTTTGATGGTGATTTTTGTCCCAACTAAATGAGCATGATCACCGTTATAGCTAATGTGGCTGAAGATTTTTTATACGGCCATCATATTTCCAGGCATATTTTCCACCTCATCAACTTAAAGTCTTTTCGCCGACTATTCCTGTAAATGGTTTAGCATGCCTCGCGTCATTACTCATGAATGGTGCGACACTTTATGACACAAAAAGCAAGGTCGACGGTAAACATCAGACATGTGCCATTTATGCTTTAGTCATTTTGTATTCACATGCCTTTTTACCTTGGTTTATAAGCAGATTGGCGATTTAGTAGTTACAGCCAAGATTAGCTCCTATGAAGGTCATGGGTATGAAGGTCATGGGTATGAAGGTCATGGGTATGAAGGTCATGGGTATGAAGGTCATGGGTATGAAGGTCATGGGTATGAAGGTCATGGGTATGAATCCCATCTTGAGCCCTCGGTGTGAGCTTAATTTCAACCGGAAGTCATTCGCATGAGATTTTGTTATGTTTGTGCCTTTTATTGAGTTTCTTTGGTTTTGCAAAGAGCACACAACCGTTGTTTCAATATATAACCTAATATGGAAACTGTACTATCTCATCATTCTGATCAATAGCCTAGATACAATGCAATACAATTCGACCTTGTTGTCTGGCCATGATTCAACTGTGAATGCAGTTGGACCAATTATAATGAACATCTTTATGAGCGTATGATAAATAACGAATGTCCGGTCATAGTCCAGGAATTAAATTTTTGCCTATCTTGTGAGTCGGACCTGCATATTATGAAACTCTGTTTTACGAAAACATTTTATAGTGCCAGATGGTTCATAATGTTGTTCCGGTCGTGCTGAGAGTTCTAAAATAATTTTACACCCTCAAATAAATGCTTGCGTTAATGCTTTGGCGAAGACCAACTTCAAATATTGACTTGACATAAGCACCTTCCATGTTATCTCTCCCACGCAGATTGAAAAACATGCATGTCCAAGTGATATTAATGCTGTTTTGGTCATGTATTATGTATGAATATCATGTGGTTTTCAATTTTTAATTTTATTTTAAAAGACCCTTCACTTGTGTCCTCCCATTGAAACTTATAATAATCGGAGAGCCCTGTGTTGGACACTGGGGTTTGAAGTTGTCACCCACAGTGTTACCACCACCCTTGTCACGAGGAGGTGCAGGACTATCAAAGACTAGTACATAACAAGGAAGCCTGTTTAAGATAAATAGTATTAGTGTAAGCAAGGTAAACTGAAATTGATACTAAAATCCTGAGGCAATTTGTCTTCGTGTTAAGGAATGTAGCTAATGGATTAGTTTCACGAGGCCATGCAAACCTAATTTATGGAGCTTTTAAGAGGCTGGTTTAATGTCTTCGGAAAGTAAAGCATTAAAGAAATCCCACCTAGTGGAAGAAGAAGCTATTTTGGTTTAATGGTATTAGGATTAGAACTTTCAGAAGTATTGTCTATAAATTAGGTACCGATCCAATCTGTTTCATATTTTTTGATTGTTGAATACTTTCACACTTTTGCTATCATAAGTTCAAAGGAACATGATGTTAGTTTAACATAACAGTACATGTCAGAAACATTGTATTATCATATATTGTGTCCTTCACAAGCTAGGCTGATACTAAACCAAGCAATCTAGCATATATAGCCACAGATGGATATACACAGATTGGAAAGTTCTTCATATTAACATAAATCATTATCCGCCATTTTATGGTGTGTTTTGGGCGAAAATAAGTGTACTTTGCTATATTACGTCATAATCATAACAATCACGAGTGACGTCGTCAGAAAAACTACCCCTGAACCACAAAGAAGTATTTCTGAATATGTGTTTCTGATATAAACATTTAAAGAATATTTGAATTTATTTAGTGTAATTTAAATGAAGCACCGACAAATCTTTCATATGTTTTCATCATAACACTGCGGGCTTCTTGTCATGCTGTGAATCGCCAACCCTGAACAGGCTTAGGCTTTCATTGGTTCAATTGCCCTGTCTTCTCTGGCTATTATTACTCTGTGATATAGCTGTCTACTTGAAGCTTTAATTCTTGTTGAAAGTACTCAGTACACTAAATTGTTTTATATGGTGAGGTCACTTCATGGCAGGTATGGTTAAAACACGAATCACAAAAAAAGTAAGCAGTTTTTAGGAGTGTACTAATTATAGTTTCTATAAATACTGCACCTAGTATACTGCACCTAGTCTGCAGCTAGGTATGGCTTGGTGTGGCTTGGTATGACTTGGTTTGGCTTGTTTTGGCTTGTTTTAGCTCAGGTTGTTGTGTCTAGCTCTGGATAGTTGCAGCTAAAGTTAAAAAAGATAAAAGATAAAGAATTTTTTTTAATCAATCCACGTGAAACCTCGTAATGGTTAAATAGTTCAACCTCCTGAAAAAGCATTATTTTGATGGAGATTTTAACCCAGGACCTGGAAATTTTGACCACACTAGCACTTCGTCCATTGATTTTCATGTTACTGCCCAGCCAGTGTTTAAAAGTGTTTAAGAAAAAGACCAGAAATATTGGCTGGGCAGTTGCAAGAATTGGCTGAAATGGTGATCAATGATTGCCACTTTAGCTGGGTTTATTTTCTTGGGGGTAATTCTCTGAAATGAGGTAGCTTGTAGTTGGTAGTTTTTATGGAATGGCTTTATTGGTCATTTCTGGAGGAATAGTGGCTTTCTGGAGTAAATGTTATGGCAAGAGGCCTCTAGTCAAGAAAAAAAGAAAAGAAAAAGGGAAAAAGAAAACTTGGAAAGAATGTCCTCTCCAGGAAATAGCCAGACATAAAAAGAGAGTGAGAGAGAGCAGAAATGTCATGGGCAGGAACCTTTGCTCAGGCTATTAGGTTCATCTGGACGGGTCACAGACCTCTGTAATTTGTTTGGGCAACAATATGGAACTACCAGAACTGAAGTGGAAGGATTTTGTGCTATTAAATATGGACAAAAGTCTGGTAAAGCAAAAAAAAAAAAAAAAAAAAGTTTCGAAGTTCGTGTGCATACCCACCAAGGTGTAGTTATCTGTTGTTATCAACTTATGAAATTTATCATATTAAGCACACAAAAAAGAAGAAAACACGATTGCTTAGAACAAAAACAAACTTAAGCCACTAAACAAATACTTTTTTATGACAATAAAATTACTAGCTTTTTCTCTGATTTTGACCTTTTTTTTGGTTTCGTTTGTACTTGAAGTGACCAAAATTTGTTGAAAAATTTAATTTATCTGACTTTAGATAATTTTAGTAATTGTTTTGTCTTTTATTGGCCAATTGATGTTGACTTTAAACTTGGCCTGTAAACCGGACAGGTAAAAATTATTTAAAGGCCTACATTGCTTACAACCACTGCTTTCAAAAATTTCTAATGATTTAGAATAGCGATAGCAGGAGATAAATATAAAATGCTGCAGATATTGTGTAAATATTATATGATACAATCTGTGCCAAAAATCGTAACAAAAACATTATATGCAATTCATGGGCCATGCCCTCTGTCTATTTACTTCCACCTAATGTAATTTCGGTGCAGTTGCTGTAAATGTAATTTACTGAATTGCTTGTGTCCTTAGGTGTCATCTGATTGCCCAATTTCAAATGCTTTTGCCCTTGATTTGACCTTGGAAGTGGTTGGTATGCCTTATGGTCTCTTTTGAATGCTGGGTGTTGTGAATGACTCGAGATTAGCAAGGCCAGATATGAGGCTTGGTCACATGAATCAATTTGCTCAATTCAGGTGCTGTGTTAATTGGAGCAGTAAACTTGATGGGCCCATAATCAATGGTTTTTGCCCGATTTGGAGTCATGACGACGACAGTGAAAAAGGTTGGAATAGTTACATAGACATTCTTTGGGAAGTTGATCCCATTAATTGCTGTTTTTTGCGATGCTCCGTATTTTACTGTTTATGAAAGGAAAATGAATGATTATGAATAGTACGGAATCCACGTCTCATGGCTCTCATCTCAGAAAGCATCAGAAACGAAAACAGCAAAACAAGTGTCGCCTGATTTTCATATTTCTTAGTTTCTTCGGCGTTGGCATATAACCAGCAAAAACGTTAGTTAAATATAACTGTACATAGTCGAATGTGCTAAGTGTGTTTTCCATGCGTTTGGACAAACGCATGGAAAATGCATGGTTTTCACCTCGTTTTAATTCTATAAATAAGGCAACAAAAACCATGCGTTTATCCTTCGAATGGAAAACGCACGTGGCACATTTGGCCATGTATATGGAGCAAATAAATTCATCACTTTCAGCAGTATCTCATCATTATATTTGCCTCTGGTAACTGATTATATGGTATCAGCATACACATGAACTGAGCTTCAGACCAGTGACACGGAGACAATACAAACCATGGAAATGCTATCTTTTCCTATACTTCCTCTGCGTATCATCTCGCTTCTTCCAGACACGACACATTGTGTAACTAAATCAGCATTCTCCTGACCAGCTTCTAATCTTTCCAGTCTCTACGCAAACTTCAGTCTCGTCCAACTTTATTGGCTTCTCGAGACTGTCTGGACCTTATACAGGATGACAGATTGGAGGGTCCTCTTACACTGCGATGGTTTGATGCTAGAACCGCCCAATCCGTTTAGACACTGATACCACTCGGAATCTTAAATGTATCAGGATGGCTGGTTTTTATATAACTTTCATTTGTATGGATAAAGCTGGGGATTTTTTGGAAAATGACTGCTTTATGTGCAATATTGATATCCCCTGCTGTCATTTTCTCTGGTGCACATTTGTATTTGGCACTTATCCTCTTTTCCTGCTTATGTTTCAAATTGGTGTTATATGATTATGAACTGTAATGTAGTTATTTTCTATCCATCCTGTCCTCTTAGCAATTCTGAGGTGGCTGACACTTGGTGGATAACATGTTGTTAGTGACTTAGTCTCAATCTACCACTACTCGACATATTCACGTGAGGTTTAGGTATCTGTCCTTGCTGTATTGTACAAATAATTCTATGGCTACCATGGTAGAACACCTTGGGGCATTAGTCTAGGATTATTATGAATTATGGATACATCTTTGTCGCTGCTGGGTTGGGGTAGTATGACATAACTTCTGTATGGCCGACAAGCCTGTCTGAAGTTGGTGCTCTTGACGGATTGCGAGTTTTCTCTGGCATACCACGCCTGGCGAATGCTCACTGAGTGCTTCACCACTTTGGTTCATCTTATATCATCCCTAGAGCTTGGCCCATCAGGAATTTAGATTGGGCTCCCGAAGAGAAAACCATATTTCTTTCGCTCAGGAAGAAGTCGCGGAGTGGAAGTAGACTGCAGATGTCATATTTAGTGGTTATGACTGTATCTATTTATATCCTAGTTGGTGCCAGCAATGTGTTATTTGGAATAAAGCAAATGTGTTATTTAGAGAAGTATATTTCTTGATAATTGCTGCTATTATGTAGGCATGACACTGTTTCCTCTTGACATTCCTGTCTGAAGCTATTCATCATCATGATTGTTGGCAGATATGATGGTGAGTTGATATGGGTGGATTCAGATCATAATTTTTCATTCGCTTAAAGCAAGGCTACTCAAAAGTAATAATAATACATGCATGTAATATTAGGCTACTGGTGTAATAATGCTTTAAGTAGGGTCACACATTGGACATCCATCTTTGGTACACTGTAATTGGCTGTCTGAGGCAGATGTGATGATGAGTTGACATGGTGGAGAATTCAAACAGTTTGAATTATTTGACTATTTTCATGATTGAAACTACACAGGCTGCAATCATGTCTGTGGGTGTAATATTTAGCAGGTAAACTTCAGTCATTTCTATATGCGAAGCCGCAGGCCCACTTGTGTGGCATTGGTCGCCATACATAATAAATGATTTACCACTTGCAAGGTTACCGTTACTATGGAACCCCATCTGTTACCATAGATATGTCATGGGTCTCTATGGCTTGTATTGTTATGGCTGTCAGCGGTCTTGTTGGCCCCAAATGTGTCTGTGGCGCACTAGTATGGCCTACTGGGGTTCTACAGGGTGCTGCAATATGGTTGTATAGATGTGAGGTCCTTCCGCACTCTGGGTGGGCACGAAAGGCCACCTTAACTGTCAACACTGATTTCATAGGATGTGGGAGCCTGTCAATACTTTGCACCTCTCTGCTTTGTGTCGCTATGTACAGCGGAACTAAACCCTTGGATATATTCCCCAAGGGTCCTCAGTCCCACAATATGGAATGTATGTATGGGAGTCTGGTATTGTATGTAAGTCTGATTGAATTTCCTGGAGATTTTTTTGGATAGAATATAAGGCCTGTTCTTGCATAAACTTGACTAAGCCGACATATTGAAGTGAACGCATATCTGTCTCAGTCTTTCTGTGATTTATACGAGGATTTGTCTGTGTAGATTTGCATTATCCACTAAGGGTCCTTCCGTGGTTTTGGTATTGTTGCGCTTACCATTACTTGACAAGATGTGATAGCGAATATCATCAACATACTGTATACACACAAACAAATGTAGACACTCGGATTGGCAGAATCCTATGACTAACAATGCATCTACAAGTACCTGTTGGTGCATTCACAACAAGACTGTTGAATGTCCCTTGAAAGCTTTGCCTGACTAGTCAACTTATTTCAGGCTGAGTTGCTGACAGACGACACCGATCACACACACTGCACTGGTTTTCCGCACCTGGGGACTGCTTTGAGCTGGAAAAGCCTTTTTTTATTTTTGTCCTTTCTGCGCTGATGAAAGAGTACACAGACTTTAATCAGTATATACTCAAGGACTCAAGGACAAAACTTTGTTATTTGATCTCATATTTATAATTCTCTAATCCTGAAATTGCAGAATAGTGGAACCTCAGTTACTGTATACACAACATGTGGTGCAAAATCTAATGGCCATTCTTGTTAGGTGTTCTTAACGAAATAAAATGCTGAGGATATAGTCCAAAAACTGGGGTCCTGAGGTACTCTTAACAATGAGGGGATCTGAGGACTGAGTGCCAATGTAATTGGAATTTTACATTGTAGCGTTGTATTTTGAGATTGCTTATCTACATACATGTTTATTATATCTCAATAGTTAGCTCTATGAATGACATGCATTGATGCTTCTCAATAGCAAATAACCTACAGTTTCACTGCATATTTCCCCCATTTGTCATTTTTTCTGTTTCTCAAGCGGCTTGACACTAAAGAGATATCTACAAACACTCTAATGTCACTCACTATACTACTTGGAGTTTTCTATGTAATCAAAACTAGGAGTGTCAGAAGAAGAGTCCAGTGCCTTTTCTGAGAACTCGATCAATACATACATATGTGGTATTAATTCTTCGGATAGGTTGCGTTGTATGTCAAAGTGAGCTTAACGTGATTCATGGCTGGCTATAAGCAAGAGGTCAATCATATTCATTGCTAGTCATTCCACTCTCATTAATTCAACTTCATAGAAGAGCTGTATGAAAGCGTCTAATGCAGTAGGGCTGTTTCTGATATGCCGCAGTGCTATCTTATGACAGGAGAGTGACAGCGTGCCATGTCAGTTTCTTCGTGCCCACCTAATGCTGCCTGCCATCTTGTTAGGCTCATGGCTGCATGTTATTTGACAGATAATGCCCAAACTGCCCTCTTAGTATGCAGTGGCTAAGAAGGGTTTAGGGTTTTGGAGCCCCGAGAAGTGTCTCCTTGGACATGCCTAGCATACGAGGGACCGCCCGTTGGTATCTTGGTGTCTTGGTATGTCAATTGCAGCTCACCCTAACCAAACTACAGAATTTTCTGGGATGGTCCTTCATTAGCTAGATTGTGATCTTGAAACGCTCTTCAATTTTACTGTACATGTACGACCGAATGTCCTCATTAAGATAAGTAGATCTTCAGGATAGTCCGAGTCTCGAGGAAGCGAACCAGAAACCGGAGTATTCCGCACAAGCAGATGTTTGGGAAGACAAATGGAAGAGCCTCTGAAGCTATGGCTATACATCACTGTTTGTCCTAAGTGCTGTCTGCAAAACTTCCAGGCAATGTACTTAGCTTTGTGGTCGGAAGTGTATCTGATGTTGTCTGGGCACAGCACTCAATTTTCATTATCTGTTAATATATCGCGATTGTCGTGAAATTATATTCTATTAGATTGGAATTATCATAGTGTCGCTAATGATATGGCCAAAGGGGCCTGAAAGGGTAATAATATTACATAAAATATGGCAAAGTTTCATTACTTTGCTGAAAAAGAACTAAGATAGTGCAGTCTACTAAGATAGTGTGGTCTACTAAGATAGTGCGGTCTACTAAGATAGTGCGGTCTAGGAAGCAAGTTTTTGTTGTGAGACAGCATTGACTCCTTATACAAGACACCAAATTAATGTCTTATGCCGGTGACATCTACCTGAAATTTAGCTCAGTCAAAAATCTCAGGCTGGATTTCAAACCCAAGACCTTCAGAAGAGCAAGCCGGTATGTTAAGCGCTAGACCACTCAGCTATTTTGAGCTTGATCCGCTTGATCTAGTCGGTATCCTTCTATTGACGCATCCCATCTATTCATCCTTCTCCTTTCATTTGTGTCTTCTCACTCACACCCCTGCCACGCCTTATCTCATTGTCTTGATGATGCACTCTCTGGAATCCAAATTTCCTTTAATTAAGGGATTCAGACAACATGCTTCAAGGCTTAGTTACTGATAGGAATGATGGACTTGGTCTAAATTGAACCAAGTGCAGTGGTGTCAATAGGTATGTGCCTCTTACTCTTGAAGCCTCCATAATATTCCATACGTTTAGGTACACCGGATTTAATTAAGCCTCTCTGATGAATTAATCTTCATGAGCAATATTGATTCGATCGATGTGACAGGAGAAAATTGACTAGGATTACTTGCACAAGGTGACTGAATACTTTCTTTCCTGCACCTAATCTAGCTCATCTAGTCTATTATTCCACACAAGGGCAACCAATTGATGCTGCAAGGGCCAATATAGACCTACACAAGCTGTAGGTAGTATTGATTATGGGAGTATTTAAAATTCCGTCCGTAACTTATAATTGATCAAGGATGAATGCAGGAAGACCTCGAGGCCACGGAAATAAAGTCGTATCAGCTCAAGGGGGTCCTTAATATTCCACCTGTCTGCCTTGCTACGCCCTGTCTGTTTTGGCACCCCTTTATTTCACCCCTGAGGAGGGTAATCAGTTGATGTGCTCATTCGTCACATTCCCTTTGGTATTCCTCTGGCTTTTCTGGTTGGACCGACTGCCTTCTTTAGACGCTGAGTTCCGGCTGAAGGAATTCGCCCTCTTAAAAATTTATAACGATTTATGGCATATTCCCTTTGAAAGTGGGGAAGATGGAAGGCGTCCGTGCCCTATTTGGTCTTGGCGTGATGTCGGCCGTTCCAATCCAAGAACTCGCAGTGATATCAACACTCGGATGGAAAGTGACGTGCCATTCCAATTTGTCTTGTATTCATTCTTGATCGAAGGCGCCCAATAGGCCATTCCGAGTTATTTGTATTTTGAATGCTTGGATTAGTTTTGTGTGTAGAGATGGATCTTTTTGGTCCAAGTCATAGATCATTAGATTATTGAAATGGTTCCATTACAAGCTGCTGGTTGATGTAGGATGACTCCAAGAGGTTGTGAGTTATAACCCACTTTCGGTTGGTAGCTACTGATAATCAGTGTCATGTATACATATTTCTCAGATATTTTGCGGTCTGAATCTTCCTTGTATATTGATTGTAAAGGATAGATATTGACAATTTAGAAATTATTACTTGATCATGGTACCATTCAGCTTAATAATAAACCTTAAATTAGCCAAGGGACAAGTGGATCATGTGGTCAAGTGTTATGAAACATGTTCGGTCGATGTGTTCGGTCAGTGTCAGTCATGTTTTTCTTAGTGTTCTGCGTTGATGATGTAATTAACAAAGTGTGGACTCCTTCGGTCTTCGAGGTCCCAGCGGTCAGCGATTGCACAAATGACTCTATTGCATGAAGATGAGGCCGATGAGCTTATAAGGCATGAGGCTAATGATCAACAGCATGTCATGCTTTACACATAACATCATAAAAGCCATTACCCATGATGTGTGGCCCATAAGCTCAGTATGTGGACATGGACCTTGCTCCGGCACTGATCTTCATTTCGTAGTCTTTCGCTGGCCTTGTTCTGGCCATTACAAAGCCAATATGCACTTAATACTTTTGTTTTTATTAAGCGCAAATATGTACTTTTTTTATCAGATGTTTGTGAACGTTATTGGCATTAATTTGGAGTGGAAATGTCATAGAATTTGGCCCTTGAATACGTTTATGTGTGTACACAGCTGAAGGATCAGGTGGTGTTTATGTGAAACACTTCAGATTTTTCTACTTTGTTACAGCAAATTTTTACTCTTTCATTTGGTTTTTGCTTTTTGCTGCAATATGGTTACCGCAATTGCTTGGCACGACAGAAAGATTCCAGTAACAGCCTACTACGGTCTGATAAATTTGTCGTGTGTTGCATATAATCTGGCTAGAGATGTACAAGTTAGGCTACAACACAAAAGCTATACATCAAAAAAGCATTTCGCTTATGTATGGTAACTAATGGAATAATTGTTGTATGATATGAAAGGGTGCAGCCTTATTTTCTGCTGTATGGTGTCTGTCATGGTGTGGATGAAGTGCACATCTCCTCAGATGGATATCTGCTATCATCCAATTGTTGAATCTGATGTTCAAATGATGCTGTGCCCCATCCGTAATGAAAGGGAAGACCTATCACATGACCTCATGAAGCTATTTCCTCTGTATTTCCTCTACTGTAGCGGGGAGCAGAACGATATAAATAAGATGGACATGTGTGTACAAGGTTACTGGTGATTCGAAGGACACTGCTTTTTACTCAGCGAGGACACGTGTTCGTACCGCGGCGGACATTTTTACTACTGCCATGCTGAAATAGATCATCTTATGTCCTTTTGCCTTCAGCGAAGAGAAGCTAGTGGCCAGATTATGTGCAGAAGATATGTCGTTTTGCTTAACGAAGCTCTTTCTATGCTGTTTTTTGTAGGTAGTCCTTATCACAGCAAAAGGCCTTGAGCTTCACAGCTCGCTAAGATGTATGGATGAAGCGTTAAAGGTGTTTGGAAGGGTGGCCCCGAGCAGATTGGAGAGAATCTCATTGCCATGCATTCTTAACCACTTTCTGTCCACCAGTGGGCCTTTACGTTAACTTAAAGCTGTGTGCTGTATTGTTTTAGACTTCAGCGATATCTTCTGAAGCCCAAGTTCAATTCTTCGTCCAAGTACTATTCAATAATCAACATGCTTTGTATTTTATGGGGTTTGTTTATTGTTTTCGATAGTGCAGTAAATACTTGTTGTAGCAAAACAATAATAACACTGAAGATCATTTTACTTGGGCTGTACAATGCAAGAAATATTGAATTGGTTGTACTTTGCAATTGTGTCTATGCCGAGGTTAGTGAAAAATCACGTTCGAGGAAATTTAGTATCTCGTCAAGAATGTGCCGTAGAGGACTGTGCTGTCTTTATCCCAAAAGTGTCTTTTTTCACTGAGCAGCCTGAATTCAGCAAGACATAAGTCTTTCTTTTCCTCTTACTATTCATTTTGCTTTTCACATAGAGGACTGTGCTGTCTTTATCCCAATAGAGTCTTTTCACTGGGCAGCCTGAATTCAGCAAGACATAAGTATTTCTTTTCATCTTACTACTCATTTTGCTTTTCACACATAGTAGATATTTTCTCAGGGAAATAAAAGAAATCAATTGAATGATAAGAGGTCAAATATACCTTAAAATGCACTACAAATACTGCTGCTAGAATGCACTTAGCTTCAGCCAATCACATTCAAGGGCGGGCACTTTTTTAGCCAATAGCATTGCAATATTCTGTCGTGGCAACCTGATGGAGATACAGATAACCTTCTGCGAAAAAGCATTATTTGAAATGGGCTTGTTTTTTGTCTGGTTATGTAAAAATTCCTCCTTTTTGCCTGATGGCCTTGGTATTGCAGTAGGAACCTATTTTTATTGTCAAAACAATAACCTTGAAGTATATCTTTAATGCACACAATCTACTTGTGCTTATGATAACTTGGTGCAGTGGGACTGCCATAACATTTTCAGTAAGGCCAGTGTTAGGTCGTTTAACACTGTGCTGTTTCTTGGTACATTTTAAGATGTAAAGAAAATTTTTGGTCTCTTTTGGTGTCAGTTTACTATTATTTAGTTTTCTCCAGTGCCTTTGCAACAGTAGACATTGCCTTCAGATAAATAAAGGATGCCTTGGAACCATATGAAATATTCATAAAATTAGACTGACTTAGTGCAACTTGCACAGTGAATAGATGTCAAAATTCATTGTGTTGGGTGCTTTTCTTCATTTGATTGTGTTCCATTCATAAGGAAACCAGAGTTTGATGCATAATTTATGAATAAAAAACCAGACCGACTTCATGCAACTTACACAGTGAATAGATGTCACAGTTGATATATATTCGGTTTCCAAAAATTGAAAGAGAACTTTTGTTCGCACTGTATCAGTGTGTATCAGGTGAACCAGTTCAATTGAATTGCGCTTACTTGATTTGCAGGATCAACGTCATGCTAATATATATATATATATATATATATATATATAGAATTTTATTGACAGCAGAGCATCAAAAATATACATGTGTCATAACAGTAAAATACAAGGATACAAAAATAAAAATTTACATATATATTGTGATGAAGTAAAATAATGGCACAATCTACATGAACATAACTAAGTTACATATTAAAAACATCTATATAATAATTATGTACAATTATATTATATATAAATTGGAATAAACAGACAACAGGAATAAGCCAAGTCTGTCATGAACTATGGTTAGATGCAGAAATTAATGAACAAATGGAATAAACTCCAAGACAAGTATGAAATGAAGATAAGTGAATGATAAATGTATGTACAATGTCTGATGGTTGTTGTATTAAGATAGAAATAAGTAACGAGGAGAACTTGGGAATAATTTATTACAAAAGTCTGGAGTCTAGTGCTTTGGAGAAAGTAAAACACAAACTAAAAGAGCAAAAAGGCAATCAAACAGGATAAGACAAAAAGCTTACAATTCAATACGACCAGGCATTCGATAAAGCCGAAGAAATGACAGCACGTAAGCACAGACTTGTGGGATCTGCAAGACACGCTAGTTGCAAGATTGCTTTGGGACATCTGACCTACACGACCTTCAGGATCGATGAAGGTCAATTGAGAAGACCGCTGCGGGAAGTCTTAGGTCAACACGGCGGTGTCGGTTTGTGCGCGTGTCTCGGGTGCACCCAGTGTCACAGTGTCTCATGTCGATTCCTGGTCAATGACATTTGTAGATGTGTGAGGGCAATGGGAGGTTATGTGTGAAGATTGTACAAGATTGTCTTATCGAAATACCATAATCGACTTGATTTTCAATTGAGTGAATGTTACACTGGCAATGAAGCACTAACATGGAATGTGGAATGTTCAGCTTGGACTTCAGGATAGTTTATTATTAAGTGAGTGACATATAGGTTTTGACCCAAAGAGCTGAATATATCAAGTTTTTTCTTATCAGCAAGCCTCAGTGACTCGTATATTAGAAAAAGAAAGATCTAGAAATGGAGCATGCCATTTGTTAAAGGTTTTGCTGTTATAGTAATTTTATGACAAAAAGTGGTTTAATATTGATATGCCAGTTGCTATGCCTGTTTATTGACTCATTAAAGTTATTTGAATTACATTATATTTATCTAAAAGTTTGATTAATGGTCTGTTCATACTGTAACTTCCACGTTTTTTGGAGTTAAGATAACATATATTTTCTCCGGCAAAGTTGATTCAAGCACACATTTCCACATAACTTCCTTTTTATTTATTTTTGTCTCTTGGTAGAATTTGATGGAGAGAGACTTCGATTACTTAAATACCATTGTATTGAACTGATGCTTTACATGGCATTTGCTGTGTTCATTTTAATGGTGACTAGTTTGACTTTTTTTAATAATTATTGTCTTCTTTTTTGCAGGTATGTACCACTTTTTGTGAAGATGTTATCTCCACTGAAATGCAAGTAAGTTACAATGTGTATGTTTGATGTTTAATCAATAGTGACAATACCTGTTGACAACTTCATTGCCAATAGTCATATAATTTATATCCGTCATGAAATGGTATGCTTTCTGTCTCGGAAGTTCAGCCAATGCACTGAGGTTCTGTTTTGGTTTGAGGTTTTTTACATCAACCGAAAGGTTTATGAGTTGTCGAACAATGAGCTTAGATATTTGTATTTCCCGCACTATGTTCTCCTCTGGGATAGCGATTGTAGCGGGTATAGCACTCAACATATCAAGTACTTACTAGGTGCATTAATACCTAATTATGATTATATAATGCTTGGAATTCAAAAGTGTTGGGCCATGTGAGCAGCATGGTGCATTAGCATCATTATAAGAATTAAGATTATTCTTCTGTACGGCTACTGAGGTCCTCGAGTTATCTCACCGTTGTTCGGAGTGTATTTGTTTGCTGTATTGGTAATGCCCCTGTTATTCGTTTACGGATGTCGTCTCAGATTTGTCTTGTGCGAGTCTTTGTGGACAGTGCAAAGATTGGTCGGTGGCAGACTTTCTGAATAGCGACGAGAGAAGGATTTATGTCCGAATGATTGGTCGACTTAGATTCAGAGCAATTGCGGAGAGAGGATTTGTAATAGGAAGATATCCTCAGCTGTGTTTTTATGTGACGAGCTAATTGCAGAGGGTGTTGGACGAGATTATTCTGTTATTGTCCTTCAGAACATGAGTGGGAAGGTATTATACGAATAGTGGATGGCAGAGCCCAATATAGAGTTTTATTGGATGAAGAAAAGTTTTATAGCACCAGTTTTTCTGAATACAATATTTCTTAAGACTATTGTACAACTCTGCATCCATCACTTAGTATATTGTCCAATGAAATGTAACAGATGACTAGAAAAAGCCCAGTTTCTAATGATAAATTCCTCAGTCACTTGACAAGGGATCCAATATAAAGTTTCTGTCCAATATAGCTTTTGTCTAAATAGCTTTTTCAATCCAGTGTATCAAAATATTGAACAGTCGCATGGTATGAACGAAAAGAGCTGATTAAACAACATTTCATTGGGGAATATTTAGTAATATTGATGGCCATGGCCAAACCAGTTCAGCCTGCAGTTCAGCCTGGTAGGGAAACCTTGAGAAATACAACAGCCTTAAAAGTAAGGTTTACTTAGTTTAGTCTTTATAGTTGCATGACATCTTTATTGGTTCTGCCATCTGGAAGTCATGGATTCTGTGTAAATATATATATACACAAGCAGCTGTTGGTCCTGATAAATGATTATGAAAGTGGCCATTAACCTTCATTGCTTCAACTGCTGTAGTCTATAAGTGGTTTGTCTGTTAAATCTTCCATTAGTGGAAAATGATAACCTTATATTGGCCTTTAGTGAGGATTGCTCTTTTGTTAAAGTACATGTAAGACACTTGCAGACATATAATTCAGCCTTATAAAACTCACGACAATTGATCACTGGATTCGGTCTTATCAGTGGATGGATGGCCTTTTTGTGGAATAAATAGGACGAACATGCATGGCTAGTGGCCTTTCTTGGGTTTCCTCTATTCGGCTGCATTCATTTTGTCGTTGGAAGCAATCGATGGTCTGGCTCTGCGGTGAGTTGTTGCCCTGATGCATTCGCCTGGCTTTTGTGGTGTTCGTGTTGACAGCTCAGCTAGGCTGCTTTAGATCTATGCAGAATAGCCTGTAGGAGAAAAATAGCCCAACCCGAAAGAGGCGGCTAACCGCCAGCCAAAAAGGATTTAGGGTTTCGAGGTGACCTGTTCGTTTCTTCACTTGGTTGCTCGACTTCTTTTGTTATCAGCAACTTGAGGAGCCAGGGTTAGGACCTTTAGTTAGGACAGCAGTGTTGCTCTAGTTTCAGTCTAACCTTTTATCCTTTGCTGTAGTGGGTCCCTGTGCTGTAGTGTGTTATCAAAATTGCCTAGAAATTATCCCCAGCTGAAATATGTGGCTGACCGGAAACGAAATAAATTTGAAGATTTCAACTCAAGTGACAATAGAGTCTTTTCACTGAGTAGCCCTGAATTCAGCAAAATACAAGTCTTTCCTCTCCTCTTATTACTCATTTTGCTTTTCAGACATAGAAAACCATAACCCTCAGATTCAATAAATATAACTTTCTCAGAAAAATAACAAACATCAACTGAATGATAACGTGTCAAATATACATTAAAATACACTAAAAATACTGCTGCTTTCTTCAGCCAATTACAGCCGAGGGCGGGAAATTTTTCAGCCAATGGAATTGCAGTATTCTGTTATAGCCACCTGGTGGAAATACAGAGAACCTTCCATGAAAATCCACTATTCACTGGTTTGCTTATTTTAGGCACTCATTTTATCTTTAGGACCTTTTGCTTTGATTTTTAGTTACGACTTCAATGTCTGCTTTAACACACTGTACTGACATATTTTCAGCTGTGTTGTCCTTTCAGGACAAAGGTTTTTATTTAATTTTTTTGCAGCGATTTTATTATTTACTCTTTCTTTGAGGCGGGCATTTCAATACATTTGGGTCAGACCAATTTTTGTGGCCAGATTTGAAATTAACCTTTATCACAGATGTTGTGTTGAGGCGAGGGTCTACTCCGAAATAACGTTAATTTTACGAGCAATATTTTATTGGGTGATAGACTTGACTGTCAAAACAGTCAAAGCAACTCTGCCACTATAACAAGAGCCTTTTTCTTTTTGTTCGCCTTTTTTTTGGGCCTGCTGCATGCTTATAGCTTTTATTTTAAGTGACATTTTTCACTGCCATTTTATCTGCTGCGACCACATGACAGAAAAAGACCGTGCGGCATGATTTTGCTAGGTCGCCGAAATGTCGTGACAGATTTGAAAGACATCCAATGACAGCTGGGGGATTGAGTTCATTACTCAAACGTCTGCTTCTCTGTAATTTTGGTGGCGAAATAGCCTTCCCAACCTTAGTTGAGAGCATATCGAAGTTGCTCGGCTGTGTGAAGATACGGTATAGTAACACTGTCATTTGTTAGACATGAAATAGTATTTAAATTTGTACAGTGAAGATAAACTGTTAAGAGTATGTGAATGAACATGGATGATTTTATTATGGAATACACCTTCTTTGATATATAATTTTAGAGGAAAAACAGTAACCTGAAAGTATTATGAGACTTTTTAATCTATACTAACATCTAACTTCCCCTAAATTAAGCATCAGAGTGGTAGTAAACCTATAGTCATAGAAAACTACAGTTACTGAGATTACTTTTTCCTGCATCTTTAATCAAACTGATCTAATGACCATTTGGACTGGCATAATTTAGGACCTATATTTCAGAAAGCTTTGATTTGAATCTAAAAAGGCAAGGTCACTGTAACTATTACTATTTGATATACATTTTTAAAGAGAAAATTAAGTCCTTTTATCTTATTAAATTCAGCAAAAAGATATGCAAACTCTACACTAGAGTGTCATAATGTTTCTCTGTTGCACATTTTATTTTGGAGGGAAAATGGCGTTCTAAGCACGTGTTGCAAACGTGTCATTCCTGCTCTCTGGTGCAGGAGTTAGTTTGACATTCATTTGCATATCGCAGTTTGCTTAATAACGTCCTGTCCTCTTGGATTACCGGGCACTGTCCCGGATTTGGGGGCCATGATATAAGGACCCTGGGGGCCAATTTTGGTGGCTCTATGGAGATTGTATGAATAGGCAGAGGCGGTGGACAATTTTTGGTAGTGCCACTGTAGAAACATACTTCTATGTCACTAGCTGATTAGTAGGCTAGTGGTCAAGGTGTATGTTATTTGTAAATTTTTACTGTTGTTGACTGTTGTTGACTTGCCAGTTATTGTAATATGTTGGACCTTTGGTCAATAAAATTTACTACTTCTACTGACCGTTTCTGAGGGTCCCGGTTTCATTTCCTGCCCAGAATTACTGTGGAGTTGATGACACTGCAGTATTTGCTAAGTACTGTAGTCCGATAGTCTTAGTGGTTACAGCCTGTACCAGGTTCAGTGAAGGTCCAGGTTCGATTCCAGCCGAACAGTCGGACACTCTTTGAACTTGATCTTAGCTGGAAGCGAAATTCTGTAGAGATTCGGATGAGACTTTAAATTGGTGGTCCCTTGTACTCAGTGTCTATGCTGCGGCAAGTAAAAGATCCCACCCATGGGGTAAATGTGTAACATGGGTGGACTCCTCTCTCTCACCTCATCAATCAACCCTCGATAGTGGCAAGAACTTGCCTTAGAGGGCTGCACTTCCCATATCTATCTATCTATCTATGAGAGGTGACAGCAAAATTTCACTTTAGGCGATCAAATGGTCTAATCGTTAAGGCTTTACTGGTTCTTCTGAAGGTTCGGAGTTCAAATCCTGATCCGAGCACCGTTTAGTTGCAATGTCTTCTGTAACTAACCCTTTCATCTACAGTGGCATGTACTCGTTGCCTTTACTGAGGCAAGTAAAGTATCCTATCGATGGGGGTAAATGTGTTACCCGATTTAACCACTGACCTTATCACCTCATTATTAATTAACTGCTCATTTAAGTTGGCTTTAAACCACATTAAGAAAATTTGGTATGAATATAGATACTAAGTACTGTTTAAAATAGACAGTGTAGGAATGATATTCTTTTAAATATATTGAATGAATGCTAAGCTAAATTTATCTGATGCACTTTGATGTGCCTGATTAAAGATTTGCTGATTGATCAAAGAGTTAGTTCACTGGTCAAGGACATGAGGTTGTAGAAACCCCAGTAATTACATTCAGGTGTGGGTCACTTGACCTGTCATGTCAATCGCATGAGACATTAAACTGGTGTGGCCTTGTACTCGGTGTCTGTGTTGAGGCAAAGTAAAATACCCCACCCATTGGGTTAATGTTTAACTTTAAGGATAGAATTTCTACTGTTAATAATATTCGATAACCATTATTATAGCTATTTGATATTGACATATTGTCCATTCCGGGGCATTATTGCTCACTTTAAACTGTCATAGCATCTTTACTTTTTTAATATCAGAACTGCCTTTACTATTACTAATACATTCCTATTACAGTAAAATTACCCTTTTGTAAACATTGTTGCTCACTGTCATCAAGAACACCATTGTGTGACCCAGTGATTCACATGTCATGATTCACATACCAACAATGATCAACACTGAATCACCAAAAAATTTACAGAAACTGATTCAGTATCAAGATGTGCCTTGCAGAATACACTTTAGGATTCTACCATGGCTTCTCCCAGGAATTTGAACATAGGGATTTTATATAAATATCTACTGAATATATGCTGTGATTTGTACTTGGAATTTATAGGCTATGATGATCAGGTAGGTGTTTTTGTATAAATTTGTATATGTCAGAAAATCCCATTTCTCAACTGAAATTCCATTCAGTACATCGAATATTGTTGTTTCTATGACTGGAAAAGCAAGTGACTAGGTAGATAGATAGATAGATAAGATAGATATATAGGTAGATAGGTAGATATATAGATAAATTAGGTAGATAGGTAGATAGGATAGATATATAGATAGATAGATAGATAGATAAGATAATATTAGATTAGATTAGATAGATTAGATAGATAGAAACAAAGATAGATAGATGGGTAGATAGATAGATAAGATAGATAGATGATAGATTAGATAGATAGATAGGTAGATAGGATAGATAGATTAGATAGATAGATAAGATAGATAGATTAGGTAGATAGGTAGATTAGATAGATAGATAGATAAGATAATATTAGATTAGATAGATAGATAGATAGATAGATAAGATAGATAATAATAGATTAGAATAGAATAGATTAGAATAGATAGATAGATTAGATAGATAGATAGACTATTACGACTGCTCCACATCTAAAACATCATGTGGCCCAATATTTAATGTTTTTATTTGTTGATATGTTTTAAATCACCATTGAGACTACTACCCCACTGTTAGACCGGTAATCTTTTTGTTGCGTTTGTTACACCAGAACTGACTATGGCGAAACCCGGTTATAATGGTCACTATTTTGGCAGTTCCAAATGGTTCGTAATAAGCGAGTCTGACTGTAATGAACATCATCTTAAGCAATAGAATCCCCAGTATATTTTTGTTGTTGTCAGAAAAGCATTGTATTTTGGTTCATGTTTGACCATTGTTGACAGGCCAGACAATGAAGGTACCTATAGCTGGCATTGCAGAGCATCCAATTCAAAAATCAATTACAGTCTCTTGAATTAATCATGCATTGCCTCCAAAGATATGCCATTTCATTACCACCTCATTATATTTAAAGCCAGCCAGGAGATTGTATTTATTTATTATTTTGCTATTGTGATTAAAAAATGATAAGGAGATTATTAAAATTACTCAGTCATAGCAATAACATTTGGCTGCAATATTGATAAAGCTTTCATGCCATTGTTTATGGAGGCAAAAAATGAATAGTCTTTACTTTGTGGTGTCGATCGATAAGCGATCGGAAAGTTATCTACTTATGAATTTATCCTGATGTATGGAGTAGCGATAACCTTCGTTAACAGTATTGATGAAAATAGCATTTGATTGAATTTTGGACTGTGAAGTATCAATAATCTTGATAACAATATTTATCAAGTTATTACATTAAAGTTATTATGTCTCTAGATTTAGCATAGGCAAATAATTATATAAACCAATACTACCTTCTTGTCTCATGATATTTTTTACCATTACATGCTCATTTACATAACTTTAAGTGTGCAATAAATCAATGTAAATAGAGTTTTCATGCCATCAAAAACTCACTATGTAAACAAACCAAGTAAGACATCAATCTATTTGATGAAGTCTTTAACTTGCAATTTAACAGACAGGGCAGCTTTAAATGGTAAGTTGTTAAATATTCAGAAAGTATTAAAAAATAACTTGGCTCTAGTTTGAAAATATCTATAATCTTTGATAATGATATCGATATAACTTTATGATAAAATAAGTCGAGCAACATCAGTGTTGATCTACTATTAACGGTGTAGAAATCAATAGCTGATATAAAATGTTTGATTTTCAGCTATACCTGTCAAAAAATAGTTCAACCACATCCAATGAGTTATCCAATCAATTATTTAGTGTCTCTGTATAGCGTTGCACTGTTGTCATTGAATTGTATTAGGTGCTAGTGAAATATTCATAAGTGATGCAACAGTGCTGTCGGAACAACGCTTTTCGTTGAAATACATCATTGTAAATCGTGGAACAGAACTGTAAAACTACTTAGCTGACAAATACAATATCTATCTATCACTTTTGACGTCACCTCGTTGTTGCGATGATTATTTTTCAGATTGAAATTAATCGTCATTCTTAATTTACGTCGTAATTAAGACGACTTTGCCATGAAGGTCATCATCAAGATTTTTTTGTATTTCTTGGAACACAGCGTCTCGATTAAAATCACCTGATGATAACTACGTATATTGTAGAATACACTATAATTTATCTAACAATAAAACCACTATGTCTTTGTTCATGCCTTGATATTCAGTCACCTCGCTTAGTCTATATATTGATATCACTTTTTTTTTTCATCCAAATACAATTCTTGACCTCACAAAAAATCTTTGACCAGGTCACCATTAAATTAATTTTTAAAGTAACCTGAATAGTGATTGCTTAATTTTATTTATTTTACACTCGGGAATATCGAAATTGGCCAGGTCATCGAAATTGGCCAAGTCATCGAAATTGGCCACCCCTAACAATCACAATTACACACCTTGCAATTTCATAATTTCTCACTACACTAACTGTTCACTTCATTTACAATGTTCTAACACTTCAACAAAGCATCTTAAAAGTTTTTTTGAAAGTTTATTTAGAGTGGCCAATTTTGATGACCCTGGTTAAATTCAATGACCCCGAATGTACACGGTTGTCCCTAACTATAGATAACATTTCTCATTAAATCTAGTACATTTTCTTCTTCTATAGTAGATTAATTAGTGTCAGCTACTGTATATATGTCTAGTTTTTTTGCTAGTTTAATGGCTGTATCGCTATTTATATCATATCCAAGGCCATTAATTATTTCCACACCTGTTCGTAAGCTAACTTTTTTTGTTATCGGATTAGTATTGAGCTGCCAAGCAATGTAATACTTGCTTATTGTGTTGCTCTGGCATGGATCTATTTATACTTTGTCAATAATTCATCTTTGCTTTGTGAAACACTGCAGCTATCCATTTGGCATTTAATTAATTCTTCATTCATAATAATGCAGCCTTATATATATTGAACGAATGCTGAATTAGAGCTAAATTTGTCTGATAATGTACCTGATTAAATATGTATGTAGGTATATTATTGTCTAAATTGGTGTTTTCTTATGACATTGGAACCTCAGAATTAAGACCACCTGGAAGGTTACTAAAGTGGTCTTATCACCAAGGTGGTCTTCATATTGGTGGTCGGAATTGTTGGGCTATACTGTACATTGTTGTATGAATTATAAAGGAAAATTAAACTTGTGTTTTGATTATTGATAATCATAGTGACAGATAATTTTATGAAAATGTTGTTACAAATGAAATAGTTATTTGATCAACACCATTGATATATAGAACTTTTGCTTTGATATTGAATTGAATTGGATTCAAACAATATTATTGAATTAATTTGAAACTATTTATTTCTCGATATACCTTGCGAAATGTGTTTTGTTTAAATATTCTAAAAAGTAACAGTTGAGTTTGCAGTTTACCATCACTAAATTACTAAAATTGTTATAAAGTTTAGTTGATCTGCTCAAATCTCTAGTTGAGCACTGTTTAAATGACAACATATCTGTTCTGTTGCAAAAAATAAAAAATTGCTGTTACTCTCAGGAGCTGATAATTCTCATTTTTAGGCCATATATCTCGTCGATGAGATTGATTTCGTCACGCTACAATTTGAGTAAATTTAGTATTATGATCTGCTGAAAATAGTCATAAAATACAGGAAAGGGTAATAAAGATGATATATTACACTGTGTGTTTTGGTGAACAATACATTACCACTGTGACATGAATTAAGTGTGTAGGTGCGGATGGCTTTGCAATCTATTTTGTCGAATTTGCTACTACAGTTGTAAGGTGGTGGTAATGTAGCTAGATGGGTCATATGTGAAGTGGATGTGTATTGTGTAGTTTAGGATGGTGTTTTTAGAGGGTGGTATTAGTAGTTTGGCCTGCCACATTATGTAGTTGTCACATCATACTTCTCAGACTTATGGCATTCAGTACAATTCAATGTCAATTTACATTTACTCCAATGATTAATTTATTGCATCAATCTGCAAATAGGTATGACTCGGTAAATCTTGTCCTTGATAGTTGTAGCAGCTTGAACTAGAACTGAGAAAAATGCAGAAAAAATAGCAAAAGACATGTGATAAATGTACGGCAAGGTACTTCAGCCACTGTTAGCCAAACGTCAGCCCAGAAAAACTGTCATTTTCTGCTTTAAAAATCAAATGATATTTTTCATATTACAATGGGGAAATGCAATTTGCATTTGTGTTCATGCAGGGAATTGCTGAATGGAACTGCATGCTTATTGTAATACTCCAATATTTACTTAATCACTAATATAAATCTATGGCTTCTTCAGTTTATAGAAGATTACTTATGATGGACGGAAGCGCCAAGCCTTGTCTCATAGTAACGTCTGCCTGTGACTACTAGCCTTTACCAAAATTGTGTTCACATAGAATTCTGAGTCTGATAATTGGTGTAAGGGTGACCGGTGAAGACACTGACCTTACTTAGTATTTTGGTATTTTGGTTTACAAGCTTGAGTTCAATATCCATCTCCAAAATGGCAGTAATTAAATAGATTATCAAGCTGGCATGAACCCAAGTTCTATTTACACTCTTGGCTCCAATGTTGTGACAAGGCAAAGTCAGTAATTTTTTATGTGAGATTATCAATGACTTATTGGCAACTCCCAATAGTATGAATATTTCAGTGTTGTCTTCATAACAAGGATGGAATTTTCAGAAAACTGTTTGAATATAAGATACTACAAAATTTGTTTGCTATGAGTAATCAGAAGCCTAGGAATTAGAATTTCGATGTCTCACATTGAATAAGAAGCCAGACATTTTTTCTCTCATATCAGTTCCCTATATATTGTGTTGTTTGTCAGGCTTTTAGTGAAGTATGACTGGTGAGTGGTGATAAGCAATAAACATTATCAACTGAAGCAGAAAAAGTTGTCATTTTAGCATCCAATAAAAGTCCCAAAAACTGCTTTGTATAGTAATTACCGTCATGGCTCCTTTATGTTTAGTTTATATGGCTTTTTTCTTGGCCCTGTAGTGTTAACATTGTTATTTAGGCTAAGTGATATATTAAATGAAATATAATGGTTGTGAAATTACTGAATATTTATACCCTCCTGATTAGATATGTACTCATATTTTGTTAGGTTGGATACTGCATTTGATGTGGTGGGTAAAGCCAGATTTGCCTGTAAAACAACCGAATCACGCCAACTTAAAGTGCACGCACAATTCCATTGAAATGACACCAGTGCAACGGCACCCTTTCTTGTTCTGTTGTGGAAGGGCGGGGGCCTAGCTCAGAGGTAGCGCTCTGGGCTTCCAACCGCTGGGTCCCGGGTTTGATTCCCGGTCGAGCCTAAGTTGGATGGCTGTTTCATCCTTCATCTCATTGCCATGGTCTCTGCCTGTCCTAATTAGCCCGGCAGGTGCAGAAATACAGGACGTAAAGCCCTAATCACCCACCCACCCATCTTGTTCTGTTGCTGTTTTTGCCTTGTTTGCCAGGCAGACTTATTTACACAGCCGTTACTGACTAATAGGTGTGCGTGAGTACTTTTTAACACTGAAACATCAGTAGAAAAAGTTGCACTAATGAGCCGGTATAGTAACATGAATCTCTTTTATAGTTTGTACTTAGCGGGCGAGTTTGTCGAGTCGTGTTCACTTGGATTGTAATCTTCGTGTGATTGGAGGTGAACGGCATTCGCGCGGGGTCACCGCAGTCCCCGGAGTGTTCCCATGCATAATGCAACGACTAGTCCGGACTGTAATTCGTCTCGGAGCCTGTGCGATGCAGTTTGTCTGGAAGCTCTGTCTGGTGATGTCCCATGTCTCTTTGTCAAGGCAGGCCAAGCATGTTCTCGAAGCACCCTTGGGGTTATGTTTGCGTTCTTGTATTTTCATCTCTGACTGATTTGACTTGTCTTCGAGTCGTGATGATAAATATTCGAAGCGTTTTCTTACAGTGATTCAGGCTTTATCATTATGGATTTTATCTTTTAGAATACTTCATGAAGTCAATGATTTCATTCTTCATTTGGCATACATTTTGTGACAGTTCTCCAAGATTGATCTTGTAATAAATTTTCTGATCACCTTGATATGATAGAGATAGTCCAATACAAATATAACAATGAGTCACAATGTCTTCTAATGTAAGATTGCCAAAAGGCGTCACTACTAATAACATTCATAATAATACTATTTTCAGACCTGTTGATCCTTTCACCAAATTTATAGACAAGATTTCTAATAACTGCTTCAAAGGTGCTAACTCGATGACTAGTGAACATCAGACTAGCACTACAATACTTTGTATAGCCCATCAGACCACGAAATGCATTGTTATATGTCACCCTTAGCTTTTTAAGGGTGGACATATTGTATCTGCACCACAAGTAACATGTGTACATGGTATAAAGTCTCAGGGCTAGTTCATCTTCTTCTTAGCAGCCCCAAGCTCTATGTACACTGGCTAGGCCAGTCTAGACCAGACTTGTCTTCTCAAGCGATCAATCGTCAATCATCCAATCAATCCTGATTCAATCAGTCATCAATATTTCTCATCTCCAAGTAAATCAAAACAATGAAGTCAGAAGTGCCTTGTTCCTTTCCCAAAGCTGGTCAGGTAAAAACTCATCTTTATTTTCAACAAATCACTTTATATATTAAAACTCAATCAGATATCTCTCAAGAGACACAAAGTTCAAGCACACAAGTTCCACAGTTCAAGTTTCAGGGACCCAAAGGTCAAGTCTTGACCGATGGATGACCAGCCCTCTCTCAATGAGCAATCCTATTTAACACAAGCCCATTACTCAACAATGCCTATCAACCAAGCACTCATGTTTAACTGATATAACTCTAATCCATACTTATCACAAAGGGATATTAAGTTAATATGTTAAGGCTTAAATGCCTGACAAAGGGGAGCAATCTATATGGATCTAAAGCCTGCTCAGATAAGATTCAAAGTCAGGATCAAACATTCAAGGCATTAACATTTAGCTAATTATTCATCATAAATGAAAGAATACTCCTGGCATTAACATTTTAGCAAGTTAATCATCATGAATAAAGCAATACTCATCGTCATGAAGTAAAACAGCACTCATGGCATTAACATTCAGTAAACATAATTAATTATGATCAAAGTGATATAAAACAATATATAATCAACATGCGTGCTCATTGAGAGGAGGTGGCCATAGTAAGGAGGAGCTGACATGCTTCTGGCTTCCTAAACAATCTAGTTGCATACAATGCCTACATATAAATGATCTTATATTATTAGCTTGCACCAAATTGGGGTGTGAACTTTACAATGGGATAACAGTAGGATTTAAATAAGATTACTGAAGCATTTAGTTACTGATCTCATTGGTCTAAATTTGTTCGTCTTGATTTTTCATCAATCGACATTGCTGTAAAAAAAAAGATAGATGTGAAAATTTGATTTGAATCGGTCAAGTTGGAATTAACAATCGAAGCTTTTCCTTCCAGTATTGTCATTTATTGTTCACAGTTTAAACAACCCTTAAATCTTACCAGAGGGTGCTCATCACTGTTTGGAATCAAACTTTTTAAGACTCAGATTTAATTAAATATAAGTCGGCTTAGTTCTTCTCCAACATTGTCTCGAAGGGCATGTGTCAGAGAAAATGTGGAAGTCTAGAATCGTGACTTTAAACTAGAATTCTAGTGGTTTTTTGTTTGGATTTTTTTTTATTGATTATAGGTTTTGTTTACTACGAAAACGTGCAAACCACATGCGTGTGTAGAAAATTCTATTTGAAGCAACTGAATTAGAACACTCGAAATTGCGTCACTGGTTGTTGGTATTTACATTTTACCTTGGCCTGAGACTACCCTTAGCTTAGTGCAAGATTAGCAGGTCTTAAGGATGAGGTAGTCTGAGAAAAATGAAAAAGTTAAAATAGAGTGGTTTACCATACAATTGAGTCATATTTCATGGTAAAGTTTTCTTAATTGTGAAATGACCTTAAGGCAGAATTCCTCCATAAGTTAGTGACATCCTTTACAATTTATTACTAAATCTGAATTTAAGTCCTTAAGTCTTAAACGTAAGGCTTAAGTCTTCATAGATAAATAAATGAATAAATGGATACAGGGTCCTTAATTAAGTTATGTTCATGTACTTTGTCAATATTTTATGTCATTTTATTGCTTAGGTGACCTTGGGGCAGCTCTAAGTTTACCCAAGAGGGGTTAAAACTTAAAGGAACCCAGAAGGGTTTTGCAAACATCGAGGTCATTGAAGGAGGTCATATCTCTTCTGTGAAAGGTTTTTTTGGGTTGATGGAGGGTCGTTTAGAGGACCCTCAAAGCTAATGGCGGATGCTGTTAGGTAGGCACAGGACCTTCTGAAGTGTCAGTCAATAAAACATAGTCATTAGGGTGGTTGGCGGTTATATCAGTGGTGGTGTGGAGAATGGGGTCTGTTAGTATTTTTGATATTACTGATGCTAAGCGAATGTACAGAACTGTCTACCATAACGGAGGGTATTATCGACAGGGCAGGTATTTTCGACACAAATACCTGCCCTGTCGATAATACCCTCCTTTACGGTACAATTGTATTTTTTTAGACACTGGTATTTTCGGATGTCTCAGGCTCACAGTTTGATAGCGACCGTTGTATGTCTTAAATAATCTCCTGATCATGGACTAAACATTATACCATTTTATTTCATGATGGTGGCTGCAAATTGTATACCTGAAATGTTTTGTGAGTAATTGTGACAATAAAAAAATGTTTCAATTTGAAATTGATAGATCTGTTACAGTATTACTTGATAAGGCAGACCTTTTTTTTCTTATATTTCTTTTTGTTTGTTTAGAGGACCGTTTTCTTAGCATAAATGAGGTGCTTCTTACAAATGACCAAAAATGTTTAAAGGCAAGATTTGGTGGATTTTATTGCAAAGGGGTCTTTTTAATGATTATGTGGTCATTAGGTGTGGTTCCTCTGTGTAGGTATATATGGTTTCAAAGGTTAAGTTCACCTGCGTATGGTATGCACTAAGATTGAATCAACAAACACCTTAACGCTGACTCCGGCTCCAGACTTGCAGACTGCTACTCCAGGTGTAGTCCGAGGAATATCAATGCACCTTGCCATAAACCTTAGTTCAAGGCTAAGACTCTAATGAGATTGAGTTTGCACGAATCTAACTTAAATGAGACTAGTTGAAGGCAAAACGCCTGGAGCCAACGATCCCAAGGTTAGACATTGTCGATTCAAGAAATATTTAAGATCTTTGATACAATTTATTTATTTATATACTCATTGTTTGTATTCATGACAACAAACAGTTGAAACTGATTACCTAGAGGGCACTCGGAGAGTGCACACGTCTGCCAAGGCCATGAAAAGTCTTCTTCCAGAGCCGTGATTCAGAGCCATGATTCAGAATATGATCCGGATCACCTTCAAAACTTAATCATTTCTGCTCTGGGATATTATCACTCTGCCAACAAAATGTTATCGATATTGAAACATAACTTTCCAAGTTATCTCACTGGCAAAGAATAGTAGTAGGAAATAAACAAAAGAGTGGCTACAAGATTACTTTGCTGGCGAAACAAACAGTTCAGACTGAAATAGATGATGTAACGTTAAACTTCGAAAGACTAGGATATCAAAAGAATAAAGGGAGCATTGATTATGGAATGGTGAACCCTAGAATTCATATGAAGAAGATGATGATGATGATGAAATGAATTTATTTGACCCAAAAAATTAATTACAATGATGTTTTGGATTCAATAAAAAAAAGAAACATAGAGGGTCAAGGGACACCCATTTTGTCTCAATTGAGACGCATTGTCCCGTCAGTGGGACCTTTTGCTAGTCTCTGCACAATCACTTAACTCCGAGGGACAGGAGTCTGTTCCAGTTCATTTAACTTCATAATGATCGGAAATGCATGAAGTCAACTCACAGCAGGTAGTTGTAAAATAGCTTTAGTTGAAAATACTTCAGTATTAATTTTGGGAGGTACTTTTAGATTAATGCAAGCTCCCTGGATAAGCTAGTGGCAACTTACATCTATACATATTTCAAAAACGAGGTGACGTCAACAGTGATAGATAGATATTGTCTAGTTGTTCACACCTTCAGACTGATTCTTTTAGCTGTAACAAAAATTATGATATTTGATGTATATTCGTGAACCGACACCGAGTTGGCATGAATAAATATTATTCATGCCATTTGACGTCATGTCAGCCATGCTATGGAATATGTAACACGATTCAAGTCATGCTTATAGATAAAACATTCCATGTCGTGATTTTGGTATTTAATCCGTCAGACGTCACAATACCGCCTACACAAATTCATGTCACAGTAGATGAAATAAGAGAAGACAAAAACTTAATTTAAATTTAAATCCTTCTGCTTTAGAACAAAAGCTTCCATTCCAGAACAGTTTGGAACCCAATTTGTATGCGATATATTCTTTTTTGTTCGGTAGCTGTCTCTTTGAAGTTTGCATCATATGAAGAAAATTGAAGGGCTCAGCCCAATAATGCATTTTACATGAAGGATTGTCTCCTGGGAAAGAAAAATGCGGGATTAATTATTGCGGAATTCGGATGATGGACGACTTGGTTTAGCAGTTTTGGCATGGTTTGGCAAAGATACAAACATCAGCTTATAGAGAGCGAAAGTGGTTATTTTGGGTTGTTTTAACGTAACTATGCAACATGAAAACATGTTATTAGTAAACTGTAAGGCTGTGATTAAATTACTACATTTTGTATCGAAATCTTCAGCCTATCCTATATTTAATTTTTGATGGTTGTTTCATCTTTTAGAGTTGTTGAGGTTTCTATTGCTTTTGTTTATATATTCATTGGTCAGGATGATATTTTGAAAAATTATGGGATAGATTGTGATGAAATTATATTGACAGATTGACAGATAGAGAATACCACCAGAATGAAGTGTCCTGGCATCAGTAGACTTTTCGTGGCCTGGGCAGGAGTATATGCTCTCTCTGGCAACCAGTTTCTGTGTAGCACCCTTTGTTTGTCATTGAATGTGCTGTTCATTTAGAGGATATAACATTATAACAAATACCCTATGCATTTGTAGTCCAATACCAAGTATGTATTATTAGTGGTCCTTGATAACCTAAGTACAGTGTGCATAATACATACTTGGAATACGAATGCCCATAAGCAATGCATTATGTATTACAAAACAAAGGGATGTTTAGGTAGGATACGAAATAAGCTGATGGAACATGACGAGAATGTCAATTAGGTTGTTCGCCAATGTTCGGTGGATACGAAGTACTTCCGTACAAACAAAGTTCCTAAAAGTTCAATGAATACTTTAAAAGTAAAGTAAATAAAAGTTTCTTTAGCATTTAAGTTACCAATCGAATTTGTTCAGGAAGTTATTTGTTTCTCACTGTAAGTAATATAGTGAATGCTAACATTACAAATGCTTTGTTTAGTAAAGTTACCCCAAAAATTATGACCAAGTATACAGTGTATGTCAATCGTGTCGCTAATACTCGCTTCTCGTTGTAAGTAACATGGTGGATTCAACCTTTTTAAAATGCTTCATTTCGTAAAGTGACCAACAGACCAAGTATACAGTGTATGTCAGCCACATCATAGTACTCGCTGTCTGTGATGGGACAAGAAAAAGACCCCCACTAGCCCATGGTCCTATGTTTGAACAAGCAAAGATAGGAAAACATGGGCACTTTTTGCCAATATCTTTTGACAGCTTGTCAGCAGATGAGATTCATATGTGGCTTGTTATGTATTAGCTTTTGCTTGTGACATTTATCATATGTCCACAGCTGAGGGCAGGCTATCCTCTATGGATATATCCATCATATATGACAATCCTACAGATGTTTAACACTGACATATGGCTTATACAACTGCTTTCCTAACCTGTTTGTGTGACTGGTTAAGGACTGGCCTTCTGTTGAGCTATTGTCTAGACATAGCAAATGTTGCATTTACAGAGATGTAGGGCAGGGTCATATGAATTTATGAATAATTGTGTTGAATATGTGAAAGAGGACAGTTGGTTTGGTTATCTAAGCAATTGGAAAATGTCTTTGTATGTAAGGGATAGAATATAATAGAATAGAACAGAATTATTACTTCAATATTTTAATGTTTATTATAACATGCAAAAGTATGGTCTGACAGGTTATCAAATTTACCCGCTCCTCTCAACGTTCCCAGTTTGAATTCTGGTCCTGGCATTTACGAAACTGTAAATGTCATTCGCATGAAACACAAAATCTGTGGTATCTTGTGCCAGGTGTACAATATGTTTGGACATGCACTCATGGGTAATGGTTTGTAAATAGTGTGGACACCAAACCATGTCATTTCGTAGTGACACTGTTGCGGTGTGTCGTGGAAGCAGACCGGTTTAAAGTTTACAGTCTCAAGTCTTTCTGGATTGTACAATTTGGCCAAATACAAAGGAATTATAAAATTATCAAGCGATAAATCATCATCGAACCAACCGAAGTGTTAGAAAATTGCTGGATTGAAAATTACTTTCAATTTGCTACGTATGACATGTTGATCGATAAGCTTCCTAAATCTATCTTACATACCATCCGTTATAAGGAAGATAACCTAATGGCTACAGCACCATACTTTAGAGATGTATACAGTACATTGCACATGATGAATGTACTGGAGCATACAAGATGACAGACCTGATAGACATGTAACGTATGAGAGTTCAAATGGCTGGGGACCGGGGTGGTACATAATGTATCAGGGAATACCTCTGTGGCGTACATAATGCATGTGCAGGCCACTTCTACACTGACTTGTATTCTGATCTAGAGAGCAGAAGTAGTGCCCTGGGTCCTCAGTTCACTGGGGTTGTTAGTATGATACAGTATCACACAGTGCAGTGCAACCCGTGATGTTCAGCTGTAAGCTATACTGAGCTAGGTAGACAAGTTCGATAAAACTCCCATCATTGACTAAGCTAGACCACAAGTTAAACACACTCATTATTAGGTACTTTGTAGCTAACAACTGAAGTATGCCATCACGATTTATTTCATCCTTCATCTAATTGCCATGGTCCCTGCCTGTCCTAATTAGCCCATCAGGTGCAGCGTGCAGTAAAATTTTTATGGAGCTAAGACAACTAGTCAGGAATAAGTGATTTTTTTTATTAAGAATTTTTGTAAAATTTCTATATAGACAGGCAATATGATTCCTATAATCATCAGCATTATCAGTCTATATGACATTGTATGAACTTCAGTTTGTATTGCAAGACTTATATATAAATACAAATATCTTTGACCATGGTTTGTACATGGGATACTTACATTGCTAAATACCGCAAATAAACTCTTAAACAACAGTGTCATTTTTTGCATAACAGCAAATAATGCTGCGTTCAGCTATGGAGTATAGCAAGGATGTGTTATACAGCCTGCTTTTTTCACTGCCCAGTAGCTGGATGATGACCAGATGGTTTCTGCTTGTTGTCACTGAGGGATTCGAGGGGTCAGCCTGTTTGAATAATCCACTGGTCATTCTGCATCATGCATATATGGTCAGCAGTGAATCACCATTTGGATGAGCTATGGTAATGATATTGATAGGTCGTGTGTTGTTCATGAACAGTACAGTTGAGCTCGCTTGTAAGGAAGCATTTGGGGCTAACGCGATGGTGTAGGTAAAAAGTCTGTTCAAAGACAAGGAGATCATTATTTCCAACATTTATATATGGTGGCCTATTGGTTAAGGCCAATTCCCTATTGATTCCTGGCCCGAGCACTCTTCGTGAGCTTCATCCCAGCTGGATGCAGATCGCAAGAGACGTTAAATTGGAGGTGCCTTGTAGTCTGTGTCTATGCAGAGGCAAGTAAAAGGGTCCCACCCATGGGGTAACTTTGTGACATGGTTTGAACTCCCAAGCCTTATCATCTCATCATTCCGTCTGGCTATGGCAGCTGATCACTGACTGAGCTTCAGACCCAGCATAGAGATATTGAAACATTACTTACAAGTATGACGTCAAAAGTGCAGAGGCATCCCTACGTTATAATGCAGAGCTTTTGGGAGTATATGTTCACATGCATGTTGGGACAGGACAACCTAGAAGTTTAACCATCAGCTGTGAGCCTTTTTCCTTGTTGCTGTAGCCAGAGGCAGTTTTAGGTAGTCCATTTGCTCTGACATGTAGCCAGTCTGCACTTGCCAGAGCCTTTGTCCGGCTTGACCCCTGGCTACCTTGCTGGGATGCAATAATGACCAGTGTTCAATGAAGGAAATGGATGTCGGTGTGCTCTGAGCAGCAGTAGTGCAAAATACGGTGAAGCCGCTGAAGGACCACGACAGGATAGACACTAAAGACAGCTGTAATATTATACTGTCTAACCTTTGGATACAAGTGTATTGCTGATGATTTGATTTACCTCACAAATAAGACCACTGTATGCGGTTCAGACTAGTTCAATTTGCATCTGTGTTGCCTTATAATAGCCAGATACCTGCACAGTGAACAATCTACAATTTTACATCATATGGTTAAGAATACAAACCAAACACAAAAAGCCATAGCGAAGTCATAACACCATTGTTGTTGGCATCATTATGGCAACCGTGGGTTTATCGTTGCCAAAATGACATCATCGACACAAGATAAAGAATAAGAAGCGCTCTTGGTGTCTTGAGTATGATCTTACGATGTGAGGAAATCGTTCTGGCAAACACTTCAGAGTATTTTGCCAACATATTATTTACCCTTAATAGTATAATGAACATATACTATACATTGTGATCGTCTGGTTTGGCTGGTAATTGTCTGTTAAACGTGCATAGCATGGGTGATTTTTGTCTATATATAATATAAGCCTACTTTAGATGTCTGATTGATGGCTTTCACACTTAATTGTCTACCAAACTTGTATAATGAAATTGGTTGACTATACATGCAGCTAGTTGTTTAAAGAACATGTCGTACAGTATACCAGATGATCTCTAATCACTAGTAGTTGTCTATTTGTATAAAAAAATATTGATTTCCTTTATTGGTAGACTGGTAGTTGTCTACAGAGCTATTATAAGATAGCGAATGTACCAATAGATGGAATGTTGATTTTGAAATAGTTAGTTTATAAAGTGTTTCCAGATTATTGGATTGATTATGTTCACTGCTAGCGGTCTATGTTATATGTCTTAGGATAACAGATTTCTTATGTTCGCTGTTATTTGCCAGTCCTATGTCCACTGTTACTATACATAAACACTGCAAATAGACTGAGAGTGCAAGAGGTGCTGTGGCCTAGTGGTCAAGGGGCTCGCCTTCAAATCGTGGCATGGAAGAACCGAGCAATTGTAAGTACTTAGCCACTCCAGGTAATTCTGTGTAACGGGCTTTTATACTTCCCCAGAGAGTTGAAAAAGGTTCAAGCTTGAATAGGCCTGCCAAGGGTGTAATTGTAAAGTCAGTTGAGATTGCTTGGATGGTGATAAATTCCATTTACATTTACAATGTAGCCACAGCCCTTAGTAATCAGCCTGGGTTGAATATTGTCTGCTGATTCAATTGTCATCACATTGATGTAATATTTCACCGGCCTTGAAAAGCCTTGTTATTGCGGAAATATGGAGATAATATTGGACCAGAAACAGTTAAAAGACAAACTAACCTCCATGAATGTCACTAGATCAGGTGTTATTTCGCTCGTTTGTTGGTTTCAATTGCAATTTTATGCATAATGTTGCGCTGCCGGTAGATTTTCCACTCATTGCGTGGAATTGATGAGGTTCTGTGCACCCGATTGCATGGCAAAGCGGAATAAAAGCTGAATAATCACTTTTGCTTCTGGCAGAAAGCATTTGTGCCCCAGTCATGGTGATCTGGGACAGTTTTATGAAGCTTCCGATTACCAATTCATGATCTTTATGATTCGTACTCCGGTCTCCTACATCATGTGCCTTTTTACTTTCCGGTTAACGCAATGATAATGTTTGGATGATGAAAAGCTTGCCTCGCGTTCGTGACACAAATGGTGGGCTTCGAACAAGCTTTATGGCACTTTTGGCAAAACTTGAAAGGCACACTTAAGCTTTATGTGCTGAGCATACATGCCTTAACAACTCTGTGGAGCATTGTGTGCCTTTGATATGAGATCTAATGGTATTCATAGGGCACCAAGTGCTTGTTCAAAATTTCTCTCTGCAGGCTTTGTAAGTGCTTTTTAAGCTTTAGTATGAAAGTGCACACGTAAAACGTATTGCCTTTCAAGTTGAACAACCGACGATTTCGCTCCTGGCTATGCATTGTTTGTTCGAGCGCTGTGCGGTCCTCATTTGAGAGGCAGTATTGACGATCTTCACTTCTCTGATTCTCTCTTCATAGAGGAAATTAACCGCCTTTGCGTTTTGCTGCGGCGTATGTTGATTCTAATGTTTTCTGTTGTCTTTTGTAGGCTGTGTTATTGATCCAGCAGCTTGATAATTCTGTCATGCACACATAGTGGTGTCCTGTATCAAGTCCTGTATCAAGTGCTGTGCCAGGCTGTGCAGTTGTTTGGCTCTAAAGAAGTTTGTTGTTCTGATTATCATCTCCTTAATCCGAACAATTCTTTATAGTTCTCTGCTTTTTGGAAGGTTTTTGATGTTATACAGTAACCAAGACTAAATATTTATGTATTTGTAATTTGTAACTGTCTCGCAAAAATTTTTGGTGTGTGTGCTAATTTTGGTGGTCTTAATACTTGCCTGTTGGTCTTAATACTTGCCTGTTGGTCTTAATACTTGCCTGTTGGTTATATGATACTTCAGCCAACAGTCCAACAAAGGTATCTAGTGTTCCAGTCAGTCCATTGTACTCATAATGACATCGTCAAGCAGTGAGTAGCAGCAGTTGCAAACGGAGTAATTTTTGACATTTTTTACCCTCCCATGTGATTTCATTACAGCAGCGAGGTTTTAGTTTGGCTTATCTGTCTTTAACTTTTTTCTCGTTGGCTTTGGTAAAATTGTCTTGCATTGGACACAACTGTCCTTGACTTCACATTTTGTTTTGCTGAAATTCTTTGCGCACAAAAAATCTAGCCGCATTCTAGGTTTTGTGCAACAGAAGTATTTTCTTTCTGGAAAAACCAGACTAGTCTAAGTTGATGATGTCCAAGAGTGCATCGACTCGGAAACATCAGTGGTTGCCTTTCTACTTTAGTGTGTTATGTCGAGACAAGTATAAATGCTCCATTATTTAGATGTGAACCCGGTGTTTATGGCCTCTGGGGACTTGCCACCGCAGACTCTAGGAATCTGCAGGCCACAGATTTGCATGAAGTTCTTCGGGTAAGTCCCTTGGGGTTGGACAAGATCACCTGAAGTTTGTGATGCAGTTCATCAGGTTCTTTTTGGAATTCTGAAGAATGATATTAGCTTGTGGTTGTTGTTAGACTTTACTTCTGTTGTTTATCATGTCCTTTTATTTATTGTGAATACTTCACGGTCGTCAGTCAGCTTGTTTTATTAGAGGTTATGTAGAGTTACTGACATAGTCATAAGTTTCGGCTTGTTTTTGAAATTTTGAAACATATGCACTGAAATTTGTTCATACAAAACTTATTACACCCTCAAACATCATTCATAAAATTGCAATTGAAACAAGGAAATGAGCAAAGTAATGTTATGCCAGATCTACTGACATTCAATGAGGTTAATTGGTCTTTTAACAGTCTCTGCCTCTGGCAGTGGAAAATATTATTATGACCACTTTCGGTACCTAGCCAATGATCAATACGTACAATTGGCGACCAAAACATTAGCAGTAATTGCAATTTCATCGGCTGAAGTTCTCATTATACATAATCATAAGGATTAGATAATGCCACAAAAAGTGACGAATGGAGTCTGTGAAATTGCACAATGTCATGTATGTTGGTGATATGGATTAGATTGTTACTTTTCATAATTATAATAATTATATTTATGCCAAATTTTCATGCCTTAAACATATGCCAAAGTTCTTACAGACTTTTGCCCATTTTTATTTTCGTTATTTTTTAGGTTTTTTTATCGCTCAATTCATCTCAGTTATTTTAGAAATAGTTGCCAAAAATATCGTATTTTTCACCTGCTTCACAAAAGCCAAAGGACATTGTACAATGAATAAGCTATATGTACACTTATTTTTTTTCTGTACAATAAGGTCTCCCCTCAGTATTGAAAAGCTGCTCTTACACTCATATAATATTCATGCAGTTCTCAGTCTTTCAGTATATATCAGGCAGCCTTTTGGCAGTAGTATGCACTTGTAAAAGGACTTAGATTTTTTTACTTAGAGTTTTTGTTTAAAGAACTCAGATTTTAAGCTTTTTTGATTTAGTCGAAGTATTTGATATATGATATCCTTCAGAGTTCAGGTCCCATTTCCATGGAAATGAAAAAAATTAATCGATGAATTCGGCTGTGCGAAAGTTTGTCATCGGTGGAGATGCCGGCAATCGATGGATTGATTTTGACGCGACTTGGATTTCTCTTCTCCATTGTTAGAATCAAGAGTTCCATGCATTATTCAATCCTAGTTACGTAACCGTGTTATTTCAAAAACTTTTTCACTGCCGAATGAAAAACTGATAAAAAACTGGAAAAGTTTACGGATGGAAATTGAGAATGATCCTCCTGATTAATACGGAAACAGTGCTCATTGCTCAACCATAACTGTTGTATTGGCATTTTTACAACACCCAAATGTTGCTCTTCATGGAAGGAAACAAGCCATATTCATTGCTTAAATGAACACAGAATAAGTAATAGTGCTGTTTTTGATGTTGTCCTTTTGAACGTGTTGAATAATGGAAAATTTCGTTCACTTTATTCTTGTTTGTCACAATATTTAACCAATCTTTATCTTACAAAATATTTCTCTGGTAAGGTAGATCTAAACAGTATTTGTTACTGGAATGAACAAGATATGTTCAAACTGCATTACTGCAATATTTGGAATGCCCTCCCCCCCCCCCCTCAAGAATGTTAAATTCATTCACTGTACTTTCTTTGTCACAATGTTGGACCTACTTTTAGCTGATATAACCTTTTCCTAATAAGCAGGTTACCGTACAGGTGGGTCATCCAATGAATGAAATATAAAGCTTTGAAACTAGTGTTGTTGTTTATCCGATATGTAACTTCGAGAGCGAGATAAGCGACTTTTTAAACGTCGATGGAAAAAGGCATATTTTCCTGTTACTGAATCATAAATGTGACGCACCATGTAAAAAGGGGGCTAATGGGTGGATTTTTCAAAAAGTAGTTTTTGATGGCAAGTAATTGTCTAACATGTGTAGTTTATGGAAATGTAAAAAATTTCCAGATATCTCAATATTTAGTGGTCATTTGGGGTATTTGAAAATTTGATGTTTTCGCGCACATAACCACTGAGACGTAATGAGCAGCGACACAGGCACTTGTTAAACTATGCATTACGTTTTATGGCATATTTTCGTTATCTGTCGTTCAAAACTTACGTGATTTGGATATGTGATAATGAGGTAACTTTTCTATACTCAACTAAAATTGTGAGCTGCTACAATAATCACTTTTTGTAAAATTTAACATTAAAATTGGCGTCTTAAAAATCCGGTTTCCGACGTAAAAACAACCTCTGTATTTGGTTTTTTATCTCAGTTGCTCATTCACCAACAATTACCAAAATCTAGCATTGTGTTTGTCATGACATTTTCTAAATTTTTCTGGAATTTCATCATTATATGTGCAACATTTTTAACACAATTGAGCATCAAACATGGCCTACCAGCTGAGGTTAATATTCTTACTATAGAAGCCTACTAGTGCCACACACAACTCCTTTTTTTTTTTTAAGTTTTTTTTCTACATAGCATCTGAATGTTTTTAGATTTGTGTTTTTTGATACCATTTTTTTTAGATTTGCGTTTTTTGCTGCATAGAAATCAAATTTTTTTTAACTTGCGTTTTTTGATACATATTTCTTTGGATTTGTGTTGTTTGATACATAATTTTTTTTAATTTACGGTTTTGTTGCGTAACTTTTTTAATTTGCGGTTTTTGATACATAATTTTTTTCATATGCGTTTTTTTCTACATAATTTTTTTTGCCATTTTTTGGTACATCATAATTTTTTTTGGTGTTATTTCCCACATATTGTTTTTCAGTATGCATTCTTTGCTACATGATATTTTTTCATCTGTGTTTTTGGCTACATAATTATTTTTTCCAGGGTGCATTTATGCAAAAATAAAATTTTATTTTGCAGTTTTTATCATTTGTGACTTTTGCTAAATAATTCGTTATTATGTGTTCTTTGCTACATGATTGTTCATCTTTTTTGATTTTTGCTACGTAACATTTTTTCACTTGTTTTATCCAACATATTTTTTTTCAGCATGTGCATTTTTTTATACGCAATTTTTTTGAGTTTGTGTTTTTCATTACATAAATTATTCTAAATTATATATATATTTTTTACATTACATTTGAATCTTTTTTGCTATTATTCGCAAACATTTGCGAATAAACGCAAAACTATTCAACTCCTTCTAGAACCAATTGAGCAGAATAAAAAAATTATGTAACAAAAAAACACAAATTCGGAAAAGAATTATGTGGCAAAAAACTTTAATATTTGCGAATAAACGCAAATATTTGCGAATAAATGCAATATTATTTAACTCCTTCTTGAACCATTTGAGTGAAAACGAAAAAAAAAAAGTGGCCAAAAACGCCAAAAAAAAAAAGTTGTATGAGGCACTAAAAGGCTTCCATATATGAGAGTTAGAACATATAGAACTAAAAGGGGACAGCACTAATTTTGATCTTATGCTAAAATTATGACAAATATACCAAATGATAGCTCAAAGGCTCTACTTTAGGTATATAGCTAACGATGCTCTGAGTATTATTTTGGACAAATTGGGGGACATCATAAAAAGGTCAGTTTTTCTAGAAAACAAGCATGGTGACCCCTCTTTTTGTATATATACTCCATTAACAAGTTATACATGTAGTGTGTGTGCAGGTGGATTTGTCACACTTAATTTCTGAAGCAGAACTCCAACGCTATTGTATATACATTGATATAATTTGGTATCTTATTAGTTTTTATGGCCAAGTTGTGACTTTTGATAGTCTCATTGACATGTCTCAACTTTGTTTGAAGGATTTGGGAAAACATTTTTACAGATTATTTTGCTTTTCCAAAGCAGTACTCGAATACTACTGCACCTACATGCTTTTTTATTATATGTCTAAAATATTTTATTTGTGCCTTTTGGTGTCCTTATGGCAATAAATACTATAGAATATTGTGAAAAATTCATGTTTTCTAAAGCCTGTATCAACGGGGTCTCACCTACTAGTGTACCTAAACACATGTTATTTGTCTTCTAAAATGTCTATATCGTAATACTTTAAATTTCGAAGCTTCATTTTGACATATATTGCCCTTTCTTTTTTATAGTTGTGGAAATTATGCAAAAATTGCTGAACTTGTGTTGTTTGCTACATTTCATAACCCCTGGTACTCTATGATACACTGATATCACAAACCTTTGGAGAATTAAGCGTACAGTGCCTTACAAAGGTATCCTGGACCATGCATGCTAGCAAATATGCCCCCCATTATAATTCTTCTCATGACATAAAAGACACATGCATTAATCACACAGGTTTTTTCAGATGAATATTTAATGATATCAATAAAAAGATGCAGAAAATCAACTATTATATACAGCTGTAACATTATGCAATCACATGCATGCTAAATCCCTTTAATCAGGCAATTTGATAAGATGCTATTGTTGAACCCAGAATTCTTTTTTTTTTTTGTTCAGACATACCCTACTAGTCATATAGTGGTTATACTGGGGAACTTTCATTTGATATTTTCGGCACTTATCAGGTGAATGCAGGAATCTGATAGCAGCTGTTGATAACTTCTTCTTTCTGCCCCACCCAGGTTGATTAGCCACTGTACCTTTAGCTTTGAATTTGCGAAATAATGCATCCAACTGTGTCTTTTGAAATATTCAGTATCTTAGCTATTTTTGTATCATTTTCCTTGCTTGTGCAATGCCAAAATCTCTTCTCTGATGTTTTTGTGAGTATTCTCTTGTTTGAGCCATGTCTCCAGTTGACAATGACATGAATCTAATGATTTAAGGCAGTGATTAAAACTGGAACACCAGCACTCAATAACCCAATTAAAGCTGCTTGTTTTCAGTTTTTGTTATTCACTATTTGAACTGTTTGAACAACCCCAGATTTGCTAATCTGCTCTTTTATGAGTGATTGCATGTAGGGGTTGAATAATTTTAAGAAGACAGCTATAATTAAAAGTAGTATTTCGTGATTCATCAGAAAAAAAAAACCTTGTCTCGTATTTGTTTAGTTGGTATATTTAAAGCAAAAAAAAAACAGCTAATATGCAAAAAAATCACACAAAATCAGGTCATGCCTGCCATTTGAGTGCACGGTCTGACTAAACTTTAGCCATTATTTTACTCCCTGGGTAATATACTTGAAATAAAAAAATCTAATATTGTAAAAAAAAAAAAGATAACAAGAAAGGTGTGGTGTCCTGTATATGCTGAGGTAAAATACCCCACCCTTAGGGAAAATGTGTACCATAGTGTGGACACCTAGCCTATATCATCTCATCATTACATCTACCCCTGCCAGTTGGTCATGTAAGCTGACTAAGCTTCAGTAGCATTGAGGCATTTAACAAAAAAAAGAAAATGCATGCCTGTTATAATGAGTGAATGAAAAGATTAGAATAATTATGAAAATAAATCATCATTTTCCAATTTCTGACTGAACTGATAATATCTTTGAGGTCAATTTATGATTATTATGAATAAATATATTTAAGAAACACATGTGATAGGTCAAGTCAAGTGCAATCCTGGCAAAATTTTGAAACATTGTTTATGTCTGGGCCATTATTTCTTGATACATTTTGTATTGTTGCTATTTTTTGTTACATGGTAGACTATTTACAACAAAAAATGTTACAAAATAATATTTTGTCAATCATTGAGATCATTGAAATAAAAAAAGCCTGATTGTATCCAGGTCAGCAGGTGCTTTCTAGGCCAGAACAGTCTTCAGGCTTAAGACTGGCCCAAATTTTTTTTATAATTACGCACGCGTGGCTTGCTTGCATTTTCCCGCCAATTTCGCAGTTACGACGTCACCACCCGTAAGCCCCCTTTTCCCGTGGCGCGCCACAAATACAGATGAAAGTTAATAACCAGCGTATATAGGTAAATGAATGTTTGAATCTCATGAAACACGTGGGTAGGAGAGATATTTGCACAAGATTCCTAGTGACAGCAAAGCTTGCATGGAAGTAGCAAATGGTCTTGTATAATATATAAGCTTAATGTGAAGCTGAAATATTTTTGATATGCTTCAGTCTGAAGTAAAAATATTTGCAAACGGAAATATGAGCACAACGTTCCTAATGTATTATGAAAGCAGACGTTGTATGAAGTTGAGAATGGTTCGAAGATGTTTTGATGTTACTTATATACTTTGTAACTTGACCTGCAATGTGAATATTGGTTTATGTAGCTAGTTTATTGTAAAATGTGAAAGTCCTAAAATGCGGGAGCTTTGTTGTTAAAGTTTTAATATTGGCATTGTGAGATAGCAAATGTTCTTGATGAAATGGGTGGTTGTCAGATCAATCAAGCTGTTTAATGAAACGTATTAGTTTTGAATGATTCGAGTCGGAATGTTTTCCAAAAGAACACAACCACAACTTACAGCTGTAAGAGTGGGTGGGTAAAGCAAAAAGTGTGGCTTGTGATATTTTTGAGGAGTTTGTCAGGGTTGATGAGTTATCTAGTTGTTCTATGGCTATGCTTTGCTGTTTAATGATGAGTTGATATTAAGACTGTAGGTTTTGTGCCTGCCCAAAAGACCTCTTGTGTTTTTCGCAACACAATTGGTGATTAACTTAATAGACTTAAGGACTTAATAGTTACTACTTAGAGGTATATAAGCCGGAAGTTGTGGAAGTATGAACAGAAAAGGAAGTAGAAAGAAGAAAAAACAGACAAGAGAGGAAAAATGAAGTACATTTTTTAGACGATATAACTTATTTTTTCTCGAAAGGAAATTTTGGATAGCTCGGTCATCAATTCTGAATCAGTGGTTTTAATTGTAACTCCCTCTTACTGCTTGGGTATAGTCTTAACATGAGTTTTTACTGCAGTCAGAGACCCTTTGAATGGGAAGGTTGTATAACGCTCTCAGACTCTGGGATAATAGACACATGCTCTCACTGACCCTCACTGACCCTCACTGACCCTCTTCACAAGGTTAAGGGCCAGGAAAGCTTTTTCCCGATCTGCTTTTTATCCTTTTGAATAAATTCTGCTCTCAGGGAAAGTTGCATGACTACTGGGTTCCGCCAACAATTTATCAGTAATTCTTTCTCATCCATTTCGATGGTAATTCGATTCTTTAGTTGAAGCATTGAAAAAAATACAATTGCGGTGTAACAAATGGGGTACAGCGGAGTCCCCTGTGGAAGACCGATTTGCTATAATGACCACCTAAATTGTATTTCAACCATTTTGAGTTTGATATAGTTCATTCGCTACATCATACAAGAAATAAATTAGTATTGCACTATTATTTATGGTCTCCAGTACCAGTATTTGTGAAAGCAATAAGTACAAGTTCAGGCATTGATGAATGTACTCTAGTACCTGGGGAATGTTGTACTTGAGTACACATCTTAAACAGCCTTTGTGATAACTATTGAGTCGCATCTTTAGGTCAAATCCGAATCCAATCCTAAAGTTTCAGATATCAGAAAGTTTTGGATCCAAAAGTTAGTGAGACAGGCTCCATTCTTTTTTTCCGCATTTGAATTAAGTGGCCTTAATTGTGCATATTAATGGCCTACTGAAAAAATATGTAGTTTCCGATTATAGTGTTGGGAGTTTTCTTAAATATATAAATATTTTTCCCTTGAGAAGCGAGGTTCAGCAATATTTTCAAAAGCAGAAAAAAGGTGTCGAATGTCCATTTTGAAACAATTTTTTTCAGTCAGCCTTAGTGTTCGTGTGGCCAGATTCTTACCTTCTTATATATAACAACAATATGTATAAGGATTTGTATTCATTGCTAAGGCTTATTTTGTTAGGCTCGGCTGATCTATATTAGATCTAGCCCTAGGACAGCCAAGCTATAGATCCTTGTTGTTCTGTCTGCCTGTCTGATAGATTTATTGTTATGGTCTTGGCATCATCCATTAAGGATGAAAGGAAAGCTCAGTAGTATAAATATCTTCACATTTTTGCTAAATTTGCTGTTTTGTCTTTGACTTAGGTCACTGTCTAATAGTGTCTATAAATTTATAGAGAAGCTAATAAAGGGAGAAATGTCTTGTGATTTTGGATTTTGTATCAAACCCTTATATTACCTATAATGTCATACCTGGTTGGAGATTCTGATTAATCTATTGTGGCCAGATTCTTTTATGAAATGTGGTAGTTTGGGGAAGTATTTGTGTAGTTCTAATGTAGTTTGTGTCTCCTCATATATTATGATGTAAAGGAAAATAACATTTTTCATGCATTGTTATTATGTATCTCATGGTGATAAATGTTGGTTTCGTTATTTGTAATTAAGATGTATGCAGATAATTTTATGTTTGTAAGTATTTTACTTATTCTGGTTTTCCTCTGTTTCAGGTATGTGCCATTTTTCATTTATATGAAGCTCTGAATATTCAAGAAGACAAGTAAGTGACACTTGTTAAATTTATTCAATCTCAGGATAATTTGGGCATCAAGTAGGTGGTGTTTAAAGTTCTCTCAACAAATATCAAAAGTAAAATATCAGCAGAAAAATATACCTTAAAAAACACAGGAATTGCTCTCCACTTTGGAAGGAAGATATGCACAGTCACATCTCCAATATGGCTGCTGTTTGAATTTGCTCAAATAACAAAATTGACAAATGTGTCGATGAGGGAGCTAGAGTGGGGACAATTGTTGTTCATTTCGACGCGAGATGTGACAAGTATTGATTTTAGAGATATGTGGTGTGTTTATGGACTAGCGTTAGATATTTTTTTAATATTTTTTTATATGACGCAAGGGAACAAGTTTTTTCAAAAGCGCAGCGAACTGTGATGTTTGCAGCAAATTTGAAGCTTCAAAATATTTTTGAAAGAAATGTATTGATGTGGTAGATGTGCTTTGTTCGTCCTTACATTTTGGCAGGGTAGGTAATTCATTGATTAAAGAACATCAATTGAAAGTTGAAACAAGTGCTGGATTTGCTGGAAGTTTTAGAATTTTGGTGGGATGTTTTTAGATAGATAGATAGATAGATAGATAGATAGATAGATAGATAGATACATTAGATACATTAGGTAGATATGGAAAGTGCAGCCCTTTGAGGCAAACTCTTTGCCGCTAACAAGGGTTGATTGATGAGGAGAGAGAGAGAGAAAGGAAGAGTCCACCCATGTTACACATTTACCCCATGGATGGGAAGTTTTTACTTGCCTCAGCATAGACACCAAATACAAGGGACCGCCAATTAAAAGTCTCACCTGACAACATCCAACTGGGATGTAGCTCATGAAGAGTGCCCGGGCCAATTAATAATTCCTGCTACTATCTTTCGTTACGAATGGATTATTAATTTGATAATAAGCTGTCTAATAAAAATCAAAAGATGATGTATGAAGTTCACCTTGGGATGTCATATCATAGCCCACTTTGACTTATGCCAAAATAATTATATATTCGTATTACCGTTATCAAAGAACAAAGAGAATGGCAATACCAAGGGCATCTCTTAGCATCTCGTCGTGTGTAATACTCTGTATTCTTTGTGTTGTGATGTGAACTCCATGCGTCAGACTAATGGTAATAAATCGCTGTTAACATTGGAGTGATGTCCTTGATTGTGCAGGGTCTATGCGGAGGCATCTATTATTTATCGAGATGCTGGTCTCTGAGCCATAATGATTACTCGATACTCTTGTCTTGTCATTAATCTGGCTTTAGCCGTGGTAATCAAAGGCAAAAAGGAGATAAAAAGGACCAAGGAGTGATGGAGAGATGATATTTTTGGTTAAACGGTCTCAGTGTGATGTTATTTCCTCATTTGCGGTCTTGGGTGTAGTGGTAGAAGCGCATTCCTTGTCGTAATCAGCGTTATGGATTTGAGGTGAGATGGTTACACTGGTTAGTGTCTCAGATGTTTGGAAATACTGCAAAGGCTTTTTTTATGATATTATTTCTTGTTCGTTTGGTAAGCTTTTCATGTAAAGTCATTTAACAATTCAGCAAATTTTGATAAACTAACTGTTTATTATGGCATTGATATTTTAAAATTCTCCTTAAGGTGAATTCATTGATTATAACTGTTAATTGTGTGGTAATTACTAGCTATTTTATCGCTTTTTGGTAGCATTTATGTTACTCCATTCGCTAAGACCATTCAGTGTAGATACAAAAAGTAATCTACTCAATGATGCTCTGTAGCTTCCTACATCTTACTGATGCACAATATCAATAAATGAAAGAGAAAGATACACGGAACAATTTATCAGTCTGTCCAGGGAGAACTCAGTAACTTCAATGGCTGCGGAGTTTGAGTCCTGACCCATTAGACGTCTGCAGACATTCTAAAAAACCCTCATGCTTTTTCCGAAGTTATTGTCCAACCAATTTGGCATCTACAATAGCTCTTCAAAAGATAGATCAATTTTCCATTATCTCAACATGGTCTATGGAAGAACAACGGAGCAAGATATTCCCTTTCCGTCCCTTGCGACGCCGATATAAAAGGCACAATGAGGTCCTGGGTGTCTGAACCTCCATACAAAAGACTCCCTGGGTACCACCACTTTCCATAAACTGCCTGATAATCTTCTAACATTTGTTTTTTTCCACCGTGGGATGGTCGTATAGAATTCTCAAAAGGAACAGACTCCCAATTGTTGAGCGTAAAGTAAAAACGATGCAAAAATAACCCACTTATTGGCAAGATAGATGGTGCTTCAACGAATGATCAAAGATCAACCAATCAAATGGGGCCCACCCAGTCTACCAATATTGGATTTTTTACTCAAAGACATTTCTTATCACCCAAGAAGTAAACACCATTTACTGGTATCTCGGATGTTATCAAGGACTCACATAGGAATTGCCGCAGTCATCGAGGTGAGTACGGATTAAACGGAAGCTGATAAGTCTAGAAGGAAATGTGATTCTTCCTATGTACTCACTGGCAAATTCCATAGCTACAGTGATAAAACATTTAAAGAGAATCATATATGGGTTATTTATAGTGTCTGCTAATGTATGATGTCTCTTGACTCCTGAGTGACGCTGCTGCTTCCTGACTGCTATTTCTCTTCGGCAAGACTGATAAATTGTGCAGTACATTTTTGTTCATGATTCATTGTTGCACCACTTCACTAACTAGACTTGCTATCCATAAGCCTGAATAATCAATACATGATAGTATATTCACAGCCTTAATTGGTACGTATTTCGTATACTACAATGCCTCATGCAGAACACCAACAAATTACGTGACCGAATGTCGCTGAACAAGTTTGCGGGTCCCTCTGAAATATATCATTATCTCGGGCACAGTGATACCCACTGGATCATGATAGATGTAAATGAATTGCTGCATTTCATGTCTGTATGAGCAGTAGGTAATCGACATCTAGTTATGTGGTCTGGGTTAATGTACTCTGCTCGTAATCTCATGAAATGTTCAAATTAAAGTTGATATTGTGGTCTACAAGTTAAAAATATATATTTGGATTACCATGAGCTGTTAATGAGCTAAATTTAGGCAGTGTGTTGTTTGCATTTGTTGTTACATTGGCATTGTCACTGCAGTTGTATTAACCGCTTTACCTATGGTAGTACATGCTGAGGCAAGTAAAAGACCCCACTCATGAGGTTAATATGTAACACGGTGTGGATTCATCTCATCATTACATCTGCCTTAGGAAGCTGGTCATATAAGCTAACTGAGCTTCAAACCCAATAGCGTTGAGATATTGTCATTACTCAACTTCTTCATTTCATCATTACATCTGCCTGTGTCTGTTAATGGCCTATCTCACATAGCCGAGTGACTATGCCGAGTGATGCCGAGTGCTTAATAAATTAGGCAGTCGGGAATACACGGCCCTGCACGCCGACCACTCTGAAAAAGCTCGTAAATACACGGCACTACTCATAGAGAGATCGTAAAGTTTTAAACATGTTTAAAACTTTTAAGAATTGTCGCCGAGCAAAATTGCTCTGATATTGCTCGAGATTTAAACGGGATTAACTCGCCGTGCACTCTGGGTGTACACTTGGTCACTCTGGGTGTACACTTGATCAGACTGAATTGCTGTGTGGACGTGATTTCCTCGCCGAGTGGTCGGCGTGTGAAGGAGGCGAGCAATCGGCGAGCGATCTGCGAGTGATCGACGAGTGATCAGCGAGCGATCGGCGAGCGATCGGCGAGTGATCTGCGAGCGATCGGCGAGACCTTGCTGACTTGCTTTTTCTAGGCATCAAATGACCAAGAGTGAAGCCGATTGATTGCTTTCCAGCGATCGTCATTACTCTGCTTCGTCACTCGGCTATGTGAGATAGTGGCTTTAGTCATTTGTCTTGGAAGCTGTCTATGCCTCATACAGACTATGCAATACAATGCGTTAGAAAAACTTGCAGATTGCACGATGCTGTGTTGCAAACTTATGGAACCAAATGTGTGCTTTCGACAAATACGACTGCTGCCATACAAAGCATTCGCGTGATTTAAAAATATTTTTTCTCTCTAAATCTGGACACAGTACACTTTTAGTATAAAGGTCAGCAAGAAATCCATAGCATGCCACGCAAATGACCCAGTGAAAAGCCTCTTCTGCCCCTAATGACAAGCTTTAGCGATCATTAGGCATTTGCATGCAGTCTCGACGTTAACTCGTAAAAGCCTTTTCAACACGGTCGCTTGTCGCTGTTCTTTTTTTAGCTAAAGTGGCCAACCTCCAAAACTGTGACAATTCTGATATTTTCGGTCTGATCAAAGAATTCAACTAAGGTTTTCAGGGAACAATTTTGTGGTCTAACATGTAGTAAAATAGACAACTTTTATTAAGTCTGATTATTTGATTGCACTGAGATGATATGATATTGTTGTAATAGAATGAACATTCATTAGGCAAGAGGCAGTTTCTTGATCTTACAGTTAAGTAAACATCAATAACATGAGGTATATTTGGTACATAAGTCAGTCGACATCTACAATAATTCATATTCAATTAGCTCTGCATTGTCCGGAAAAAATCCATCTTTTGCAATGTCCCCATTTTCATCCATAGACGTCAGGACGTGGATGATGTTATAGTGAGACACCACTAAAACCGAGTTGCTAGACTTTAAAATATTGAGCAGTTTCAACTTCAACTGTCTTACTCGTTTCTCTAAGTTATATAAAGTCTCTTTAACAATTGCTTCTCCCTCTAATGTATCCGTTATTCCAGAGACTTTTTCCCGAGCTAGCGGTTCGATGATTAAATTGTTGTAGGTAATTCCCGAGAGCTCCAGAGTTCTGCGACATCTCTGCATAGGTGAACACACCACGGTGTCAAATGTACAGTCGATAGCCTTCGCTTGTTCGATTCCATATTCACTGAGATCTGTATCGCATTCTTGTATGTTGTATGCGTTCATTCTGGTTTCCGCATGGCGGAGGAGGTGAAGTGTCTTTGGTTTCATGATTCTGGAAGGAAGTGAATAAATTGTGAAGTAAGTAAATAAGGAGACTCAAACATCTAGAATTTTAGACGAGGATTTCTTTGCTGCAATTCGGATTGAAAATAGACCAAATATTAAGCGAGATATTCGTCTGAGAATGTAGCTAGGTTTGCGGAGGCAAACAGTGGTGCTCTCGCAGACGTCCGCGCCCGGACTGTATCAATGCAGGTAAGGCTGAGCGCTACTTTAAAAGGCTGCTGCTCCCCTAATATTAGTCCGATTTTCGTCAAATAAATATTGAATTATAGTCGAGTTCATACTTATTCCACACAGATTTTCAGATTGAAAATAGACCAAATATTAAGCGAGATATTCGTCTGAGAAGGCAGGTAGTCTGGCGGCGGCAAGGTGCTCTTTGTATGGCCCTGACTTGAATGGTGTAGTCAATATTTTTGACCATTTTATATACATTGTTTGGATGAGCTTTATTGCAATTCATTTCTACTCATTCTGCCAACTGCCATGACTGTTATGTCAATTGCTATTAGCATTTTGAATGATACAAAGAATGGGTGTAGAGAATACAGCAAATTCAATACATGTGTCAATTGCCTAATTGCCTAAATTGGGGTTATTTGACCTATCATTTCATGGTTTGTTCAAAGATGACACAGTAATTGCTATTAGCATTTTGAATGATACAAAGAATGGGTGTAGAGAATACAGCAAATGCTCAATACATGTGTCAATTGCCTAATTGCCTAAATTGGGGTTCTTTGACCTGTCATTTCATGGTTTGTTCAAAGATGACACAGTAATATGACATTGTCTTGATTGTCATTCACAATTACAAAAATATGTAATTGCTTTCATTAAAAGCAATATATTTTATTGTAATTACCAGGCAATGATTATATTTGTATAACTTTCTTATCTTTTTGTGTTAATTTGAATCTTATTGTGATATTATGATCAGTATAAATTTGTGTATATTTTTGTAAAATTTAAATCTAATATTGATATTGTAATTAGTATTTGTGATTTGATCTGTGATTTTATTTGTAATACTACGAGTTGACTACGACAAACTCGGCTATGTGGGAACGGGGCTTAAATGACAGAAAGCCTACAAATGCAATTATTCACTCAGTAAGCAAATTAAACAGAAACATGCTTGGAAAAAGTCCAGTGTTGTTGCTATAATCACTGTAATTGTGCTGTTGACAGATCGGATTCAGAAATGCCAATATAAGTTGCCTGATTGCAATTGTTAAAGTGTCAGTGATGGAACTATGGGAGTTGACCCGTAATGACTCCAAATTCTGTTTTGTCAATTCTGACAGCTGGCAGTGGCTTCGATTATTGAAAATCCCTTAAACATAAAAAGTCAATGCAAATAAACATGCTAGTCAAGGATAATACTCCACATATGTGGTGTGATGATAACTTGTGAATAAGGATAATGGTCTACATCATGCCATAAATGTATGAATTGACAGGTCGTACAGAAGTACTGATGCTATTCTATACTGACAATATTTAACAAAGTAGCTAAGGTTTGGAATCATTTGCCTCACTCTCTTAAACTATACTCCCTAAATCCAATTCACACTTTTTGCAAAAGATACCATGATCATCTAGTTAAACAATATCCGGCTTATTGTGAACACAGAAACTGCCATATGTGTTAGTCATAAAACTCATCCCATCACTTTCATATCATTACATTATCATAATAACATGTAGTAAAAGAAAAATTATATCCTGTTATACCTTATAATAAGAGCATAATTATGTAAGTGTAATCTTAATTAATTTTCTTTCTTTTAATGGAAGGTGCCACCATCACAGCAAATGCTCAGGTGGTTTCCTGATTGACTCATATTTATAATAGATTACAATTCATAGTTAATATCATTTAATGTCTTACAGTGTAATATTTTTGTACCTATTTCCATCTAAATAAAGCAGTTTATCTAACATAGAAATGTTGGTGTGATGGCTGAAGATGGATATTATCTTAGTTCGGTTCAGAAAAATTGACACAAGTTATCAATGTCATAGATTATAACATCAGAAACTGTTTTTTTTTATAAGATTCTGTTACAATGACTTTTAAAATTAAGTCCTATGTTTTAATCATTCTCCTATTCAAATATAGTTTTATGAGGATAATGTGAACAAATTGATTATTAAACATTATTTATATATTATACATCATTATTAACGTACCTTACAGTAATTTCTGACTGTGTGTCAATGTCCTGTGTCAAAAGTATAGTGTGTCTATGTCTGGGTGTCACGTGTGAATTATGTGTCACCTCTGAAAACTTTCCTTTGTCTGTGAAGTCGAGCGGAAAGTCACGTCCGAACAAGATTCATGGGATGTATATATACATATATATATATATAGATTATACATAACATATATATATAACCCTATAATGCACTTTCAACAGTCTATTTATAGTCTATTTATAGTCTATTTATAGGCATGCTCAATTGGTTGAATACGTTCTATTATGTAAGGCTGTAGACAGCTTTAATTCCGTATTTTCTTGATTACACTTGCAAACAGCTGGAAGATTTTCAATGTTATCAGTAGCACATTAGTATTTACTTTAATGCTGGATATCGCACGTGACCTTCACTATTGGAATGTGACTTTGTCGAGGGGTTTTTACAATATGAAATTTTAAAAGATCCGGCCAAGATTTGTCTTTACGATTGTATATTAAGGAAAATTCGGGTAAAAAACAATGACGGTGTAGATGCTTTATTTACACGTTTTATGTACTCCAAATATATCAGAACACAAGTCAATTCATAACGTATTAAATTGAACAAGCCAGACTACGCCATCAAGTAGTGTGAAGATTCTGGCAGTATCTACAGCAATATAATAATAATATGATCGCAATGTGGGATGAAAAATTATTGCAGACACAATAGGTAGTGGCTTATTTTTAAATTTCATGGTAATTCATACTGACACATCTGTGCATTGTTGAGTTCAATTCCTTGTTTTGAAATATGACCATTTTCATCCAAGGATGTCAACATGTCGATGACGTAATAGTGAGCTACAAGCAAAACGGAGTCACTGGACTTCAAGATTTCATGGAGAATTAACCGCAGCTGCTTTGTTCTCGTTTCCAGTTGTTCCCGAGTCTCTTTGCTAGTGAATTTCTCTCCTTCTAGAGTTTCGCTGAGGGACAAGCGTTTTGCCCGAGCTAGCGGTTCGATGATTAAATTGTTGTAGGTAATTCCCGAGAGCTCCAGAGTTCTGCGACATCTCCGCAAGGGTGAACACACCACGGTGTCAAATACCTTCGTACAATTGATACTTCTCGCTTGCTGTTCACCGAGTTCGCTTAAATCTGTATCAACTTCCTCGATGAGAAGTGCATTGTGTCTGCTCTGACCATGACGCAGAAGATACAATGTATTCGGCTTCATGGTGTCTGAAAAATGTAAGAAATATGTTTCTGAAAGTCAAAACTTATGTAATGTATTTTCCCTTGCAAGAATATGACATTGATAATTAGTATATTTCATTATTTTTCATTCAGCAATTATTTCACTCTTATCTTAAAAGCCTCGTTCACACTATCACGAGTAATAAGAGAGCTGAGCGACCTCGGACGTCAAAAAGGGACTATACGTGCTCACTCGCCAACCATTCGCCAACCACTCGCCAAGCAACTCCCGATTAATTCCCGTAAATAGGTAAACAATCTCACTCATTTTTAAACATGCTAAAAAATGTTTGCCCTCTTCGCTGATATCCACGAGTGATATAGAGGGTCCAGGACCATTCTACAGAATAGCACGAGTATCCGTACAACGCTCGGCGAGTGAATTAAGTATAAACAAGGATAAGCAAGAGTAAAACAATTATGGTCATCCGTGCTGCCTCACCATCCCCATCCCCACTCATGACAGTGAGAACGCCCCTTTAGTGTCCAATAAAAAGCAAGGTTTGAAATAGTGTTCTATCGTATCCCTAGTTAATTTAATAATTTATGAAAATGAAGGCAAAACTTAAATTAGATGCATCGGGAATATTCTATTAGAATATTCAGTTAAAATGCAGAATTACTCATAAACACCATTTCGATTCAGTGCCAAATTACTGGGCCCCAAAACTTTAATATGTAACAAAAAATTTCAGAGTTAAGACCACCACACTTTTAATTGTGGATTTTGATAAATATGTGATGTTTTCCTGTCGTTATAAATTCGATCGATGTTCTACATTGAAACCTCGACATTAAGACCACCTTTGGTGTAAATTATGGTCAATTATGACTAGATGATCTAAATAGTTCGACTACATTGTATATAGTCTGTTGCATAACACCTGGAACTGGCTAGATATATATCATAACAGTGCTATTATAAGTACAGAGACGCTTGTAATAATCAATACATTGAGCAACACGTGTATGTGTTGCACACCTTGATAATATGCTGATATTCAGGTATACAACAAAATTACTTCATAGCGAAGCTCGATTGAACTATACTTGTTATAATTCCTTACCTCTTTTTAAAGTTATAGATTAATGTGTAGCTTCCAAAGAGAATTGAATAAGACAGAAAATTCCAGGTCACTTCACTCGAAAGTCAGAGGTGTTTATGAAATAGTGCATAAAAATAGGACATGTTATGTTATCTGATTATCAGATGCATGAGTGGAGTAGCAGTAGCAGTAGTAGTAGTAGTAGTAGTAGTAGTAGATGATATTATTTTTCAAACTTATTAAAAATAAGCTGTGAAAATAATCGAACTTATTCCAATCAATAATATTACATGTAAATGGATTGTATATGCACAGACCACATATGGTGTCTGTTGTATAAGGTAGTGGTAGTAGTAGTAGTAGTAGCAGTAGTAGTAGTAGTAGTAGTAGTAGCATTAGTAATAGGATATTATTTTTCAAACTTATTAAAAATCAGCAGTGAAAATAATCGAACCTATTCCAATCAATAATATTACATGTAAATGGATTGTATATGCACAGACCACATATGGTGCCTGTTGTATAAGGTAGTAGTAGTGGTAGTAGTATTGGAATTTTGATTTTGTGCTGTGAAACCAAAAATGTAATTGATACAACCCAAGGGGATCTACTACAGCTTAATTTCTTGACATGTGAAACTTCTTTTAACAATTAGGAAATATTTATTAATAAAGGAAAGAAATATATATACCCGAAAATAATAGGAAAACAACTTTTTTCTTTCTTTTGGAGATGAGGAAAAATGCTGTGAAAATGAGATTAAAAGCATGAAAAAAAGTGGTATTCCATTAGCACTTACAGCGTTTTAATTTATTTTAGATTAGTATTGATAATGTAATGTAAAGTAGCATTCATATCAGATAAAAATTCTGGCTTGGTTTTACACGTTGAAAGTATGATATATGAAGCATGAAACCATATAAACATAATTTTCACTATTCATTCCTTTCCATTAGATATGTTTAGAATCGCACAAAATAACAGATTGGATTATAGTTCTGATAAATAATTCATACAAAAATAAAGACATCTTTCATTTTTCCCATGGATGCCATAGTTTAGTGGCTAAGGTGTTTGTTGATGATGTGGTCACAGATTCAAACCTACGCCATATCTACGAACAGTGGACAAACATTTTCATCATGACAGTGAGAACACCCCTTAGTTTCCAATAAAACAGCAAGGTTTAAAATAGTGTTCTATTTTATCCCTAGATAATTTAATAAAATATGAAAATGAAGCCAAGACTTAATTCGATGCATTGGAAACAATCTATTACAATTTTTCAGTTGAATGCGGAATTACTCATCAACACCATTACGATTTAATGCCAAATTACTGGGCCCCAAAACTTGAAATTGTAAATAAAAAGTTTCCGAGTTAAGCCCACCACAGTTTAAATGTGGATTTTGATAAATATATAATGTTCTAATGTTCAGTGAACAGGTCCTCCTGAAACCACTGCCTTACCATACCAGGTTTAATGCGTATTTGGCTATAATGGCGTTGGTCGTTATATGCTCCTAAGGTTAACCCCATTTTCAAGGCTGAATTACTCTCCCGGGAGTTAAGATTACCCTAAATTGGCCAATTTACATGTACTTCAACTATTTGCATTGTATGGTGTCATTTTATTCCAGCACAATGTGTCTGAAGCAATTAGCTATTACAACGGCTACCAAAGGCATACATAATGATGAGATAATACTTTTGATCAAGCTCTATGTTACCATGGTTACCCATGCTGTAATTCATGGATTGGATCGTATTTGCTCAACCATAGACACGGAGTAGGAGGGGCGGCCAATTTAACATCTCATCCATTTGACATCCAGTGGAGATGTAGCTCACGAAGAGTACCCAAACCAATGTTAATACCAAATGACTTCAACAGGGGTCGGAGATGGCCATAATTCGCTGCTTCTTGCTTCCAGAGATACGGAGCTGGAGTCGCAAAAAAAATTGTGTTCTTTGTGCTTGATCAGCCAAGCTTGTTCGAAAAACCTATTTCAAATGCATGACTTTGATTATAGATTTTCCCCAGTGTTTGGAAAAGTCCGATTGAAAAGTTTCTGACTTCAGATCGCTTTTATTTTGGCTTTGACATTGCTTTGTATCGCTGTATAGGGAACGCCAGTATCTCTGCCTCCTTTTGTATTGGTGTGTAATAGATTTGACTTGGAAAGTTCCAATTAAAAGGCTCGCTTTGTACCAATGCACTGAAAGAGAGTGAAAGACCTATAGAAATGTGTGTACATTTTGCTCCAATAGAGTTTTTGATCATGCCGTTGAATTTGAAATAAACGAAGTCTACTTGAAGTTCAACGACCATTTGGTACATGAACGTCGGCAGTGATGAATGTATGCTGCATCTAAAAGAGCTCCATTTCAATAAATTGGCTATTGAAATTATATGAAATTCCGCTTGTTTTATACATTCTATAGAACGTCCTTATATTTGTGTGTTTTACGCTTTTCATGCGATGCCATTGAACACATAGAATGCCATAAAACGCATGGTATGTCATGAAATGCAATGTAACATGGTGAGGCAAACTTCCGGAGAACCCAGCGATTGACATGTAATGTGGAATTCTTTGTGTGACACACACAATTGGCTGGAATGCATAAATAGCATTGAACATAATATATTTAACAATGCCATGGAACTCATGGAATAACTAAATGCACTACGACAATCATGACACGTCAAATGTGCTGTTGTAGAAGGCAGAATTCTGTGAAACTCATACAATGCCATGGAACAAAAAAGGAAGGTGTAGAAATTGTAGAATGCTACACAACACGTATAATGACATGGAACATATAAAATGCTATTAATGTCAGAACACATAGAATGCACATTTGCTGCCATATGATGAACGTCATAGAATGTAATATAACACATCAAATGCCATGGAATGCACATAGAACACTGTACCATTGAGTAATGATACTTATGCTGTGGTAGAATGAAATGCATAGTATGTTATGAAACACATAGAATGTTTTGGAACGCTACTTTAGAATAGTTATGGAACTGTTACAGTGTAATAATTATAACGCCATAGAACACATAGAATGCAACGAAACACAGAACACCACTGAACACGCATGTATAATGCCATCGGAGCCACAGCATATTGTGGCAGAATATATTGACTGTCTGCTTAATTGCTTTGCAATGCATGTTAGGTGAGCTCCCCCAGGAATGCAAGCAGCCTGTGTCTGGCATGGAAAGGACAAGGGTGAACTGGCTGATACTCTCACTGGGAAAAGCCATAGGGTATGATTATGGTGGGTCTTTTATTTATGACTCAGTTGCTCAATGAGCAGTACAACTCATAGCTCGTGAATTTAGTTGTCATCAGTCTTTTGCAAGCTACAATGAGCTGGACCACTATTTAAAAACCCTGCTACCTGTTACTAAACCGAACAATCTAGCTTTAGTTGTCTAGTTGAAGCTATAACGAAGAGACCTATGGGAAGAGCGGCCAGTTCTTCATTTGCATAAGTCATTAGCCGCCATTCTAGTGCGTTTTGGGCGACAATTAAGTTTACTTTGCTATATGACGTCATAATCATAACAATGGCAAGTGACATCATTGCGATTGTTGCTATTGTGATGTCGTACAAAAATGTTCATTATGTGATTCCCTCAAATCCTTTCATTGTTTTGATGTGAAACCGTCACTATATTTTGAAGCCTTAATCTATGGTTGAAGATCAAATTAGTAGACCATTAGTTGAACACCTGCTACGAAACCCAAGTTAACTGGCTATGCTCCTGATTTTGATTAATTCTTGTAAAGTTTGAAGGCAGGCATTCTTCTTTTCTTGTTCAAGCTATTTTTGATTGCCCACAATCATATTGATTATTTGTATAATTACCTAACGTTTTGAGACAATTACAAATTGCATGTTCATTAACACACAATTTTCCTTGAAGTTATCTGTCATGCATTTCTTACATGTAAATCGTAATGTCAAATTTAGGTTTTTTTTAAATATTATTACGTTACTATCATTTGTTATGTTATAGATATCTAAGATCTGCCTAGGCACCAGCTGAATCTTTAATATTCAAGAATGTAACAGCTGAGGGAGATAAAGGTTTTTGATTGTATTGCAGAGCAATTTAATTTGTGTATATCAGGCTTCTGTGTTGGGGGAAGCAGTTGGTAATATTACAAGTACAGTCACACCCACTTAATACTATTTTGGACTTCTTTTAAGCCGTCAGTTTTTATATGCGGATTGGCATAAATAGATTCGTGGATTTTGGCATCGTTATTATGGACTGTAGTTCATATACACTCGCTGATATTTGCACTAACTGTTACAACCAATAGCATTTATGGCTAAATTGGCTGAACTGGCAGGGTATATTAGTGTATTTGTCAAATAACAATCATGCTTACCATGCCTAGAACACTTTACTTTTATTAGTCAGCAAGCCTTACGTGATATTGTTGCTTGGTAAGCACATTTGTCTGCCTAGAAAATTACCTTACCGGCATTATAACGTTATGAAGGGCGTCGCCGATTCACGATTTCAGAGTCATTTATGAAAATAGGATTGGAGATGTTTCCATTCAAGCCATTATCGAATACCAATACCTTTTGTACATAATAAACTTGTGAATTTTGTGAATCAGTCGAAAATTGAAGGTGCTGTTTAATAAAATGTATCACAAAGCGATGACGCTAATGATGCTCATGACGTTCGTCTGCAGTCTGTGCCTCGATTTCGTATTCTGTGTTATTTGCAGACAATATAACTCACCATGATATTTGTCTGTGATATTTGCATTTCTAAAAGTCAATGGTGATATTAGTATGTTTAACGTCAGTATTTTATTCAGCAACTGTAGTTCATATAAGCGCGCTTGTTAAAGCTGATACTTATTGTTACCAGTGTAGTGCAACCATTATAACTGCTTTAATTCCAAAAAATATACAGGCCTTAATGGTGAGGTGGTTTGAATGGTGAGGTGGTCTTATAGTGGGGTTCTACTGCATAGTGTGTTTTAGAAGTATAGACTTTAGTTATGTGGTGGTCTTCGTTCGTGAGAGTCCTTTAATTGGTCTCACACGTTTCTGCCCTTTCATGTCCTATACTTGATCTTCTTCATGTTATTTCCTGAGATTGCTACCATAGCAACCACCTAGTATCTACAGTGTGTTGCTTCTCTTCTGTGATTGGTGGTTGCATGTCACGTGGACCCTTTGAAGCGCCCTGATTGGCTGTTGACGTGGCAACACGTGGGGCTAATTGGCTGCTCAGTAGTGGCACCATCTGTCGACCAAGGGAGAAAATTGAAGTTGATAGATCTCAGGAAAACTATTTAATGCAACATGGTGCTAGAATGGTGTTCCTATCACAATTTGTGATGTGAAAAATTTGATTTATATTCTCATATCGTGTCTGGTCTGATAAATTGAATGGTAATTATTGAAGATATTGCATTCTTGGTTTCAGACTTCATGTCTAGTGTGGTAAACGATGATATTTCAGTAAGTTCAGAATTTGGCATTTATTGCAGTCTATGTCTCGTTTGAATACTGTGGTCGGTAACAGAATTTGAGACAGTTTGTAAAGTCTTTAAAGCTAAAAAAGTCAATTTTGTTTTAGAATTGAGTTTAGCAGCCGTGGTGTTTAAATTTTAATTTTTGTTGTAATTGATTAAATATACGAGACAAACGAAATCATGTAACTAAACTTTTCGAATGTTTTTTAATACTTCTAGACATTAAAATTTAGCAACACAATATAACGTTAATTTTACATTGTAGCGAGAGATTAGCAGTCAGTCAGACCTTGCGTATAGTGGGTACCACATTAAGGCCACCTCACTATTCAGACCACCTTACTTAATATATTAAAACCAACTTACTATTAAGACCACCTAACTATTAATATTAAGGCTACTTAACTATTAAGACCACCTTACTATCAAGACCATTACACCTGGTGGTAGAAATGGCGAGGTTAGCTTGTAATTCCTTA